>JAODKM010000075.1:3486808-3497344 GCA_026780845.1 Petrocephalus sullivani
GGCAAAAGCCGGAATTTTCGGCTTTTCCCCCGGACTGGAGTCGGAACGTGTGGTCTTCCGTTTCCCGTTTTTTTCCTTTCGCGGGAATCCCCCCCCCCCCCCCCCACTCAAACTGACACGTCCGCCCTCCTTTAAGCAAGTCGTGCCTGCTGGTGTCAAAAGCCAAGCCTGGGAGCGTGGCCCGCAGCGGCTCATTAGCTACCACCCGGCCGTGCTGCTGCTCCCGACAGCTGAGCGGCACGTCGGCGTTCTAAGCAGCCCCGCCCAGACGCGGGCCCTGTGATCTGCCGGCTTTATGGATTCACACTCATTCTCCCTCAACCGTGAATTAGCCCAGGGTCGAATTCTAGATGGGGATGAGGGGGGCGGGTTATCTGGTAGCCACTCCTGCACTCCTGCACTCCTGGTAACCCACTTCTCACTGTCTCACTGCTAGGAAAACTTCTCAGTCTCCAACTGAGCAGCGACCTCCTCGCTACACAGTCCGTCTGACTCTCCTGCTTCTCGCTAAGTATCTCCTCACGCTGACAGCCACCCTCTGGCCCTCAACATTGCCTCCTTAGCACTCAGCCCCCCTAGGAGCGGTACCCCCCACCCCGGTCACGGACAGTCCATGTTGGGATATGCGAGGCTGTTTTTAAATTGTTCCTTCAGAGGGTAAACAAAGTGTGCTTAATACAATTAGACCCTGTTGTTCTAAGCCCATAATCTGTGGTTGGAGCTGATCTACAAAGGCCTGAAACTCCCATAAAGGACTGCAGCTTCCAAGGTGCATCAAAAGAGATTTAGACGCCCCCCCAGAAATAGAACTTCAATGTGCAAAACGTCACCCTTATGATCTTTTTCCAGACTGTACAATTAGCTTTTGTTTAACTGCATGCTGAAGTACAATAGCGTATACTAAATATTAGATTTTTCGAATATGGCGATTCATTATCGAGTTTAACTAGTTGTCGGTTCTTGGACTATAAACAATGCCTTGGTTGCTTGTCATCTTAACCAATATGAACATAACTAACGGGGACACTAGCAGGGGCAAAGGCACTCAGGCACCCTGTTCTACACAACCTTAGGGATGAAGGTAAAGCAGCACCCTTCCAATTATGCCCTGAATCTGCCCTAATGATTTTAGGGTCCTCTGGACATCAAAAGGCCAGAAGAAAGTGAAGCAGGGGGGTCAGTTTGAGGAGGAGTGCGACTTCAATGGAGTTATGTCGCTGTGGGCCCCCAGCGGATGCAGGAAGCACTCCCATTGGACGGCAGCTCCCTGCATCCCCGCCCACATCGCAACCCCCCCAACATGCACGCACACACCCTCAGCAGAGGTACTGTATTGAAATGCACAGAACCCGCCTCTTTGTGCAGACTCCATCGGGCCTCTGCTCTTCCAGCAGCGGCAGATTCGAGCCACAAAGGGAGGCGGGAGGAGACTGATTGCAGTTAGGCCCATTGTCCTTCTTTTATATGGTTATTTGGGGAGCCGGCCGCAGACTGACCGCCTCGCCGTTCTCACACTTAGGACGTTGGCTCCATACCTGGAGCCAGCTTTGACTCCTCTGGCAATTACCTGCTAACAACAGCACTCTCACGTTAGTGACAGTCCTGTTATAAGCCCCGGCTGGGCGGGAGGGGGCCCATTTCCTCCGACCTGGGGGGACGGCCAGTTCCAGGACCCGGTTCGTCCCCATCCTGTGACTTATTTTGGGTTTTGTTCTAAGTCTTTCCGCCTATTTTGAGGCCAGGAGAGGAGACAGGGTGCTACTATTTGTGAGGTTTATTCTTGGGGGGGGGGGGTTCCACTTATTCCAGGCCTTACACATATTCACATGTAGAAAACAGGAAAGATAGTCTTCCCCAACCAGTTCTCCAGTTTAAAGCCTCAGTTGTGGAAACCTGCAATGATAGACAGCAGGTGACTGAATTAAGCCATTCAGTATATATTTTAGTTGAATAACTAAGGAGTCATTACCTAGAAGGAAACATTGGCTGTTCTCTGAAGAACACTGGCCGGATCTTAAACAGTACACAACCGCGTCATCAGTCTCTAACTCCACTGAGGATGACACCAGCAGGCAAACCCCTGGCAGAGTTATCGAAACATGTATTTTTTCTGAAGGGGATGTGTATCAGTTTCTGATAATGTTGGGGTTTAGTGTGGAGCCCATGCCTCTGGTGGTGACATTGTACGGGGATGAATGAGTATCGGGGGTCCAGGCTGAGCCCTCGCTCTAGGCCTCGCCTGCATCTATTCACAATAGGCCTAATCTGCTACAGATCAGCTCTCTCCTGAAAGCATGCTCTCATCGCTGTGTTCCATCCAACAAGACTTTTTTTTGTCATTGTTTCTTAAAGAGCTCAGCTGGCCACTAGGGCCTTCAAAAGAATCAAATTATTAAAGATTTTTTTGCAGAAATCCTGGGAGATTGGAGTTGGTTTAAGAATGGCGGTATTGTCCCTCTTGTGGACCATTCCCAGCTCCCCGTCTAAAGCAGTGACAACACCTTCTTTATTTTTCCATCCCTTTCAATGACGGCAAAATGTCACTGAAGAGATACTTTAGTTTCCTCCATTTCATTCGTTTGCATTTGTAGCGGTTCGGCCTAATGATGTTTCCAATCAGCAGGTGAACCAAAAGTGCCCAGAACTGGACTTTCTCCCCCAGGGGCTATTCGACTTCTGCCATCCCATCACCAGAGGTGGAGCTGGGTGGCGGAGGGGGGGGGTGGTGGTTGAGGAGATCTGTTTTTCTGCCCTGTCCCCCTAGTCAAGATGCATCTGTTGCACTTTCTTTTAGAGAAGACGCCGCTAGCTCTGCTGGGTCTCAGGTGCAGAAGTACTCACGGCAGTACTCACACTTTACTATTAAGCTGCAGAATCCTCACTTTACAAAGTGCAACAGAATGACCAATGTTAGTAACGTATAATGTTATACAGAGCGACAACCTCTAGCAGTATTACCAGTGATCTATAACAGTCATCTATAACAATTGATAAGTACTATGCTGAGGTTAGTCACCTCATTCGTCATTTAGACACATTTAGACGGCATATGTTTGGGTTGAAGCAGTAAGCGACACAATACTGTGAGAAAGTATAAACTCCACACGCACACACACACCATGAGGTGTGAGTAAATAGCATCGGCCACTGAGCCATCGTGCCACCCTTATACTCTTACATACAAATTGATTTGCACCTTTACTTTGTGAGAAACGTTACTTTGATTAAAGTTTTATTCATGAAACATTAGTAGCCGTTTAATAGCATTATTAATGTTAAATATAATAAAACACAAAGAATAATTAAAAGGCTTAATATGCCATGATGAACAGGTGGGAATTTGCAAAAGGCGTTGGTTATAAACTGGGTAATGTCATGTGGCTCGCCTGCCCCCATCACACCTGTCCTGCAGTTGCAGGTAATTGGCCTGGGTCATGTGACCTTGCCCTGAGCCAATGCTAGTTGGCTCTGAATCTTATTTAAGCAGAGCAGTGACTATGACTCACTTCCCAGGCTTTGTCATTGTTCTTTGAGTGTAAGGCTCAGAGATCCATTTCATTCAGTCTTGGTTTGTGGGCCTGTGCTTGTTTCATTTGATTTAGTTTGTTTGCAGGTTTGGTCCGGGTAGCCAGCATTTTCAGTCCTGCTGTATTCCCCATGTTTTGTTCGAGATTTCTGCCCCATGGTACTTGCTCATAGATGCAAATTATACAAAACAAATTACATGAATATCTTTTAATTGTTCTGTCTACTGTTTAGCTATAGTGGCACATGATATTAAATGCCTTTGGAAAAGAATAATATTTCCAAAAAATTTTTCCAATTCATACTGGTATCCCGTCCTATGTGCCTCTCAGCATGTAGCCTGTGTTTCCTGGCCGAGTTTGCAGGTTCACCCCAACCCTAGGATGGATGGATGGATGGATGAATGGATGGATGGATGGATGGCTGGATGGATGTTCATTATACAAATTTGCAGGTTTAAACATTATATTTTCCCACAAGTCTCACTAAGGCAAACCAAGGGATGTGGCCAAAAGCTGTATCCACCCATTGTCACGTAGATGCCAAGATATCCAGTGACCATGCACAGGAAAGGATTTATTGAATTTATGCTTAGCTTGGATATTATTGATGTCACTGAATAAACACAGCAGGTAACGCATAAAGTACAATATTAAGTATTGTTACAAATACTTTCCTATTAAGTAACAAGAACCAACCCATGGTTCCTGTCCCCAGAAACAGAAGCACACTGTTCCAATGTGCATAAATTGTGAAAAAGAGAGACACAGAACAAAATGCATGGGGGGGGGGGGTGTCAGATGGAGAGACATCGGGAAACCTCGTTCTTTTTTTCCTCTCCTTAATTTTAATGGCATCTTCAGCATGATTTCATCTTAACTTCTGCATGTGCAGACAGCCCTTCCATCAGCCACAGGCCATGCATCATCAGTCACCCTGTCTGGTTCCAGGAGAACTTTCTGGGAACCTTGAGTTCCACCTCCATGGAAAGTTAAATGGCTGCACCACCACCTTCCACCACAGCCTCGATGTGCCCGTCAGTGTATCAGATATATATTAGGCCTCAGTGAAGACAGGGGCTTAGTGATGCTGCCAAGGAACAATCTAGAACTCAGAATTTTTTTTTTTTTTATTATAAAGTTAACGACTATCAGGCTAGTACAGATAGCAGTACACACAGTATGGACTGTGATTGGTCAGTGAAAAACAGAAACTGAGGTAAAACCGTTACAGTGTTACAGAGGAAAACGGCGACGACAAGGACAACACTGTTCAGACACATTATTCTTTCTGCAAATATATACTCTCACTTACTAATATATACATTTATTATAAAATAAATAATCATAAAACATCAGACTTTAGAAATAAAAAAGCCACAAAACAAGTTTGTACAAAACTTTGGATCTTGAGACTTTAGAACGATATGCAGAATGTTTTCTCGAAGCGAAAAAAAAATCGTACAAAAAAATACGTTCAAACAGACAAAAACGCAATACGGCACACTTTACTATTAAATTAGTTGTTCAGTAGTTTTACAGGGTCAGGGAAGGCGGAGGAGGACAGTTTGAAATGCCAGACAATTGGACAAGGACATGAAAAGAAACGAACGCCTTGTGCTGTGAGAGATGTACAGCAGATACACAAATACCACTAGATAGGTACAAAATGGCTCCTTGTGATGAAGTACTTGGCGTTTAAGAACAGGGAATTCCTCAAAGCCCTCATCTTCACCAGAGATGGTGTGTTTTTTTTTTTTTGCATTTGATTTTGAGAATCATTTTTAAAAAGCATAAATGACATCAAGTTTAAAAGGCAAGTATGTGCTCCTTATTAGAAACTCAGTTCATTATCCAAAAAAATAAATCACAGTAACAGTGTATACTATATTATTACCACATAGCTTTCATAGATGAGCCACTTGGGGTTAGCCCTGTTAAATGACAGGAAAACACAATGATAGGACCAGTAAAACATTCCACTCCTTAAACTGAAACAGCCAGTAGTTTCTTTTGTTTTTGTTTTGTTTTTAACATAAGGGGGAATATATAGGAATGTTTTGCCCTCAACCAGGACTAAAACCTTATTCTTCCTCATCACTCCAAAGCATTATAGACAAGAAACACTTAAATTAGGTCTATATGGTTACCATAAATGAGTAATAAATGAAAAACTTACATAGTACAAAACTTCACATCTTTTTTTCCTTTCTCTCAGATCTATACCTACACGGTGTCTTTCACAGAAAGAAGAGAACACACATATACTCTTTAATAGTGTGTAGCTATGGTTGAGTAGCAGCAAACTCAGAAGGGGAAGGTGTCGTCATCGGATAGTCACGCCTCCACGCAGTGATCTTTGCCTCGCAGCTCAGGCTGTCACCTGCAAGTCTGGTCAGGCTCCGGGAGGCGCTTTATACCAAGAAGTCTTGCACAGAGAACCCGTAGAAGCCAGCGACCCGGATTTTGTTTTCCTGTTCTGGTTCTGACCCTGCCAGCTCTGCCTGGAGAGGTACAGGCCCACGGACCATGTTAAATTAGCTAAATTAGTGAAGGGCAAGAGCGCGAGAGAGAGAGAGAGACGGGGGCGGCCAGAAGCTGCCACTTTTGGTGATGGACGTGGTTGCATGTCTTTTAATCCCCACACTTCAGGGCAGTTTCTGCGTCAGAGAGGAACCGACTGTAAAAAGTGCTGCAAGCGGTCAGGAACGGGAAAGGAGACGCACACTGTACGCCCCCAATAAAAGTTCCCCAAGTCAGACCACAGGATGAGGCCCCCATATTATTCACACATCTCCTGGGAAGGAGCACCTGGGCCCACCTGCAGGAGGCGCTGCAGCCACCGTTTCCATAGCGATGCAGCAAAGACCACCATCCATCCACAGAAGTGCTGACTATTCAAATCTGGTTTCATTTGCCCGACGCCCGTGTCGGTTGTCACCAAACAGTCTGGTGATGATGTAAAAAAAAATATATATATATATATATGCAGCTATCCTCAAGCATATAAGAAAAACGTTTGGCCCAGTTGAGTAAATATGAACTCATGGTCTTTGCTTTATGGATGAGGTTGCGGTCAATTGCGGACTACAACCAAAAATCTTGCGTGTTTCGGCAGAGGGAGGGAAGCATGCCGAGGCTTGGCCAGAACAAAGGTGAGAATTTTAAAGAATGGAGAACAAAACAAAACCTTAAAATGTCACAACAATACATTCACACAGGTGCAAGTGCATTCGTACCCCAATGTTAGTAGCTGGTTAACACTATGTTTTATATATACACAACATCCATTCAATCTCAATACTGGATAACACATACTGAAAATATAAAGTTAAAAAAAAAAAAACGAACATGTGCTTTTGACATGGGAGAAGTTGCAAAAAAAAAAAAACCTTTGATGTGAACGTACCGGCATTCAAGTCAACTTAAATGAAGCAAAGAAGCTCTTGGGGGGCAGTGGGCCTTAAAAGCAAGAGGGACTTCACTGAGACTCACTGAGAAATGGTCTCTTCCGAGTAGGGGGAGGAAGATTTGTGGGTATTTGGGCACCCTGTTGCTGCTGACCAGGATTCATGGAGACGACCTCAGGCAGTTTTTCCCCACATGAAATCACGGCGCCGCGTGTCTTTTTTTACAAGAGAATCTCTGGAAGCCCTTGTCTTGCAGTCTCATTCACAATATAGGCCACGCTGCGTTCCCCCTCCTGACGGATCCTTGATTGAGTGGCCGCCACGCCTCCCTTGCTGTGGTCTTGAGCCTCGGTTGATGCTCCACAGAGATCGCGCCCACGGGGCTTGTGGCCTTAACAATACGGTCGCCCCAGGAGAGAAGCTAACCTACCCCCCTACCCCCCATGGTGCACCACGGATGACGAACGGCCATCATCTACGTCAATAAAGTCTGAGAAGCCGCTTGACAGCCAACAGTTTTTGTGTCTTTTTTTTTTGTGCGAGCGAGCCACAAAAAGATCTAACTTCTCCTCCTCACCACAGGTGATCATCAACCGGAGCTTGAAAAGCTTGTGTGGGTCAGCCCCCCCTGTTCCCTCACCCTCTCCCTCCCCCCCGGAAGAAGAGCGGCGGGCCGCAAGGGCTGACACGGGGCGGCCCTATTTGCAGGTGTGCACGTCGTAGATCCGTACGCACTCCTGGCAGCTGACGTAACAGCACCAGTGGAAGATGCAGTGGCACTTCTCCTTGCGCCTCTCGGTGCGCGTGTTGTGGCCACGGCCGCAGCACAGCAGATCGCAGCCGTCGATGCCATGCGACGTTAGGTTGCAGGCCCGGTCCCGTGTCCCGAAGGAGCCGGTCTCAGGATTGGGCTCGCAGAAGTTGGGCGAGCTCTCATAGTAGACCAGGTCCCGTTCGGTGGGCGGCTTGAAGTAGGCGTACTTGGGCCGCAGCGTCTCCACCCAACCGCGGGACTCGCGGTGCTTCTCCACCACCATCTCGGAGGCGCTGTCGTACTTGTCCTTCAGGTAGTCGCCGATGACCCGGAAGTCTGGCTGGGACCACCAGCAGGTCTTCACCTCGCAGCTGCCTGACAGCCCGTGGCATTTACACTTCAGGTGCATGTGGTCGCTGATGGACTGGAGGGAGACAAGGACCATGAGAAAGAGGAGTCAAATGGAATCCATAGAAGAATCATGTGAAAACAAATACAGTGACAATCAACTTATTAGGTAAGATAGACGCCCGCCTAGGGCAGCATCTTGTGAAGGGGTGCCAACTTGCTCTACATGCTCCTCGTGCCAGGAGATTGGGAGATGCCACCGGCAACGCTTGCCTAGGGCTCCACATGGGCCTCGACCGGCACTGTACCCATAGTTCCAGCTTACACCACCACAACTATTTAAGTTGTAGTTCATGCAACAGGCTTGTAGTGTCCATGCTGCCAGTACTGACACACCGCACCCTATCCCAGGGAAGCTTTACTCAGACAGTACACATAATCTGCTCTCACAATAAGGCCCACGGCAGCTCTTTAGCAAAGCACGTCTTTTTACTTTCTCGTGTCCCTCTGCCTGGCAGTAACCTGAATACGGACATCACCCTCTGAGCCACACACTCAACCCATTGAGCTGCACAGCAGCCCAGGCTTTCCAACATCCGTGCAATTGCACAAGCATTTGCGGGAAAACAAACAATGTCTTTGTTTCCTCGAATGACAAATTTACAGCCAAACAGAAAACCACACTTAGGAATATGCACATAAATCTTAATTGCACAATGAGTACAGCACTGAAAATAATTCTTTATTAGCTGTAATACATTGGCGGGCACAATAATCTCTGATACTGATAGTGCTGGCAGTGTGGTGATTCCCAAAAGCCCAAGGCTGATCTTACCGTGCGGCCAGCCTCGTTGTTATGGCGATTCATAGCGGAGCGGGCGTCGGGCCGGTTCTCCCGCGCATCGGCAAACTCCCGGGACACCATGCTGCCGAACTCTACGTCTTCGCTGCAGCCTCCCCACTTCCAGCCCTCGCCCGGGGTGCCCTTGTGCCGCGTGTCACAGCCGCAGATGGTGGCAGAGCCCTCGGCACAGGAGCGTGTCACGGCGAAGGCCACGCCCGCCGAGGCGATGGCGTGCACAAAGGCCGACTCCCGCGTGGCTGTGGATGGAGAAGGCAGTGAGATTCGGTCACCATAGACGCCGGGGTTGGAGAGGGCAGTGAGACTCGGTCGCCAACGACGCCGGGGTTGGAGAGGGCAGTGAGACTCGGTCACCAACGACGCCGGGGTTGGAGAGGGCAGTGAGACTCGGTCGCCAACGATGCCAGGGTTGGAGAGGGCAATGAGACTCGGTCACCGTCGATGCCGGGGATGGAGAGGGCAGTGAGATTCGGTCACCGTTGACGCCGGGGATGGAGAGAGCAGTGAGACTCGGTCACCATCGACCCCGGGGAAGGTACATGTTTACAGGTATGGTATTCCTCCCACTATCTCTCCAAATGAATCGATTAATCGATTTAATTATGACAGAATGATATGACGCACTTTTTGGTACCTGGGGAAAATATGGATGAATGAAGTGCCTAAGAAGTTACTGTAGATGCCAAAAGTCTTCCTTGAGTCATTTTTGAGGTGTTCTTTCATATTCCGAGGGCAGTCCTTTAATTTAATTTGACTTAATTAATATTTTGCAGTGAAATGGGACTGTGGACCATCACTGAACCAGTACACTGGCCAATGGGCTTAACAAAACGGCAACTGAGTGCATGCTAAGCGAAAGCGCGGCGCAGGACCTGCAGTCACCAGGTGCAGGCATGCGCAGGAGGCCTGGAGCGGGTTCAGCAGCCGGCTGAGTCACCGGGGAGCAGGAACATCCACAGACGTGACGGGAAAAGCACAGCTGACAAGAGGTATAATTAAGTGGCCTTTACACTGCAGAAAGAGCATTGCTCAACCTGCCAGACAATGAAAACAGGTCAGCTAATCGATGGTTTTGGTCTCCTTGGCATACAACACACATGCAGTTTGTTTTAAATTGATTTTAAACTATTGGTTTGGCCTACACTTTCTAATAAATATAAACAATCAGAGATTCATGCCAAGCTGTCTTCTCTAAAGATATGACCTAGAGCTTCTCCCCTTTATTCATATTTGATCCTTTAAAGCCGCACTTCTTTACACTACGGGCGCGCTGGTCTTGTACGGTCTTGCACGGCTTCTGCACGCGCTCAGTTAGCACGAACGCAGAGGGGAAGTCGCGGCGGCAGGTTTCGACTGGCGGAGAAACCGGCAGCGCCGAGCTTCCGCGGCACGGACGGGGAGCTCCTCCGGATCCCGGATCCCGCATGACCGCGGGACCCCCAGCGCCCATGGAGACCCTGAGCCGGATCTCTCCTGGCGCTTCCTGAAAAAGGGTCACGTCTGCCCACACGACCAGCATGTCGCCCTCCGGAGGTGCGGGCAAGAGCGGAGCGGCTGGCTGGACGATTAAAAATTAATTACGGGGGCAAGTGCAGCCACTGACCCCCCCCCCTCCCCACCTCGTACACCCCACACCCC
>JAODKM010000075.1:3514855-3525317 GCA_026780845.1 Petrocephalus sullivani
ATCTACAATTTAAAGGTATTTCCCCCCAACTCCCTCTCCTCCCAGAAAAAACCCCCCCCCAATAAAACCCCTATTAAGAAAACCAAAAAAAAAATCAACCCCCCCCCCCCCCCCCCCCCCAATCGAAAGATAAAACCACTAAAATAGCAATTTAGGGTTCCTCCAGGATAAAAACCACAAAGGTTAATGCCGCTAAAATGAGACCTAATTTACGCTGTAAAAACTTGTGAACATTTGATTAGTGTTTTGTATGGGTTACGGTTGATAAGATCCCATCCCAGTAAAGAGTGTCACTGTGGCGGCCCGTGGCGGCACAGAAAAAAACCACCAAATGCAGTCCTTTCGGAACTTTTTACAGGGCAACGTTTTCAGCAGTTCAACTAAAACATCCTTGTATACAAAAGCAAAAGCAGCCTTTTATATTTGGATATTTTTTTACTGATAACCTTAGAAGACCGACAGCTTCAATTCCCTCGTGTATATTTAATGGAACGAATCTAAAAATACGAGGTACGACATTTAAATAACAAGCAACATTACGTCGTGTTGTAAATATCAGGTTTTATGTTATTACATGTGGAACTATAAATATGTGACAGATATTGATATTTATTGGTATTTTCTTGGACCATCTTCCCATTTTAAGGGTGGGCATTCGCTTTCCCCTGCCCTTTCAATATGAGGGCTTATCCTTTAAAGGTAATACTTTCCCCCTCGTAGACAGAATTACGCAAACCTCGACAGCAAATTAATAATAAAAAAGGTGAGTTACTTGTCGCTGTAGTTGTGCAAGGCTTGTGCTGGAAAACGGAGGCTTGCGTGAGTGCGGCTCCTGCGTGCATCCTGTGACTAACGCGCCGTCACGAGAGCTTTGAAAACAGGCCGGCCACCCGGGACAGGGCTGGCAGACCCGCAGCAATCAGCCCTCCGACGGCCGGCGCTGCACCTTCCCGGTCATTACACCATAATGGCAGTGATCATTATTACTAAAAAGGAAAATAATCAGTATAACAAGGAAGGGGCGCGTGCTCCAATTACTAATAAAGGAATTGTATAATGACTAGAACCGCAATCGTAATAACGCAGGGAGTTTATTATTAGTTTGCTGGAAGGGTAATCCTGCTCTGGGTAGACTACGGAAAGTCAACCCGGTTTTACGTGCTGTAGGCTATTTCCGATGACACGTTATCGAAACCGATGATTAAGCTTGCCTAGTATCACAGCGCACTGATTTTTATTAAGCTGGAATGCGGAATTTACGCGATGCTGAAACTTTATTTGTTTATTACTACTTTGAATTACTGGGCGCATGTTTTGTGACATCGTATGATCTCTGAGAAATCGAAAACAATATATATCTTCGTATTCATCAAATGGATTTTTTATTGTTCTTAAAGTGTGTTTTACCAAATTTAAGAAATCCAGCTTTTTAAAATGATCGACTGTAATGATATTCGTCAATTATATATTTTATATATGTTTTTTATTTCGAAACTGACAACGTAGCATATAAACACATTTTTTAAATAATGTGTTCTACTAGTTTTAGATTGCAAATCAAAGAAACGACAATTAATGTGCACAAATTCATAAATCGTGTCCCCAACGGCGGTGTGTCATATCAAAACAGCGTATGAAATAAAAGTGCATTCAGAGAAGCTCTGCCCTGCTTCAATATATCTGTCAGCATACATACACGGTTTGGCTATATGAGTCAAGCTCGTCATAAGCCCCGCGCTTTAATGACGATAATTACATAACCCATTCTGCCTCGGGATTCGGTATGCGAGAGGAATTCGTAATGAGCCGGTGCATGACGGTGGCAAATACATTTTCTCCTTATTATAATTAATCAAGGTGTACATTTTGCCGAGTCAGCGAATTTACATTTCACGCGGGGCGTTCTTGTGTTGTATTTTATTTTACTTCAGTTCAGTAGATTTCGTTCGAATGCTTTCATTGCGTCAAATCGTACCACTTAATACAGCTCTAAAGCTTTCGGTTTTCATCTGGTTAAATAGTTTAAATACAAGTGAACAGGTGCGGAATTGAACTGCATTCTAAAATACCAAGTATTTCAACGTTTTTAAGCCAACAGATCTGTCGTTGGGAGATTAGTCTCACTGTTAAGTTGTAAAAATAAGGTTAAACTTAACAAAAATTGCTCTGCCCAACTTGTTTTAAGTGAACATATCACTTTGTTAAAAAGAATGATAAACTCAATTGAGTAATTGCGAATTTGGCATTTAATCATATAATCAATAGTTATAATCCACAAAGGTATGGCACAACTAACGTTTACTTGCAAGTAATTTTATTTATTCAGGTTATATTCGGGTTATTTATGACAGTCAGACTACAACCAAGCACGCGCTGACAACCAAAATCGTGGCTTGTCTCGCATTCAAATACAATACGTTTCAACTTCAAAACGCCTAAGAACAATATCCATATTTCTGAAAGCTACTAAAATAAAAGATTACCGTGCGTGCGGCTGTGAAAGAAACTCGAACCCAGAGAACCACATTTTACATTATTGTATAGTTATAGCCTATTAAGTAGTTGTTTTACCAACATCAGCTGATGCATTATTACAAATAGATATCCGTAAAATATAAGTCATGAGTAGACCGATGGAGGTCTATCTGGTTTCGGTTGCTGTATAAGTTCCTCGTCTACGCCACCCAGCAAATCCGCCTTGTCTGCACGGGAGTAATCGGTGTATAAATGTCGTGCACCTGTTTTGTGATAAATATCGACAAGGTAGCCCCTTGTCCGGACTGCGTTCTTAACAATCCCCGTATAATCGCAAACACCCTTACCCAGCAGTGGAGTTAAGCATGCACCTTAATCCTGCGTTTTTTTTTTGTTCATAACCATTCGTAGTTCCGTCTTAACTCATTCGTATCACACTTGTCTCTAGCCTTATTGCCCCTCGTGTTATTTCTCCGTACAGAATTTCACTTGACTTAGCTTAGTAATCACCTTCAAGTGTTCGTGTCACTTTGCACCATTGTGTACTGAATTCAGCCTGTGTTTTCCAACAGGATCAAATAATGGTTTCTCTTTAAAGTGTCATACGATACCCTTTAACTGTGCATCGGCGTTGTATCGGATAACATCATATATTACGCGAGTACTGTACCTGTTAATAGTATTAAGAACGGCACATAAGATTTATGCAGCGGCTTTCACTAAAAGTGGAGAATACTGAAAATCTGCAATAAAGGAAGAATGGCGTTGTGTGGAAAAAGTAAAAAAAAAAGAAAATAAAACTTACCACCAGATAGGATAACTTGCCATGACATGCGTAAGCCCACAAAGAAACGGGAAACATCCAAGGTAGATCATCCTTGAAAAAGTTTCGGAAAACATTTTCCCCTTCAGACACACGCACGCACACACGCGCGCGCACACACACGCTTGCAATGGGGAAAAAATCGCGATGCAGACGAAATCGCTCCTCTTGTCTGAATGTAGCTTCAGAGACAGCCCTGCGCGACCAGTCAAGGCAGAACACAGCAGTCAAATATTAAAAAGTTTAAAGCAGCTTGCTTTTGGGACCCAATCAGCATGTATTGCCAAAGGGGAAATTCAGATTATAGCGCTCGCTAGCGCGCTCTTCCCCTGTGTCAGTCAGGCTGAACACACACACAGGAATGAGCTAATTGCGAGAAGATAGTGTTTTAGTACTCATTAGGACTTGTGGGCATCGGCATGCCGTGTGTGATATATAATGTTGTTTAACAGGAGAAGGGGGGTCGAAGGGGTGGGGGGAGATAGTGGGGTTTAAATAGACACGCGGACCCCTGTGGATTGGGTAGCTATAACAACCTGTCCGGATTTCACTCCCAAGTCTTAAGCTGCTAAAATGCAAAAATATAAACGTGTGAATTGTGGATGTGCCCTATAATTTTATGTCCCCCCCCCTTTCTGATGCCCCCGTAAAGTGCGCGAATTTTAAACGACAAATGCCAAAAGAATGATTTTTTGCTTAAACTATATACACATACTGCGTAATAAAAAACAATTTATCCACATAAATGTGCTTTATTTGATAGATTACTTAAACACGCCTAAACTGCACCAGATTCACCAATCGTATTACATTGCAGTACGAGATGAGGGTTAGCATTAATTGGTTTTAATGAGATAATCGAAAACTTACAAGGTAACGCAACATTTTATTCGTGTTCTCGTGCGCAACATCCAAATTAACGTGTTCAGTATAAAAGCACTGTTATACCACGCGAATGAGATATTCGCGCGCCTGAAGTGTATCAGAGGATTATGCACAGAGGGATGCTTCCCGGCCGCAAAGTGAGGCTGCATGTGCGCGCATCCTTTAAGATACAGATCATCAACTAAGGCTTTAATGAACGCCAAGCTTTGGCATTTACGTTATTCGTTATTCACAAACCCGCCGCACAACGTGTTTCATATATTTCACGTTTATATTAATACCATAATATAACTGGATATGTATAATAATTAAAATGCTTAAACCCAGTTAAATGTGTTGACTCATTATGGTAGAGACAATTTAATAGTTTTTGATGGACTCGTTCGTTTGTAAACTGCCAGTTAAATGTTCGTGTGCCAGTACGAAGTGGGTCGCATGCCGCTGGACATTTCGTAGTTTCAGGACCGAGTCTGCGGTGCAGGGATCGCTGTCTGGTGCTTGTTGGCCCAGGCGAATATAATTACGAATTTCCGTTTTTATTTTCCGCTTTATGTTTATTTAAAACGTCAGCGTGTTTTATTGCCTCAACGTAACGCTGATTTACCACTGAGTGTAAGTTATTTAGGAGGTCTATAATCCATATGAATCATACATATTTATTAAACCAATACTTATAATACAGAATGAAACTACAGATGGGTAAACTTTGTTTCTTAAAGCTATCGGCATTTAGACATATAATAAGTCTGTAATATATTAGACAATATGTAAAGCGGATTGTTTTGATGACGTAGAAGGAAAATTCCTGATACATGGCAATCATATTATGCAAACCCATCACTTTACGAAATTTTGTGCTGTCTGGTACTCGCAAAATTTTATTTTGTTCCGAAACGACAAACTAAACATTATTCTAGCTACACGCACACAATCAAAATTTTCAATATACAAATAAAATTAATATTAATTGAATTAATGAATTTAAAACGGCAAAAGTTCCGAAATATGCTAGACGACTGACAGTGTATTACAAACACAGCAAGCAAGGCAACGTAAGCAGCACGGAGAAAAATATGGATTGTTTTAAAGTCGCTGAGACTGTCCGTCGGGTCTCAGTACACATTGCGTGCTATTTTGACAGTTGCACAGGGATTATTGTCTCCTGTTGGGGTTGCTGGCAGCAGTCGCTTTACGCACTGGAAACCTGACAGCCCTGATTTTAAGGAAAGAGCAATCGGATGTTTGGCATTTAAACACAACAAACGCACTGACCGAAACTTTAGCCTGCATAACAATTAGCGTCGCGGCCAAGAATTGAACCGCGTTCAATATCCTTTGGGAAATAGCCCTGAGCGGATTTGCGGCGCAGCGAGCGCTAGTGATGAAAATGCCACTCTGGCCAACGAGCCTTTCTATGAAAATGCAGATCCCCCTTTCAAATCCGAAATTTTAGCAGTTGATAAACTTTATATATATACTAGAGATTTCATGTTGGGTACGCCTGCCGAGATTTTCGTTCTAATTCGAGTTATAAATGACACTGCGTCCGTTCTGCGTTCAGTGATCACCGGAACTTGAAATGCCACGTTATTAATAGAGCTTAAAATTTTAACTTAACCCACGAAAACCTCCCGGTGACTAGGCTCAGTTAAGGTATAGTGTAGAATGTGGGATCTCCTCAGTTTACGTTCAGCATTAATGTTTTTTAAGGCCTATGCGTGCAGCTGTTTTGAGTTTCGAAGTTCAGCGAGACGCCTGGTTGATTTAGTTATCATATTTAAAGGTGTTTAGGTGCAAAATCTTCTTCATTAAGTAATTTTACACTTGGCTAATACCGCTGTCGTGGTAATGAAAGGCCCATACAGTACCTTAGGCTACTGCGTCCATTAGTCCTTGGGGATGACAGGTTAGACAGTGGATCAGGGCTGCCTCCCTTTATTCATTCCGGCATCATACGATAGAGAAGGGGTTAAAATCAGAAACAACTGTTCACTGAACTACATACTCTACTAAATCCATATTTCAAAATATTCTCAAATCCGTAAAGACATCTAACACACCCTTAGCTATGTAAATGCCACCACAATTTAAACATTCACATCTCTGCTAGCAATAATACGTGTTTTCGGTATAATTGCAATGCTTACATCCAAAACACGTTCTTTTATATATATATATCCAAACATCACTCCACGCAACACACCCAGAAAGCCCAGGCCTATATTATAAAAGCGAACGACATGTTTTTATGGTGAAAATATCGCTGAAAAGCATAACTAGAAAAATGCTAACTAAAAATGCACGGTAATAAACGTTTAATAAATGACACTGTACTCCACCAGTACCACAAGTGTCTGTGTCTTGACAGCACCCGGGAAACTTTTTATTAGCGTATAAAACGGCTGATAAAGCGGGGCATTTTTTTTTACTAGATTTCGCCATCTAGTGGCGCTACCCAGAAAACACCGTGTAGAATGAAGCTGGGCTAGGGTCGCAGAGAAGTCCTTCCAAAGTCCCGCACGTGTAGCAAAGGCTTGTGGAGAGAAGTGTTTGCCAAGGAATACACGGCACCCTTCGGCCTTTGGCGCACCCATCAAAATGGATCAAATCTAATCTAACCCCAGCGTCCAAATCATCAATGACTAGTTAACAGCTTGAACAAAGTTTCCGTGTCTTTTTTCCATTTTTATTGGGATTTGTAATCTGGTTTCTAGTTATGTACAAGTGCATACCTGTAGATCTTTAAACCGTCTCGTCGCCTTTTTTTCTGAACTTGTCTTATAAAACAGGGTATTGATACCTGTTTGCAAGACAGTGTATGTAAACATGCCTGATAATAAATGTATGTATGCCTGATAATAAAATATAATTAATATGATGTAGGCCTAGAATAAAGGGCTCACCGGGTAACATTGTCACCGGTCAAGTCCTGTGAGTTCTACCCAACCTTAGCTTGGTGCTGCATTCCTAGGGTCATCCTATGTCCTCCCACAATTATTCTGGTCACATCTTAACGTTAAATTTCCCTTATGGTGTGAATCCGTGAGTGCTCCCGAAGCTGTCATAGTGGTATATGCTGTTTGTTTACAGGATGGATTGTTTTCACAGAAATGTAACTCTGTATGAGGTCTTTAAAAATGGGTTAAAAGTACAGGATTTCTTGCTTAGCCGAATAACTTGTCAGATTTAAGGTGGTCTGGGCTAAACGTAAGTGCCAATAGACCCGTTACGATCAGAAATCCAGCTTTTTGATACAGGCCCCTGAAGTGAAAGCTACAGTATCTCAGAGGTCAATATTTGCCTATATGTATTTAAACGTTCCAGTTTCAAAAATATATGTGCGCATATAGGCCAATGAAATGATCCGTGGAAACGTTAAGTATCCAAAAACATAGGGATGAGCATCATTAGACTGCCAACTATCTGGATTATAGCAACCCTCTGTGGTGTTTCTCATACCAGTCATAACTATTAAAAACAGATTCCCCCTCCTCTTCATTTTAACCAACAATAGACACCTGTCTTCTTGACACATAGACGGCATTGTCTAGCTCCAGGGAACCAACTTGTCAGGCCGCACAAGAGGGACTTTTTCATGCTGGGCCAGGACTACGCAGGTCCTCTCGCCTCTACCCCCATAATAACTGCGGCTGTCCTGGGACGCCCGACGACCCCCATGAAAAGCCAACTGTCTGACTGACCTGGTCAGAAAGACCTCGGTCTGGTTGAATGGCACGGCAAATTCGCCAGCATGAATATGCGGCTTTGTGCATGCAGGGGACGGCAATATTGATGGGTACCAGGGGTCTGCAGCACTCGTCGGGAACACCTGGGAGGTAGGAGGCGGAAACAAGGGGGCCTTGTGGCAATAGCACCACCCACCTCACATACATGGGACTGTAATCACCACTATACACTAAAGATGGGCATCTTTTCATTTAAAAGACGGGTGGATGTTCTGATGGAAGTTCTAGTGTTTTGGTGTTTTTATGAGAAACCACCTCTGGCCCAGAAATAAACACTGATTGAATAGTTGTTATGTGCTTTCTAAGATTTGATGTTATTTTACAAATCAGTTTTTCGTAAGTTAGTTTGTCACGGATATGTTTCCACATAGGGCTAATTTCTCTATGTTACCATCATGGTTACTTCATCCAGAAAGATATATATGCTACAATCTAAGAAATAACTTGGCTATTAAGTTAACGTCGATTTGAACAGGCCCTTCAGAAGTTACAGTATGAACGTTTGGCCAAAAACAACTTTGGGGAAAGAACAACCAATCAGCATTTACAGTTGTAACCCATTAAATGTTAAAAACGTGCAATGTCATTGGACCAGGGTGAGCCGTCAGACGTATTTTAGAATTCTGAATTACCCCAGAAAAAGTATTACCAGATTGGAATCTGATTTACCATCAACAGTTCAACATGCAGGGATTTTCTAATTATATACAGTAGTACTAGTTATACAAACAACCTGAGGGATTTATGTGGGAACAGTTATGTCAGGCTGCACAAGTGAGTGATCAGTTATGCTCCATCCCCAACATCATACTGTGCCGCTACTCAGATTCCTACTTTTGCACGTTAACTCTTTTGCACTGTGATTACTATTTGCACTACACCCAACAGCATTTTTGTACACGAGTACTTACCCCATGTCCCCTCTGTTGTTTATGTATAACTGTTCAGCTGCGCACTGCTCCGTAAAGTTCCTTACAGAGTTGTACAGCCCTGTCATGTCTGTGTTATGTATATTGCTGTACAGTCTTGCTTTGTTTTTGTATAATGTTGTCCCACTTGCCTTATTTATTGTCATATATCCCTCCTGTCCAGTGTGACTCTTAGCTCTGTACTTGCACCCCTTCTCCTACCTGCACTACCCTTCCCTGATCAGCAACTGTAGCATAAGGATTTCACTGTATTGCAAAATACATGCGACAATAAAATGAATTGACATGAGAGCTACTTGCATATGATACTGCACGTGTTTAAATTGAACCATTGGACTGTATATGTGGATTTGTATGTTGATCTGCGTGCCACTGACTTATCTTGGCCGTGGAGATGTGAGAAGTTAATGAAATTTATCGTATTTACTTCTCATATCTTCGCTGATTATGGAGTTCGAGAAAACAGAGTATGGAAGCTTCTGGCATTTTTAATCTCATCCTAACAGTTACAATGTGTTGCTCTATGTGTTCAGTGCTCATCGGGTTGTCACAGAGTGTTATTTGAGCCCCGTGACTCCGAGGGATGTAATAAACCCTGGACAAGGTGACTGACAAGTTCGCATATCTGCAGGGTGACAGTGGCTTCTTTATTGCAGCCCTCATGAATGAGTATGTGACAAATCTGTCTGTCATCAAGTCTGGTATCAGTCTGGAGTGCTGAAGATCACATGTAATTATCTTTAAAATACATCAAATTATCCACTTTTATGTGCTTATATTGCTTTTATTTAATATAGCTTGGTTTTCGTAGCCTTCAGTGCAATAAGGGTTAATAACAGGTAAACGAAAATGAGCTCAGTGTGTAAATGGTTAAAATGCAGATGACTTGACATTCATGCTTCCGCAAAGCTGCTATGAAGCTGGAGTGTGGGCTGTCATAAACACTCCTGCTTAATGTGGTATTGTTCTGGGTGGGGCAGGAAACGAGATCATTTCACATGAGGCATGAAGGAAGAATTTGGGACCTTTTTTAGGGCTGGCAGTAGAGGTAGGATAGAGGGAATCAGAGGATTGGGCTGTAAAATAGTCAGCAAAGTCAGTTCCAGTCTTTCAGTGACTACGGTAGCTTAGTGGGTATCACTGTTGACTCGCACCACCAGGTTTGGGGGTTCAAATTTGGTCCAGCTCTGCGTTTACATGTCGTTACTTTTTAGGTGTGCCTCAAGACATGTGAAGTTTCTTTGTGTTGCGTGATGTTCCTCCAGTTTCCTCTAACACTCAGTAGATATTTAGGTAGTTAGCCTGGCACTAAATTGCCCATCGTGTGTGACTGTATGAGCGTATGCGTGTAAGTGCCCTGGGACGAAGTGGCATCTTGACCTGGGCGTATCTTGTGCTCAGGGATGGTCTCCTGGCCCTTCCATGACCTTGACCTTGATACGTTTTTGGAAAATGGATGGATATATGGAAAAATTCTTTTCAGGCACTAGGGTGGCTCAGTCCATAGGACCTAGAGGTCCTAGTCCTGGGCCCTCATTTATCAACCATTCGTAGAAACTGTCCTAAATTCTATCCTACGAACAAAATTTAGAATGTCAATAAGT
>JAODKM010000075.1:3525708-3536836 GCA_026780845.1 Petrocephalus sullivani
AGTCCCGCGAGCGCAGCGCGAGCCGCCCCGGCGACGTGGCCTTTAAGCCGCCATCTTGTGGAAACGCCTTGAGGAGGAAGCGACGAGCGCGTCGGCGTAGCTTTCGGTGAGGCGCCTTCGGCACGTTTCGCCTCTCGCCTCTCCGCCCGGTCAATTAACTCGCCGAGTTGCGTACCGCGCCCGGCGGCCGAGGGAACGAGGTGAAAACAGCCGTGCGGTCGATTCGGGGGGTTTCTTCCTAAAAGGTAAACAAGTAGCTATGCTAGCCGGGTTAGCTTGTCGGCTACCTGCGCTGGGCGAGGCGCGCGCGCGCTGGCTGCTGGTTAGCTTTCTGGGGGTGAGATAAGTACGTGAGCGGGCGTGAGGTGACACACGAACGGGTGCGTTACATTTGGGCTCTGCTGTGCTGGTTAGCGGCAGATATGGCGGCGTAAGCGCGGCCCTCAGCCGGCCGCCCTGTTCGCCTTCCCCGGGGCCCCTCGGCTATGGGGGCCATCGCCGCAGTAACGCTCCTTTGTCGTTCCGGCCATCTGACGACGCGGGGGCCGCTCCATCGGGACCTGTTCGCGGCCGCCTAGTGGCCCCCTGTCGTTGGTCTCCGCTGGTTAAAGTTAAGTCAGATGTTAACCAAAGGCGACCTGGTTGTGGCCTGGCGAGGTTTAAGCTGCATTACCTCCAATAGCGGGCTGTTCGCTGGGGGGGGTGGGTGGATAAACCTGCTAGTTATTGCGAATATGTTGGTCCGTCGATATGTCAAAACATCTGTAACATCTGTATTTCGATATTTCCAGCCAGCTTGTAAACGGCTTCTGTGGTTGTTCGGTTTACCCTCACTGTTTATCAGTTAGTTTCTCCTACGGCATAAGCATAAGTAAGTGTTTTGCCGTTCAGCTCATGATCTGGGATTCCGTTTGCAAACCAGCTTTTGGCTGTTTTCCCCCTTCCCCTATAGTCGAGTTTTAGAAACGTAATTCGTTTTGTTATATTTTATGTCCTTGTCGATGTAACTAACAGGCCACGTACCACAAAACACAGTAACAAACCCAACGGGCTTAATTACAAATTGGTAATTTGGGTGACATTTAAATTCTACTGTCAGATGCTTAGTTTTGGTTGCCTCGTCGATTTTGGTAAATGATTTTATGTGCGCTGTATTTTAACTAAGAGCATGTTCTGTTTTGAGATTTTTTTTATTTGGGCTTTGATGCATAAACTTGATTTGTGCCCGTGTTTATATACAATAAAGTTTTCATCAGGTGTATCAATGTAACGTTGGATTCCCAGAAATTAATGAACTTCTATTCATTCACCCATTGAACTGGTTTAAATTTCTGTCTTGTGAAACTGGTCACAGGGAGGAAAACTGTCGTCATGCTCAGATGAACTTCCCTCCTTCCTGTAGTGACATACTTGTTGCGTGAAAGCTATGGAGAGACTGTTATCAGTCATCTGTTAACATGGAGTGATAGCGTTCTTGTGGGATAGGATTTGTGGACTGTCAGAGATACTCCTTGTGCTTTTATGAAGTAGTTGTGCAAAACAGAGTGTAAGGTCATCCATCCTTATTCCATATGTACAAGCTCTACATATGAAGGTTGAACTGTGAGTCACTCATTTTTTTTTCCTGTGAGCTTGTAAGGATGCTGACTATCATGCCCGCCCAGCTAATAACTCTGAACAATTACGCCATATGCCTACATGCCCAGTATTTACACTTCAGGCTGATCATATGGTCATATAAGAATGATGTTTACAAGACCTTTTGCATTGAACCACTTCAAATTTTAAAGCTACTGTTTGTTTCAAGTGTTTTATTTTTAAAGTTAATATATGTTGGAATGGGCTTCACCAGATTTTTATTTTTCATTTTTGGTAATTTAGAGTGTTCAAGTTGCAAATGCATTGTCCTAGCAGGTTCTAGAAGTGGTATCCTTCATATGGAGCAATGGCTGTGAGATTGTCCATTGTCATAGGTTTCTAGCACCATTAGCCATTGAACAGGAAAACATTGTCCTGCTTTATAACCCAGGTTGAAATAAATATTTTACTTGGTTTTCTCTCACCTTTTCAGATCACTGTTTGGAACTTGTCAGACATGGGAAATATATTTGCAAATCTATTCAAAGGCCTCTTTGGCAAAAAGGAAATGCGAATCCTGATGGTGGGTCTTGATGCTGCTGGAAAAACTACTATTCTTTACAAACTTAAGCTTGGAGAAATTGTAACCACCATTCCGACTATAGGTAAGCAGTTACCCCAGCGTGGTTTGTCACTATTATGTGTCAAACTCATGCGTGCACACAGCCTGTGATTTCTTCAGCAGTTCACTTAATTCTCATAATTTAACTGTTTTAAAACTGGTGTACTTGTATTCCAGAAGGTATGTTTTGAAAGTGTAAGAGTAATTTTGAAAAAAGAGTAAGTTTGATTGTCAGGTAAGGGTCAGATGTGGGGTTAGTCTTACTTGCCTCTTATATGCGTTTGTAAGATAGGGGGAAGTGTCAACAAATGTTATTCACGCAATGGTCTAACAAAGACTAAACTTGAATCTATGAAGGACCAAAGAACATTTGAAACAAATTGTAGGTGGGTTAAAAACCAAACAAAAGGTATAGGTATGTGGAATACTATAGGCATGCTGAGGATGGGGGAGAGGTTGTGTAAAATGAATTCATTTGCTTGTATGTATGTTAAGGTTCTTTGTACATACATAGGGGTGGTGCTTGGTATAGCCCATAGAAACAAGTGCCTTGTATGTGGGTGTGCCCTGCCTTATAGACCATCTCTCCACCATTTCTCAAGGTTTTAACGTTGAAACAGTTGAGTACAAGAATATAAGCTTCACAGTGTGGGATGTTGGTGGCCAGGATAAGATTCGACCTCTGTGGCGCCATTACTTTCAGAACACGCAGGGTAAGTACTGAGCCGGTATCTGGGGAGAGTTGTTTGGCTGGTTGTGCCATGCCTTGGGGGGCCATGGCTTCTTTGGCCTGAGTGAGTAATTTGTTGAGGTGGACTTTTGCCAGTAGCCTGAAGGTGAATGGCAAAAGGTTCAAATGTAGAATAACCAGACTTATAATCAAACCAGAATTCAATGATCTGGCCTGGACCACATTATCGTTATTGGGCAGATATAAAGTAACAAATGTCTTGTAATAGATAAACACAGTTTCATTGATCTAAAATGAAATTACTGTATGAATCCTCCCAGCCATCATAATGCTAACATTTGACAGATTTGCTCTTAGCTTTAAGTTCAGGTATGCTCATTGTTTGTTTTGGTAACTTATTGTGGGAGGTGACGCAGTCATTTCTTGAGCAGGAAACGGTAACGATAACCAGTATCATAGCAACAACCTGTGTTCTGCTACTGCTTCCCTTTACGCCTAAAGACCCCTTGTTAGAGCCTGGATGGTGGTGCAATGACTTGGCATGAGTTCAGCGTCTGCTGGTTTTAAGGTGTCTCCCCCCCACCCCCCACAGGTCTGATCTTTGTCGTGGACAGCAATGACAGAGAGCGAGTGAACGAGGCCAGGGAGGAGCTCATGCGTATGCTGGCTGAAGATGAGCTGAGGGATGCCGTCCTATTAGTATTTGCAAACAAACAGGTACTGTGCCTTTTCTCCAAGGTAGTGTAGTTCTCCCTTTTTCAGATCTGGCCGTGCCTAACTCCATGCTCTTTCTGTTTCAGGACCTCCCAAATGCCATGAATGCTGCCGAAATCACCGACAAGCTGGGACTGCACTCTCTGCGTCACAGGAACTGGTATATCCAGGCAACCTGTGCCACCAGTGGTGATGGGCTCTATGAAGGACTGGACTGGTTGTCCAATCAGCTGCGAAACCAGAAATAGCTCCCTCCTCCAAGCCCCCTCTCCTCTGCATCTTCTCCTCACTCTTGCTTTACTTCTCTGATGTTGCAAACTGTGCTACTTTGTGGTCTCGAATGCCAGAAGCTGTCCTCTTTTCATCTCTCGTCAATATAAATTATGAGCCACACGTTTTTCTTTTTTTGGGGTTTTTTTTTATAGATATGGGGAATAAGCAAGCCTTGGAAGTCAGAATTCTTATTTAATGTAAATAGTCTTTACTAGTGAGGCTGCTTCTGGCACTCTTATGCAATATTTACTCTGCCTTTCAATTCATTTTCCTGCTGTACTCTTCTGGACAGACTTGCATTGTATGTAGTCCTGGAAAGGGATAGGAGAAGCCCGCCAATGCTCCCTTAAACATTCTCGTGGTGGCTGTACTGGCCAGCTTTTCCACCTTATTTTGAGTACACTGAAACATTTTCCCTTTTTTGGGTGCCCAGTATTGGCGTGAGAGAGCACATCTTTGTGAAACAATGAAAGAAATGGAGGAATACAAAGTGATGAACTACTCACAGCAATGGTCACCCTTCATGAAAATATGTCCAGGCTTTGACGATCCTACCAGACGAAGCATGAAACTGCTTAGCGCACCCTCTGTTAATAGTATGGTATGCTGTTATGTTTATGACTTAAATGCATCCAAGTCAGCTTCATAAAAAGTGAAAACTTGCCACACGGTTGCCATTTTTCTTATATTAGAGGCACTTTGAACATACCTGCTAAGCTCATGGACCCAGGTCTGTCCCCAAACTTCCGAAAAGGATAACGATGCATGTGAGGAATGTGGTTATATTCTGATCCAGGACCTTCCTGGCTCCTCGCTGTATGCCAGCGAGCCAGCCAGTCTGTTTTCACCTCTGCCCTAATTGGTTTGATATGTAATGCATTTTAGTCTATCTTTATTGAATTGTCGGTTTTTCTATAGTTCCTCCAAAGGGTTCTCTTTCTAAACTGTTGCGTTGCTGTTCTTCGGTTTCTAGCTCGGTGGTGGGCTTCCCTCCCAGCACATCTCTATGGCCTTTTATTGCTTCTGCTCCTCTTGCTGCAATGTCATTTTGAAAGCACTACTGCAAACAGTTTGTCACCTCGAGGGTGCCCCTCTGTTCTTACAATCTGCAGCCCTTCCGGCAAAGAAACTCGGCCCTCGGTTTCTTACCAGCGGGCACGTTCGCGGCCATTTCCTTTGTAGTATTCTGCAAAAAAGAGAAAAAAAAAGTGGCAGATGCCAAGCATTTGTACTGCAGCGAGAACCTATTTTTTTTTAATCTACTGGAAGACGAGATATAATTGCCTCATTCCCCCTAAACCACCTCCCCCTTTTTTTTATTTTTTTTTTTTTAAATCTTCATTGACTTGCTTCTGGAAAGAAACTAGTGTGTGGGATTCCCAAAGCAGACTCATGGTGTGATTTACATTTTTTATGTAAACATATTTTGAATCATTTTAAAAGAAAAGCACTGTAATTAAAGCGTAGAATGAAGGTTTTTCACTTTGTCGTCGTTTTTGTTTCCCTCCATCACATCTCCACTGTTAGAACGGCTCCAGACTGAATCTGTAAAATGAATGTAGTTGAAGCCACACGGGATATATTTTGGGTATTAATCAATCAGCATTGTGAACAGACTGTCAGTTTGGTCTTCAGCTTTGTTCTGTCTGTGTTGATTGTTAGTGCTAGTATGAACTTAATGTCCTGTGCGAATTGCAACTTACTTTTACACCCGTAGCTTGCTCATACTATTTGAAGACTGAGATGTTTCTTTTAAGAGTACAGTTGTCATGGTAGTAGCTTATAATTCCATGCAGAAGTATAGTCATTTGATGAAGTGTGCACACGTGCATATAGGTCTCTTGGGCTAAGCTCCACGTATCCAGTGCCTAATGACCTTAAAAATATTTTTACTTTCAATATTATATTGTTATTCTCTTGAATTAAAGGTGAGTGCCATGTTGCCAAATGGCACTGCCGAATGTGAGTACAAGAGACTTGAACTGTATCAGACACCCCCTTTTTTCTAAATCAACCTCAGTGAAATCACCTTTGCAATGCCATAATGCAGGGGTGCCCAACTCCAGTCCTGGAGTGCCAGAATCCAACCCAGTTTGCATTCCCTGTATATGTATTGGGTTTCCCTGCTCAAACACGCCTATTAAACCTGGTAATTAGCTGAATACGAATGGCTTGAGCAGGGATATCTGCAAACTGTGTTGGATTCCGGCCCTCCAGGACTGGACTTGGACACCATATCGTGAAGAAATAGCCTTGTGCGTAGGGAGGAAAAAATTTTAGCTATTGACTTTGCCACCTGTGTTTATTTAGTTGACGCAACATTACCCAGTTTTCTATGGACTTAATGTGGCTATTCCGGTTCCTACCCTTTTCACCATTTCCTCATTCTGAAACATACTGAGTGATTTATGTCCTTTTGTGTTACCCAATAGCAGTCACATTTAAGGGGTGCTTAAATTGTACTGCCCATAAAAGCTGAAAGAAACATTAGTGAATAAAGCCAATCAGGTACGAGCGAGACTGTGGATGGAAAATACTATATTAGTATAGTAACTTTTAGCCTGTGCGCTCGGCTGCCTTGGCGTCTGCTTCACACCTCCACCGCCGCAGTGATGAACCTGCTGGCCAGTCTGAGTCACAGCGAGCACCAGGCGGAGGTGGGAGCGAGGTGGGTCTCGCCAAACACCTGACACTGGCTTTCTCTCAGTGGATGACTGGTCTCTTGACTGTCATGCAGCAATGCAGTATCTAAACGTCGGTCTGCCGACAGACAAAGATTCACCTCAGCTCTTCCCACCCACGGCTGAAAAGGTCAGATAGAGGGTCTCATTTCATGAGAAGCCACATACTTCAAATAAGAGCCTGTCTGCATATGTGTATAAGAGAGCCATTACCAAGTGCCATAAAACACGATAATTTCACTTAATTACATTCTCGATGGTCTTTAACATGCTGTATAAGCTTTGCCAGAAAGTACTTAAGAAGGAAGTGAGCATGCCTTTGATCTGCACGAAAGCCCCCAGAGGACTTATTCACAAGCATTACATCGACAAGGCTGGCGCATGGAGCTGAAGACCAGGACGTAAGCAGGAAGGACACGCCCCTAAGTAAAAATGCGCAAGCCTCAAGCAGCATCAAAGTTCTGTGGTGGAACAAGTAAATGCAACAAGACTCATAGCTACCCTTCCACTGAACACACTCTACATGCACTGTTAGGAACTGCCGTTCAGTTCTGCAATTGCCTTTCTGCTTTGCAATTGTAGGTTAAAATTTCTATTAATACTTTTCAGCTGCAAGTGCAAAAATCACATTAAGCTAATGAGTGTAGTTGAGGCCTTGATAGATGCACCATTTTGAACGAGGAGCAATAGCATTTTCTTGGGGAACAGCCTTTATGTGTCTCTTCAATCAGGAACATACATTTGAGATTTAAATTTGAGATTTATATTTATGGTGTTTTTCACTCTTGGCAGACTTTCCTGATGCTCTGGCTTCTGTATTGTCATGCGTGGAAGCAGTCTAGTCAGCCCCAATCTACACTGCGAAGGGGCTGTTGGTCAACCAGCTCTCTCCGTGCATCCTATGTTGATTGGTAAGTTTCAGTTTATCCATTATCTTAAATCAGCTGCTTGTTGTAATGACATCTTAGATGAAAGCTTCCATTTGTCGCAGGACTAATCCACAAGTGCGGCTTCATTTATTCCCACACGCCCCAACAAACAGACCTTTGCATATTAAACTCTCTCCTACACCCTTGTTTACAGGTTATGCCTCACATCTACAAGTACTGTATTGTATCTCCCATATGCAATGACCATTATTACTGATGGCACTTTATGTATATAAGGTGTATTTAATCTGTATATGGCTTGTAAATTGCAAATTATGTTTATTATGTTCTGTCTAACCTGAGCATCAACATTGCTTACAACCAAATTGGTTAATACTTTACTTTGCAGGGCACAGATATTTAGCAATAACTCAATTACTACTGAAGTACAAATCACGAAATATAATTGCTACTTGAGATAAAAGATGCGTTACGATTCATTAATGATGACCTAACATGATATTAGTATTTCACTTGTTATTCACGATTTGTTCCTTCAGTAGTTCCTTAGTAGTTTACAAAGGTGGACCGAATTAATACATATAGTAACAAATTTAATGACTGCTAGGGGTAAAAGTTGCATCATGATTCATTAATCATGAACAAATATGAGATCAGTATTTTTGTTATACGAATTGTTCCTTCAGTAGTTCACAAAAGTTTATGGATAACAGATAGTAAATATCGTATTAATGATGAATTAACATGAGATCAGCATGTAACTAAGACTTAGGTTGTGGTTAATTAATACAAAAGTAATGTTACCCCAAATTCCTATTGTGACGTAATATACATTGCCAGTAAATCTTATTCTGATTCTGATTAATGCCTTTACTTGGATTTATAAAGGGACTGGAGAGGATGTTCTGAAATACTACCAGACTGCCTTTTTTAGTGGATTTAGTGAAACGACAGTTAGTGATCCATTTGACTTTACATATTAAAAACATCAGTAGTTATGTACAGAACGCTGAATATAATACACAAGTAACAATATCTGTGCAGTTGAAGTGGACATAGATTTGCTCACACTCAACATTAGAGGTCACAGAAATGTAGCCCACTGCTGCCACGTGTCATGGTGCAGTTAGCAGCAAGCATCTGGCCCCGATTCCCAGCCCTTTGTTCTGCGGCATTAATGCCTGGAGGACTGTGGGCTTCTAAGGCCGTTGATTGAGTCTATGTCTCCTGGCCCATTCATATGCACCAATTTCACCCTCTATAAAACCCGCTTCCTCGCGTCTTTCCCACCGCAGCACACACGCTTGCACCTAGGTGACGCGGGCGCGCACCGGCCCTGAAAACAACCCCCCCCCCCAGACGTAACGACTCCCCAACTCCACTTTCCTGTTCCTCACTCGCGTTTGCCCCAGGGCACGTGGGCAAAATTAGGTCCACTGAAGGGAGAGGAGAGGCAAGCAGAGAGAGTTTCTGGAGCCGAGGGCCAGAATGTGAACCCAGACAGAATAAGTAGCCGGGATTCAGCACTGAACCGCTGACAGCAATTTCATATTTACTACGTGCATGTAGGAACATCTCCAGTCAGGACTTCCTTTTCCATAGCTGGAGAGGGATGTGGTCGGGCCGAACGCAGCAGAAATGTAAATATCAAGGGACCGGGGGAGAAAAAAGGAAATACAGGAAGCATTTCCTTTGATGCTGCTGGGTTTGGAATTTGCCATCGCAACGGGATCTTGGTTCCTGGAGGTCAGAAAAGGGAGGTGGGCATATCAATACGAATAAAGCCGGTCATCAGACTCAGGTGACTGGCTGCAAACTGCCCACCCCTAAAGTGTAATTTTGTGATTTTTGACTCTAATGACCCATAAAGCATGTGAATACAGGATTAACTGGTTATTTCAACTGGTATCTTGTTTTCAAGTCAAACTGCAAATTTGTTTCTCTTTTAACTCAGAGCTGTAGCGTAAGCTTTTCTCATTTACATTTACAGCGTTTGGCAGACGTGACAAGAAAAGACAGACTTGCTAAACATAAACCTTTTGAAATTTTTTACGACACTGAAAGCTTTTAAAATGTCAGGGTTCGGGCTTCCGATTCTCGTGAGTTTTGTCGGATAGTTTTTTTTTTTTGCCATGAAACACTCAACGAGAAAATTTGCATGACTCCAGATAAGCTGTGAAAATATCGATGAATGGAAATTTTGATATTGAAAGTTTTGCGAATTTCAATTCAAAACACATTTCTGGCAAGCGATGCCTGGATCAAGGAATCCGAGTCAAGTTTTATTTATCACTCCATGTGACATCAGCTCACATTTTTCTCTATAGACTTATAGAGAAAATAACATTAATTATAGAATATAACAAAGACGGTAGGGATGACTGGCTTAACTAGCCTGGTCAAGCTTATATCCTTTTCATTAAGAGCGAGGTTTCATCCAAACAGCTACGACCTCATCTCCAATTCAGCTATTCCTCACCTTCTCCCTTGTAATTATGGGTCTTGTCCCACATACATCCCAGCTCTGGACAGAAATTATAAAGTGGGGTTTTTTTGTGTCGGGTGCCCCGATTGGTAGAATCTCGCAAGGTGAACTCCGAGCTCCAGGCTATTATCCATCCACACGAAACATTCTGTAATTATCTCGTCTAGGCCCGCGCACTCCGGTATCCTGGTCCCAGAAGTGACGACTTTGTTAGAGCAGAATGAGATGTGCTACCACTCGGGGCACCCCACCAGCTCGCCCCATTGGACAGTGTGTGTGGTTCATAACCAGCGGGGTGAGGGTCAGCAGCTTGTAGACATCCTGTATAGAAATGGCTGCAGGGTGTGATTTCACATGCCTTGAGAGTACATTGTTTTTGCAATAACTACTTATAATGTTACTTTCAGTGCTTAGACTGGTGCTGGTGCTTAGCAATTGCACTGCAGAATCTCATTAGATTCATTGATAAAACAGGACAAAATACCTGTAACTTTATATTCTGGGTAACAAAACAGTAAGTTCCATACTTATGTGGAGCATGGTTACACATTAAATCACAATATTACATAATTCTAATACTATTTCTTATCTTTATTTAAAATCAGCTCTTTGGTTGGCCGAACAAACAGAGCCGTGAATGTTAATTCTGAGAATGCTATCGCTGTCCCGTTCGAGTCATTTCACATAACCCTGCCCAGGTTACTTAACAACGAATTCGGGCTGGGAGAAAAAGTGGCTCCCATGTGAGTGCGGAAGCAGACGGGGAGAGCAGACCCTCCCGGGGCACGGCACCCGGAATCGATACCTAGCACGGTGTTTGGAGTTCTGCCTCATTCCCAGGGCCCTAGCTGATCCACAAGAATGATGCCTTTAAAATGCTCTGCTGCTGTCAATAGGGGGTGCCCTGTTGGGGCTTGGTCTTTGACTTCTTATTTATTTATTCCTTATGTTTGATAACTACTATCTCCAAATACTGTGACTTCATAGTTTTCCTTTTTCTTTTCTTTACGAGTAAGACAGCGTTAGGCCAGTGTGCTCAGCATCTGTGGGTTGAACTCTGCCCCCCCTCCCCTGCCCCTTCTCCTGCCCTCAAGTTGTGTTTATATTCACTGAGTTATGGGGTTTTTGGAAACTTACTTTCAGCAATCAAAGCAGCCTGAAAAGGATTATTTTGTTTACTTCAGGTATTATGTA
>JAODKM010000075.1:3536936-3555867 GCA_026780845.1 Petrocephalus sullivani
GCCCCGCCTCCCCTGCCTTTTGGTGGCCCCTCCCCCACAATCACTCACGCCCCCCCCTCCCCCCCCTCCCATGGTGCATTGTGTTCCAGCACGACTCTTCATCCAGAGGCCTGAGGTCTTGGTGTTCTCTGCTCACCCCTCCCCACTACCACCTCTCCTTGGGTCTGTCCACCCCTGGGCCTCGCCTAGCAACTTGGCCCGTGGCATGCAGCCCCTTTAACTGGGGACAAATGGAGGGCCGCCTTTGGGGGCGCCGGGGTCCCCCTAAAAGTGCACAGCGCCGATGGATGAAGACATAGGGGGGAAGCGGAGGCGTGGGAGGCCCTTTTGCCTTCTCGCCGGCACCCCCTGCTGGCCTGAAATCGCGGTGTGTGTGCACGCGGCAGTAGTGGTGCCGGCCTTTCGGGGCAAGGCCGCATAAAGACCTCCCCATTGTGACTACTGTGCTGTCTGGGGGCAACCTCTGCCCCCAAATGCCAGCCAAAGGAATATCTCCTCTCAGTCCCTATCAATGCAAATATGAGCTGTTAAGACATTGCACATTTTCTCTTTCATACTTAAAGGGTATTGTGCGCTTTATGTAAAAAAAACACAAGCTTGTTATTGTATTTACTATTCTTTTCTTATTATCCTAACGTTGGTCTATTCTTTGCCGTTATCGTATTTTTAACGTAATTGAGGGCCGGCACTACGATCCATTTCGAGCACCACAATGTGTTCCTGCAGGGGTCTGAGAAGCGCAAAGGCCAATCATAGGCTAGGAAGCCAAACTCGGAGGGCTATGGAAATGAAGGCAGGAAACGCGGCGAGATAAGAGCATGAGGAAACCTGTCGGAAGCCAGAGATCCGAGTGTAATCAAGCACATCCCTCGACAGTCAATGGCGACACGGCAAGAGATTTATTTCACTCATCGGTTACAGTAGCGTACAAAACTGTGGCGTCACAATGACATTAACGCAACGAAATTACTTTACAAATTAATTACACGATGTATCAAAAGCCCTCGAATAGTGACCTAAAGTCCCCCATGTCAAGTGATCATTTTAAAATGTTACAGAAAAAATTATGCATAATACAAAATGGATTTGAATAAACACTTCAATATCATCCATTTCCATCTAAGCTATAAAAAAACAATAATAGAAGCATTAAAAATCATTTCTTGATCATTGCCTCAAAAACATTTTTCTGCCATGCAGTAGAAAGACTCCCAAAGGCTGCCATGAACAGAGAATGCTCGAATATGAATTTTAAACCAAAACAGAAGAATTAGATGAACAACATCAAGAACACATGGGATTCGGCACGAAAGGCCATACTGCCCTCTGCTGGTGAAGGTTCGTAAGGTACTGGTCAACTGTGGTTGGGGGTTTGGGAGTTGTGAGAGGGAAGTTATGAGAGAAGGGGAAGGATGTTTTAGAACTGTGGCACAATGACAGAAGTGTCCAGGATCTCTGTGGCGCCGGGGGAGGAGAGGGCGCCCCTCTGCGGTCCATCAGCTGTCAGAGTCCGCGTTGTGGCGTCGCTTCTGACCGGGTCTGGTGGGGGGGCGGCCGCCGTAGCGACGGGGTGCAGCCGAGCCCCCATCCGAGGACGACTCAGTGTCGTGACGCCGCCGGTGGTGCTGGCGGAGCGGGGAGGGACTGGCCCTGGCCTTTGCCCCCACTGATGAATAGCCATCTCGGGGTCTGGCTCCACTCTGTCGGACCGATGATGGATGAGGACGATGGTGGTCCTTTCTCCTCCTGAGGGTGACACACACACACACACACATCCACAAATTAATGAATGAATGGCACGCAGGAATGAATGAATGAGCACTGAGAATGAGTACCCATTGGGTGGCCAGGCCAGAGCTAAACAGAGCTCCTCGTGGGTCAGCCCCCACCCCCCCTCCAAATCCAGCCAAAAATGGAGTCACAGTGCTCATTCAAAAATATAAGACTTTATAAACACCATTTGTTATGGAGACAGGAAAACCTTCATGAACCATATCTCACATTACAATTTCATATTAAAGCCGTTCTACGATTAGCTACCGAGTTCCGTCCCAACGACCATTAAGCCAAATGGTCACTTAGTGAAAATCACGGGAGTCTAGGTGTGGCGGCCACACTGCTTACAACTTTACTTCAGCATTCCATACTCAATTTATTTCCCTTCATCAAGTCAACGTTTTTGACAACAGCTGTACATTCTACTTCAAAAATCTCGTGCAATGTCAGGCGCATGAAATTTGGCCATAACTGAGTTTATGGCTGTCGTATTTGCAAGCAGCCGTAAGCCGAGGTAGTCGCTGACCTGGAAGTGCCTGTATTCACGTCATTAGCGTTAACTGGACATCAGTGTTTTACCTCAGGGGATACAGAACAAGCTACTAATGTAAAAAGACGTTACGTTTTAAGACTGGACAGAGAAAATGGAAACATTGCTTCCTCCTGTGCATCATGAACATCTAAGATAATGCATGACCAGTTTCAGAGAGAGGTCGCGTGATCGTGACTCTGGTGCCCCCCTTTGGTGGAGACGTGGTAATGAGCAAATTTATAATAGGCCTAAGGTAAATTAAATGCACTGAACTCAATATAGAGCTTTATCTATTTCGAAGATATATGACAGCTGTTACCTATCGCCGCCAGCATCAGACTCAGAGCCTGAGGCCGATGACTCCCTTCTGTGATGACTCTTCTTCTTTTTCTTTTTCTTCTTTTCCATTTTTGACTTCTTTTCCTTCTTTTTCTTCTTCTTGCTGTCGCGCTGCACGGAGCCACTCTGCCTGCAAGAGATGCATTTGCAGATGACGTCAGCCATGCACTATCCACTCTGCCTGCAAGAGATGCATTTGCAGATGACGTCAGCCATGCACTATTGCATGCAACAGGGTGGCTACAGCGATAATTAAAGCTTAAATTTTTTTATTTATTTATTTAGTTTTATCTATATATTTTCAATTTTCATTTTACATCCAGTTCAGTTTTAGTTAGTTATCTGTGTGGTTTTATTCATGTTTATTTTTATGATATTTCCATTTAGTTTTTATAAGTTTTAGTCATTTTTATTTCTAGTGATACACAATGTTGCAGAGCTGTCTGTGCCTGATATTTAGAAAATCCTATACACAGTGCACATCATGTACCAATGTTCTCAAAATGGGCAGGACATGTCCGATGGATTATTAATGGTAAATAAAGAAATTATTACTTTAGCTAAATAGTGTTATGAACGGACAATGTGAAGTATTTTAGCTCTTATGAACAATCAAAACAGGACCATAAATCAGGCTTGGTCACCTTCCTTCTTCTGCGTCTTCCCCCTTGTCCTCAGAAGCCTTGTTGCTGGGTGTCTCCTGATTCCCTTCACATCTATGATGCTAGGATGACAGTTAATGTGTTTCATAAACATATATCTGCATTAATTGAAACTTCGCGGGCCAGCTAATAACAAAACTGGCAGACTTACAGTAAACACCGGCAAGCCTAGCTTTACAGCCTCCTTTTCCTGCTTGGAGAGGATGGCTTTTCGTGCTCCTGCACTACAATACGAGTAAAACACAAATATAATGAGAGATTTCACAATGACGGGTCACACTGACATTCCATAATGATGACGTAATTATTCACTGCAGTGGTAACATTGAACAGCTAAATATTATGCAGATGCATTTCATGTTTGGCTGAGCAAATGCTCAGTCAGGCACTAACTGCTTTTATCAGTGCCTAATCACAAGGAAACAGCAGCCGAAGAAGCCCAAGGCATAGGGAAGTTTTAAACCCAAAGATGGATTTTCACCCAGTTTTGTTATCTGCTACTGTCAATAAATGTTTAAAGAGCAAACAGTTGCTGTGGCTTCCTAGGGGAAAGATCACCTGGAGCTGCCGAGACCGGAGACGCGGTCCACGTTTCGTGTGTCCCCATCCGCCTCCTCCCTTTTGCACAATTCTGCCAAGTCCTGAAAAATGAAGCACGAAGTGAACATCAGCTGGAATAACAGATAAAAGGGAAGCTTAACCTGCTCCACGGGTCACGCTCTCTGGGCAGGTGAACATGATGGCTGGTGCTGCTGGTTGGAAATTCTCACATTGCGTCTATTGGCAGGAGATCTTACGGGTGCATTAGATGGACATACGACTGTGTCAAGTGACCCGTCCTGACTATTTGGTGCGCCGTCCTCCCCCCCTTCTCTGCAGACCACTGATTTGAGGATTGGGGACAGAGTAAGTATAGCACTAAAGTATAACTTTTAGATATAAATACAGACCTCTCTAGTAAGACCAGTTGGTTGTCTCTTTATATTCTTGTGGCCTCTATGGAAAGAAAGGAAAGCAGTTATTTCAGCAGATTAGCACACTTCTGGCGTGACCGGCACCTACTCACAAGCCTGCACTCACAATGCCGCCATAAGTGCGTCCTGCTCTGCCTGGCGAACAGTCGCCATCTCCGCCTCCCGCGATAACTGCATCCCGCCTTTCTTGTCTCTTGCGTACCAAGTCAGGTCGCGACCCTTCTGCCAGCGGCCAACCGGTGCCATGAGGGAATTCCCTAGCGAAAGAAAGGAGGGTTGCCATCTTTGGTCAGCTGGCTGGAGTGAGATTTTTCAGTTCAAAACCAGTCTGGACACAAATGTGCATGCAATCACGTGTATGTAACAGTTTTATTGGCTTGGTCTGTAGGGTTTGCGGACTACCCCAACACTTTTGATGAATATACTTTTAGATTTATAATGGAGTAATACAGATTTGCAGTAAGACTTCTTGCACGAGCGTGAGAGTCTGAAAACGTGAGTGTCATGCCAGATGCACACAAAAAAATAATAATTTGAAAAGCAAAGGTCAACAAAATTCAGATGTGTGTGTAAAAATTTGAGCATCACTGCAAATTGCAGAATTTAGCTTTAGACCACAATCTGAGTACGTCGAACGTTCAGTATAAGTACTCAGGAGGCGGTCATTAAAACCACGAAAATACCCATTTTAAATGCCATTGATGACACAGGCGGGCCGATTGCTGTACTGAGGTTACGGCTAAACACTCATCGGTATCTGGGCAGCCCTTCCAGGCTTCCGTAGACGCAGAAGCGTATCGTATAACTTCCCAGGATTTGGCAATGCCGCATCAGACTGTCGAATATTCAGAGCCAGATGTCGTCAGTGGGGGGCGATTCGCTGGCACAGCTGGAGGGGGGGGGGCGCACATCTGGGCGGCGGCCCGGCTCCCCGCCGGACCGGGCCATAAAAGGGCGCCGGGGGCGCGCGCGCCCAGCGCGAGGCAGGGCTCGCGCCGCCTCGCGGGAAGGTAATAAGGCAGGGCGCCCTGCGCGGAAGGGGCCGGCGCGACACACGAAGCCCGGTTCGGCGCGCTTATAACGCCCGGCGTAGGTGGGGGCCAGGCGGACACCGCGTGCTGCGGGTGAGGCGCCGTCGTCCACAAATTGGGCCGGAACTTGCTTACGTAGCAGTAGCGCTTACCCAGGTAGTTTTCCCTGTGCTTGTCGGTCTTAACATCATCCCAGTTGAACTGGTCCTGGCCTCCCCGCACGCCTCCGGTCCTGGACGAGCCGAACATGTCGTGCGCGGCGCTCCCCGCCGAGAAGCGCCTCCGAACGCGGCCTTCGCGCTCGCCGAGTCCCGGATGTTTCCTGCCGCGCTCCTTGGGCTGGGCCCCGCTCACTCGGCCGGCTAAGGGAGTCGGCGGGGGGGCTGCGCTTCGGTTCTGAGAAAATGGGGGGGAAACGACACGGGAACCAGGCGATAAAACCCCGAATCCGGTCTGTCTGCCCCTTTTAGCGTCTTATTTTGGCGCCGCGGAGCGCGAGTGCGCGCTTACTGCCCCCTTCCGGCGCGCTTGGTGCCGCCGCCCCCCGCAGGGCTACCGATGCGCCCGCCCGCGGCCGCTGCTCCCACGAGTCGCGGTGCCTGCGCTAACAGGCGGTCAGACGCCGGCTCCTCGTAAGGCTGCTTATCTTTGCCTTGGAACCCCCCTGTTCTGGTACTTTGTCGGTGTAATTCGGCGCGGCAAAGTAAGGTCGTTGTTAGTTGTACTGTTCGCCTGCTTTGTTTCCGATTTGGAAAGTGTAAGTAACATTTATAATGCTACTTTTAAACGTCATGTTTCTTAGACTTTAGTCAGGTTTCATTGCACATGCGACTGTTGCCTCTTATTGCCCCCGGTACGGATTTTTAGGGGCTCGTTGACTGGTGATGTGGACGAATCGCTATTTTTTAACCGGTTGCTTTCAGGGAATCGGTCGAAGCGGTTTTCTAATCGAGAAGAATCGATCTTTTTGCAGATCCACGCGTTATACTTGTACGCGTCTTGTAATCTAAAAATATCCGACAACATAAAAGAACCTTGTTTAGATTCACTTCTTTGCTCTTCGCGGGCCCTCCGTAGTGATGCTGCCTCCCGCGCCCCGCAACCCTGCGCTTGCACTGGCTGCATGGCCGGCCGCATGGGGCCTGTGGCTCCCATCCCAATAGCCTGTGCTGTGCTGTATTCTGCACGGTGTGGCTTTAGTGTTGCTTTTCATCTTTCAATGAAACAATTTTACATTGTTTGCAAAAAGCTACTCGAGATTATCTGGCTGACTTTTGGTGGCCGACTCTTCGCTTATATTTAAGACGCTAGAAGTTTTTCACTTTTTCCAATTAGATGGGAAGTGATCGATGTACATTCACAAGCCAAAATAAGATTAAAAAAAAACATGCAGTTTCAATAAAAGTAATTTAACAAATTGCAGCAACACATAGTGTTGGCAAACACAGTTAACAGTTATCCAGAGCACCACCACCCCACCCCTTCCCCCCCCGATTCTTTGAATCGAACTTTCGATCCGTTTAAACGAACAGAGTCGGTTCTGTAAATGGAACCGAACTTCCATCACTATATTTGACTAGCAAATTTGGACAATGGCGTGTGACGTTGACGGCGTAGTAACCATGGTGATCCGGTTTCTTTTGTCGCCCTCTGATGACGCCAGAGCTATGCTGCTAATAGCTCTCATGCGGAAGGCAGCCTGTACAAGTCTTAAGGGGCGCAGGAGAAATTCCGGAGATCCTGCATGCGATTAAGTCCAAATGTACATGAGGTTTTTCTCCAGACTCTTCTCTGGTAGGTTACTAACAAATATTCTGACGCTTATTCAATGCTGAAAGTCCAGTTAGATTTTTTTTATTCGCCATCACATTGCTAGCAGATGTTTTGTATTATTGCTGTGAGGTTTTAATAAGTTAATAGTAATGCATGTTCTTAGCCACCGCAATTCTTAAACATTTGTGGAATTGCACTGTACAATTTGGTGTTGTTTGCCCTTTTATTTTTTTTATAAGATTTTAATGCATGCGAGCAGTTAACTGCTACAGAAAAAGTGAATACTTATTAGAATGATTTATTGCAGCATATTATGAATGAATGTGTATTTTTGAGGTTTTTAAGGGAATGTGATAGCAGCAGTTATGGTTTTAAAATGCTTAGTTTGATTAAGAATTAAGTCCTATCAACACTGCTTTCCTTAAGTTTCAATACACAGTATAGGTGTTTTACTGGTTGTAATATGGAGGCTATATGGGGTAAATGGTGTTAAAGGAATTGTGAAAGATTAAGGATTAGGCAAAAATAATCACACGGGTAAAGGTTTTAAGTCTTTGAAAACAGTTCGGCTGTGTGATGGAATGTGAAGCATTCCCAACCAAAATCACTTGTTTAGCATTGCAGTATGATCCTGGTTTAACAGAGATCACATGATGATCAGGTGGTCAGAAATGGATATTGAGCCTAGGGTGAAATTAATGTTTTGTCAAAGCTTAATCTTGCCCCCCCCCCCAATGCTTTAAGTGATGCTGGGTCTGAAAGGACGGCAATCTTAAAAAGGCATGCAGTTATGAGCATGAATTTTCATTCGGTGACTCTTTAGTAGGTAAGCAGTTTAGATGGGCAGTAGTGTATAGATAAATATGACCTTTCACCCTCGCCTTTGCTTCAGCCCCATTAATTGTGGCCGTGGCTCTGATTGTGACAGATGGAGTTGGGGGCAGTCAATGCTTTCTGCTTTGGAGGGCCTCTGTCACCTGCAGCTGCCAGCTGCACCAAGCCGATTTTAATACCAGCAATTCATAGTTTGTGTGAATCAAAGAAACGATGACATGGCTTGATGGTCATCCAGTAGAGCAATGCTTGAGACTGGGTGAATGCCTGGTCCTAACTCCCCATTCCACATCTATTTTTTTTTTTTGTTTTCAGCTCTGTTGAATGCTTAGGTTTATTTGTCAGATTATAGGGCTTTGATTTGATACCTGTGTATAGATTGCAGTTTGTACAATCCACGTGATCAATCCTGGAGTTATTCCAGCTATGTATAACGTTTAAACAAAACGCAAAATTGCTTTTAAGTGCTATTCTCAATTTCCTTCCAGATGGTTATATACAAGGGGTGTGTGTGTGTGGTTGTATATATTGCTTTAATTGGTTAGGAACTTTAATTATTCTGCGGACCTACATGTAAATAATTATTATGCAGAAGGTAGCAGTCCAACTTCATTTTATTTTTGCAACTTCTTCCACAAGGATCCCCCTCCCCTGTAATTGGTGTGTGTGTGTGTGTGTTGGTTTTTATATATATATATATATATATATATATAAATCATGCTAATAGGCATGTAACGATTCACCCAGTTCACAATTTGTGAGTCGGTTTTCAATACCATGTTTTTAAACAGAAAGTTTATTACCGAAACACATTTATTTTTCCATTCATTATCAACTTTAACATTCAGCATTGGGGGTAGTTAACATTATCTACTTTCCTTTTGGTAATTTTAAAGAATACATTTTATTTAATTCTTAATAATCAGCAATTATTCGCAAATTTGTAAAGGTTGGAGTAAATTTGTAGTAGTGTATTATCTAAAATATTCCATTTATTAAAAATGAAAAGGTAACAACTTTTCTTTTAACATTTATAAACATTTGTGAAGGTTATTGTCAGGTTAAACACAAAACAATCTGTGTGCTGTCAGCACACATCATTCTGCAATGTTGCTTTTGCAGGTTACCTTAATTGGTTGCTTGTAGGGGGCAGGCCAAGTTGTTGTGCTGCCTTCTGTCTAAACAATGCAATTACAGCTCGGAAAAACTAAGATTAGGCAGCTAATCATCTTGCGGTTCATTCCTACAACTCGTATAATCATAAATTTTAACCCTGTTTTGAGGTTGCATGATATCGTAACGTGCCTACATGCTAATGAACTCTGGAATCCTCCCCTCCCCCAAATCCCCTGTGTCTGTGTCTCTCTAACACACACACGCCATTATTATTAGTTACTATGCCATTTTGGCTGTTTTTCTGGCATTTTATCCTGAGACTTGAGGACCTTATCTATCTTGAGGACAGTTTGTTGTCACACCCCTCTGCTCTTCGCTGTCTGAATTTTGAAGTCGTTTGCCTTAACGTAGCTGCGTGTTCACTGCTGTCTGCTCTGCCTGAGACTTGGTCTCTGGTCACATGTTGCCTGTTGAGTGGGGCCCGACCGGCTATCCGCTTGTCAACAGCGAGCACGCTGTTAATTATCTCTGTGGGCAGAGCTGATTGGCTCAGGCAGTAACCTAGGCTGCAGCATCTTTCACCTACTCTCCCTTTGGGCAGTTAGATAACGAGGCTTAGTGCTGACTCCTCATTCGTGTTGAAGTCAGATCAATTCGCTGCAGTGTCTGGGAGCAGGTAAGGGCACATTTTAATGTTCCAGATGGTCATAGAAGCCTGGTGTGCGTCAGGTCTTAATATGGATATTAGCAGAGCAGCAGAGCTTATGAAGTAACTGAATAGTATTAAGCAATATTATAATAAAGAAAGTGTGGCACCACTCAGAATATTTGTAGAACATTTTTGAAAATCTGGATGCAGTCAACAGTGAGTGATTTTGGTAAATTGATGTCATAATGACATACTTCCGCTTAATTTGAATGCATTTGGATAAATGATGATATTGTTTCCTGAATATTTAACTTTTGTTGAAACATTTCAGTTACAGTTGCTCCATCTTTGAACATGCATATTTTTTGGATGAGGAGGACAAGGGGGGAGTATAAAGCAGACAGTTCTTGGGAGGGGTCTGCTGGTATGTGAGGGGTCTGCTGCATCAAAAGCCATGCCATAATTTGTGAGTGGGGAAATGATCGGGTGTTTTAAAGTGCTGGAAATTGACTTGGTATGACCTGAAAAATGGCTTATTGGAAAAGGGTGTAATTAAGACCTTTCCCCACCATTTGGCACCTTTAGTGCCAAGGGAGTTGATTAGAGACCTGCAGTCAGGTATAAGAAGCTGGGCTGGGTTAGCTGGGCTTGTTTTGACACGTCAGAGCAAAATAGGTTTTGCACCTTTGTTGGAGCTGGGCGGTGTTAACTATATTTTCCACTTCAATTATTGCAGTAGAATGGCTAGGAATAACCTATTCTACTGTCATGAGAATTATACATTGTACAAAAATATAATAATATGCACACAAGTAATACAGGTTTTCATGGCCCCATAAAGTGATGCAGTTTGCAAGCGGGTGGCACTAATGAAGAGAAGGAATCGCACTGCATGACAGTCGCAGTCAAAATATAGAACCTATTCACTGAACAAATTTTGCAAACAACTTTTCAATTTTCAAGCATCCAAAGAGGCATTTAGACTTGGTAGAATATCCAGAGGTGCTTGTCAAAAGTTTTATTGCCCTGAACAAGTCTTAGAAAAGGAATAAATAGTAAATATTTTTTGTAAACCAACTACACTGTTAATGTAAACAATCCGGCGACAACTTTAGCTCGACAGTGTTTGCAATAAATGGTTGACTCACTAGTTTATGCTCTGGACAAAAGTTTGTTAAATGAATGTAAATGAGTCACAGAATTGTACACGGGACCCAGAAAGGGAAACGTATATTTTATTAAAAAAAAAAAAAAAATGGATTGCAGTAATACAGTAATGGCTTGAGGTACTGTAATGAGATGTAATGCAGTTGTATATGTGGAGGACTGTCCTCAGTCCTGACTTTGCTTCCTTTGTGTAGGTGTTAGATTGCACACAAAATGAACTGTGGGACGGAGCACTGCAACTCTTGGATGTATAATCCTGTGGTCTCCATCTCTGTCCCATTATGAACCCTAGCAATGGCAGGACCAAGACCCGTCGTGTTGAGTGGACCGTCTGGAGCAGGCAAGAGCACACTGCTGAAAAGGCTTCTCAAGGAGTATGATGGCGTGTTTGGCTTCAGCATCTCCCGTAAGGCTGCTCGTCGTCTGCTCTGCGTCTACACATGGGTGGCACAATAACTTTCTGATTTCAGACTAATTAGAGGGTCCCTTTGATTTCAGATACAACAAGGAAACCGAGGCCGGGAGAAGAGGATGGCAAAGGTAAGGGTGCTTAACGCTGGTGAAAATACAGTGCATGTAAGAGCAATTTCTTTCAAGCCTGATTGCTGACACCATCACAGTAAAGACTTTCAAATGCACCAGCACCATCTGTCAGACCTCTCCCATCACCGGCACATGACTATGGGTTTGGGAGGGCTGGGAATGGGGTCTAGGGGTATATACACATGCACTCACATAATCTTGTTAGCAGGTTAGTGGAATCCTCTTGGAAAGGCTTTTAATTGTCATGTGTCTCTCCTTACAGATTACTATTATGTTTCCCGGGAGGCCATGCTAGCTAGTATTGCTAATGGTGAATTCATTGAGAGTGCAGAATTTTCTGGCAATATGTATGGGACAAGGTATGTATGTCAATTTTTATGTTAAGTGTTACTATGTATGTACACGCTATGCATGTTATACCCATAATACACACACGCCAGCGGCAGCCGATAGTTGTTCAAAAAGGGGAAGCTCATTTTAGGCCTACACCATAAAATTATATGAATGAACGAATGAAGCTGAAACAAGGAGAGAACTTGCACACTATAATTTTCTTTATTTAAAGAATGATTTGTTTGCATTATGTTTATATTACCAGCAAATACGCACTATGTGCAGCAGACTGTCTCACGACTTCACTTGCAAATCCGCATGGGACTGAGCTTGAAATCGCTCCAATTCCGGTGTATATTTAAAATTGCTGTCTATCAAATGGGGTTCCACCCTTTAGACAGTTCCTCCAATCACCATGCACCAGCCCAGCATCCTGGCCCGCCCACTGCTTCATTCGCTCCCAGAGACGCTGAGCTGTTAGCGTCTAGCTTCTCTGCAGTGTGGAAAAAAGCTATTCTGTGCCGTGTCCATTGAGGCATAGCTTCAATAAGTTTTAATGCACTGTGCTGCCATGGAAATGTATGAGAAGAAAATCACGTCCGACAATCTACGATAAATGATAGATTTTATAATAGATTCTGAACAAACTCCTCATGAAGTTGAATGCGTTTTGGCGCACTTTTACTAAAAGCAATATCAATACGATGGTGCGTAGCTGAACATATGAACTTGTAGCCTTGGAGAATTTGCCACTGACACACAGACACACACACCCACCTGAGGTGGTTAAGTGTAGAGTCAATCAGCACGGGTCTTGCTCAAGGGCCCAGCTAATATGATTAGTCTGTCAGTCACGGGACTTTACAACAGGAACCTTACGGACATGGTTCCCTAACTGATTTAAGTGGTCAATCTCCCCCTCTTCAAACGTATAATCTGAGTTCATCATTAAGGTCAATTTTAATGTTTTCCTTCCTTTGCTACCTGTGTTGCTTGCATTTTTTAAAGACGCACAGTGTGAAGAAACCATCTTGAATGTTGAATGTGTATCATTCTCTCTCCAGCAAAGCGGCTGTGCACGACGTCCAGGCAAAGAACCTGATTTGCATCCTGGATATTGACATGCAGGGTGTGATGAATATTAAGAAGACGGACCTCGACCCTATTTACATCACAATCCATCCGCCCTCTCTTGAAGCCTTGGTAGGAAGAAAATGCTAGTCTGCTTTTTTTTAACACGTAGGCTCTAGGGGTGTAAAATTTCTGGTAAATTTTTGGAACCTTTTCAGAAACTTTGCATTGGAAGGTTAGCTGGGGAATTTTGGAAATAATATGGAATAAGACGTAAGCAGTGCATTTTGATTCAGATGCTTATTTTGCACTTGGTTACACTATGATTATTAGTGCCGTCAAGTTCAGTCTTGCGATTCTGACGGTACATGTATGATTTCTGTGTCAGAGGGTTCATGAGCTATTGTATTTACACTATATAAATGCATTGTGCATTTCTGCAAACTTCCACTTTATTCCCATTCCAACATCTTCCTGTTAATTCCCATGGGTAGTTTCCAGCTTCTGAACATTCCCAGAATTTTCCAACCCTAGCAGGGTCACATTCAAGGCATTCTCATGATGGCATGATTGCCCTATAGCAGTACCTCATGCCATCCATTGCTAAGACAGGGTTTTGGTAGGAAGTTTAGAAAGTATTATAAGTGATAGGAAGTGTGCTCCTCTGTTGGCAAAAGAAAAATGAGGTTTGTTTCCGCTTGTCAGGAAAAGCGTTTGCGAGACCGGAAGACTGAGTCTGAGGAAAGCCTGCAGAAGCGTCTGGACGCGGCATGTGTTGACATCGAGCTGAGTGAGTCTGTTCCTCCAGGGTGGTATTCTGTATGCTGGCTCTTCACATTCCCAGGGCAGCCTTGTGGCGTTATCAGGAAGGCTGGATCAGTTCTATGAACTAGACACTGTCAACCCTGTGACGGAGAGGAGGATACTGTGTAGACTTTGTCCATAAAAATTAACCAGTGTCGCTCACCCACGTCAGTGTGGTGGTTGGACAGAAGTGTGCATTCAGCTGCCGATTTCTATGTATGAGATGTACCACCAAAGGCCTCGGGGAAAATCCTATCATTCTTCCCCGTGGCCACCAGACCGTACAACTGGCACATGTACAGTGCTACCTGTTTGTACCAATATCTAGTTTTTCTAGTGCAATATGTACTTTTACTTTCTCATATTTACCCACCTGGTTATGTTGTTTTTGTTTTTCTTTTTTATACGAGAAATTGTTGTAGGTGGTACTGTGTATTGTCCATTTTTGTTTTGTGTGGTTACTTACTGTGCAGAGGACATTTTCAGTATAATCACAAGCAGTTTCCTCTGGGATAAATAATGATTTTGCAGTATAAACATTATAAGCATTTTTATTTTATTTATTTATTTTTATTTAGGCAAGCAACCTGGAGTTTTTGATGTATTGATTATTAATGATGACCTGGAAAAGGCATACGCGCAGCTGAAAGATGCTCTTATTGAGGTGAGTTTGATGCCTGTGCATTAATCCTGATGTACCATTCACTTGCTTTTTAAGCTATTGTCTCTCACATATCTGAAGTTATGAGGCTGTGAGAATTCAACTCCTCTCTTCTGTCAATAGGAAATCACAAAAGTCCACAATGCCAAGAAGCCCTAAGGATACCAGCATGACGACATTCCAGTCCAGTCCTTACTCCACCCCCCCATTCCATCCATTGTTCTTTTCTGGATGTCTACCAGAAGACTTATTTATCTTTCTGTTCTATACCTGCCTAATGCAGATGGACATTTTACTGTTTTAAGTGAAGTTATGTCTAGTGAGAACTTTTTTTATTTTTTTTTCTTTAATTTATAAGAGATGCAGCTAAATGTCTGACATCCACTGGCCTCTGTTACAAAGGACAATGTCCTTCATGAGAGCTGTTTGCTTGCTTGAGTCCAGCTTTAGTTCTGTTTAGCATACGTGGCCTGTAGGAGGAAATGTTTGCTGGCCTAACAATGAGTTGGGCAGAAGCTAATGGTTATTGTACGTTTTGTCCTGATGCAACAGGAAGTCCGTGTGTGTCCTTGTCTGCACTTTCCACAATTTGTTTTAAGAAAAGGTTGCTGTCGTAAAAACATGTAGTTGTGTGTTTTGGATAATGCACAATGTAGAAACATTCAAGGGAGTTTCTCCTAAGGGCCACAGGGTCAGAGCTGTAACATGCTGGGAACCATTTTGGGGGTTGCTAATCGAACATAATGGGTGAATTCAATTGATTTTTGGCTCTAAATGGAAAGACCCTAAAGCCTTTGAAGCTTGTCTCCACATAAATTGTAGCGACTAGACCACATGACCTTATCTTATTAATGGTTTTGGTGCATTTAATACAGTATCTTGCTTATTCTCATTTAGCATTGAATTGTACAGTTTTAAATCATTTTAAATTCTTGGGCTCAGGTATTCCTTTTTAAAGGAGTCCATTCAAATCAATTTTTTTTTGGAAATTTAGACTATAGTAAGAGAACTGTACTGCTGAGGTCGTTAGTTTTGTGCTAGTATGGCAGCTTTTTAATGTGTATACTTAATGTTCCTAATGGAAACTGGTGTCATTCAGATTCCTTCTAGTTTACCATGCTAGTGGAGAATAATCATAACACTCCATCTTGTATTTATTGTGCATGTCTGTATTTTTCCCTTGATCATGGAAAATAAAAGTGGTCTGATTTACAATAAGGCAAAATCATATTTCAGTTCATCAGCCACTGATGCATCTTGTGTTATGAAGGTATCTACATTCAAACTTTACAGTCAATATAAAACAAGCTAAATCTTATAACTTCACCCTTTAAAATTTTCAGAATCATTTGGTCTGAGGCCTGAGTACTTTCCTGGCATTTCTCCTTGTCACTGCAAAGCTGATGCATGAAGTTCTGCGGTCACCCACTCCGCCATTATTCAGATGAGCACACTGCTTTCTAATCACTTCACAGCAGGACTTTATCACCAAAAGGAAGCACACTGTACCTATATCACTCCATTTGGGGTGTTAATCCCTGCCCAGGGCCTTGGACTGCAAGTGGCACCTGCAGTGTGGTTTTGGACCTCTCTTGCTCAGCACCCCGAGCCCGGATGTAGGCCCGTAGCTTGTCTGTGGGGAAGCAAACTATAGTGTCCCGGTGCTTGGAGGGCTGGCACGCTCCTTGTATCCACGGTAACCTAAGACACTCAGCAGCTGTGGGCCTTACCCTATAATAAAAATAGCGACAAAATGTAACTTTAAGACTCTGCCTAACCATTATAAACATGAGTGCTAATGCTGTGTAATGTTACCACTAAGCCTAATAATCATGTTAATACTAAGACCCAACCAAGCTAAGATTAAACCTAATAAATACCACAATACTTATCACTTATACAATATTGGACTGAATATAAGATGGTGCTTTATCCTCTTCAAAATAAATTACAAAAACTGCAGCTGTCTTATATTCAAGGGCTAGAATTTAAATGTCATTATTCACATACAACAGATGGTGGAAATGATGTCCCTCCTGGCCATACACTTGAAACATGGCGGAAGTGACGTCGGTTTAGCAATACAGTGTCGCATGAGCAGTGATCACAGCTTCGGTCCCGCACCCGTATTGAGTCCCCGGGGTGAACGTTTCCGCTTGTTCTGATCCCACCCGCTCCCCACGATTGGCTGACATAATTTGATGCATGGGGTTGATTAGCAATACTAATTACGCAAGCTGCACCACACATATTTAAATAGTGCGAGTGAATATGTGTATTATAATATTATTATAAGGTAAATGTCATGGCTGTAATGTTTACCATGGCATACGTAACTTTACAGTGTCGTGTGAATTGTTGACCTCTCTCTGTGCCACTATTAGACCAATAGTGGCTGTCAAGTTTCATTTAAAAAATCAAAATGATTCAGCCGCTCGTCACAATACTCTATGCATGTCTGCTGCATTGAAAACATTCTGCACCCTGTATGGTTGTGGAGATCGCAAAATTGACTTTGCTCCTCAAGGCACTTGATGAAATGCCATTGTCTGTAGTTGCTTTTTAGCAGTGGCATGGTTAATTTGTTCTTTTCAAATTTATTTTCTTTATAAGGATTTGGTATTCCAAAACCTTTTCCCAAAATATTTGGTGAAAAAGTAGTGGACAGTCTTATGGGAATCATGTTAATGCTAAGCTAATGCTAACAACACTAACTAAATGGCCTGCTACTTTTGATGGCTTGACCCCAGATGTTTGGTCAGGTAACCTGCCACTCTGGGCTTTCTCACCGGGGCTTGCTACTCAGACTCCTTTTCAGGAAGCCGAGGGCTCCCTCAGACAGGCTGGGGTAGCATTTCCCAAAGTTGACCTTTCCTCGTTTGCTGGTTACTGTTGCAGCCACGTTGCTTCCCTCCAGGTTAGCAGGTGGATGAAAAGGATCGTCGGCACTCAACCTGGGCATGTGAGCAGCATTAACACGTGAGCAGAAAGAGTGACGGCTATATAGGGCTATATAATTACAAAGAAAAATGAAATTGCTGCTGCTATCCTAAAAAATACCCTAATAATACCCAGTTGGCTACCCCAAATATGGGGACTGATTGAAAGCATGGAATATGCTACTCAAGCAAGTTAAAGTGTGGTTGTCCGTCTGACCGGGACCCAGAATCATCATAAAAACTTGATGCCTGAGAAAGCCAGTTGGCTAACCCTAATGTGGGGAATATTTATCTAATATGTAGTGACACTACAGGCTGTTAGAAAGTATGAAATATGCTATTCATTAGAGCTAAAGTGCGGTTTAAAGTGCATAAATTTCACCACCAGCTCAATCAATTAGACAGAGCTATTGATCATCAACATGAGGCATGCTAGTGGTCAAGTCAAAAAATACTTGGGTGTATTGCATGGTTACTGCAAATAATGGGGTGATAGTATCAGAGGTTTTGAAATGGCTAAGCTAACACACTTTGACAAGCATAATATCATAGTTTTAGCCCAATTTAAAGATCATTTAAACATCAATTTCTTTGGCTGCCGAAGCATATTTTTGTAGGCAGTGCCATAAAGGAATCAGGAAGAATAACGAAAACACACGAGGCTATATTAGTCGTATTTCTGAAGCTAGTTTTACATCAGGCCCACAGTGTGACCTCCTGCACAGGTGTACTCACATGATAAAGGCTAGCACCCCGATTGCCCAAATATCAGTCTCCGGTCCAACTCCTTGGCCATCGAGGATTTCAGGAGCTGGTGCAGAATAATCCAAACTGCTAAGTATGGCTTCTAAACAGACAACCGATGGCTTTTTATATCAATAGTTACATTCATCTGAAAACAAATTCTAATGAGAAAAAGACAAATTCTAAAAGCACTTCATATTAGATAATAGAAGTGCTATTAATATAGTGCCAGCATATATATACAGTTTTTCATTTTATAAAACATTAAGAATGAGGAAAGGACAACAAGTGGAAAAGGTAACAAACTACTTGGATAGTTATTAAATGAATTATTGGGTAAATCTGTAAATGCCCATAAACCACATTCTAATCATATGACGGAAGGTTATAGCCAAAGGTTAAGTTTGTACTATTCCGTCTGCTGAGAGGTGATGCCGCAGCAAAGAAAAGCTTGTAACAAACATAGCAGAATAGTCAAAATCACACCTGGACTCCCGATCAGGTCCTCCAGGTGTCCCCCGGGGAGGGTGTGGCCCGGAACGAAGACCTGCGCTGAGCCGAGGTCCACCACCTTCACCCGGCTGTCCTTCCCCACCAGTACATTGTCGGACTTGAGGTCCAGGTGCGCCACGCAACTGTGGTGCAGGTAGTAGACGGCGCTGATGATCTGCTGCAAAAGCCTCTGCACGTGCATCTCGCCGTACAGATCCCTGTGGGCGGGGAGTTGTCTCACACATCCACCATACAGAATCGCCGCTCATTAACAATTTGATTTCTAATTTGATTTTAAAAACCTTCACACACAATGGCCATTTCTGGATAAGACTACCAATGACACAAATTCTCTACCTCCTGGTTAGATTAACAGGACAAAAAGATATAGTCTCAGCAAGAGAGAGTTTTGGGGAAAAAAATGGTTTTACAGTTTAATTAGACTAAACCAGATGTTTACAGATTCAAATTAACATTAAAATACTATACAG
>JAODKM010000075.1:3555967-3580358 GCA_026780845.1 Petrocephalus sullivani
GAAAAAAATGGTTTTACAGTTTAATTAGACTAAACCAGATGTTTACAGATTCAAATTAACATTAAAATACTATACAGCCAGGCTTTTTGCCATTAGCCAAAATGTGTCCGTCAGAGTGAAGTGTTTGCGATATTAACTGTCTATTCTTTCCAGCACTAAATAATACAAATGTTTATCGGAATGGTTGCTGTTTGATCCACTTATTGAAATGGAGTTGCGTGTGGTCTTAACCCATGTGACATTGTAACACAGCAGGGGACAGCTACGCGAGCCCCCGCGGAGCAGTACTTGGGGACGGTACCTTGCCCAGGGGACCTCAGCGGAACTTGTGGGTCGGGAACACAAACCGGCAATCTTTCAATTACATGGTTGCGTCCCTAACCACTACACCACTTGCCTGCTTATAATTATGGTTATCCAATATTTGGCCCAAAATGGTGAAGTATGACGTGGGCGTAAATGGAGACAGGGCACGGGTTTGCGTCACAGGGTACATATAACTATAGGATTCCCCCCAGACCTGTATTTCTCAAATTAGTCCTCAGGGATCCCCAACCAGTCCATGTTTCTCCTTCCTCTCAACTCCCAGCCAATCAAGAGCCCTGAATACTGGTACAGGTGTGCTGGGAGCTGGGGGGGAGCAAAAATTGGGCCTGAGCTAAGCCATGACAAGCCCCTGACCTTTCAGCCAGGTGGTGCAGCAGCTCCCGCCCGGGGCACAGCTCCTGGACCAGCATCAGGTGGTGGGGCCAGATTACAGCACAGTAGAGCTGGGCCAGGTGGCCATGGTGCAGCCTGTTCAGCAGCTGGTACTCGCGCAGAGCCCACTGGCGCCACTCGGCTCTGTAGGGCGTGATCTTCGCCGCATACAGCATCCCGCTTGGTTCCTCCTGGCACAGTGTAACCACGCTGAAGCGCCCCCTGCAGGGAAAAAGGCTCAATTTTCGGACAAACTGGTTGATCGACGCGTTGATTGAGTCTATGGTATAATCGCTATTGAAATTCTTACTACTTATTTTTAAATTAGGGATTAATAAAATAATAATACGAAAAAATTAAAACGGGAGCAGAAATATGAAACACTGACAAGCAGAGGCTCGATACTGAGACTGACACTCTTCTAAAAAATTATTCCACTCACACAGCATGCAGTTCAAATACGCTAATTATTTTTTGGGTGTTATCATCGCCGTGACGATGGTCAATATGAACAGCAAGCAACAACAGAAAAATCAAACACAGAACAAGCACAATATATCTATTAATAAAGATATGAAACAAACTGAATATTAACCAGCATTATGCCCTACGCAAAGCATGCTGGGATTCAGGTCTTAAAAATACAGAGGACAGCGAGTCCAGTACACTACAATATATATATATATATAAAAAACTTTTATATGTCCCATATGCTTTCTTTATTAAATGAAAAAGGCTGTTAAAGCAGTTCTTCATACGTAAGCCCACTGAGTTTCCCCAGGTGTGATGATTCAGTACCTGTTGATTTCAGAGAGGAATGTGTACTTTATCTGTGGAAAGGAGGAAGGGAGTGTGACCTGGCCTGTAGCACCGCAATCAGATGGCCAGGAGGTGTCCATGGAAAAAAGGGCAGCATGGGAATCTGCGAGTGGAAAGAAACTGCCCAAATTACTTTAATATGCTTATATCATGGAACTGCATTTAGCCAAATTATAATTAAACACTGAACATCTGAAGAACCACCAAGGTTAATCATGGAGAAAAAAAGGCTGCAAGGGTAGCTTAGTATTCACATCTCAAAGTATAATATTAATGTGTTGTTTTTTTCCCCTCTCAGTTGATCAGGGGAGGGCGCTGTTCCTCACCTTGGTGTTCAGACCCGATGACGAAGGGTACTGAGGGCTCGCTGAAGCAGCTCGCTCCAGCTCTGTTGAGACAGGCGACCCTGAAACTGTACGCCACCCCTCTGGAGAGATTCCTGGCCAGGTAACAGCTGTCAATAACACCCGCTGCCAGCTGCATCCACGCTCCACCTGCTCACACAGAAGATAGACAGCGTCCACAGATTCTATGGCATTGTGCTGATCCTACGAAATCTGGCTGCAAGCTCATGTGTACAGACACCGAACGAGATATCGTTAAAGGGAGAGCTATTTCAGCAGTAGTTTTACCGTCCCTGCTGTGCTGAATAGTGTAGGTAAGCTCAGCAATCGATTCCACCGGCCTCCAGACCAGCAGGAGTCCATCTGCATGAAGCTGGTACACGTCAAGGCTGGATGGACATGCAGGTAGATCTGGACACATGCAGAGGCACAAAATATTTAGTATTAGCAACGCTCAACACATACTACGCAATATCCACGTCTGAATGAAAATGACCACATCTGACTTTGACTATCCATGACTTGCCCTGTCAGCATAATCTCCAGCAGAAAGAGGCCACCGGAGGCTTACCGGACACGATGAGAGTGCAAGAGGTGGATGCCTGGCCCAAAGCATTGCTGGCTACACAGCGATAGCTACCCAGGTCATCTTCTTTGGCTGAGAAGATGGTCAATGACAGCAGTTCCCTTTCCACAATAGCTAGCCTGATCTGGTTATTACTCTTCAATCTCCTTGCCTCTGGGTTAGGGAGGAAAATGGAGAACATATTTGAGGGGAGAAGTAAAATCAACAGTAGTCAGAGAGAGATAGCAGAACTAGCTGTCCTGAAGATCGATTCATTTCTATCTCTAGGGAAGGATTCTGCTCTGTCTGGAAGACTGAAAAGTGCAGTGATCCTTGTGATTAATTTGCTGCCAGCTAAGCCAGGGCTCTGATGCTTATTATAACTCTGATCTCACCCAGCACTGAACCAGTCAGTATCTCAATTAAAATGCATCAATGCAAAACGGAGTCCGCCTTTTATGAAAAGCTATAGATACAGCTTGATTGTGACTGATATGCCTTTCTAAAGTTATCATGTGAGTTAAGTTCTAATTTAACCAGCTGGCAGTGCAGCACAGAAGCCTTTACGCCTTACCCTTATACCACTGTATGTCAGGGGCAGGATGGCCAGTGATTCTGCACCTCAGCACGACCTTCTGGCCTAGGGACACTGCCTGATCTGTCAGCTCCTGGACGAATGCCGGTTCTGAAAGAGAGAGTTTATATTTGCACTGGCCTGGACTCCCCCCAGGCTACATTTTTGCAGGAATTTCAAAATCACATGATACATACAGTGAACAATTATTACGATTCTACAAAACTCAGGCCAGCGGGCTCAATATAACCAGTATTACACAAACTGGCACATATTTTTAAGAAACGTACACACTATTTTAGATGTTATTGATGTGACACGTATGCTACTTCAAAAAAATCTCTATAGGTGATAACATGCACCTTTATTCCTCTTGAACCCAAGCAGTTTGAAGGGGAAGAGTCCAGACGACCTCTTTACTGAACCTTGGGTATCACTACCAGCCTCTGCTGAAGTTGGGAATATTGCTGCTTTGCAGAATGAGAAATGGGTACAGGAATGCATTCATAATAACAATTATATATTATATATGAATATATATTATATATTATACATTAATAAATCAGTATAGACGTTAACAAAGTTAAGCATTTAAAAGTTAAAATAGTACAATTCATGTTAATTATATCAATAAAGCCTGATGTTGATATGTGCAGATTCATAATGATACCACCTTCTCTCTTATCATCTTTATTGGATGGTTTGCCCAAAACAGCTTTGGTCATATTGGAGATGGACACTTTCACTTTCTTGGCAATGGACAGGTCTTGGGTCCTGTTCTGGTCTTGCAGTTTGGCCTCAGGCGAATCTCCGTCGGAGGCCTGTCTCTTCACGACTTTCTCCAATGGCGTGGATGACAGATCTGTCCACGACTGTCTGCGGAAGAAGCGCAGGAGCGCCAGCTTCCCAGATTTGCCAGGAAGTCCGTCTGCTTCCAGCGGTAAAATGGAAGCTTGTGGCCACAATTTGTTTTCAGCATCTATGTGACACTCAGTAGGGACCCTAACTGCTGAATTCACTGGAAAATCACTACTGTCTAATTTCAACATGCTGGCAGAACCCCCTGATAGTCTAGGTGTTGCAAGCTGATGATTCCTCTCCAGAAGGTATGATACCAGCTCATTTTTCTCAGGTTGGGTTTTCTTAGGGCTCATGAGTAGAGAATAATTTCCCGAGCATCTATGTGGCACAGGTTCTTCAGAATGTAGTAAGTCAGCTTCAAAAATGGATTTTTGCAAGGGAGCACAGGCACCACATGGGTCCTCTTCAACATGGCTTGAGAATACTTCTTCAGCTGAATCAACTGCACCATAGTCTGAACATGTCACCGTCTTTGGTACCGTGTACAACGACTGGGATCTTGCAAAAGGCTCACAAGCTTCTTTTTCATGCGAGTCTTTAGAAATGGCATCTTGATAGATATCTACATGTTCATTGTAATCTTCAGTTGCTTCCACTGGCTCTTCCAGCTCCGTTGGAGAATAATATTGATTAGATACATAGCCATATGGTTCCTCATACGAACATGCGCTGTAAACCTGAACTGCAGCAAACTCTCTCGGCTTTGAGATCCTACTGTCTGACATGGCTTTGTGAATCTTAGGGAAGTAGGTTCTGGTCTCAATATTCTCCCGAGCCAAGAAGCACATTTCACTTTTCCTCGGCCTTTCAAAGGGCTCCACACCTTGGGATGCCAATAACTTTCCATTTTGAAACAGCGGAACTGAAGTCGTGGATTCTACAAACAAGGACTTCACAGGAGATGGTCTCCTTTTCATTAACTGTCTGTTGCTTTGTTGAGGCTCTTCCTCTAGTCTTTCAAAAGAATGGTCTCCTTCTCCCATTGCTGGAAATAAACCTGTAGAAACCATTTTGGGAAGGCTTTCAGTACAGTGAACCACACCAGTAACACACTGGGATGTACCTATTTTATTTATATTATCTTTTGGTTGAGGAGTGTCTAACTTAATGGCTCCATCAACAGAAAGACCTGTATTAAGGCTTTGCTTCACCTCACTAGCAGCTGTAGTTTGATAGTCTGTCGCAGCATCATCAGCAGATACCTCTGCTGGCTTCTCCGAGAGGCTATCCAAGACCTTTACTTTACAGCTGATTTCACGCCTCGCTGCTGTGCCCACTGTAAGCTCCCCAAACTCAGGCACAGAACAGGCTCTTCGGAGATGCTCCTCCAATGACTTGCTCTTCCATTTTGGCCACCCGTTAGAATGAGGAAGCGTTTCTGCTTTCTCGAAGGGCGAGGATTTGCCCGACATAAAAGAGGGCGCCAACGAGCTTAGACTCTGGCTGCGGCACACGTCGACCTCGAGGCCGTCCTCCTCGAGTAACGGCTCATCCAGCCTACCAGACAGACTGCTACACAGGTGCAGCCTGGTCCTCACCTGCCTCTTGGTCGAAGTCTTTTGGCGCAACAGTAAGCGGCGAGCAGATAAGGGAGAGAGCTCCTCTGATCCCTCTGTGCTGGTGAGGAACGTGCTCTTGATGATACTTTGTCGGGGAATCCGTATGCCAGGTGAGTGCTTTTCTTGGCAGCCTTTTGCCAGCTGAATGTCACCTATGCCATGCGTTTGCTTTGTAGTAGCTAGCGGCTTGGGTGCATCGGCGGCTGACATGAGGTTACTTATGATGCTCTGCTGTTCCTTCGTAGTCCCTTTAACTGCAGAGTCCACTTCAAGATGGCTTTCAGGACTTCTCTTGGCTGTTCTTTGCTTGAAGATCTCTGGAGTCCCTGGGGCCGCCGCTGCGCTGTGTTGGCAGCCTCCCGCAGAGGAGGACTCCCATTGGTCCAGCTCTTCGTATTCCGAGGAGGAGCCACCGCTAGCGAATGGGCTGCCATGGTGATGGGAGACGGGCACGGAAGCGTCCTGCTGTGGGGTCGCTAAGAGGTCGGTGATTGGCCGCAGCACGAGGATGGAGCCGTAGCATGTTAGAGAGCGCTGGGGGGTGACAGTACACAACCAGGAGGCACAAATTAAACACGACATACTGCTGGTATCTGCAGGGAAAAGGCATTCTTTTGAACTATTTGATAAGTAATTAATTGTAGTGGTCATTTTAATGCAAAGCACTCTGCTGAGCCTGGGATTTGAATGAGCAACCTTCTAATCAAAAATCCACTGAGCCACACATCACCACATTACATGCTAATACTTTGAATTGAGTATTTATATTATTTTGCTAATGTAATACATTAGCAAAATCCCACCCCACCCCACTTCATATCCAAGGAACTGGTAAAGTGAGGATGGACCCAAACCCAAACCCAAACCTGTCAGAGACTGTCACGGTGTGTCTTGTTATGATTCAGCAGAAGAAGGACATTAACGCACGAACCTCATTCTTCAATTAAAATAACGAGCCTGGTTATAAATGCCAAGTGTTAAATATACAGACACGTTTCAAAGGTTCACATTACCTGCCATTTACTCCGTGACACAAAGGACTTCAAATTCTTAGTGTTGATTTTTTTTAATTCATCATCTTCAGGTTGAACCTGAAAGGAAAAATAACCCTTCCAGTAACTGATAATCACATCGCTTTAACGCTTTAACTCTACACTTGGATGTATTTTACGGTTTGTAAAGCACTCTGGTGTACGATCGTCATTGTGCATTGAAATATGCTCTATAAATAAATGTAACTTACTTTTAATAAGAATTTTACACGTAGTATGCTTTATTATGCGTTTTTTTTAATGGCCATTACAGTATTATTTTTTATTCATAAGGTTTTTAACAATTTAACAACTGAAAAATAATTTGAAAAATAACTGACATTTACGTTCCAAATTCCTATAAAACAAACCCTTGCAGCCAATGAGAAACAGCCCAGGTGTTTCTCAATACCAAGAACCTGTCGTCTTGCTAAGACCAGTCTTGTCAACTTACTTGCTAACTTGCTAACGAACTTGGGGCATAATGAATCATGTGACTGGTCTGTTTCAGGGAGGATGCAACAGATACATCCTTGGTATTTGGGGGGGGGGGGTGGATTTTTACCGTCCTCTGTACTTCTATGCTAATGATTTGGAATTGTTCTTCAAAAATGATACACGAGAACACAAGTATGGTCAAGTATGCGTATTGAGAAACACTCCCAATATTCTGATTGTTACACAGGAAACAGGAAGTCACCTTTACCTGGAACCACTCGTCCTGCATGCACTCAGCCGCGCTGGGCCGCACCCTGCGGAGACAAAAAGTCACATGACTTCCTGGTACCATGGGAGCGTCATTCACACACGGTTGCGATACTCACATGGGATCAGCCAGCAACAGCCTTTGGAGGAAAAGACAGGCCTTCCTGCTCCTGCAGGTCAGGTGGGGGGTGTCCCAGCGCAGCCTGGCTTCTCGGACCCTCAGCAGGGTCGCCCGGTCGCTCTCCCCCGAAAATGGGCAATGGGCCGTTAGACTACAGGGCACACGGACCAGACCACACCTTATTAGCACATTTCTATATTGCTGTATAGCGTACATTATTACTATTTATTTGCAAGTCACAGATGATAAATACATAAGCGTGTAAATACAGGCGGATGCTGTACTGGTACAAAAGAAATTTCCAAGGATATGACTCACCATAGGTAAGAAACGGCACCAACAGACCTAGTGATGGCAAGATGATCATGGAGAAAACTGATAAATATTAAAGTTGTTTAATATAGTGATGAATTATAATTTTTTTGTTGGATCATGATTTTGTTCATTATTAATGAGGGAAAACACAGATAACAATGATTGATTAATGAAACTCATTTTTTAAGCCTACATTAGAATTAATGTCACACATAAACATAGTAATATCGCTGAATGAAACCTCATCTCACCAGATATCGGTTGCCTTGGAAACGGGTTGCTGGCAGACGATTTCTGGCGCTACAAATTCCGGCGTGCCAAATTCACTGTACTGGGGCCTGTAAATGTCGATCTCCTGAGCGAATCCAAAATCACAAATCTTGACCTGCTCCTTTCTGGACAAGGCCATAATGATATTGTCAGGCTAAAGTAAGAAGAGGAAGAAGAAACACAGCAAGCAGGTCAGGATTAATTGTTCAGGCGGGATTGTATTCTGGGGTAACACCTTACTTAACGGGGCACAAATAATATAGTATTATGCTATTTGTTTGTGGTTAATAATCCACAAATTGTCTTTGTTACATTCCGAACTCATGTAAATTCATCATTAATCAAGATACATCTTTCATCCCAAGCAGTTACTATATTTGTTCTATATGTATCTATTTATCTATGTTCTATATGTATCTATGTATCTATGTTAATTCTGTAAACTTTTGAGAATTACCAAAGGAACAAGTAATGAATAACAGAAGCAAAATACTGTCCACATGTTTGTTCATCATTAACAAATTGTGATGCATCTTTATCTCAAGTAGCAACTAAATGTGTTCATGATTTCTGAAGTAGAAACTAACTGAGCTAACTGAGCTTAGTAACTGAGCTATTACTAAGTATTTGTGCCCTATCAAGTAAAGTGTCACCTTTTTGATATAGTGCCCTGCATGAAAATTAATATTCCAAGTTGTGATGAAACATCGCGGAGAAAAGATCACAAAAAATGTAAGGAGAAGACATTATGAGGGGAAGCAGACTGTACATACTTTAATATTCAGATGGAGAATGTTCATGCTGTGGATATGATCAATCCCCTCCAGGACTTGGTGGATATACATCTTCACCTGAAAATAAAGTATAGACTGCCTCTGTGACTGACAGCCACACGCTTCTAACACTTTAATTGAGAAAAGCAGAGAAACAGCACAATGTCTCACATTCAACTGACCTTTCACACTGTAGCATTGTTTAAATTACAGCCACGAAGACCCGAACCTACCTCACTCTCCGTGACAGATCCCTTTGACAATAAGTGCTCGAGCAGCCCTCTCTTGGAACAGCTAGAGTGGTTGGTAAAGGAGAATTGGCACTTGGAGGAAAAGGCTTTGCATGCATGTGCCTGTTTGCCTGTTTGGTCATAGTGGCATTTTGTTAAAGTTTAAGAGATAAAGTGCAGTTCAAAAAAACTCACTCGGGATTTTGCAATTTCAAGTTTCCATCTTGGACCTTTTGGATGGTACACTTTATGTGGATGAGGAACAGATTACTGATGATGATACTGCATGTGTAATATATGGGACATTCTGCATGATCTAATGCCACCTATTAATCAATTAAGTCTATTTAGTATGGTGTATTTTTACTAACACAGTTTCATGAAGTCCATTTATATGAGATTATCAAAAAAAGTAACAATTCAAAAGCTGAAAAGACATCCTTACTCCTTAACTGACGCTATCAAAAAACACTCCTTCCGCACAGGCAGCATCGGGCAGATGGGGGCAGAGGATACAGCTCCGTGAGCAGGACGAGCGTGCGCTGAGTGCAGAAGGAGTCCCGCAGGCAGGCCACCCGCGGGTGCGAGAGGCGGGACAGCAAGCTCCTCTCCCTGAGTGCCCGCGCCCGCCCCTCCCCCCTCAGTGGTAGAAACTTGGCCGAGAAGCTCTCTCCGCTCTGCCTGTGTGTGGCGCGCTTCACCACCCCGAACGCACCCCTGCAGGGAGAGCGGGGGAGCACTCATATTCAGTAACTGTAAGAAAAACGCTCAGTTCCTTTAGCAGGCCAGCAGATCCGGAATACCACTTTCCATCAAGTATAGTGTTCTGACATGAGTTACCATCTACTTTGGTGAGCATGAGTGGGAGCCAGCATGGGGGGGCAGTTACCTGCCTATCTCTTCATGGAGATCGTAGTGGAACAGCAGCTTTTGCCTCCCGCCTTCCTGGACCGTCTCCAGATCCATCATCTCAGCATCTGCGTGACAGTTATTAGTGTCAAATCCCCAAATCTATTGTGTCTTTTACGCCAACATCCTGGCCATAGCAGTAACATGGAAGGCACTATGACTACAGTCAGTGCCAGTCAACCAACTGATCTATGTGCCAACTGGCGTCTATGGGGCCATCTTCTGAGGGGGTGTCGAACAGTTACCAGCCCTGCCCTCCAAGGGCTTCTAGGGCTCTTTCACCAAGCAGACTCCACGTAATAACAGAATCTGCATGTATGTTTACAGCTTGATGAGAACTTACACAACAAAAACTATTCATTAATTTATTACTTTAATCTCTGGAAATTGCCTAGTTCCCAGTTCTCTGCTTTTGCAATCCTCAACCCCCATCCGCTTCCACCAAAAGCATCACAGTGGTGTCCATGATGATTTATATGGCAGAACAATGTCATCACCACGTTCTCTTCCTGTCTCACCTCTTCCTGATATGGGCTGAGCTGTACAGGAGACCTCTTTCTCAAAGGTCCTGGGCAAGCAACTGAACGTGTTTATATCACCTCTCTGGATCAGAGAACAGCAGGGACTGTGCTCTACCGCTTCCACGTACTCTTTGGCTGGAGAAAGTTCTTCACCCTCCAGTAGCAACGGCGAGAGACACACATGGTGCTAGAGTAACACATGGTAAACTTCAGTGATGTACATGAACTCATACAATTTTATTATAATCAAAGTACAGTTTAAACAGTGTTTCAGGTAAACATTACTTTGTAGAGTGAGGTGGGACGGCCACTAATATGGTCACTAACAGAGGTGTGGTCACCACTCTGTGCTTGTGGGTCCATGATGGTCTCCTGGCTGGTGCAATCCACTAGAAAGTCAGAGAAACTTCATGTGCCAGGAACCTTTAGAATCACAGCTTGTCACTGAAATCACATAATCTGAATGCCAGTGAGGTTCAGGAAAGACAACAGGTTTTGCAAAGCTACACATACAATTGACACACATACCAGCAGGTGGCACTGACTCCTCTATTGTTGCAACAGAGACTAGTGATTCTTTGGTTTCATTACAAACTTCTTTTTTGATCTCCATGGTCATGGGTGTGGGGCTGGTAAGGTCTGTTTTCTCTGGGGTAGAGTTTTCCCTGAATGGAAAATAGGACACAGTAGCAGTGCTATACATTAGCAATCACAGCTGACATTTCATTTCATAAATGTCAAGTGCTTAAAACACATCATCATACAGTTCTCACATTACACACAGAGTTCTGGTATCCCTTCTTATGATGATGCAATGAGTTTGTATCTAGCATCACTGAAACACATGGATTCATCAAGTAAAACATATGTATAAAAATGTATCCCTGTATGACAGAAGGCAAACCAGGGCTGTGGTTCTGAGCAGACGGACTGGAAAACTCTCTTGCAGAAGGCTGTGGGGCTAAAGTCAATCTGGTACCACTTCTTCACTGGGATGATCTCAGGGCTTACATCTGCAGGTGATTAAACATGGACGGGGATCACATGAACGCAAGCCTGGCATCTAACTCACCTCATTAGAGAACACAGATAATGTTTATTCCTTATCTTGATGCTCTAACACTAGCTGCCAAACATACTACATATATTTTTAGTGAAATGTTAAATTTGTAGAGTGCCGACCTTGCAAAGGAGTACTGCTGGTGGAGACCTGGTCCATCAAGACTTCCTTTGTTTCAAGGCTGTTTGTAGTCTCATCCTCGCTGGTGTCTTCGAGGGAGACTTGTGTGAAGTCTTCTGCCTCTGCCAGGCTGATTACAGATCCACCTACTGACATGGGGAATCAGCACACAAAGGAAAATAACACTAAAAGCCTGCAAGGGAAAACTCCACGTTAAATCCTTATCCCTCTTCCAACTTAAGCACCATGTGATTGGACGAGCACTTCAGTTATAGCCGCTCTCAAATGTCGATTCCAAAAGAAGGCTACTTTATGCAAAGGTTCCAGGTCTGTCCAGCACGATTTATGCAAACATCTTGTTATTACCAGTTAGACATAAGCTTATGGAACCTTTAAAAAGTCTCTGGCTTCTTCCGTGTTCCTCCAAGCCAGGAGGTTAAGGTCCCTGGCATGTAAGACCTTGGCCCTCTTTTGTCAACAGTTCCAAAAAGCACACAGGCTTACATTTTACAGAAAACATACATAAATAAAGCTGAAATAAATACTAGCATTTCTGACTCAGAATTTCCATCTTCTGCTTCAATGTAGGGATTGACACAAGGACAACATCAAATCATATTGCACATGTATTGGACCTTAAACCAGATAAAGTCCACTATTCATCTAGTGCGCCACAAAAATCCATCTGCCATGGTTCCTTATATCAAGAAGAGTATACTGAAGATCCCACAAATCACAGAATGTTAACGTTTCTGCAAAGCACAAACAGAAAACACTGAAATACAAACTGATCAGAGAATATTCTGCTGTCATATTAAAAATCAAATTAAATTATAAGTTTTATTTGGTGTCGATAATGAAAGACAACAAACTCAGTTGACTTCTTGGATTCAAGATATTTTATTTCACCAAAGTTAAAAGGTTTATTTGGTAACACACCTGGAATACCCCACACACAACTCATTTCCATCTTTTTGGTTTCAAATCTAAACATTCACTATAATTTCATATACAGTTGTGATTTTTTTTTGTATCCAGTTTTCAACACACAATTTACTATCATCTTCTGTTCATTTTTTACAGTATGCTCCAAGCAACATTATTCAACAAAACAATACACGCACACAAAAAACCTCACACTTTTCAACCAAGGAAACTAGTTGTAATCCACAATGTATCTCATGTACATTCAAACGGATAAAAACCCATTTTACTCCAGTGATCTGAGAAGCTGACTGTGCGTCTCCATGCTTTACAGTCAGTCATATTCTACAACGTATGCCCTGTTCTTCACTGAAGCATTACTTGATTTCTGATTTTTACAGGACAAATATGCAAGCCTTGCAAATGTTTCTTGTTCCTCATCGCGTTCTTACACCAACAGCAAGTTTTAAAAACATTCATAGTACAAATTTTCAAGAAAAGTAACCTACCACCTTACTCAAAAGGTTCAGCACTGGACACGGCCTCAATTCTCAAAACATGTTCTACTTCTCAGTGCAGTACTAAAAACTGAACTAAACTAAATAAACGTGTTTCTCACATGACATGGAGCAAACACATACCTTGAGTCTTAACTCAGTCTTTTACAACTACCAGCTGCAGTCACTCAACACTATCAGTGATGAATGCGTATCACAATTGAGTCACATGAAGGGAAGATGATGTAATATATATAGATATAAATACGTAGGAGTTGGAGCCGTCACATGGAGACCTTTGGGACCTGGAGAAAGAGGCTAAATATGTAATATATATATATATAGATATAAATACTTTTATTTTTGTCATTTTTAATGATTGTCCTGGTACATTGCTATTAATTCATCTATATGAAATGTAACATTTAATATAAAGTACTCCACAATACTCCATCAACTGTTGTATTGCTAAACGTAACTTTTCAACACTTATTTCCATACTGGAGAAAGAGGTTTTGGTAGCATTTTTTCATAGTTTATTTCAGTGTGTCTGAAGTGCTGCAATTTCTGAAATGTGTACAATAAGTAATTTTTAATAGCAAGACAATTTAAGTATCTTCCCATCGTCCCTGCTTAAAGGTCACCAGATAATATGCATCTTAAAGCACTTCAGCGTCAAAGTGCCAACGTTGTAACCAATCATTCCGATGATTGCCTTGTAAAGTTAATCTAGATTGAGTTTAAGGCACTGTGAGGAAGCGTGGCTCCATAACATGAGGCAGTAACGCAGTTTTGGGGTTTACAAAATTAGTGATTTGCTCCCCGGGAAATTCCAAGTTTCATAATTCCATACTTCGCAAAAGTAGCAATTGCCTCCCAAACTGTGTACAGGAAAATTAGGATCAGGTTCATAGTATTGATATGGAATGGTCTGCCATTACCAATAAATACACACGTAACATATGCCATAACATTTAAGTAAAACTTACAGAAATGTTCCCATTTAAGACTAAAAGGGCTATTTCAAGTCTTATTATAATGGGATTTTAGTTTCTGGCCACACGCTGAAACAAAAATTTGTCTAAGCTTTTCCAAAGCTATGTTGTTTAAGGTTTCGAAGGCTGGCTCTTGTCTCTCTTGCTGATCTGTAGAGTGACTGGCGCCCCTACTGGTGTGTAGCTGAAGGTGTGAGCAGACACTTCTGTTTTGAAGCTATGCTGGCCACCACGGGCATCCCTCTGGACCTCAGTGCAGTACGAAGGCTTAACATTGACCTTGACTTGGCTTTTTGAGGATGTACCAGAAAAATGTATGGGAACCTGGCGCTCCCCCATTGGTTGTCTGTCAGACTGGGGGATTCCAGATACAAACAAGCTGCTGGATAGATGCTGTTTGAAGCGACTGAAAAAGCCTGGCCTGGCTTTTGGTGACACGGGACACCCCAAATTCAGCAGTACTGGCTTACCAACGGTTGGCTCATTGATATCTCTCTGAACAACTGAGATTTCACAGGGCTGGTTAGCAACGGATTGATTGTCATCTACTGGACAACCGTACGTCTCTCCTTCCATTGGGATGTAGTCTTCCAGGTCCTCTAGTGTTAACACTCTGCCATCCTGTATCAGAATCTTGGGGTTCCTGTTCCTAATGTCATCATTGTCATCATCAGGTTCTTCAACAATGACGGTTTCCTCATCTGGCCAATCTTGCTCCTCCCTGTCATCAAAGAGAGCAGCTGCCCCCAGTGCATCCTGGTGAGATTCTGGCATCACTTCTTCTACATTTTGCTGTCCTTCAGCTGAATCCTGCCCTTGTCCCCCTTCCCAAGATAGCGGTTGGATGCTGGCATTGGAAAAGTCTTTGCTTGGGAGTGAAGGGCCATCCTGTTGAACCAGCTTGTTGTTGGAGTTGTTGGAGTTGGGGTCTTCACGTGGAGACCTTCGGGACCTGGAGAAAGGGGCTTGCTCTCTGGCTGGTGAGGAGCCCCTCTTCCTGTGAAGCTTGGGGGACTTGTTGACTTTGTACTCAATTATCTCCTCAACCTCGACCCACTTGGGTCTCTCCACAGGCCTTGCAGAAGCACCCTCAGGCTCGGTGACATACACGCTGGGGACAGCGGGCTTTTTAGTTGCTTCTGGGGTGGGGCGAGCGGCCGGCCTTTTCATTTCAGAGCGGGATGTCATCGAGGCAAGGCGCCCTGGTGAAGCGCGGCGCTTCATACGCGTGTTCTTCACCACGGTGGTTATTGTTTCTTCACTGGTGGTAGACAAAGCACACGTCGTTTGATTACATTGCTCATCCCACAGGTCCCACTCGGCATGCGGCCTTCACACTGGGTGAGTGGAGTGTTAGTGCGTGTCCCCAGAAACTCCAAGCACCGGTGAAAGAAACAGCCCCGTGCATTGAAAACATTTCAGCGCCACGTGGCCGTTCATTCGGATAAACCAGAGTACTGACTCTTACTGCTCATCTCGCACATTTCAGGTAAATATCATTGGAACTTATTCACATTTTGAAACAACTGTATTCCTCTGGTTCAATAATGGAGTAGTAAGGAAATAATTTGACACAACACTGTGGCAAAGGAACACATTAGGCATCAAATTGCTTCATGGTATATTATCATACTTTTCTCTACATCTGATATGCAGGATGCAGATGAGATTTGCTTTATACATTTGATTTTAGGAGGCTTTGTGGCTGCATAGCCATGGTTTTATAAATGTGAATTTATATATTTTATATATGTGAATCACCAAATAACTAATTCTAGACTATTTATTTGCATTGTTTCATTTTTGAAAACAACAAAAATAATAAAAAAAAACATGTTAGTTAAAATCTGTAGTACTAAAATGACTCCTTAGAAGGACTCCAGAACTTGTGATGATGACTCCACTCTGTAGCCAAAGCTCAGTGGCACATGACGCCTCAGAAGCAGGTGGAACGCCCTTTTTGGGGGATGCTTGTTAATTATTGTTATGGACATGGAACGCGTAAACTTATTAATAGTAATCGTTAATTAGCAAAGTGTGCACACTGAAGAACTGTATTCAAGTTTAAATTGTGGCCACAGCATTTTAGTGGTTACCACCATATTTTATGCTGAAGCAGGCAGACATAAAATACTTTTATTTGATACAGAAAAGCATCTTGAAAGTATGAGCTGCATTGGCCACTGCACGGAAAACCAGAACTGCATATGCTCAGTGCTATATGGGCACATATGCAGGGAATCGGGTCTTGACCATTAGAATCTCGATTGTGGTCAAGGTCCACCACTGAACACACTGGATTTGACTTATTCTCCAATAATTGCAATCAATTAAATAATTATTAAGCATAGAAATCATTTTTAAGCAATTTTTTTTGCGATTCATGGTACTGGATCTGGATGCCAGATGTTTGCCAGATGTTACCCCGACTGGCGGCATCTTTCCAGATGTTTCCCCAGATTTGGCCTTCCTCCGCAGCTGCTGCTGCTTTGGCGATGTCAGGCATGCAGGTGAGTGAGAGGAACTGTCATGGCGGCATGCACTCAGCAAGTCGGAGACACTTACATGATGATGGTTTTCTTTGGCACTTTAATCTCCTGCTCTGTGACTACAAGGAAAACAGGATGGAAAGCATGGAGTTAGAGAAAATGTGGGGGCTATAATGATCTCCTGTCGCCACGCCGATGTACTGCAATGGCTGTGGCCCCCGGCATCATCTCGTTATGGAGTTAGGGCCTCGCAAGGCCAGTGTACACGTATAAAATAGATGGGGCAATCTGAGACACCTGCAAACAAGTGTATTTAATCCGGTGATTTTGGGGGGTTGTCATCTGCAGGCAACACCCCCCCCACCAAACTCGAACCTTAACTGTACCCACATCTCCACGCTCCTTCTGGCACCAGTTAGATCAACGGCAATGAACTGTATTCCAGCTCATGCTGTGATGGTAGCACTGCAGCGATGCCAGAAGGTGCACCTCCAGTTACAGCTGGATTCTTAATATGAATGCAGAGGTGAGGATGCTGGGGGGGGGGCATGAAAATATTTAAGGGTCTCAATGAATGACATTCCTCTGCTGTGAATTAAATATGGGGGTTTGGGGGAGGGGTGCTAAATGAGTCAGATGAGAACGAAAAAGCCACACAGACAATAGTAATGTTAGCTAAATGGAATGTTCCACCTCAGTCTGGTCTTTACGCGCCTCTAACAAATTCTAGCAATTTTCCAAAAATATTATAGCTTAGGAATGCAAAGTTTTACGTATTAGCTTTGCAAATGGAATGCACCAGTATTAATTCCTGTTTTTTTTTATAATTCTGAGTTTTTTAAGTAATTAAGTCAACAAACAGCCATGGAATGAGCAAATTAATGGAGGTTAATTTTAAGAAATCCACACCATTGCTTCCCAAAATAAAGCAAAGGAAATCATCGTCTCGCGCATTCTCTCTTTTAGAGAAGTAGAATTCTTGAAGGTTATAGTAATATGCAGGAAATGACTGGAGCATGATGTGAGTCAGGCTGCAGGGGTGGGAAATGTGCCACACAGCTTTAGGCTACAGAATGGACAGCAAAAGCAGGTTTCCCCCTCAGGTCCCACCGCCAATGTGAAAACTATTTTTCAGTTTCAGATTTCAATTCAGTTTGTGAGTTCGACAGTAAGACATATTATGGGGCAAATGTAACGACCAGATCAGCCGACGGTTTGAAGAATGAATCCACTCCCATAATTCTTCTCCTGGTTTTAATGCCCACATGAAATGCATACCTTCATTGACACATATCTCATTCATGTGTAATCTCCATAGACAAATACAGTTTCCTTGTACCTTTATTTTGATTAGACATCTGTGATCAAATCAGAATAAGGCATACTAACACATAGCTAGTTCTTAATCTGATTAAAATTTTTTGGCACTATTATGTTTAACTGTGTTCTTTTGTTGAGCATAGTTGTTTTTTTTTGTTAAGCATAGTTTCTACAGTGTTCTGCATTTTATTTATAAAGATTAATAAATACACAGCAATGAAGCAAGACACAGAACAATGAGTAATCATTCCTGCTGATGAAATACCAGTGCTGCTCACTGGCATTTTCTTAACTGCATAAGACACAGCGGAGGAGAGATCACAGCAAACGGGCTCCCAAACGAGCTTGAGATTGGCACCTGAGCTCTTCACATGATAGGTTGACTCAAATGCCTGAACAAACCCAAGTCAGCCCGCCCTGTCTCCCGACCAAAGAGTATAGAAGTACCAAGAAGCGAAACTCTGATGCAGTTTTGCCAACAGTCCCTAGATGGCGGTGCAGTAGTGCTAAGTAGAGCAGGAGTAGGGTATGGGAAGGAAAAGTGTAAAAAGTCACTTGTACGCACGGTGAAACTGTTCCTACAAGTAAGAATTTATCACATACTGCACACAAAAAAATCTGCGAATAACACAGTCAAAAAGAAAGTCAGAAATTAAAATTGTGTGTAAATATGTAAAGGTTTATTGTCATTTTAAAAAGAAGTCATTTTTCTCACAATAACGAATAAGAAACAAACGAGTTTAGAGAGCTCGCTGTTGGGTAACGTTATTAAGTCATAAAATATAAAGAGTACATCATTTTTACATTTTCTGTTCAACACGAGTCATTTTAGTTGAGCCATTAAAGTATTCTAATAACTTAATATGGCAAAATGGGACAGTAATACAAATGATTCAAGTTTCAAGATTCACGTTTCAAGTTGGTCCGTGTAGGTGCTTTTGACAGCTTGACTGCCATATGTTCTATGCCTAGTATGTGTTGCGTTCAGCCCAAAATGGTGCCGGTACAGCGTCGTCATGGACAAAGTAGTGTGTGGGTCACCTGGTTACATGTGTTATAACCACTGTTTGTGTTACCATGAATACATGTTTGTGATGCAATAAAAAACTTCTTGTAAATACGTTGTGCCTACTGAGTGAAACGACATTAAAGGAAACGAAATTTAATCCTTAATGACATGAAACTTTTTGGGAACATTTTTCGCAAAAATTCCTTTGGAATCAAGATGCAAGTCTACTGCAAGTCCTTCTTCTGTAAGAGTTATACAGCGTATCTCACAATGCCAAAATGGTGTTCAGTAAACCCACAGGATTTTCCCAAGACAACACATGTTTAGCTCTTATTGAAACACTGGGGAAATAGCCACTTTATAACATTTACAAAAAACAATACCGAGTATAAAACTAAAATCAACACAATATCTCAATCATTAATTTAGGAAGGAAATCCAGCCACTCGAAGGATAGCCAATGTCTAGCAATGTGCTCCATGATCACATCCTCATGACAACACAGTGGTGACTCAGCAATGGAGGCATTAGCTCACACACATCTACCCTCAGTCAGAGCCCAGGGCACTCCTACCTTCGATGGCGATGGCCTGCTCCCCCCTACGCTCACTGGCCGCCATGGCTGATGCCGGCACCAGGTCTGCTGCACATCGGGCACTGCCCAGTCGGTTAGATAGCTGGATAAATGAGCAAATGAAGCATATGTACCAACAAGCATGGAGCGGCTATCACATGATCTAAAAGTTAGACAACTGAAGCATGCTTTCCAATAAGCATCGAAAGGTGATCACATGACCTATCTGAGAAGGGCAGCAGGTCACTTGATGGAAGAGTGCCAAGCAGTACCTCACACTCATAGCGGCCCAGGTCTCTCTCCCCTGGGTTCTTGATGACCAGAACCAGTACCCCGCTCCGGACCTCACTGTAGGTCTGGTACTTCTCCTGATCTGTAAGCAGCTTGCCTTCCTTAAACCATCTGTTACAGTACAAAAGCATTCACCCATCAGCCGGAACATAGAAAGTCATATACATACACAACAACAAAAGCTGGCAAAGCCTTGCTCAAGGATTTATGAGTAGGGTACCGGATCTTGGGTCGTGGGGCGCTCTGAATGGTGCAGGTGAACTGGGCGTCTTCCCCGTCAATGAGCGGCGTATTCCTCAGCTTGTTCATGAAGCGGGGGGGCACTTCACACCACAGAAACATTGGATTACTTTAATGCAGTGAAAGAGGCATCTCATAAAATCAACAAATCAAAATAGTCAGGGCTGACCAAAATTTGTTTAAACTAGTTATCGTTTGCCATCCTCCTTCCCAATGCAACAGGCTGATCAGATGTTGGGGCACCCTGGTGGCTGGAGGACCCTATGCAGCCACTTAGTTTGCTTATGCCTTGGGCCCTCTGTAGAGTAGCTTTAAATTCTCCCTTCAGAAAATTAAGTTGAATAGATTAAACAAGCGAGTTTGGGATCTATATGACCAGCAGGAGGTGGGAGAGGTGTCTAACCCCATGGCCGCATGGTAACCCACCCTGCACTGTGATCTTGCCCAGGGTGCTGGCAGACCCGGCGCTACTGATTGCAAAGCACATGTACTGGCCCGAGTCATCTGCGGTCATGTTGTCCAGGATAAGGGTGCAGGAGCCGTCAGGGTCCTCGATGACGATGTGGTGGGGATCTACCTCCACTGGCCTCCCATCTGGTAAATGAACACACACGTGAATTGACAATCAACAAGGACCTTCAGAAAAGTTCTGACAGCACGTGTCCTCCAAGGCTGTAACAGGGATGACGGGCCGACTTGCTGGACTCACCCTTGTACCATGAGATTGACGGCTTGGGTGTGCCCGTGACCTTACAGGCTAGCTTTACGGTCTGCCCCAGCTCCGCTGTGCAGTCTGCCAGGATCTCCACAAAGTCAGGAGGGTCTAAAGAGGAAGCAGTCATCAGACAGAGCCATGCTAACAACAAGCAAGTCAAATAAGGCACACCTACGGGGCCCAAAGATTTTTAGCATGTGATTTTTAGCGTGTGATTTTTAGCATGTGGAAACGGCAGCCACAGCGAGAGGTATCATTGGTTAGGAGTACCACAGCGAGAGGTATCATTGGTTAGGAGTACCACAGCGAGAGGTTTCATTGGTTAGGAGTACCACAGCGAGTGGTATCATTGGTTAGGAGTACCACAGCGAGAGGTATCATTGGTTAGGAGTACCACAGCGAGTGGTATCATTGGTTAGGAGTACCACAGCGAGAGGTTTCATTGGTTAGGAGTACCACAGCGAGCGGTATCATTGGTTAGGAGTACCACAGCGAGTGGTATCATTGGTTAGGAGTACCACAGCGAGCGGTATCATTGGTTAGGAGTACCACAGTGAAAGGTTTCATTGGTTAGGAGTACCACAGCGAGTGGTATCATTGGTTAGGAGTACCACAGCGAGTGGTATCATTGGTTAGGAGTACCACAGCGAGAGGTATCATTGGTTAGGAGTACCACAGCGAGTGGTATCATTGGTTAGGAGTACCACAGCGAGAGGTTTCATTGGTTAGGAGTACCACAGCGAGCGGTATCATTGGTTAGGAGTACCACAGCGAGTGGTATCATTGGTTAGGAGTACCACAGCGAGCGGTATCATTGGTTAGGAGTACCACAGTGAAAGGTTTCATTGGTTAGGAGTAGAGGACACTCACTCCAAGCAGGCATGTGGTGCCGCTGCTGCAGCTCACGCAAGTCCCTCAGCCAAGAGTTCTTGATGATGACGGTGCGGGCCTGCAGCGTGTACTTCCTCACAGAGTCCTCACGCTCATGCCAGATCTCAAAGGCACGGTCGTCACCCTCGACAGTCTCATTCACGTCAATGTTGGTCAGCTAATAAGAAAGCAAACATGCCAACTCCTTCACAATGGCATAACGAATAGTAAATTATTCAGATACAGGTAGGGACCCCTGCCTGTCACAATAATAACATCCATGGGCAGTACTATGGCAACTCACCTAGAATTCTATGCCAACAACTATTACTTCGGTTAAAAAAATATGAAAGATAGAAGATGGGATAGAGAATGGCAACGCTCAACAACCATTCCTTATCACGAGAAAATAAACTGATGGAGCAATCTCTCCATCTCTCTGAGCCTCACCTTCATCATGTTCTTGAAGACATAGCTTTGTGTGTCAGTGTTTGAGTCCCTCTTAGGCTTGCAGATGATGACATAGTTCTTGAAAAGGAAGACATGCCGGTGGTGGCCTCTGGACGAGGTCCTTATCCCGGGGGCACCCTCCCACACAACAAAGGGACCCTGAGCCAGAACACAAGATTGTAAACACAGTGTTCAAGGATTTACCAGTGGTCCAAGCTACCCTAGGAGGCAGATAAACGGATAAACAGGCAGAACACTATATGCAATATTTCATGAAGCAAGAAGTCATTTAATGCCACAGAACATATATCAAAGCAACCCAAACATATTAAAGGACAAAGAAAGGTAGGTGTACATCTATATCCCTATAGTACACATTGTGTAGATGACACTGAATAATCACAAGCAGCTTCTTCCAAGCTATGTGTATGATGTACTTGACAAAAACTCAGGTACCATACTACTGAGGGTTTAGTTTTTTATTTATTCTGTTCTGCTGTTTATTTTACTACTGTTACTAAGCATTATACTTGCAACAGGAGAGCCTACTACATTTTTTTGTGCATGTGCACAATCACAATAAATCTGACTTTGAACATCAGTAAAGCCCACGTTCCATGTAGCCTATTCACCTGTCTGATGGGCTCGCCCAGCACCTCCAGCGTGGCAGGGTAGTTCTCAATTAGGGAGACGTGGTGCGTGTTCTCTGAGCGGCGCGGCAGCGCAGAGACGACGGCGTAGGCCTCTTCCAGAAGACAACAGTTCTGCCCGTTCCTGGCCTTGTTCCTGATCATCTCCTGCACACAGGAGCACTCATCCTCAGACCCTCTACAGAACCAAGGAACTCAAATACACTGCCTACTGCATAGCACCAAAGAACTCGTAGTGTACATTTTAGGTCTGCATTCTGCAAAAAAGAATTTAGCCAAAGCTCAATATGCAATATCATACAGTAGAATGTGTCTTGTGTGACATCAAAGAGGCTGGTAATGGTTAGGCAGCAACACATGGATGAAGGTAAAATAACAAAAATCCCATGATATGAGTGAACTGGGGAACTTTTGTCAAGATAATGCAGAAGGTCAAACACAAAACATAACTGGGCTTTTGCCTACTCATACATTTTCCATTAATTCTAGCTTCAAATAAAAAAAAAACTGTGCAAGAAATTAAAAATAACTTGAGTAACTGAGCAATTTATCTGTTATATGTTAATATAAACTCCCACCTTGAGTAAGGACTTGTATTTCTGAATCCTCTCCAGAGGTCTTCGTAAATATGCATTCACACTCAGCACTGGACCTTCTGAAGGTTTAGTATCTGAAAGCTGTGTCTCAGTGTATTCCTGTAGGAACAAAAGAGGGCAGTGTACACACATGGATTAATCATCTGTCAGTTTCACAAGAGATTGCTGGGAACACCAAAGGTTTGGCTGAAACTGTGACCAAACACATGACATTTGGGTTCACTGACCTTAAAATATTCGTAGACATTCTTGTTACTGACGGCGCCTTCGGCCTGCCCCTGGCCCACCATGTACTGCAGGTACTTCTCGAAGCCCTCTGTGTTCTTGATAATGCGCATTGCCACGTCGTCGTCGGTCTCGCACTCGCTCAGACTCGGGAGTATGGAGCTGCAGGGCCGGCAGGCCACATGATGGTAAGTACAGGTGCTCGTCATCTCAGCTTCGTGCCAAATAAAAATCAAGAGGTCTTTTATGTGTAGCTATTATAAGTGTTTTTGGTCATATTACTGAACAACCCGGACGATCATTCCATCATGTCTCCCCCTTCCCCCCTCCCCCCAGTAAATACGTGGCCACCCCAGTCGCCACCTCTTACTAAAAAATAAAAATGAGCATTTAATTCTGTAAACCAGAGAACTGCCCAATCTGTTGACCAAAATCTGTCTCTCCAACTCGATCGCTTAATTAATGCATAATGCTTGCGATCGCCAAAATATACCGAGAGGTTCTCACCCCCAATGGCAAAATATACCGAGGGGTCCTCACCCCCAATGGCAAAATATACTGAGGGGTCCTCACCCCCAATGGCAAAATATACCGAGAGGTCCTCACCCCCAATGGCAAAATATACTGAGGGGTCCTCACCTCCACTGGCAAAATATACCGAGGGGTCCTCATCTCCACTGGCAAAATATACTGAGGGGTCCTCACCCCCAATGGCAAAATATACCGAGAGGTCCTTACCTCCACTGGTAAAATATACTGAGGGGTCCTCACCTCCACTGGTAAAATATACCGAGGGGTCCTCACCCCCAATGGCAAAATATACCGAGAGGTCCTCACCTCCACTGGTAAAATATACTGAGGGGTCCTCACCTCCACTGGTAAAATATACCGAGGGGTCCTCACCTCCACTGGTAAAATATACTGAGGGGTCCTCACCTCCACTGGCAAAATATACCGAGGGGTCCTCACCTCCACTGGTAAAATATACCGAGAGGTCCTCACCTCCACTGGTAAAATATACTGAGGGGTCCTCACCTCCACTGGCAAAATATACCGAGGGGTCCTCACCT
>JAODKM010000075.1:3581353-3594182 GCA_026780845.1 Petrocephalus sullivani
CGATCTTTCTGCTTTGGCAGATCGTCAGTACATAGATCGTCTTCACGATCTCATATCGTCATATCGCACACCCCTAGATTCTATGCAGGAACTTAGTTAGTTAATTACTCATTAGTTAATCATTAACAAATTCATGTTCATGATTAGTACTACAGTAGTCAATGAGGTACTACTATGATTTGTGGTCCCTCAACTAAAGTGTTACCTTTATCGCTTATCAAGACAAGTACAAACAAAGGCCTTGATGAAAAGAAATTAGAAAGTTAGTTATATATAATTTATGTTGAAATTTTTTCAATTACCTGTTAAAAATGTGCTAATTACGTGATAATTATTGAATTATTGGCTGCACCTGTTTCCCGTCTAAACATTACCGATATCAAAGGAACGACAGCTGTGTACACATTAAAGACACAGGAGGATGTGTCCTGAGGGGGCGCACCTCTCCTCTGGCCTCGCCTTCGTCAGACTCGGAGGAGGAGTCTGCGATGAGGGAGGCGGGACGTGAGCGGCCGTGGTGGGGGGAGGCAGTCTTGGTCTCGTCGTCGCTGTCGGCCCCCGGCACACGCAGCGAGGCTGTGGGGGGTTTGGGACACAGCAGAAGAGTAATATCAGCACGTACCATGGTATATATTAGGGGTTTTCACCCTCTTCACTTCCGTGGTCCAGTTGGTGTTGTACAACATTTTCAGAGCCAGACCAGTAAAATGCAAACAGCACGCGTCAACGCGAGGAGTCGGAAAAAATTGTAAATACAGCAACACGTTCACATTCACAAATTTTATATTCACAGTTTTGGTTATTCGCAAGTTGTCCACGAACAATTAAACGAGAATATTTTGAAAGATTGCTGAAAGATTGCAGAAAATTGCAGACAACTAAAGCTTAAGCTAAAAACACTGAAAATGATTCAGATTGCATAAAATCATATATAAGTATTAGTGTTACAAAATATTGCTAGTGTAAGTGCTTATTATATCTTTAATATTAAATGTCTTGGCTTGGGTACGCTACACATCTCTGTCTCAGTAGTCAGCCTCACTCATGTGTTAGCTGTCCGTGAATTACATGTTTCTCGCAGTAACTTCTAAACTTTCCAGTGTCGTTAATTTAGCATGATTTTTTATCATGGGTCCAAAACACAGTGCTCCCAGTGTGCACAGTAGTAACTTTGTACATTAATTAGGCATAGGCCTAATTTTGTTGTTTTGTATATTATATAAGAAGAACAGATGTAAATGGCAATTGGCCATAAAAAATGTAACAATTGGTAATAAATATACTTTTTATGCCATCATTCAGGCTAGCAGACTAACACAAGAAGACTCCCAAAATAATATTTCAGTCAAAAAATGAAAAAAAACCCTACATCACCATCACACTGTTCTCATTTGCAACCATCTACGAAGAGAGTGCTTACAGTCATTAGTGACATGCAGAGTATAAACAACTCAGAAAACAGACAACATAATCCTGTCACCACAAAATAAAAGGGCATTAGTTTAACCATAGACCCACAGTGAAAGTGTACAAATGCCACTTATAGCCTAACAAACATGACTGTTCCTGTGCAGCAGAAAAAAACAAAATCAAATCCAGTATGAGGTGGGTTTCCAGGGCATTATGGGTAAACTGCCACTCTCAAGGAGAGACCGTAATAAAAGTTATACTGAGTTTTGCTTGCAGCTAGAAAATGTGACAGTTACGACGTCTGAAATACAGCAGCCACTGAGGCAAGTTCGTCAATCATTATAAAGACTTTTTAGGAGGAAATAGAGAAACTAAAAGAGCAAGTAAATTAAATTACATCCACATCCCGCTACCATAAAGTTCTGAGCTTTTAAACAGCCCAATTGAAATTAAAGCTGTAATGTTTTATTATTTTAGGATTCAATATTTTCTAGTAGACCCCGACAGGGGATAAATTCCATAAGTCAGGGATAAAGTAGATATTTACTGATCAGGCGTCTGTCTGGTGGAGGGGGGTTAACTGCCTTGTAAAAGCCAGGTGCTGCACTGATGAAGATCTAGAATCTAGGATATTAAGCTGATATAGTATATGGGGCACAGTACAGCGGATACATACTGGATTTGGGCCATGACCTCATCCACTGGAGCACTTGATGGTTCTGAAAGCTGTCTGAATAACAAACGAATGGTTGAGTGAGCAGGTGAGTGAAAGGATGCATGGATGAATGGATGGATGAAGGAGATGAAAGATAAGATGTAATGACAGGGCTGTAAAAAGTCTACAGGGGGTCAGTGGGAAGGTCCATCCTGGCTTGGGAGGGCAACAATTCCAGATGTTTACAAAGTAGGTCGTATATATTTGCACACACAGAAACACTGTACAGCCTCAATTCACCAAGCATGAGCAACAGAGGATGCTGTCCCAAAAGGTTCCCCCCAGTACTCCTTACACAGCCTGGTTTTGCTACAAAACATGATGTTAGTGGTCCCAATAATTTTGTCCTTGCAATTTTCAAAATTGCAAAATTTGTTTTATTGTTTACAATAATATGCTAAGTCATTAATCAAATGCAAAGTTTCAGCTCAATGGAATAAGGGAGGCCAGCTAATTTTGTCCATTTAAACTTGGAAATTAAGATTCTTATTTTTAAAGTGGAAGGGTACCAGTACTTTTGGCTGCATCTATATAAGCCAAACCTGCAACAGTGCAGCAGTCAAACCGCATGCAGGCAGATCCCTTCTGCTGCCCCACACTCAGAGCCACAAGTATAGCTTATTTACCTGCTCAGACAGCCCCCCCCGCACTCAGATACACATCCAGACCATCACCACAATCGCTCATGCTTAACCCAAGAGGCTTCTGACCTCAAGAACTCTTCAAGAGTCTTGACTATTAGTTTACGCATATTGAGTATACAGCACAGTATCGTATACAGTAGTTTTTAAGAAGCCAGTATTAACAATTCAGAAATCTAAATATATTTTGGCTCTTTAATATGTTTTAATATGATTAAAGATATTCTTCGTAACTGTCATGCAGCAGGTAGCTGCTATATTAGAACAAATAAATTCCAGTATGAAGATTAGAGGCTGACTGTAGAATAGCTTCTGATAACTTACAGTTATAAATCAAGAACATAATCTCCCTCCAGCTATAAAAACTCCCTCTTGAAGAGTTTCAGTGGAATATTCCAGTGCTTCTTCTCACCTTGGGTGATCTTGGCGGATACCATTTCGGTGATTTGGGTGGTGAGCTTCTGAATGAACTCCTCCGTGCCTACCTCACCCAGGAAAGCGCTAGATGATTTTCCGCCTGCAGGGAATAGTAAAGGAAATTATTATGTGTCTAGAAAAATAGAGCATCAGTAGGAACACTAGTGTGCGTTTTGGTCACAATCTTTAAATGTGGAAACCACTCCAACCTCTCTTAGCGCTTGGCTCGTCTGTGGGCGGACTGATGGTGATGCCAAGAACCCTGAAGGAGACACGGGTAACATATTACCACACAGCTAATTATGGAGGCTTTTGGTCATTTTATTAGTGCACGTGTGTGGGATTGCATTTCATGAATCAACCAAGACTTAGAATGTGTATAACGTGGCTTTAGGGGAAATACAGTCATGCATTTATGTCAGAAAATGCACCACTTCTGCCAGGAAATTGCTGCAATTGCAATTGCTTTGTTATTGTCATGTTTATTAGTTTTGTGGGCCCTGGAAGAACACAAAAAGCAGAGGAAGAAAAACAAATCTGAGACATTCCACACAAAACATTAAAAATGGCCTGGACAAAGCTACTGGCACCCTGAGCTTAATACTTGCACACCCTTTGGAGGAAATAACTGATTTTAATCGCTTTCTGTAGCTGTCTTTTAAATCTCTCTACTGGAATTTTGGACCACGCTTCCTTTGCCAGCTGCTCCAGGTCTCTCAGATTTGAAGGGTTCCTTCTCCCGACTGCTGGTTTTAGATCTCTTCCCAGGTGCTCTATGGGATTAAGATCTGGACTCATTGCCGGCCACTTCAGAACTCTCCAGCGCTTTGTCTTAAACCATTTCTAGGTGCTACACTTGCTACAGTTGATAGCATCACCTGCTTGAAATACAATTATTTCTTACAGTTCTGATAAGGTGCCAATAATTTTGTCCAGCCATTCGTGTGGAATGTCTCAGATTAGTTTTTTCTTCCTCTACTTTTTTTTGTTCTTCCAGTGCTAACAAAAGAAATAAACATGACAATACCAAAGCATTTGTAATTGCAACACTCTTCTTGGAGAAGTGGTGCGTTTTCTGACAAATGAAGGGGTGCAAATATGTTTGACTATTACTGTATATATCTTTGTACAGTCGGATGTTGCTGCATCCAACTTACTCTTGGACTGACTTTCCCACTTGTTTCTCCACGTTCTCCCTCTTCACTGGCACTGAAAGAAAAGCAAAGTCTAAACATATAACTTACTGCACACATAAACTTATGGGCAGTTTCTTTGCAAAAAAATATTAGAGGCGTTGGGGTCAAAGCATAAAATTCTATACACCAATGAATATGAACGTCAAGCAATTCATGTTGGCTGGTTTACAATAACATCATACAGGATGTAAGCACACCCTACAGGAAGCGCTTACCGTCCTCCACCTCCAGCCGGGCGGTGCAGACAGACTGGCCCGCCTGGTTGGTGGCGATGCACGTGTATGTGCCTGTGTGGGTCTTGCTCACATCCATCAGAATGAGGCTGTGCTGCCGACCTGAGCTGGCCATCTTGTACCCAGGTGTTTCTGGCTTAATCCACAGCACGTCGTCAGCAGATTCCTCCTTCAGCCAGGTGATGGAGGGCTGGGGGGAGCCTGGGGGGTGTATCCACATGGAAACTTATATCTCACTTTGGAGGAGAACTTCCTTCTATCCTGGTCCTCCCGGTAGCAGCAGAACAGGTCTCCAGTTCAACGACCATCCATCCCTCCCTCCATCCATCATAGTTGTGGGGGTTATCATACTACCCAAAAAAAACCTGTTCTAAGAAAATGCCCATATTAAAGGGTTGCACCTTCCACTTTGACAGACATGGTGATGCTGGCTCCACTCTTCACCGTCCGGTTGGGGTACCGCTCCAGGAAGCGGGGAGGCACCAAGGGCTCAGCACCTTTCGCCAAAACGCAGACACCACACACCCACCCTAAAATTAGATCTCACGCACTGACAACCTGCATCCCTCCAATTCAACACCTGAGACAGGGAGAACCTATACAAACGTCTACTTACCTTTGACTTTGGAAGTATCTTCTGGAAATTTCTCTCCTGGCCCTGTGGAAAACCACTTGTTACTTCCGTGAGAATGAGCGGACGTCCCGATAGCACTGAATCAAACGGTCAATAGGGACGCAAGAACTGAGTAGATATAGTATGTGTGTATATATATATATATATATGTTAAAATATACACACACACACAAACATCAGGAAAATTCTGGACAGCCAGATGCAGCATATTTTCTACAGTATTTGGCCTTAAAATTTCCTTCCAATATTTGGGTTTGATGCCAAGGAGGAGCCTGGCGCGGCCAGAAGACTCACCCAGCACCAGGAGCTGGGCAGAGGAGTAAGCAGAGCCGGCGGCGTTGCTGATGTAGGCGGAGTACTCCCCTGTGTCCTCCCGCGTCACCGCAAGGATCTCCAGGCCACGCAAACTCCTCTCTTCTGTCATGCGGACCCGGTCTGTGGGCCGCAGTGGCTGGCCGTCCTTGAACCAGTAAACCCTAGGCCGGGGGTAGCCTAGCCAAGTGGATGGTGAAAGTGATTTCAATGTTTGTGGAGAATGTATTTCTGGAATAATTCACGCAAAATGGATTAAAAACCTGGCATTGAACTTCACTGACAATGTGGGCTACTCCTCTCAGGGGAAAGTGTGACAGGATATTCCACATTAATACTTTGGAAGCAAGGCCCAGAAAAAGTGACAACAACAGATAACTAGCAACACTGCACCTGTTTTGGTTTGACATAATTTGATGTATATTTGCTGCAGGTAATCTGTAAGGCACATGTGAATTGCAGTATCTAATGAGGAAGCAGGTGACTGACCTTTGACCTTGACCTGCATCTTGGCAATGGGTGCCCCAGGGTAAATGTGTACATCACGCAGCTCATCAACCACTTGGGGGAGCTGCTCTTCTTCTGTAACAGACTCGAAAGCCTCCGTTTCCCTGGTTAGAAAACCATACTGAAGTTACTATCCACCGTTAGCATTTGGGGCACAGTATTACAATGTCTGCGGATGGGTCCAGCTGGACCTACCTGGACAGGTAGCCCTTGGCGCTGATGTATGAGGAAGTCTCTGTGGCATCCGCTGCGGTGTCATAGTCAGAGCTGCAGAACACTAAAATAAACAAAAGGAGAGGGGGGGTATGGGATTTAACAAAAGTCATATGGGATTTAACAAAAGTCATAACTGCAGATTCACCAAAGCGATGTCTGCCAAACATATTATAACATATTATGATACTCTTTAACAGCATTAAGGTGTTTATATGTTAGTCTATTTTATGACAACACTGAAAAATCAATACATTTAATTGAATAAATCGAATCTTTAAAAATATATATTTAATGACTTAATTACATCTCCTGTGGGATAAAGTTTTACTCCGAACGTTTCAGTAATATGTGTAGGAGAGAAAAAAACGTACAGTCAATCAAAGCCGCAAAATCTATTAAAGTTTGAAGGACAGCTAATTTTTGTGATGAAAGAAGAAACAAGAGCCTAAATTCCATAGTGGGTGGGGTCATCATGTTCTGACATTCTCATTAGTTACTTCATTGCTTCCCACTGGATCACAGCAGGCATTGGTTGACAGTATGGGGAAGTCCCGCCCACTGCAGGAATCATAGCCTTGTTTCTTCTAAGAATGATGGGAAGCAAATATGGCATTAGGCTGTATGTCTCAGAAGCCAGACTCACAGTCCACCCTGAGCTCTGCCACTGTGGAAGCAATGCCACTGCTGTTCTCCGCGACGCAGCGGTATGCGCCCATGTCTGAGGGCTTCGCCGTCGTGATGATGAGCTGGTGGCAGCCCTCCTGGTCCTCATTGATCATGTAGTGATCGCTCTCCTCGATCAGCCGGCCGTCCTTAAACCAGCGCACGGTGGGCGGGGGCTTGCCGATGACCACGCAGTCGAAGCTGACCGGGTAGCCGTCTGGCACGTCCTGGCTCTGCAGCTCCGTCAGGAAGATGGGGGCCGCTGAGAGATAATGAACCACAACTCATCTCAGGGAAATTTCACTTGAATGAAATGATTACATGTTCCCTTTGTGTTTGTGCAAAATGTACTCAGGTTTCCTCTAAACTGCCCTTAATATGTGGTTGTATGTTGTGTGTGTTTCCGTCCCTTGGATCTTTACATACAAGCATTGTGCTTAAGTTTACCAGATGGCCCGGCCATGAATCCAGAAGACTGTCTGTCCTGCGTGGGCGTCCGTGAGCCATCCTGCATGTAGCCCATCTTCATGATGCGCAGTTCTATTTTGTGGGGCACCCCTTCCAGGATGGTGGTCTCAACAGGAACCCCATGTACAGTGAACATCTCACTGAAGCGCTTAGATGCTACCTTGGCTTCTTCTACGGTGTTGAAGCGAATGTAGATGTAGTTGTCGTCCTCGCGATATGAGCGGGGGTCCGGGGGCGGCATTTCGCCTTCGTCGGCGCTCACGAAGGACTCCTCCTCCATGCCCGGCATGTCTGTGGGTAGCCGGTTGTGGAGAAGACGCCGCAGTCGCCTACTGGCCTGCCGTAGAGACTCATCCATCTCGCTGCCTGAGGAGCTCTCCGGCTCGCTGTCGGCACTGTAGCCATACGCGACCTGCAGCGGTCTCCGGCCTGACGACTCCCGCGGCACGCCCACTGTCACCTTGGCGCTGTGGGTGATCATTCCGAACTTGTTCGTTACCTCACAGGTATAGATGCCCGTGTCCTTGGTGGTGACCCCCGTGATGACGAGGGAGCAGGTGCCGTCGTTATAGATGTCGATGTGGTGGTGCTTGCTGTCCGTCAGCAGCTCACCGTCCTTCAGCCAGCGAACCTTCTCAGGTCTACCTGCAGTCACGCACTCCAGGTGGATGGTACCGTCAGGCTCCTTAGTCTGCTCCTTGAAGACTTCCTTGAACACGGGCCGCAAATCCTTGCGTGCCTTGTAGCCTTTGAAGGCCGCCTGGATCTTAACAGCTGCTTCCTTCAACTCAACATCATCATCCTTACCCATCTCCTCAGCCTTTGACTCCTGCACCTGCTCAGTCATCTGGAAGTGCTCATAGAACTTCTTGGTAGAGATGCTTTGCGCCTGGCCGCCGAGCGTGACGGTGGCCTTGCTGCTCTTCTTGAGGTAGGATACCAGAGACGGCGGGCCGGTGAGGGACTCGTCCTCAGAGCTGGTGTAAAGGGCATGGTCTACCTCATTCTTAGGCACTGACTCCACAATCAATTCTTTGTCTTTAGACGCAGTTACTTTGGGCTCCTTGCCGTCTTCCTCAGGCAACTCCGAGATGGAGTCCAAGGTCGGCTCCCGGCTCATGCGGCGCTTTTTGGCCAATGCCTCCCACAGGAGGTGCAGGTCCCCTTCCGAGGCCGCTTCTGGGGGCAGACTAGGTACCCCACCATCCTCCTCTACCGCCAGGGGTGCTTGGGAGACATCCTCACCTGCAGATGGGACAGAATCTAAAATCTCACCTATACTGCTAAGAAAATACGCAGAGCAATAAATCCTCCTATTGCAGGACACAGGGAATATTAAAAGCCCACAGTAACTGAATAACTACAAATGTTTAAAGAGAAGATTCAAACAAGCATGCAGGAAAACAAGCATGCCTCTTACCCAAGTATACGGTCTGTGGCAGCTGGACTGGTTCCCCGACGCCAGCTTTGTTTAAGGCCGCCACACGGAACCTGTACCCCACTCCTGAGCTGAGGTTCTCCACTACAAACTCTGTATCGCGCACAGGCTCCGAGTGGCACGGCTGCCAGAGGGCGCTGTCTGCCTGTCGCATCTCAACCCGGTAGCCCAGGACGGGACTGCCCCCGTCGCTGAGGGGAGTGAACCAGGACAGAGTCACAGTTTGACTGGTCTTATTCACCAGCTCGGGGTCTTCTGGGGGATCAGGGAGGGCTGTGGATACAGGGGATGGGTTCAGGTTAAGGCTTTATGGTCCAATAAGGCAATAGTTAATGCATTTATGATTATTCATTATAATGTATTACATGTATTAATTGTAAGGATTTTTCAAAAATGTGAAGGTTGAGAAAGAAGTCAACAAACCAGAAGAATATCTGGAGAAATGTTGTTAAAAAGATATAGAAATTTGCTGTTTACCACCATTTTTTGTCATTTCTATTTATAGTAGCACAGTACATTTAAAGTCAACTTCTTGACTTCCAAGAGTTCAGGAAGTGGATTAGAAGCACATGGTTTTGGCCGGTGAGCTAGCAGCAGGAGAACATACCGATGACTGTTAGCTTGGCGATGGAGAGGGCATCGCGGGCTGCGAAGGTGATCTCCTGGGGGGGGGCGGTCTGGGCACGGCGCAGGACCAGGCGGTGCGAGCGCCCTTCAGTCTGCATGGCCCAGCTGTCATTGGGCTGCAGCTCCACGCCGTTGGCGTACCAGGTCACCTCCTTCTCGGGGATGCGCTCGCTCAAGGTGCAGCAGAACTCCGCCCGCTCACCCACCACCACCGCCTGGTCCTCCAAGGCCTGCACGACGTCCAGCTGCCAGCCTGGAACCACCAGAGCCACCGTAAACACAGTATTAGGGATAATTTCGCATATTTTCATTAATTCTTGTTCCAGTGACAGATGCTCACCTTTGACGGTCAGCGAGGCCGACGTGGTCGCTGCGCCGACCTGGAAGGTGACCCTACCGCTGTCCGCCGGGTGGAGCTCCTTGAGCAGCAGCAGGTGACGCCGGCCGTTCTCGAAGGCCACGATCTCCGCATTGGCCGACTCACGTACCGGCTTGCCGTTAATCAGCCAACAGCAGCTCTGGGTCTCGGGCCGGGACAGTGAGCACTCAAACAAAGCCTCGCCTCCATCCAACGTGTCCACGCTGTCCAGCCCCTGAATGATGTCAACGGGCTTAGCTGTTGGTGGGAAGATGGTATGAGGATGTGGTTTCAGCACACTTCTCAAAATATCATCATCACACCCTAGTTATAGAAGCACCATTAAAAATCCAGTCTGCTTCCTCAATCATCTCAAACGTCATCACCCTGTAAATAACTACAGGTATTTCTTTGCTGCCAATTTCCCCCTTCATTCACACATCCAGTTTTCAATCCCTCTGTTACCATAATGCAACAACTCTTCAAGAGTACTTCGTTTTTAGGAAGTCCTTCAGAATCCTTCGATTCTGTGCACACACTTCATTTTGTGAATAAATGATTAACATCGGAAACAAAAATATCTTAAAAAAAACATGAACATTCCCTTGTGCCTGCACACAAGCACCCAAACACAACTGTGACGTACAAACGTTTTCCTGACAGTATAATTAGCTTTCCAAGTTCCCAGGTCCAGTTTGGTTGATTTTTTAAGACCAATTCCCGCTATTACTGCTGGGTGGATAATTAACCAGATGAAAGTTCTGATGAGTAGGCCAAAGCAGAAGATGAAAGGCAGCAAGGTGAACCTCCCGATGACAGACAGGCTCACCGTGCACCTCTAGGAGGGCCACCACACAGGTGCCCTCAGCCTCACAGGTGTATGAGCCCCCATCCTGGGTGGCCACGCGGCTGATGTACAGCCGGGCCACGTTCCAATCCTGCTCCACCACTACCCGCCGGCCGTCCGGCTGCACGGGTCGCCCATTTCTCCTCCACACCGCCTTCACGGGCCGCGAGTACTGGCAGATGAATTCCACGGGCTCTCCCTCCACCACCTGCTCGTCTCTCATGGCGCTGACCACCTCCACCGTAGGATCTAAACCACAGGGGGGAGCCCACAAGGAGGACCAGTATCAGGCGCTGCTCAACAGCGCCCCCCAGTGCACTGACCAGGTCACAACCCCTGGAAGTTTCAGAGTAGGATCATTTATTTTAACCAAATGTATCAAGAAAATTCTCACCAGCAACTGGACTAGACTACATATCTACAGAATTTGGACACAAATAACAAATGTCCTAAAATTGTTCCATTGTTCTGCTGGTGCCCTAAACGTCTGGCACCCCATATCTCCTGAACAAAAACACACACCCTACTCCAGGTATCCCAGGGCTGTGTGGTCAGCTTGGCACCCCCGCACGTTAGACTGCCTGGGGGTGCTATGGTGTGGGTGGAAACACAGGCAGCACACACAGGCAAAGCCCAGCAAGGGTTAGTAGCCAGCAGGTGGTGGAAAGCTTGGAGACGTGAATGGCCAGCCTGGGTAGACGGAAGGCAGAGGTCTAGGAAGTCAGTTATTAGTTTGCCCTTCCTCACACACATCTGGCAATGACCTGCAGGAAACCACCATTTCCACACTCGTTCCAGCATAATAAACCTTCTCATCAATCAGTAAGTATGGAGAAAACTGATGCTTAGTGTTTAACCATATTTATATGACTTGATAAGCTGACCCTTGTTACCACTCACATATGCTTATTTAATAACAACATCTGTCCATCCATCTCCTATACTTGCTTGTCCTATTAATGGTGAGGAGGGGCCAGAGGGGGAATAACCCAGGAGGGGGCACCAAGCCATCGCAGGGCACACACACATTCCACCTACGGGCAATTTGGCATCTCCAATTCACCTCAGCATGTTTTCGGACTGTGGGAGGAAACCGGAGAACTTGGAGGAAACCCCGCGAGGACATGAGGAGAACATCAAGTACATAACACTCTCCTAATTTCATGTCCCTTATGAAAACAGCGGAACTTGGCTAAAATTCTGGATCTGAGAGGATTTATGAGAGACCCGCCCATTGTCCCTCACAACCAAATCTGTTGGCATAATTAATGACACCTTCATAGGTATGCAAGTGTAATGGAGTGAGCTAAAAAATGTCTAGTATACCTGTCAATACCCTACCAAGTCCCCATTTAGAAAGCCTCTTAAGCAAACAGGGAAACAGGGAAGCTGTTGCACAAACGGTGCCACAAATTCTCAAGATAAAGATAACAAACATTTCACCCATCGATACATCTGTCTCCATAAATGCTAATCTAGCAAAGGGTCAGAGTGAGTATGGGGCACATCCCAGAAAGCGCAGTGCACCAGAGAGAGAACTCCCTGGATGGGACGCCAGTCCATCACAGGGCACCAGAGGGGGAACTCCCTGGATGGGACGCCAGTCCAGCACAGGCCACCAGAGAGGGAACTCCCTGGGTGTGACGCTAGTCCAGCGCAGGGCACCAGAGAGGGAACTCCCTGGGTGGGACGCTAGTCCAGCGCAGGGCACCAGAGAGGGAACTCCCTGGATGGGACGTGAGTCCAGCACAGGGCACCAGAGAGGGAACTCCCTGGGTGAAACGCTAGTCCAGCGCAGGGCACCAGAGAGGGAACTCCCTGGATGGGACGCTAGTCCAGTGCAGGACACCAGAGAGGGAACCCCCTGGGTGGGACGCTAGTCCAGCGCAGGACACCAGAGAGGGAACTCCCTGGGTGGGACCCTAGTCCAGTGCAGGGAACCAGAAAGGGAACTCCCTGGATGGGACACCAGTCCAGCACAGGGCACCAGAGAGGGAACTCCCTGGGTGGGACGCTAGTCCAGTGCAGGACACCAGAGAGAGAACTCCCTGGATGGGACGCTAGTCCAGCGCAGGACACCAGAGAGGGAACCCCCTGGGTGGGACGCTAGTCCAGCGCAGGACACCAGAGAGGGAACTCCCTGGGTG
>JAODKM010000075.1:3594282-3608392 GCA_026780845.1 Petrocephalus sullivani
CAGGACACCAGAGAGGGAACTCCCTGGATGGGACGCTAGTCCAGTGCAGGACACCAGAGAGGGAACTTCCTGGATGGGACGCCAATCCAGCGCAGGGCACCAGAGATGGAACTCCCTGGGTGGGACGCTAGTCCAGCGCAGGACACCAGAGAGGGAACTCCCTGGGTGGGACGCTAGTCCAGCGCAGGACACCAGAGAGGGAACTCCCTGGATGGGACGCTAGTCCAGTGCAGGACACCAGAGAGGGAACTTCCTGGATGGAACGCCAATCCAGCGCAGGGCACCAGAGAGGGAACTTCCTGGGTGGAATGCCAGTCCAGTGCAGGACACCAGAGAGGGAACTCCCTGGGTGGAATGCCAGTCCAGTGCAGGACAAGCACACACTCACACACTATGGACACTTTAGAGACACCAGTTCATCCAGCTGTGCTGAAAAAATGCTAAACATGAGAAACCAAGAGAATCTGTACATTCCAAGAGTCGCTTAGCAACGGCAAGAGCCAGCAACATCAATGACCACCCCCCCCACCCCCACCAAGAACTACTGAAGTGATGAAAACAGGGGAATGAAAAATGCCCTTTAACAAGAATCTCACCGGCCATCTCAAGCAAATGGCTTAAGGAAGCAGCTTTTCATGGATTAAATGTTTAAAAGAGCTAATGCACGGTGGGAGCACAGAATCAGTGACACAGCAGCCATAACCTCCGGCCTGCTGATCAGCATCGCCAAGGCGACCATTAACCCGTCTCATCTGGGATGCTGCAGTTACTGCCTGAGCAGGAGATGTGGCTTTCCCATCTGGTAAGTCTCTCAGAATCTGCTGGTCAGTGACCAGTGAAAAGTAAACTTGTACATGTGACAGTGTGAAGGCATGACAGCTGACCCATTTTAGTGTTTGCTGCTCTGAATATTCCCTAAATATGTACAGTATGATAATGTATACAATTGTACCGGTTTTAAGCAGATTCCTGGGGTTGTGGTTCGGACTCAGCAACCTTAAGGGTAACCGCATAAAACAGCGCTTATGAAAATGCCTGTGTGCACGGAAAAGAATATGTCGAAATGTTACTTTGAACAGGATTCCCATTTATCATTTAAAGCAGGCATATTGCACACATTTTAACATTTTCAATGCCAAGCGTGTCATTTGATACAAACACCACCCCGTAGTTCTTGTTTAGTGACATCACTGCAGCTCTGAAGTCAAGGGCGTAGATTTGGATATGTATGTGGACATGTCCCTAGTAGGGGCAGACTGGCAACAAAAAGCAGTCTGCTGACCAGGGTCCCCCTTGGTATATTTTTCTGGGGGGGTGGGGGGCGTGCACAATTATCCTCCAATGAAATAAAGCAACTTCCTGGTGGCCAGTCCGCACCTCGTCCCTACCAATATTGTGGGGGTACTATGTGTGTTTAAGGGGCCAGAGCTGATTTGGTCCCTAGCAAATCTGAAACCAAACCTACACCCTTGGGTAGTGTGCTTTACACTCATCTGACATGGCTGCACACTATAACCAAAGTCCTCGTTGACTAGCAGAGACAGGGGGATGCCGAGGGAAGGGCCAAGCCTCGGTTTCTCAGTACCTTTCACCAACAGCTTGGCTGAGGATACCAGGCTGCCGGCCTTGAACGTGACCGTGCCCGAGTCATTGGCGGCCAGGTTCTTTAGGACAAGCGTGTGGACATTGTCGCCAGTGACCCCGATGTCGGCGAAGGCGCCCTGTTGTAGCCGCGTGCCGTCCAGCCACCACTGTGCATCCCTGGTGACCCCACGGGACAGCTGGCAGGAGAACGAGGCCTGCTCCCCCACAAAGACGTCTGTGCTCCTCAAGCCAGACATGATCCGCACCTCCTCCACTGGGGGGAGCGAGCCACAGAGAGTATACCTCAGGCTTTGACGCTTTGAGTCACATGCCCCTTATTAGGGCTTTCTGGAAGATTTTACTCTCGCCTGATATACTGAGGTAACCCTCAGTATGAACCTTTCGCACCTTCTTAATGTTTGGAACAGCAGCATTTAGAATATGAGTTTTAAGATGAGTTTAGAATATGAGAACTGAGAATATGAGTATATCCAATCTGGTCTTCAGCTTACCACACTATTGTTGCCATTCCAAGGGTAAATGGAGCACAATATACTGGTTTTACCATATAATGGACAGTGATGTTCATCACGCCTAGAGTGTCTGCGTACCTTGCACTATAAGGGAAGCTGTGGTCAGCTGGTCTCCAGCATCACAAGTGTAATAACCGGCATCCTCAGGATGGAGGTCATGGACTCGTAGCTCCAGCTGACGGCCATCCTGCTTCATCTCGTACTTTTTCCCGGGCTGCAGAACCACACCTCCCTTCCTCCACTCCACGGGGGCCCCGGGCTTGGACAGCTCACAGCGCAGAATGGCGCTGCCGCCTTCCACTGCCTCCTGGTTTTTCAGCTCCTGCTGGAAAAAGATGGGCTCCCCTAGTGCCAAAGTGTGGAGAGAGGGAAAAAAGGTAAATGGATAAGACAATGCTGGGGGAAATGAACCGCCTGGAATGTGGAGGAAAGGGAGAGAGAGGGGCAAAACTTTTGTTGAGTTTCATAGCTGAAAATGTTCTTCAGATCCATTCTTCCAAACTGGCATGAAAATCATGCATAGTCCTACTAAGACACAACCCCTGCTTTGGTGTACCTCAGTGGATTGCTGGGAATTTCCAACTTTGATGCTGTGGTCACTGGGTTTATCTTAAATAAAGAGTCATGCACCTCCACCCTTGAACGAGTTTCCAGGCTATCTGCCTTTGAAGCTCTGCGATATTTGAGGCTCATAAGGCTTGGGCAAGGAAGTCTTAAAGTATTTCTTTCATCAAAACAGAAGAGCCTGCTGCTAAAACACTTCATGTCCCCAAAAGTGTTGTGTTAGCCGCGCCACACCTCTTCTTGTCTCCTGCAGCACTCACCGATACCTTTATTGCATCGCAAAGCACTTTACCCATGGAAGCCATGGAAGATGCAATAAAGAAGAAGAGGGTGTGGACATTACAACACTGTGAATACCTATATAAAGAGAATTTCTAGATATATAACCATGCATACATCTCAAGAAGTAGCAGCAGTCAGCATAAGCATTAGGATGGTCAAGGGCCAGCCATGCGAGGAACAATGCTGAGATACAGCCTCTCATGGCTGGATGAAGGCGAGCCATCGATGGAGCAAGACCAGCTTCTGCCTTCTGCCTTCTTGCCTCTACCTTGGGGCTTGTCCAGCACCAGCAGGTTGGCAGTAGTCCTCTCCCCGCCCACAGTGAAGGCCACGGGGCCTGAGTCGTCTGGCGTGAGCATCCTCAGCACCAGCCTGTGCCTACATCCCTGGCAGCACATCTGGTTGAGGTCGTTGTTCTGCAGAACGTTGGCGCCCAACCGCCACTCGACCTCCGTCACATCAGGCTGGGAGAGCTCGCACTCGAACCGCGCATCTTCGCCTGTAGTCACAGCTACATCGCGCAGCCTCTCTGTGATGCGTACGCGCTCTGCCGAAGAAGATGGCCATTGGGGCAAAAATGTGGAGAGGGGTCTCGACACCTTCCCCTTTGACAGCTAATTATTAATTACTAAATATTATCCACACTTGCAGCGGCAACACTTAGCCAAAAGCAAATAACGGCATACTTTAAACAAATCAACTGTGTACACACAAGTACACACTGATAACGCCTACCTATGCTAAGAATGTGTCAATATATATTTTAGTGTTGTATAATATACCATGTTTGCAAAATTGCAGAAATACATAATTTCAAAATTAGCTTCTCCTTTTTGCCAAGATTCCAAAAAAAATGCCATCTACCACATAAACCTTGAGCTGAGAAGACATGGGTGTTTATTTTCAAGATATGAACAAGATGTCTTGTTCTTGCCTGAAAAGTATCTTTGTCAGAGGTTCATTTGAAACACAAAAATATGGAGGGGGTACTCAAAAATAATCAAAAAAATAAATGTTCAACAAAAAAGAGGAAGAAAAGGTTTCAGTGTTAGATTTCGGGTAGCAGTTCAGCCACAAAGTTAAGAGTTGCGTGATGTCACAGACCAGAGGGGAAGCTCAGGAAACAAACAAACGACCTGCTCAAACAGGCAGGCAAGGTTGCCCAGTTACCTTTGACTGTCAGTTTGGCATTGCTTGTCCTATCCCCAACACTGCAGCTGTATTCACCAGCATCTTCGGGGGCCAGTTTGTGGATGACCAACGCCCGTGTGGATCCCCGGTTTTGAAAGGTATACTTTCTCCCCTGGGACAGCACCCGAGAGCCCTTCCTCCAGGTCACCTGGCCTTCAGGGCTAGAAATCTCACAACACAGGGAGGCTTCACCGCCCTCCTTTGCCTCCACACTCTCCAGCTCTTTCCTGAATACCATAGGAGCAGCTGCCAGAACAGAAAAGAGTGAAAGAAAGGCCACCATTTGTTACCAGCAGTCCCCAAAGGTCATTGTTGCATCTGATCTTCATTATTTACCAAACCAGCATAAACAGCGCAGTGCCCACAACTGCTGTACGGTCTCAACTTGATCACATACATAGTCTCTTGATCCTCATATCAAATATCACTTACCACACAAACAAAATCTACAAAATGCGTCGAAAATGCATTTGCAAACCACTAAAGAGCAGCACAGAACACATCTTCTGAAGAAGCACTGAGAATGATGACCGTTGCTCTTCTCAGTCTCTTTTAATTGCAGACAGACAAAATGATCAAGTAACTGAATGTGTGTTCATTTTTGCACTGGAGTAAGCTAGTGTTAGAAACATCACTTTGCAAAATTGAAAGTAAGCACTGTGAAAATACAGAAAACTCTGACGTGCTGTGGGCTGAAGAGCACAAAGAGATCTTTAGCCAAATTACTGTTAAATACAGAAGACTAGAAGAAACGGGGCACATGGCTGCAGGAAGACAAAGGAGCCTCAGTGCCATTAGCCAGCACCAAAATGTCAAGATAGAACCTTCATCAGCTTTGACAGGAAGCCACAAACACAAGCACACCAATAAAGTACGCAGTAGCACCACTGTAAACTACCGAGGTGGTAGTAAGATCATGAGCACCAGTGAAGGTGACCACCAGCTGGGTTGAGCTGAATGTCTCCTCTTTGACCTGCACACACCTTTGACCTTGACTGAGGCTGTGGTCTGCTGGTGTCCCGTATCGCAGGAATAGTCTCCCGAGTCCTCTACTGTGAGATTGTTGATCACCAGTTCAACCTTTGGGCCCTCTGACCTTATCTGGTGCTTGCCGCTGGGCGTCAGGACAAGGCCTCCCTTCGTCCACTCCACTTGTGCCCCAGGCACAGAGAGTTGACAACTCAGAGTGGTGCTGCCCCCTTCTTGGGCCTCCTGGCACTGCAGACCACGGAGGAACGTCACTTTGGCAGCTGAACAAGAAGAATGAAGAAGGAGGCTTCCTCTTTAGTGTTAAGACGTCAAAAGAATCACAAAATGGGACAAGATATGCCGAGCGACAGGGCAGAAAACCCAAACACTGTGGGGTGATAAATGATCCAGTGCCAGTCATTGTCAGGTGACGGGCACTGGGCAACTAAATAAGTACAAGCAACAAAAACAAAGTGTTGCAAGCATAAAAAAGATGTGGGACTATTGTCAAATCATCAAAGGCCAGAATCAAGGCCTTCAACAAGAAGATTTACAAGCCTTTCTGGTTCCAGGTGGCAGATTTGGATGGATGGCATACTGCCACCTCACCTGTGACCACCAGCTGAGCAGAAGATGTGTAGGGGCCCATGACAAACGCAACCGTGCCCGAATCCTCTTGGGTAACATTTCGGAGAGTCAAGGTGTGCACTTTGCCCTCCACCTCGATCAAGTTCATCTCGTTATCCTGCAGTGGGACGCCCTGCAGCATCCACTGGACCTGAGGAGCGTTGTCATGGGAGACGTGGCACTCAAATCGCACGTCGTCCTCCTCGCGCACCGTGCAGTCCTCTAAGCCCTTAACTATGGTGACCTCCAGCTCTGTTTTGAAAAGTCCATTAGACACCCAGGGTGAGACAGGGGCCTGTATACAGACATATGTTCTCATAACTTACAGATCAAGGCTGGGGATTACAATTTCGCTTGGTGCAAGAGACTTCCATACATGAGTATATGCTTTTTAGCATTAGAACATTCCAGCTGCAAGATCCAAAAATGAGGGAAAATATAAAAAAAGCAGATAACAGAAAGATGTGGATTTGATAGAAGGGACATGAACAAGAGACCCCCCCATTCAGATGGAAACGGAAGGTGTGGCTTCATGAAATGCCATGTGGAAAGTAAAAGTGGATGGAAGCCGCGGATGGAAGCCGTGTCATCTCCTTGTCAAAGTGACAAGCGAATGTGTTGACCCACAATGCTTGGCATGAACATAGAAGGGTGACAGCAGCCAATGAAGCAATGGAGAAGGGATGAGCGTGCTAGAGTGAGCGGAAACGATATGGTATCATTCGGCTGAGATGATGAGAGGCGGTTCCTGGCAAGAGTCATGTCTTGCCCCCCCACTACCCTGCACGGACAGCCAGGCTGACGTGGTGTGGTCCCCAGTGTCGCAGGTGTATTCTCCAGAGTCTGCCACCCGCAGGTTGTAGATGACCAGCTCCACCACGACACCCTCCTGTTTAACCTGGTACTTCCCGCTGGACTCGAGAGGCTGGCCGCCGCGTATCCAGCGGACCGGAGCGCCGGGCTTGGTGACCTCGCAGCGAAAGCTGACACTAGCACCTCCCTCCCCCTCCACGTTCTCCAGCCGCGTCCGGAAGAACACCGGCAGTGCTGTGGAGAGCGCGGCACACGCCAAGAGCATGTTTTTCCACTTTCTGAAGCGCAGCCTCCGCATCACAAAGAAAACACAGCCAAAGACCCATAAGCAAGGAGCATGTTTACAAATACGCAACGCCATAATGGGAACGGCTGTTGGAGGTTCTTGGTATACGTTCCAGTTATACCCATCTACTCGGCAAACAGCAAGATCTTAAAACACTGACTCTTTACCTCATTAGTAGCTTAAATATAATTTGACATAACTTTCTACATACATCATATGAGTTTCTTTAGAGGGAAATTAAACTGAAAACACGACCCACTGTAAAATGATTAAAAATGTTTTGGCCTACCCTTCACTGTCAGCTTGGCTGTACTTTGCCGGTTCCCTGCATCACAGGTGTAATCCCCGGAGTCCTCTGGCTCTACAGAGTGGACGACCAGCTGGACACGGCAGCCATCTTGGCTCATTTCATACTTGGAACAGGGGCAGAGATCCACCCCTCCTTTCCTCCACTCCACTGGGGCCCAGGCTTTAGAAAGCTCACAGCAGAGGACAATGCTGCCCCCTTCCTCAACCTCCTGATTCTTCAGCTCTTGCGCGAAAACAACTGGGAGGGCTGCCGTTTAACGTAAGATATATCCAAAAATCAGCAATTTTTCTTATATATCTAAAACACATCACTCAGACAATGAAACAACACCTATAACTATATATAACATTCTATAACAATTTCCCTTCTTTGGCAGAGTACTGGAAAGATGAGCGCATACAAAAATAAAGCCAATTTGAAACCGATCGTGCGCGGCTTCCACTTCTATTTACAGAAATTACTTAATAATTCTCCCATTATGTAGTGGTTAGAAGTAGAATTCAAAATCCCTGCAAGAAAGGGGACAAGATTTTGTATGTAGCATAGCTGAAAAAGAGATATGGTCTTATATACGCACCCCTGTAAATGTTTGTTACCCCACAAACAACCAGGGCCCTGTATCACAAAGCAGGATTTCTCATGTAGCCGGATAACTTGTCAGATGTAGACTTTATCTTCCTTCACTTATGTTTAGCCCAGACTACCTTAAATCTGACAAGTTATCTGGCTAAGCAAGAAATCCTGCTTCAGGAAATAGGCGCCAGCAATCACAGAATCGTAAAAATGATTCAAGTCCTCATCAACACAAAATCATGAATCACAATATTGCTCCACTGACTAAATCCAAATTTCACACGTGTATCCACTACATACACAAGTCCTATTTCTTAAAAGTGATATGCTGCAAAAAATAAATGTGCAGCAGGAAAGTCATATAAAGCATGATGAAAGGATCAGGAGAAGCTATATGGAATCCAAGTTTTATGTCTTCAGATTTTATGTTTAGGAGAAAATCCATGAGAATCTTCAGAGCATGAACACGTCTCTGAATCCGCACTAAGATGAAATGACTGATGGGACGTAGAGTCAGGGCAAACAGTATCCTACCGTTGACTTTGACAGAAGCCACACTGGTTTTCTCCCCTAGGTCACAGACGTAGTCCCCCATGTCGTCCATCTTCAGATGGTGGACCACAAGCTCCACCATGACACCAGTTTGCTTTATTTCATACTTGTCACTGGGTTGCAACACCAAACCACCTTTCCTCCACTCTACTGGAGCTCCAGGTTTGGAGATCTCACAGCGTAGGCTGACACTGGCACCTTCTTCTGCCTCCTGGTCCTGAACCTCACGTTTAAAGATAACTGGAAGAACTGGAAGCCCAAAGTAACATAAAGCAGGTTTTCAGTTCCAGTCTTTTCTTTTGCATGAAAATAACAAATAGTTAACAGCTGCTATACAGCAAACAGCGAAGAGCCAAATTCCAATTATAAAACTCCTCCATTTGTTTCAATGATGACTGAACATTAAATAACATCTTCCCTGAAGGTGCCTTGGAGGCAAGTATAACTATAAGTATAAACAGTAGAAGCATGTATAACTTAGAGAAAAATACCTGCTGCAGGAGAAAAATACAACAATGAACTATATTATTCATAAAATATTTTAAATGCACCAAAAAGGCCAACTCAAAATCTGTAATGGAATCAGTAGAATGATCTCTCCATCATCTGGAACTCATCTCCATAACTGAAGACAGAGGTGTGAGGTGATCAGCTCCATCAACTCCAGACATCAGAAGATGTAAAAGGTGATTGTCCTACCATTGATTTTGACTTTACACATGCTCTGTATGTCCCTAGTGTGGCAGCTGTAGTTTCCAGAATCCTCAGGTGTCAGATCACTGATCTTCAGCTCGGCACAGCTGTCCTTCTGCTCTATGTGGATTTTTCCTCCAGACCTAAGCGGCTCTGATCCCTTCCTCCACTCCACTGGGGCTCCGGCTTTAGAGAGCTCACAGCGCAAGGTAACGCTGCTGCCTTCCTCGGCCTCCTGGTCCTTCAGCTCGCGTTTGAAGGTGATGGGAAGTTCTGTGGTTCCATTAAGAGTAAAATATAACAAGCGTTTCAAATGTAAATGGTCAATTAACTAGAGCCACAGAAATTAAAATAACGATTCCAAAGCAGTAGGTACAGAAAGTGTTGCGGGTTGAGTCGGGTAATGAGATAAATAGCGGAAAAGATAAAGAAAAATTAGCACAAAATGTGCTTTTCATCATTCCTTGCTATTCCACCAAGGGGCACTGCCTCCTTACCCGTCATTCCGGCTTAAGGATTAATTAAGTTGACCGATTTTTGTTTCTCCTGTCAAAATATCATTCAGCTCTTCAACTCTCATTAACTCTTCAATCAGACAACCTTACCACCACATCTACAGCAAACTATAATAATTTTTTCCACTTGTATTTGTTTTTTAGTGACTTATTCCTTCAACAAACATTCATTAAAAATGTAGTTTCCAGTTGCTTTGTAAAACCAGTGATTCCTCCTACCGTTGACGTTGAGGTGTGCCGAAGTCACTTGGCTTCCACATACGCAGCTGTAGTCACCTGCATCCACAGGTGTCAGGTCACTGATCTTAAGCTCAGCACAGGCCTCTTTCTGTTTCATATGGAACTTGTCTCCAGCCTTGAGGACATCTTTGCCCTTCCTCCACTCCACCGTGGATCCAGGTCTGGAGAGCTCACAGCGCAGCGTGACGCTGCTGCCTTCGCTGGCATTCTGATTCCTCAGCTGCTCTTTAAAAGTTACTGGGAGTGCTGGGGATGTTTCAGACAGCAGTGAAAATGACGATGAAAAGGAAACCGGGCGCAAAACCTCTATCGATTACAAAAAACCAAACGCTTATGATCACAGGTGCCTAATTAGCAGACTTTCCATGAGCAGTTAGTAGGAGTTAAACACCGACAATGAAACCAACAAAAACAAGACAATGTACAAAGCCACAGACACTCAATGCCAGGGGTAGGCAGTCCTGGTGCTGGAACCTGGAGCGCCGGGATCCAACAGGTTTTCTATCCTACCTGGTCTCTGCTGAACCACACCAGATCCCAGGTAGATAGGCACTCATCAGGTAGGATAGAAAACCTGCTGGAAATCCAGTATCAGGGTTGCTTACCCCAACTCTATACTCATAGCCTGCTTTTTGGTTAGTCAGTTAGATGCAAACAAGTACACAGAAAAACATTACACTCTTCACCCAGGAGACACAAATAATGTGTGGGACGCAGGGGTGACATCCTACCATTGACCAGGACGTGGGCCATGGTTTGCCTGTCCCCACACTGACAGCAGTATTCCCCACTATCTTCAGGCTTAACATCACTGATCTTCAGCTCAACGGAGGAGTCCTTCTGTTTCATCTGGAACTTGTCTCCCGACTTCAGCACCACTCCAGCCTTCCTCCACACAGCAGGGGCTCCAGGTTTAGAGAGCTCACAGCACAGGGTGACGTCTGTGCCTTCCTTGGCCTCCTGGTCCTTCAGCTTCTCCTTAAATTCGGCAGCCGCAGCTACAATCAAAAAGCACTTTCTTATTGTGCAAAACCGAACACAGCAAAGAAACGGTAGAATGCAGTGTCTTCATGGTGATGTATAGAAATTTTCTCTCAGAATCTTGATATTCAAAGCCGAAAACCAAAAATATGTGCGTGGCACTTCTTATCAAGGATGTCCTTTTATTTGCAAAGAATTTCAATACCAGCTTGTCCTATTCAGGGTCATGGGGCGTTGGGGCTTATCCTGGAAGCTACAGGCACAAGGTAGGGAACCAACCAGCACAGGGCAAACTCCACACACATGGATCCAGGTCGGGGAGCCGAAACCTGGTCTCCAAAGTGGCACACAGGACCTGTACTTTCATATATGTAACTTAAGATTTATAATCTTTCATTAGTCAAAACTAGGTAGTTATCAGAGAGAGTAGGACGTTATGAAATGTGGTTAGCATACAAAGTGGTAGCGCAAGCTGAGGGCTTAATCTTTGATGGACACATTAGTTGAGTCCCTAATTGATCTACTTTGCGATGAAATGTAGGAAAATAACTAATTAATGGCAAGCCATAAAGCAATATATGGAAACAAAACATCTATAGGTAAGAAACATACAATTCGGCATTCTTTCCTGGAAGAGAAGACCAATTTGGATGAAGCCCAGCTAATCCCAAAAATAGGCTGAGGCAAACGGGAGATCTTCATTCTTCAGTCAGAGGTCTAACCCTTCTTCTGGTTAATCCAGGCATTTAACTTTTCTCAGCATATCCCTTCCATGTAAATTTTTTATGATTTCCACAGAAGTATTAACATAGCCATCAGTCCAAGACAGTATCCAAAAGTACAGGATATACTGCAGGGATGCACATACTGCACAGTGCTCTTGAGCAGACTTTCTCAAACCAGTCCCCAGGAACCCCCCAGACAGTCCAGCTCCCAGCCAATCACGAACACCAAATTCCTGGTACTGGCGTGTGGGGAGCTGGGAGGAATCAAAAATGTGGACTGTCTGGGGCCCCACAGGACTGGGTTCAGAAACACCGCTACCAGAGTGAGCAATACTGCTAGAAGTAAATCAGTTTACGTTAGCTGGGTTTTAAAATGAAGGCAAGAGCACTATTTGGGCTGACAGAAAAGGAGACTGCCGCATAAAAGGGGAGAAGACGACTAATATACGGAAGGGTGAGGTGACAGAGGTCCATGGCTTGCTCTTGAAAGAAGGTCCTTACCCTTCACTGTCACCAGGGCTCTGGTGGTGGCCAGCCCTGCCTCACACCCGTAAACCCCTGCGTCCTTCTCTTCCAGCTTCCTAATTGTCAGCATGGCCTCCTTGTCTGAGCAACTCACAGCCCACTTGCTGGAGGCCCGTATCAAGCATCCATCCTTGTACCACTGGACGTCACAACTTTTGGAGGTCAAGCAAGACAGCACCAAGTCCTGGCCTTCGGCGGCCTCCCGGTCCTCTAGTCCTTTAAGAAATGCAGGGGGCCTCTCTAAGAAAAGACAAACCAGACAAGGCTCTTCTTTGTATTCAGTTTGAATTGTGAGGGCTGTATTTGGGGAATTCCATTTAATTCTAGGTAACACTCATGTCCATCAACTCCTGCTCAGAATACCTCCCAGTTCCTTTGTATTTTTAATGAATGCATTTTTAATGCTCAGACCAGTTCTAAAACAGAATGTGCAGTTGCTATTACACTCTGCCACTGCGAAAATCTGCTCAAAAACACATGGGCCTATAAAACAGCCAAAGAGGGGCAGATTTCAAATAACTGTGATATGAATAATACAAAATTTTCAACACAAAAGCAAAAGCGATGAAGCATTTAGAGTTCCAAAATATGGACTCATAATGATGGTGGACACCAAGGATGAAACAAAAAGAATGATTTGGCCCTCTTCGATTATCCACTGTGCCAAAAGGTCCAGAAGGTATCAATTCCAGTGCAAAAAAGAATCAAAGAGAATATAAACAGAAAGTTTATGGCAGAACTTTCATGACAATGGTGTCGGGACAGAAGAGCACTGGAATGGCAGGGGATGAAGGACACGGTTACCTTTGACCATCAATGAGGCGAATGCGGTCTTGTCCCCCGCCTCTACGGAGATGGTGCCCGAGTCTTTTCGTGCCAGCTTCTTCACAGTGAGGGTATGGTACCCACTGGGAAAGGCTTGGATTTCGTTGAGGTCATTGTTGTGCAGCGGAGTTTTGTCAAGGTACCACTGCACGCCGATGTAATCACCAGGGCTAATGCGACACTTAAAGGTGGCCTCATCCCCCTCGAAACATTCAACATCTGCCGGTGCCTCTATTATTTGCACTTTCTGACCTGGACACAACATAACATATGCATACCGATGACTGGAGAAGATTCTATGGACGAGATCTGCCTCATTTTTAGAGGAATACTATCCACATTATACAGTCGAAATCAAAAGGAAGCAAGATACATCAAAAAAGCAACATGCACGACAAACTGCACAAACTGGAAGAGGAAGGTGGGGGTATCACAGGGATTTCTGCTCTGCTTGCATCCAACTTAAGTCTGAACTGAGACTACCACTATAAGATGGCAGCATGAAAACAACTAACATATCGACAATATCGACAAGGGTCATCATACTATACCAACCAGCTAAAGACAGAACATGAAACAACAGAAAACAGCAATGCCAGAGCTCTGCCGAGTCTTCTAAACAAGAACTGAGTAAACAAGATGGCTGCATGTAGATCATAAATGCTTCGAAAAACAGCTTAAGTACAGCTATGCAACTGATTCAAAGACCACATCAAAGGCACACAGACCCGGAACTGTCCTCCACCATTTTCTTTTTTAAAGAAACAGCGCAACAGACATGCGTAAGCAAGAATAAACTCACTGGTGATTTACACTGCAGTAAAAAAAAAATCAATAAGTAAAAGGCCAGCCAACAGGGATCGTTCCCAGAACATTAGTCAACATTACGTGAAGGTTTTCTCAAAGTTGGAAGAGAGCATTCTTACTGCAAAATGAATGGAATGTTATTTCCACATTCTAAATTTTAAGGTTGTCAATAACATAACATTATAACCGGAACATCCTTTTAACACAATTAATGTTTTATGATATTGTTTCATAAAAAAAAATCACATCATAAAAGTGCAAATAATCGCAAGTACATCGTAATGTGATATCATGCAGCCCTACTTAATTGTAATATTCGGTAAACACCCAGAGAACAGAAGTTGTAAGTGGGTGTATGTCTTGAATACTCTACAGCTTCAAGTCATCATTTCCCAAGGTGCAGTTACTCATCACAGAACTTCTGACCACCTAGTGCCAGATAAACTGTGCACCACTCAGGTCTTACCTTGCACCACTAGTCGTGCCCGGGTCTGAGCAGAGCCCACGTCGCAGGA
>JAODKM010000075.1:3633592-3650261 GCA_026780845.1 Petrocephalus sullivani
GTGTCAGACACTTCACAGCTCAGGATGGCCTTCTGCGAGAGAGTGGCTCTCACCTCCTTCTGTACTGACTCCTTGTTGGCAAACATGGCCTGAGTTTCTGAGGAGAAAATAGCACAGTGACCACTGAGAAGCTTCACGAGCCTGCTCCAGATCCACCCACCCAGCCAACTAACAGAACTATGGATGGATTTTCAGTACAATGAAATAATGCCCAAATCTGTCCAATTAACAGAGAGAGGACTGGGTGATTGACAGCACTTTCTTGGTTCATCTACCAAACACAGATCTGTCATTACTATCATTATAATAACCATGCAACCACTATAACACCCATAAGTTCCATACACATATGGAAAATGAAGGTGCCTAAAACTAAGCAAGGTCATTTAGGCATCTAGAGAATGAAGGTGGAATAACTTTTGCTCACAGCTCTACAACATGAAATTACAATATTTTAAGTCCTTGGCTTTCTTAGTATGCACATAAAATGTGAGAATAGGACTTTTACTGTAAACAGACAATTTATCCTAATTTTATTTTGGTTTTTAACATAAACAATACTGCAAGGTTAAAATAACAAATTAAATGTCTTTTAACCAACTGGCCGTTACCTTTCATTTTCACATTAAACGTAATCTCATCATCGGGCAGTCTGTAGGAGTATGTCCCCGCATCACCAACTTTTGCATTCTTCAGAACAAGCCTCCTGGTCGTGCCATCAGTTTCCACGGTGACATCTACACCCGACCTCACATCCTGTCCATTCCTGATCCACTTCCCTTGAGCCCCGGAGTGGTTTACTTCACATGTTAGAACCACAGTCTCTCCACGGGAGATGGAGAAGTCAGTTTTCGTCACGGTCTTCCGGACAAACGCTGACTTTGTCTCTGCGGGGTGCAAACCAAGCTAAGTACTGCAAAACCTTGAAGCACAAACCTTTCTCAAGGGAATAACACAGCAGAGATGAGATTCCAAAGTGCTGGAATAGCCTTTTCCTCTTTCATTAAACAGCAAAATAAACAGAAACAGAATGACTATAATGAAATAATTACACTGCTGTAAGAAAGTAAAAAATAACACTGATCTACAAACCTCTAAACAGCAAAGTGCATTAAGGTAGCTTTGATCCCTTGGGTCTACAGTTATATATCTGCACATTGTGCATGGGGATGATTATTGACTGGGGAAATTAATAGTAGTTAGTGATTTTAGGATGATTCAGATTTAGCAGAAAATTCCACTCAAAAGGACCAAGCTTGTAACAATTGTTATTCCACAAAAATGCCACAGTGTTTTTCTACAATTTGTGATCTACTTAAATTCCAGTCACTGTACCGAACCAGCATAGCTAGTCTTTCCACCATCATGTATGCAAGACACCAGACTTTTCCTTCGGAAAACTAACGAGACCAGTGATCCGTGCTCTCCCCCAATTCCATGCCATTGGGCTCACCCTTGATTTTGACTTGGAATGTCATTTTGTCCCCGGCGCTCTCGCAGGAATACAGGCCCTCGTCACTCTGCTTGGCTTGCCTGATGACCAGCCTGCGCCGTGTGCCCTCTGAGATAAGCGCGGTTCTCTGGTCCTGCTCGACCTTGACGTGACCTTTCTTCCACACCACAGCAGTATCGGCGGACGTCACCTCACAGGTCAACATCAGGTCATCCGAGAGAGATGCAGACACCCCCGGGGAGCCGCCTTTTGACTTCCTCACAAACTTCCCAGGCTCCTCTGACAGACCAAGGGCAGGGAGGCTAAGCTCTAACACCACTGTTCAACTTAAGGCCCAAAACAGCCAGTAACTCATCAAAGAAGTATCCGGAACATTCTAAACCATAAAAGTTTTCAGTTGCATTTATTATTAAGTATTAAATATACAAAAGTACAAAAACTCACACGATATTTCAAAATGTTTAGTACCTAAGACAAGCTTAAAATGCAATAACTCAACCAGCCCAACACAGAGCACAACTGTTACACATTCTTGTGAAACTGGTGAAATATATGTTAAATATTACCAATTTAGATTTAAAGGGACCCTGTCTATACGCAAATAATGGCATACTTTACAGTATAAACCATCTATAAAATGGTTAGCTCAAACATGAACTCTTTGTATACGTAACCTACATGCTGGTTATTTGAACAAAGGAAAGAGATGTCTACCTGAGCTCACAACATGCATGAAAATAATCCATTTTCTGAAATGGATCAAAACCATTAAGCATTTTGTAACCATACAAAATAGGAAACCAAGATCTCCTGGAATCTAAACTATGGAACAATAGGGCCAGTGGCATGTGCTACGCCTGAGTGTGTCTAGCTGTGTTTGCCACATCCGTGCATATGTATGTACAGCTGAGGGCCAGGTGGCTCATTCCAAGTGGCTCAGCCAGCTCAGTGCCACCTGCCACCCCACGTCAAAGGCCTCCAATCCATACAGCGCCAAAGAAGAGAGAGCTTTCCATGATGTGCTAAAGGTCACCCATAACATAGCATGTGTATCTCCTGCTTCCTCTACAGCTCTAGGGAAGCAGCTATATTGGAACGTTTCATCAGACACAAAAAATACTGTGCATGGGTACAGGCAGCATGCAAATCAATGTCACCTCCCCTAGTGGTCATGCATAGTACTAAGATGAAGAATTTTAGGTCGGCATCATGCAAAAATGAGTCTGCCCCTTCCCACTTGCATGTGAAAAAATGTTTACATGAACAGCAATGCTAATATTGATCAGGAAATGAAATGAGGAATCACTTCGTAAATGTAACTTGACACATTGTGTCCCATAACATTTAAAATAGTAGCAGTACAGAGACACTTTCTATTTACAACTCCCCACAAATTAAAAAAATATATATCACATAACGTATACATAAAGGCAATTACTTGCCTTTAATTTAGGATATATGAATAAATCCCCCAAAGACTGCTTTATGATTTATAAAAAAAGCTTTGCCATTTTTCCCATTTTATTTATTTTTATCCAGAGTAAGTAACTCTTTTTTTCTTAAGAAAGCAGGGTCAGATAGTCCCCGGAGTAATTGGAGGCCCAACACTAAGGTCACTCTGCTGGGCCTGGGATTTGTACCGGTGACACTCTGGACATCCCCGCGCACGCCTCCTTCTCGCTGGCCTGTCCCGACAGTGCACACAGACGTCATGCCCACCTTTAAGGGCGAGCTGCAGGGAGATGCGGTCGCCGTCGCACACGCACTCGTACAGGCCGACGTCCTCCTCACTCACGTCGTGCACCATCAGGACCCGCGTGCACTCCACGCTTAAGCTCTCATACTTCTTGCTTAGCTTCAGCTCCCTGCCGTCCCTCATCCAGACCACCTGGGACCACCACCGCAGACCGAGACACAATCAGTATCCACTACACCCAACCGGTGAATGAATGAAATATGTAAGATTTTCAGTAAGATTTTGAGTATGAACGTTCACCCTATTACTGTGCAGGATATTTTTTAAAAGCTAGTGTTTTTATTAACAGAGCATTAAAAATTACAGAATACAATGACTAAATGGGAGCATTATGGTGGACCAAGTAATGGGTGGAACCTCCAGTACTATTCACCCAATCAGCAAACAGGACGAGGTGAGTGACAGCATATAATCCTCCCACTACTATTATTGAAATAACCATGTAACCGGAGGGCCCGCGCACCTGGACTGAGGCTTTTGAGACCTCCACCTGCAGCTTGGCGGAGCTGTGCGCACTGCAGCTGACAACCTCCGTCTGCGCAGACTTGCTGGTGAACCTTGCTGGGGCAGCTGCGGGAAGTAGAATCTGCATCAAATTCTCCTGCCTACTGATTTTGTTGATTAATCCTAGATTAGCTTATTTCAAATATATTAAGGAGATAAAAATCCTCTCATAAAAATAAAGAGAAATAAATGGAAGTGTGCAAGACACGACCCCACCCCATGCTCTCCACTCACCCTTCACACTGAGCACGCATGCCGTCTCTGAGCCGCCGCCCACAAACTTAAGCTCCGCCCCATTCAGCTCCACCCCCACTTGATGGATCAGCAGTGTGTGCGTGCTCTTGGCGCGTGTGATGAGGTACTCGGCGCCACTGCGCAACACGCGCCCATTCAGACTCCAGCTGCCCGAGCACACGCCCGACATCTCCACTGTGAAGGAGGCCTCTTCTCCCTCCACAGCGGCACCGCCCTGCAGGCCAGAGGTCACCAGTGCGCTGGGCTCTGGAGGGGGCAAGATGTGCAGTTATGCCAAATCCCAAGGGCCTCCTATCTGGGGAACAAGTATATACACAGACTACAAGCTACAGTGCTTGGGGTGGTGGTGCAGAGGTTAGCACAGTTGCATCACACCTCTGGAGACCAGGGTTCCAGTCTTTACCCTTGCTCAGTGTGTGGAGTTTTCATATTCTCCCAGTGTCATTGTGGGGTTTCCTCCAGGTTCTCTGGACTGGGTTGAGGAACACTGCTTTAGACTAATGGGAAAAACCCCAAACTATCATGGGGAGAACATGGAAACTGTACACACACCGGACCAGATCTGGGAATGGATCCAAACCCCTGGAGGTGTGAGGCTACAATGCTACCAACTGAACACCAAATGCCTCAATTCTTTCACATTTACATTATTCACCCGCATATATACATATATGTACGTTAAACTAGAAGCGAGAATATGTCTTAGAAACATTCCGACACTTCTACAGAATGTGCAAAACGCCAGTTAAGTCTGACAGTGCTTGTTATATAAAAAGACCATTTTCAGACCCACCGAGAAAGAAGGTTCCAGGCACCTCCAGGCTGGGACTCTGACCAAAGTCATTGACGGCGATGATACGGAACTGGTAGGTGGCTTCCTCAGGGAGGCAGCTAACCGCAAACTGGGTGGAGGGTATGGCCCCTGCGGTGGTGCACCTGACCCAGGACTGCGTGCCCACTTTACGCCGGTCCACCATGTAGCCGGCGATGGGCACGGGCCGGTCAGTCTCCGGGGGCGACCAGCACAGCGTCAGCGAGAAGTTGGTCTTTTCTCGCACCACAGGGTTGACTGGGGGATCAGGAGGATGCTTTCTAGGGGCTGGGTGAAGGGAAGGAGAACCAAGTGAGGGATTGTTACTACTACAGCATCACAAAGCTGAGAACATTTCTGGATTCCTACCATCAAATATCTGAAGAACGCCATTTCCCATGAGTACAACACAGTTTGCTGAGATCCCTTCTCAGACACATATTAATCAGCTAAATACCAGCTTTAGTAGGTGTGTTTGAACTAGGAACTTGCCAGGATGGGAATTTGGGAACCTATGGCTCTGTTCACATTGCTATGTTTTTGTTTAAAAACATTCTCCGTTTTTTTCACCTTTTGTCCAAACTACCATGGAGCTTTCAGCCGCCAAAAACTGAGAATGAGACTTTTTAATTGGTAAAATTTCCAGCTTTAGATTTTTCAGTTCCATCTAATATTCATATTCTTTATTATAAAGGGGCCTGAGACCCATGATTAGACCCATTATTATATTCAGATGGACAGACTGACAGATTTCAGTGTATGGTTTATATACAGGCAGGGGTGTCAGAGGGACATGGATACCCTGGCAGATTCAGGGGGACTAGCATTCGACAGGAGGCACTGAAAATGTATATAAAAATTGGGTGGGCGTCCAAAGTGACATTTCATCAGGGGGCCTATAATTTCTTGTTACAGCCCTGCATACCGGGGAAAGTCACCTACAGGCCATGGCAATGAAAGGTAACACAAAACACTGGCATCTCACCAGTGACGGAGAAGCTGGTGGAGGTCTTGCAGTCTCCGGCCACAAAGGAGACCTCCCCAGAGTCGGCGGCGTAGCAGCTGCGCATGATGAGGGTGTACTGACGGCCCAGGCAGGCCACGGAGATGCGGCCGTCATCCCGCAGACGCTCGCCGTCCCTGGTCCAGTAGGCACCGTCGTACGGCTGCTCCAGCTCCACGCAGAAGAGGGCCGTGTCGCTGACCGGCACCACCGTCCTCCGGGGCAGCTTCTTGGTGATGTTGCCTGAGAAATGAAGACATCTACTGTCTTCATACCGAAAACTTTAATTCCAAATTTATACACGTAGCTCAAATGACAGTGGGCATCAAAATTTTTGGAAAATGTAACACGTCGTGGGCAAAATGACCTAGTCTTCCATTCCACCATCACCTCCATGATATGGATTGCAGACGGATCTAATCGCATGACAGCACAACAAGTTAATTCTTGTACATGACAGCACAATTAGACTGCGTAACTAACCTCCAGCGTGGTTTAAACAAAAAAACATGTCATATACTATGTAAACAACAAATATCTTAAAATATCATAAATGCCTGCAAGAAAATTTTTTAAATATGTGCAAAAAAAATGAGTCGTCCCTATAAGTGTAAGGCTTACAGCAGTTTAAAAAGACCTACAAAGATCTCAAGGTACCTTCAGACATAAAGAAGCAGCCTGGCAGAGAGTATCCTTACCCAGCACGGTGAGCTCAGCCACTGTGCGGCTGCCCTCGCTCATCTCGCAGATGTAGACGGCGTCGTCGTTGGTGGTGACGTTGTGGATGGTGAGGCTCCGCAAATAGCCCTGTTCGCCCATGTGGTACTTGGAGCTGGCCTCCAGGCGTGTCTCCTCCATGAACCAGCTGGCCTTGACGTTGGACACTGGCACCTCGCACTGCAGCAGGGCCGACTCCTTCTCCCGGACCTCCACATCCTGCAACTTCTTCCGGAACGGCACCTTGGGCTCTGCGGGAGGGGAGGACGGAAGGGTAAAGGTCACGAAGATCCAATCAACCAATCAAATCAATCAATTATACATCTGCCAACAAATGAGTGGGCAGCAGACATTATTGCTCATCCATGTCCCTCACCATTCACCCATCCAGATCTTAGAACGTGGAGTTAGCCTGAAAATAATGGGCATTATAGTGCACAAGGCAAGGTGCAACCCGGATGGGGTGCTAATCCAGTTCTCTCAAAATGGAAACCAGGGTACCCAGAAAGAAACATGCAGGGGCTGTGACAGGCTACTGCACTTTCTAGGACAGAAAATTCATAGTTATTACACAGCCCAATAAAATGTGTAATGGTGAAACACTACAAATGCGTCTAAATAGAAGGGCTGAGCAAAGTCTCTTTCTGATTTTAGTTTAATATAATATATAATCTGTATAATATATATCTGTAACTGCTTGTCCTACTCAGAGTTGCAGGATTTTGGTATTTGTGTTTTAACTAAATTGATTTCCAGATTCCCAAATTTTACGGTTACTCTTGCATTGTTTCCAGCTGATTTAGAGAAATAACAACTTTAAAAATGGTTCGAAATACCTTGTATGTGAATGTATGTTCAAAAATGGATAAAATAAAACCAAAGACATCGTTATTCTGTAGGACACCAAGTGGCCACTAGACAGCAAGTCGCCGCTCTTGTGCAATGCACAGATTTTGGGAAAATCTGCCATACATTTAAGCAGAAAATAAATTTACATTTGATGACCTAAATGAAACGGCTGCTTTGCTTTGGAAGTGCTTCCCCCCAAGCCCACCCTTCCCAAGCCCACCCTTCCCAACAGTCACCCCTCTGGGGAAACCTAACACCCTCCTTTTGGGCTGACGCGGCGTAAACATGGATCACTTCCACCCGCTTTGCTTATTTCAGCTAGAAATAATCACTGGAAGAGTGTGACTATCCCTCTTACCACGTTTGTGTATTTAGCACCGTGGAGGTGGGGGGGTGGGGGGGTTGGGGGCACGGCAGCGCTGATGGGGCTCATATCTCAGGCTAGTGGTCATCATATGAGGGAGAGGTACTTGATAATGGAAGCAGAAATCACACACACACACACAGATTAGGTATCTATATCTTGCAGTGTGGGGACTTTCCATTAATTTCTTTGGGCAAAACCTTAATCCCAAATATGACCCCCACCATAACCCCTTAACCCTAACCTTAGCCATAAATAACCATACAAAACAAATGAATTTCTGATTGTAGTCCCAGATTTTCATAAAATTGAGGTCACCCCCCCCGCCAAACACACACACGTTCTGGTTTGAGCCTGAACAACCATAGCTAGCCAAAACAAACAGTTTCATCATATATGAGAACAAAGTCGCATTCCCCAGTGTTAATTTAGCAGTGCTAGATGAAGGCAGCTTTGAACGTAAGGTCACAGATTACGCTGAAGTCTCTCAGGACCCAGACAGCATTATCTAGAGGCCCTGTGATCTGTGGCCGTGCTCAGCTGATGGAAACCATTGCCTGTCCAGTGCCCGGGGTAGGTGTTCCTGGCTGCCATCCCCATTTGTGGATCCTCATTGTGGCAGAAAATAGCTGAAATCTGACACTGCGGCGGCTGGATAGAGGTCTGACCAAACACAAGCAGGACAGAGGGCCTGGTTTCTTTCAAGCTGAAATTTCACATAATCATATGATAGAAATGGAGAGCCCGGCCAACCAGTTAGCACAGTGGCACAGCAAGTCGCTCTTCGATTGACCATGTGCAAGTCTCACCATGCTGATCCACTGATTCATCTGTTCATTTCACTAGTATTTGTAACGACAGAATTCTTTAGGGGATGATGACAACACTTTTGTAGACTATGACCATGCACACACTGTGCAAAGATAAAGACACCGACTGACGGTGACACCCAGCTCAAGTTTAGTTAGGTGACTATGTAACTGTGCACCTGGGAACAGGCCACCAAGCTTCATGGAGTGATGAACATGAAGGTTACTGTCCCATAACACTGAATAACACTCCCCGGATGCCAAAGCACATTAATGGTACAACGAAGGTCAGTTTGTAGAACTACTTTAGGCAGTAGCTCAGTTAGGCACCAGTGCCTGTGTCTGCAATGTTCAAATCCCATGGCCAGCAGAGTAATCAGACCACTGTTGGGCACATGAGCAAAGCCTTCAACCTAACTGTTCCAGGGACATGAGCTGACCTTGTCCTCCAATCCCAAGCTTTCGTCATTCATACATCACTCTGGACAACAGTGTCTGCTAAAAGAATCAACACTGGTACTAAGTGCTCAAGGCCTTGTAGGTCTGTTCTGTTACAAACCAACAGCTATTGAAAATGAAGACCGAAGGAGCTTACCTTTGACAATAACAAGCACGGCGCTGTAGGTCTGGCCAGCCAGGTTGGAGGCGTTGCAGGTGTACAGGCCGTTGTCATTCTGCTTGCAATACAGGATCTTTAGGATGAAGTTCTCGGCCTGGTCCTCATACATCACGTGGCGCCGGCCCTCGGGGATGTTGAGCCCGTCCTTGCACCAGATGATATGCGGTTTCGGGTGCCCGGTGACGAAGCAGCTCAGCTTGGCGTGCTTGCCCTCCGTCACCGTGCAGGTGCGCGTGAACACGCCTTTGGGCAGCTTTCCGGCCAGGGCGGTGACACGGTCGTGGTCCTGGGTGAGGCTGAGGCCCAGGGCACTGAGCCTCTCCGGGGTCCGGGAGGCCAAGAAGGACGAGGAAGAAGACGAGGTGGAGTCCAAAGTGCGGTAGATGGAGATGTCCTTGCGCATCTCCTCCTTGCGCTTCTGTAGATGCGATAGTAGGGAGGTGCCCTTATCGGCGTTGAGCAGCTGCCGGTCCTGGAGCTCCACCACCACGGCGGCTGCCACGTGGGCCCGACCAACCGAGTTCTGGGCCCGGCAAGTGTAGGTGCCGCTGTCCATGCTGCGCACACACTGGATCCTCAGGGTGCTGCCCTCGCTGTCCGAGACTATCTTGACGCGGTTGGACTCGCCTATGTATCTCCCATCCTTCTCCCATTCGAAGGTCGGGTCAGGGTAGGCTGCCACCCGACACTGCAAGGTGATGTCCTCCCCGAGGCCCACCCGCGTAGACGAGGGCCTCACCAGGAACACGGGTGCTTGCTCTGCCATCTCAGACGGCAAAGCCACCTTCAGCGAGACGGCGGCATAGGCCTCTCCGACGCTGTTCTTGGCCCAGCACATATACTGGCCGCTGTCCTGCAGGGTGAGGTCATAGATGGTCAGCCGGTAGACGTCTCCGTCCTCCACTGTCTTGAAGCGCCCCCCAGAGGAGAGCTGCAGCTTGTCCTTCTCCCAGGTGATCATTGGCACTGGGTTGCCCACGATGGTGCAGCTCAGCGTTGCGTCACGGCCAACACAAACTGAAAAGGCTTTGGGCCGCGTGAGGAACCGCGGTGCCCCGCCAAACAGAGCCTGGTCCATCTGTACTTTCTGGTTGGGAAAAGCAAAACTTTTGTTGAGTGACTTGTGATAGTCACAAGCATGATGACGGAGACATTTTTAAGCCAGGAGTTCAAAGACCTCCAAACAACTGTAACACTATCCTCATGTATGGATTGTGTTTGCGAGACTTGAAAGTGATTAACCTGAAACTGAGTGAAACCCCAGTATATGAATGAATGCCATTTTTAGTCCTAGTTTATGTCTGTAAAGTCTCTGGACCAGAACGATGTGCATATAAATACTAAGTAAGAGACTAGTGTAGCGTTATTTCAAAAGGGATACAAACCCAAGTTCTCTATTCATATAAAAAGTCACTATCTGTATTAAAGTCTTTATTGAAGGTTATTAAAAGGAAAAATCTAGTTCTGGCCACTGACAACAATATCCAATAACTTCTACACATGCTGACATTTACCTTTGACCTTTCTCAGCTATAAACACCACTGACCCAAAGAGGAGAGAGCAGGTCCCATCAGAGGCGAAAACAGCTTAATCAGAGGAGTGGAAAGGGAGAATGCGAGATGAGGGAGGAGCTACAGCAGGTCACCCACGGTTTTGCCCAAACTCTCCTCTTTCACGACTCGTCGAGCTCCAAATATGACAGGGGCCAATGTTTACATCAGTGAAAGGCGTAAAGTGAAACACGTGAGCTGGGGATTAGCACTGCTCAAAATGAACAGGATGTTCCATTGAGATGAATTCAGTGAGTGGCCTAGATCATCAGCTGCAGCAGACAACTCAGCTGGATATGACAAACCCACAGGACACACTGTATGCTAACTCAGCAATGCACATCCCTGAGCAAGCCCTTACTGCTGAAATACTTATTCTCCTCAAGTCTACGTACATCTTTCCATTTGGTTGATTAAATGATTCTTATAGACAAATCCAGAACCCACCCAAAACTCCACAGCACCATTACAGTTACAAATTAAAGTGTTACTGCCATAAAAAAAAAAAAAAAATCCTGCATGTTACTGGAAATTCATTTAGGTTTTGATTCATCAAAGTTTTTTAGCAACACCAAGCTGGAAAATGCAACCACTCAAGTTACTTTTCATTATTATAAGTTCATAAATTCATAAATGCAAATGTGCACTGCAGCCTGTTTCACTGCAGCAAACAACCAACAGCCCTAGACAACAACAGACCACACAGGTTTGCTGAAGAACGTCGGTACTGCAGCGGGGGAAAGAATGTTTGTCTGTCAATCACAAACTCCACCAAATGTCACACGACAGGCGCTCTGTTCTCCAGGAAGCACATAATGTCTGTAAATCTCCCAGGTGTGAGCAACATTACACCCGCCTCGTCCCACTCAGCAGCCAGGAAAGTGAAGACAAAGCACCCAGTGATGCCTGCTGTATACAGCAAGGTTACCCTGCTGATGGAAAGGATAGAAATGCCATCTTTCTACCACTACACAATTCTGCAAAATGCCAGTGGTAATCTATTTAAATCATCTAAATATTAGGTTATGGAAAGGGTAACTGAAAAGGTAAAAGATATTCATCAATTCTGCATAGAATTATTTATCATCATGGCTAATGTGAATAAAATTTGCTACATTCCACTGACAACAGCTGTTCAGTGATAATAGCATTCAGGTCAAAAAAAGTGCTGTTTCATTGTGAAATATATACAAATGATTTCGGGTAAATTCTATGAAGATTCCCCAAATTATTTTTGCCTGGTGTTTTCCCCCATATTTGTAATGCCTGAACACATAGTTCCTCTAGGAATGTGAATGAGGGTTCTGTGAAAGGTGTGATATGTACAGTTGCTGTTTTTCTGTTTTGTTAATCACAGTGGGAGCCAGTGAATCCAGTCTTGCCAAACCGCTATGGAGATTTTTCATTTGCACCAATTAATAAACACTTTGCTGCTCAAAGTGCAGCAAAGTCCAGCATGCATGCACCACGTCTGAAAACCACTTCAATATCTGATACAAAGGAAATCAGTTTTAATAACCTTAGTAACTATACTATATATACTATACTATATATACTATAGTAACGCTGGGTGCCAAGTCTGGTGGCTTAGCAATGAAAATATAATCATATTACCAGTGCCGGAGCTGATTTTAATATTAATTAAATTGATTCTAATATTAAGGCCATCACTGACTCATCCATAGGGTCTAGCTCAGGGGTGCTCATTCTCATTCTACCACCATGCAGAGCTGATACAGATAATCAGGTCCTTCAGTAACATGTCAGTATTATAGCCAGCTGTGTTAACACAGGACCTCAGGTGTGTCAAGTGAGGGCTGCACCTAAGTCCTTCAAGGCGTTAGATCTCCAGGTGCAGGAATGAGTACCTCTGGTCAAGCTGGTCCAAACACCGATGCGTTTTCTGAGTAACCAAACCTGCCTGAAGTGTTACCGAGACGGCGGTGCTGCAGTAAAATGCGTCCCCCGCAAAGGCGTACGTTAAAATGGGTACAAGTTTTAATGATATTTTTAAGGGTGTTAAAGCCGCGAAGGACATTCCTGTAGGGATTTCTAAATGCCTGCTGTGCATACTACCATTTTATATTTGCTATATATATATACATATATATATATTGCGGTCTTTCTCCCCTTGTGCGGTCTGCAGGTGTAACAGACAAACGCACTTTGCGGGGTATTAATGCAGTGACGTCGGGCTCCTTAATTACAGGCAGCCGGATGGACAAATATGGCACAGTGTAATTATAAAGTTTAATTATATTGGTTACATTTACAGAGCGATCGGTGGGTGCAGTAAACCCACGCATTTGCATGCTAGGTGTTCTCATGTCTCATAATCATAGATAATCATAATCATACATAACCATTTTGTTCAGAGCTTTAATAAAAGTTAGGCCCTACTTCTAAAGTCAAGCGCTGGGCGTGCTGCATTCTTGATGTTATGTTGTTATTGCGGATGTGTTATAAATTTGGAAATTATAAAAACAAAGTGTTCTGTTACTATAGAGCCAACGTTGCACATTTTTTCAATACACTTGCTGGATACGGCAGACTTTTGATTTTCGTCTTACGTCGGCAGTCATTAATAACAGCGTGAATTAAGTTAAGAGTGGACGGTAAGACCGTAAGGATGTTCCTTTCGACTGACATTTACAGCCTTTGTCACCCCATTCCTCTGAGCTTGGGGTCCCAAAAATAACTTCAGCTGTCCGGACCCGTCTCACGCTATTGCCATTTGTAGAAGCGGACTGAGATCAGTCGTTTGATAAGGCACCCACCAGATATTAAGGTTTATGAAACATATATACATATATATGTATGGATATATATATTTTAAAAAACCACAACATAGAGACCACTTGACAAAATATTCAACGTTACATTAGGCGATTTATTAATCGGGGAATAAATCAGTTGCACAGACATAACCAAACGTCGCGATTTCGAAATTAAAAGCTTTTATTTACATATTAATGAAGGTAATTGTTAAAAACACATTTAGGATCGAGCACGTTGCGAATTTTATTCTTAAGAAGAAGCATGCACGATTGAATGACAAGACTAAGCGAATAAAAAAAAGTTAATTATGGGGATAACCATGCACTGTTTATATACATAGGCATATACATATGTTTTTTACTGCTACATTAGTAATAATAAGAACAAAGTACTTACCGCTCTTAGCTCAGCCTCTCAGGGGTAAATCAGACGCCTTGTCATCGGTGAAGAACTTGATGGGAAGTTCCGCAGTTACATGCATGTATCCAGGGTCCGCTTTCCTCCGTACAAATCCCCACTGAATTTGAAATCCGGCAAATTTCCCAATGACAAAAAAAATAATAATTCAAGCGTCCTACACTGTGCAATATCCCCCAGTCCCCTGTAGCGGGCTGACTAGGGTATTTCCCTTTTTCGCTACTGCATGATGTCAAATAGCTGACGTTCCTTTTTCAGTGCAGCCTCTTTTCCAAAATAGCCGTATCATTTGCTGCAGATAGACTTACCGTGTCCGCGGAGGCTTTAAAGCGACCCCTGCACACAGTGCCAGTGTATGGGGGGCTCGCGGCAACCGCGGTGCACTGCAGCAAAGCAATCTTAGGCTATTTGGTAAAGTATTTGCTAACAAACGACAGGATTATCCGGGTACATTAAGCAGCACCAAGCCCAATTCCAGTACAGCTGGACTGTATATGTATCCATGACATGTCAGCAGAAGTCAATTTTACAACCCATCACTGCGGAGCCCCGCTGCCGGGCGCTCCCCGGAGCGCTGGCGTTTTCCCTTTGGAAGCCAGCCAGATAGTTATCCGGAATGCGCCGCTTTCACTGTCTTGGCAAAGCCCAGCAGCTCTTCCCGCCCCGGCAGAGGCCGGGGAGTGAATGCGGCTCCCGGCGGACTGGGCTTCCCGGTAAACGGGGCCGCACGACCTTCTCCCTCCAGTTTCATTAGCAGAACTGAGCACTAAAACTTTAGACAAATGCATTCCCTTTGTTACGAGGAACTTAAAAGTAGATTCCTCACAGTCATAATTTAACCCCACGGCTCATAAAAATCAAACGATTTTAAAAATTGACAATTTTAACATTTCCTCAAAACTTAATGGAAAAGTACAGTCCACTACTGCCTACTTATATAACGACTGTTATATAATATACATAACAGTGTAGTAAATAAACCCTAAAATAGTGGGAATGAGTTTCTCTCATTATTGTATTCAGACATATAGTGACGTCGCAGGTAATGCTTAATGGTTGCAGGAGGCGGGGAAGCACCAGCTATGATTTACAGCACATCAGCAGTCAGTAAAGCATCGGTGTAAAGCAGTCAGGAGGCGCACGTCTCCGGCTCGGGTCTCTCCGGCGCTTCGGGCAGATCACCGCACAGCCACCCTCACTGCAAACTTCCCGTCTGCATTTAATTGCTCAGCTGACGTTTTTACGCACAGCCACGTTCGATCTTTGCCCTGTCGCACGGCCGAATATGAGAACTTAAGTACCTTTCCCGTGAGAAGGACAGTATTTATACGGGAGGAGACTGTAATGTGTGAGGATCGTATCAAGTTCTTTGGTATCCACATCACATCAGATCTGACCTGGTCTTTGAACACATCTCACCTGGTAAAGAAGGCCCAACAAAGACTCTTCTTCCTCAGAAAGATGAGACGTGCTGGATTCTCCTCTAGGCTGCTCACAAACTTCGACAGATCCGCTATAGAGAGCATTCTCTGTCACAGTATGGCACTGTGGTAAGTCCATCTGCCCCTGCTGATACACACACACACATACATACATCTATCCCTGACCTGCCCCCCTGTAGACACGTACATCCCTGACCTGCCCCCCCCTGCAGACATGTACATGCACTTTCCCTCAGAATCAAACACACACACTTGTATTCCTCCCCTGCAGACCCACGCACACGGATCGTATATAACACATGCACCGATCGGTCGCTCATCCATGAATGGCGAGGCCATGGCTGATCGGCTTTACCTCACGAAAAGTCTGGTCTTTTTTATTCTGGTTTTTTTTTTATTGCTGCTGTTATATTATTACTTATAAGTATATTACTTATATATTACTTATTATTTATAGTGTGTTGTATTTTATTGTATATTTAAGTATTCTGCCTTGAAGCTAAGTCCTACTAACAAAATTTCATTACATACATGCATAATGACAATAAAGAATCTTATTCTTTCACAATCTGCAAGTTCATTTATACTGGAGACAAGTAACAGATCATCCCAGCTAAATCAAGGATGGTCACACATAGTGAAGGAGTAGAGCTCAAAAAAACAAGTAAATATATAAACAAACCAATCGACGTGGTAGTCAGAATTAACATACGTGTAAGCATCTATGACTCTATAATCCTCTATAAACCTCTCTACTTGAATCAAACTCTGGACCTCCCATATGATGAGCAAAGGTTTCTCCTTTATTCAGCAGTCCAGCAGAGTATTCCAGCCACACTTGGGCACAATGCACACCGGACCCAAAATTTTGCAGGTTAAAATTCAGTAATACAAATTCCCCTACATAAGGGGTGTCAAACTCCAGTCCTGGAGAGCTGGAGCCCTGCACATTTTTGGGTTTACCCTCATTTAACACACCTGATTCAGCTCCTCACAGCTCCTTCTGCTAATTACCACACCGCTCTTCAGCCTAATCATTTGTGGCGGAACAGAGAAAGAACTAAGCTACACATAACCCCGGCCCTCCAGGACTGTAGTCTGACACCTGTGCCCTACATGGACTTCTAACTGCTGATTGGTTACTAAATATCTGCAAACAAGGCTTCAAACGTACAACAAACATACAGTGCCTTGCAAAAGTATTCACGTCCCTTGGCATTCTCTCTATTAGAGCCCTGCGCGGGACTGTTTTTTTCATCCCGCTCCCGCAATATTTCTGTCCAATCCCGCCCGCACCCGCAGACACATTAACGGATATAGTGTACGATTAAATATAGTTTA
>JAODKM010000075.1:3672207-3683039 GCA_026780845.1 Petrocephalus sullivani
TTTTCCGAGGTTGAAGTCGGATTTGTACGAGATTCCCTGTGACGTCATTTCAACATGGCAGCTCACACAGTCAATAATAAGTGCTTCACTGCTTCTCTATTTTATAGATATTTCAAAATGTTTACATTATTAAATGTATTACAGGTTATGACTGTAGTCGCACGCGGTCTTTTATGTATAATAAATGTCTTTCCATGAGGTTTCATGCTCAGATCACGACAATAACAGCATGTTCATGGAGGCAGCCATGTTTGTACCGAGTTGTGCAGCTCGAACGGGAAATTGGTCGGTTGTGACGTGTCGCACCTTGGACTTCGTTGGGATAATCGAACACACCATAACGCAGGTAATCCGTTGCATGCATGTTCTGCGGTGTACCAGTAAAAGTGGTCCCCCCTTAAACAGTTTCTGCTGCACCACGTTCCACACGTTGTTTAGGCTATTTAAACCAGTATTACGGAAAAATCCATATCATAACAAAAATAAATACCGGTTTTCGGAATGAACTGGTATACCGCCCAGCACTAGCTGCAAGCATCTAACAATACAAGACAATGTATTCAGCAGATTTGAGAATATTATCCAATTACATAATTGAAACAAAAGCAAGAGATGACCTGTTGTAAGCTCTCTCATGGGCGTGGGGGCCTGCCACCGTCCAGGGGGCCGCTGGGAATGGGTACCCTGCTGGTGAATCTGGGGATTCAAAACAGGACGAATGAGAACCGACTTAATAAGACTATCTTGCCAGTTATCCTGGGAGGAAAGGGACCCTGAAAAAGCTAACAAATGCAAAAGCAGGCAGACAGAAGTGAGAAATGATGAAGCCAGGAAAAGCAATGATCAGACTCCAGCTGAGGCTGGAGAGAGCAGGCTGCAGTACCCACCTCGTGCATGTAAATGGCGTGCAGGCTCATCTCAGCAGAAGCCAGCTCCAACTGCAGGGCAGATCTGGACTCACCTCGAAACCGTGAGTCGCTGGTAGACATGCTGTCCAATGAAGCAAAGATGGATGGATGGATGTAATTTGTAAATCCAGATAAAAATTGTACTTAAGGAACTGAATGATTAGATTCCCGGTGCTTCACACAGGCCCCTGCAGTGGTCTGCATACCTGTCCACCATGGTGCGGTCGCTGCGGTACATGGGGGTCTCGGCATGGGAACGGGTGCGGCCCGGCAGCTGGGAGCCTGACAGAGAGGCCAGCACACTAGCTGCCACAGAGGCCGCGGTCCCGGTCAGGTGGGAGCGCCGGTCCCGACCTGGCTGTCCCGAGGCACTCAGCACCGGGTGCGTCAGGACGCTGGCCAGTAGGTTATCAGTCTGAATCCCAAGAGACAAAGGGATGGAGGGAGACAAGGAGAGAGCGGGCTGACATGCAGTCGTAAGCAATAAATCAGTACCACGATCAACCACATAGAACGTTTCTGAGGATACAACTGATCTTTGTTATCCCATAAAACTGAACGTCCAGAACCTATCCCAGAAGCTATGGGTACAAGGTGAAGAATAACCCAGGAGGTGACCTCAACTCACGCAGGTTACACACACCATTCCCACCTACAGGAAATTTGGACACTGATACCTTAGCAAGTTTTTGGACTGGGGGGAGGGACTGGAGAACCCAGGAGAAACCCCATAATGACACGGGGAGAACATGCAAATTCCACACATGTTGAGCCAGGGCAGAGACTGAAACCCCAGTCCCAGAATTGCGAGGTAATAGTACTAATTACCCATTAAATGGTGGTCATAAACATAAATCAGAATTTGGTCCGAATAGTATCCAGTACTTTATACTGTTTGGTCTGTTATGCTCACAAATATCAGTGTGGAACATGGGAGAACATTCCTGTACATGGTGAGCATTTGGATATGGGACTAATCACCCCAGATAGAAAGGGCATCCCCGGCCGCTGGGAGAATGCCCATATCAGTGTGGAACATGGGAGAACATTCCTGTACATGGTGAGCATTTGGATATGGGACTAATCACCCCAGATAGAAAGGGCATCCCCGGCCGCTGGGAGAATGCCCATATCAGTGTGGAACATGGGAGAACATTCCTGTACATGGTGAGTATTTGGATATGGGACTAATCACCCCAGATAGAAAGGGCATCTCCGGCCGCTGGGAGAATGCCCACAGGTGAGCAGCATACAGCATAAGGCGGCTCTGAAAGGACAGGAGCTGATTGCTTGTGCATGAGGAGTGTGCTGCTGAAGCAGACGTACCCCAGGGCCAGACTCGCTGGACAGCAGCGAGGTGCAGAGGGGGCCCTCGGACAGCAGCAGGGGCCGGGGGGGACCTGTGGCTGCATCCTGCTGCACCTTCTCCTTCAGGTGGCTGATGAAGACCGAGCTCTCCTGGGGGGGCTGCCAGTGGGGGTTCTTGATGGTGAAGTGCATGAGGGACAGCTCCGTTTTGCCGTTTTCTGCCTGCTGATAGATGGATGCTTCCGTCTGGCCCTCTGACATCCACTGGAAGTGGAGGGAATATGAAGTTAGTCAGGTCATCTTCCAGTAGTGTTCCCAGGAAAACTTTTATTTAAAGCACAGCACTGTCTGCTCTTATTGCCCTCATAAAATCAAAAGCATGCCAGTTAATCATAAGAGGTTACATAAGAGGGCACTCAACATCCTTGGATTATTACCTAACATTATTATTACCTAGCAATTTTTTCCTTTCAGTCTTAACAATTTTCCAGGTTTGCCAAAAGCACGTAAGATTCAAAGCTGTTTGAGACTGGCACTGCTCCCCCCCGCTGCTGACCTGCGGGTTGCCATGGCGACGGATATCCATCTGCGCGAAGGAGCAGATGTCCCCCACGCCCACCACCTCCACGGTGAAGTTCCTAAAGAAGTCAATGATTTCCAGGGACTTGTTGCGGAGCAGAAAGATGAGTATGAAGGGCGTGACAATAGGGCTCAGAAGCTCTTCCAGGATAAAGACCTGCGAGAGGAAGAGGGGCATCAGGGATGCACACTGTGCCAGCTCCACGAGAAGCCTGCCGGGCTGCGAGGCCATGCCTACCGCCTTGTACTGGAAGAGCTGGGCCATCTCGTCGCGGGTCTCGCTCTTCTTGGCGTTGCCCTTCCAGTGGTCGGGCATGTAGTGGATGTGAGCTAGCACGCACTGCAGCAGCTGCTCTGGGCACCACACCATGTGCTCATCCGGGATGAAGGACCTGCGGGCAGCCAGCACCATTACCCACCCGAGTTACCGAGCAGCGCCCACCTCCGTGCACATGGCACCTGACCGCTGCCATCCTGACTCATCTTTCTAATTGCCCGAGGTCATTCTTTGGATGGGAGCTTGATGTGTTTTGACGTCTGGGGTCTATAGTCAACACTCCTTTTAAGGCGACTGCACAGCTCTTTAAGTTGTGGTGCCGTACGATTAAGTAAATGGTTTTAGATGAAAACTTCACTTGAAACTCTGCGTTTAACTCGGAGTACCACTAGGAGCCTATTTCTGGCAGCGCAGGGCACAAGGCTGTTGCAAGATGGATGCAAACCATTTACCGACTATAGATTAAGGACAATTTACTCTAAGCTATCTCTTTTAGATACAAAGGCCAAGAACCACTCACCGGGACACCGTGATGACCACACCCAACACGGTAATAGCCGTCAGGATGTGCTGCACGGTCAGCACGTCCTCGTCGTAGACCGTCAGCGCGATAAGCACGGCCAGCACGGAGCCCGAGAAGAAGGCCACGTTGCGGGCCAGCACCGCCAGCACCGGTGACGTGAACGAGTTCATGTACTTGGAGACGGCCTTGTAGCCGCGGCCCAGGCGGCCGTGCAGCTCGTGGTCCAGCTCGTTGAAATGGCGCAGGTAGAGGCGGCCGTAGAGCGACCAGCGGCGAGCGCCCAGGCTCCCGGGCTCGCGCCGGATAGCCTCGGTGTAACTGAAAAAGGCGTAGAGCACCTGCCAGACCAGGACGAAGGGGCAGAGCAACAGGTTTGCCAAGCCCATCAGCAGGATGACGCGGCTCAGCTGCCGTGCCAGCTCTAGCCGGTTCCCGGCCCGCTTGTACTTGGGGTGCAGGTTCCACTTGTTCTGGAAGAGCGAGCCGGGCCCCCAGAACAGGATAAGCTCAAAGTTATACTTGAGGCCCTGTGTGAGGAAGACCACCTCACCCAGCAGGGGGACCTGCAGCTGCACAGGTAGCAGGGACTTGTTGACCATGGCTACCATGTAGTTCTTGAAGCGCAGGATGCGGTGGTAGATGTCCAGCTCGGTCAGCTCCTTCTTGTGGATGCACATCTGCTGCTCGCGCTGCAGGCTGATCAGCCGGCTCTGCACCTCCTGCCAGGTGAAGTTGCACAGCTCGTCCTGCGGAGGGAGCAAGAGGAGACCACGCATGCTCTGAGAAAGGGCTTCCCGATGAGCGCAGAGCTCAGGCATCTGGAAGGCAGCAAATATACCGTGGCCATAACTGGAATCATGCGGAAACCAGGATTTCCAGAATTAGAATTTAGTAACAAGTTACATTATCTGACACGCTACTGAATGGGAAGTTTGATCTACATCAGGATGGGGGGAAAACCTGGATTTGCTCGCTATTTTATTTGGACCTATTCCAGAAGAGTGAGAGCAGTGAGACCTAGCGTAGCCCCAGTATGCACTGCCATCTACAGGAAATCTTATCTTTTTTAGACTGAAATCAAGTAACTCAAAATTCCAGCAAGGTAGTAACTAATGATAGTGCCTAAGTCACAACATTTTGGTAAAGCTACCAACCGCGTTTTTACAACAAGATCAGCAAAACGCAAGACCACCGCATAATTGTACGGCTTCCAGCAAATGTACATAACCTCCTGTTTCCATGTGGTATGCAGAAACAGTCAAAGTTGAAATGCTAAGCTCTGAGAATCTGTCCGCACCCACAGAGGAGAACACTACAGCACTGGGATATTTTTGCAGCTGTATTACTCACAAGACCAAAGCTTGAGTGAAATCGACCGCCCTTGGTGGCCCTCGGTGTGATACGTGTCAGAAAGACTCACCATCCTAATTTTCAGTGCCTTAATGTAAAACTGTCGGATCTCCCAGTAGCTCAGGACATTGCAGAAGACCTTGATCAGCCGATAGACCCAGAAGATAGCGGCCATGATCAGGAGGAAAATGATCCAGCTGTTATCCCGGATCCTGTGAGGAGACAAATGCAATGGAAGGTATGAGGAACACAATCACGCTCACCAAGGGCTTTTCTTTGTTTTCGCAACATTGATCTCGGCGAAGAAACTAAACAAGACTAAAGAAACACTACAGAAAAATCATTAGAAATAGGGGAAGGTGGGAAAAATACTAAATAATGTACAAATCTCATAGGGAATGCAGTGGACAGTTGGCAAAACAAAATGCAGGGAGTTAATATAATTTCTGATCAGCAGACAGATTGTCAGTCTCGATTTAACATAGGTTAAAAAACGTTCTACCAAACTTTGAAGCATCAAGGCATAGAAATAGCGATAAATGCAAGCACAGATGCTTTTGATCCTTTAGCTGGAGTTTAGTTCTGTTGTGTAGTCCAAGGGCACTCAAGTGTACATGCATTCACCTCGATATTAACTTCCTCATTTTTCCTTCGGTAAGCAGTTTAAGAAAGTGAATGCTGAGCAAGCAGATATTCTGCCTTAACTATCAGCTAAAACATATCCAGTACAGAAGATGCTGAATGCAACCCACCCACTGCAGGGAGTGCGGTTTCTTTGATTAGGGCACAGATTCAGCCTGTGCTGCATCTGTCATGAAGGCTGCACTCAGACTCATCAAGGATTAAGGATTTAGTCAAACATTCAATACCAGGTCACCCAGGTTCGTTTATTAAACGAACTTAACATAGATGACAGACAAGGCACCCAAATTAGCCTAGTCAACTGTACTTCATATGACTTGCTGCAATAATGAAGACAAATGACACTTCGGAAGACTGGGCCCTCAAAATAAAATTCTCTCTGAACGTAAGGTGTACATTTTCTTTGCGGTGAAAGAACCCAGAGCTCTGAGGCTAGCTGTAGCTCTGCAGGTGCTGTACAGTGTCTCTACACACAGTGTGGGATTTTTCACATTAACCTGGACACAACTGATATCTTGGGCAAGTCCTAGGGTATACGGAAGCCTTTTTGCCTGCCCCAAACACCCCACGCAATCCCGCATGCTTTGGACTCATTTTCTGGACTCCATATTTCACAGTCAGGCAGGGGATTCAGATAAGGACCTGACACACAGGCAGTACTCCTGACTACTTAGTTTCACCATACCCAAACCGGAGTTATGCTGCAGAGGGGTTCTACTAAGCACCATCCTCTCCTTAGTGTAATCACAGAGTCACTGTCATGTATATACACCAGGAAGGCATTGTACTGAAGTTATTACAGAAGTCATAAAGCCATATAGCTATACTGTGCTTTTTCGTCCCGTTAACCCAGAAATACACAGAGGCTTCAGACAGAAAGTCAGTTATATGTTACACCTGCATAATAAGTCGTGATTGGTCTGATATTAGCCAATAGTGGATCATGTGGTGACCGGCATGCCTGACCAATTCTCCCACAGCTCCCCATCCCCGGGGCTGCCTCTTCAGCAACACAGCACCTCCTACTGGACAAACCTGGAAGCTCAGAGTAGCCACTGCAGGTTAGGGTGAACCAAGGAACCAATTTAGCGCTGCTAAAAACATCAGAATTTGGAGGAATGATTTCACTGAGTAACTGAACTCTTGGGCTGCTTCAAAATTAAGTTCTTAATGGCAATGACCGTCTCTGCTTGTAAGAAGGACATATCTGAAATGACTTCAGTACTGCTGACCTCCTTCCAGCCACCTTGGCAGTAATTCAGGAAGGAGTTTGTCATGAGGATCAGAAACCAGAGCCGACGTGACTTCGCTGTGCAGTTTAATGCCCCGTTTTCTCATTGCGAAACATTTCAACAACACATTCCACATGCATCCTATTCAATGCTTGCATTTTGAAAAATAGATCACTTTACCAAAGGATGAAATCGGGCAAAATTAAAAATTTCCAAATAGGGTATACATTTTAAACTTGTTGGCTATCTTCACAGAAACCTTAAACTCCGAACAGCCAGATAGTTTGATATCCAGTGTACAGCACATTCTGGTCATTTTTAAATTCCGAGCAGCTGGAAATATTTTTACACTGCTGTATGAGTCGAGAATTTCTTAGCAATGCGTTGTAACCCTATAATAAGCAGGTCCGCAGAGGCATCTCCCATCAACAAGCTATTTAAAGGCATCCACTTCCTTTGAAGGTCCTTCTCTACCCTCTAAATGCCTCAGCACATAGGATGGTACAAAGAACCCCATCAGTGTCTCTACATCCTTCAGGTGCTACACTTAAAAGGAAGTTCTTCTTTACATTAATGAGAAGAGTCCTGGCCTGAATCACAGGTGGTAGTATCAGTGTACCCTTTGTCTCATTTCACTTGGGCATGTTTAATAGTATTAACACTCTTCTTTAGTCTGCAGTAATTTTTACTTCAGCTATGTGATACTAAATACTTTAATGCGCAGGGATTTCTTATTTTGTCCACTGATGCCATATAGGCATAATTTTACTCCATATGGCAATGAGGAAACCATGTCCTGAAAATGCGAGGATAGCTGTTTATTACCCTGTAACATCTGTGCATTTCTGAGGCCCAGATGTAGGCTGAGGACCAGATGAACCCAACATACCTTTCCGTGCACTGCTGGCTGGGCAGGATCGCATCAGGCAGCGTAACCTTGTTCCGGTCCAGTGGGTTCTGGCCCTGACCGGTGTGGTTCACTGCTCGGTTGGCAAAGAGCACATCATACTCCACGCAGTTAAAGAGGAATGTCGTAAATGTGACCACAAACAGGAACTGTCTGCATGGGGAGAAAATATCGATAATGCTGACAGTCAAGGTCACTAGCATAAAAGTCAAATAGCACCAGCCAAGAGTTGTTTTCAAAGAATCAGTTTTTTTAACCATTTAACAAACAAAGCAAAGCAATTGGTTAGAAAATGCAAGTCTAGCACCAGCCAAGGTCTCTTCAATATCAATGCATCTAAGTTACCGTTTAGCCTGGTCATAAATAAAACCTTCTGGCCCAAAAGAGGCAAGCAAACAAGGGCCAGTAAGCTGAAGTATAACGGCTGCCAGGGTGCCACTGGGCAGCATTGTGTCCACGCGTCTGTCCCTGGTGGGGTCCCCAGAGTAGGTGTTCTGTGCCCTGGGATTCGGCCAAGCCAGGAGCTGCATCACGTTACACCCTAAGCTCATTTGGCAACAAGCCGCTCATGTGTTTCATGGCCCCTATCAGGTGTGTGAGTCCCTGTATGCCAGCTGCTTCCTAGAGGAGTAATTAAAGTAACGTTCTCAGCTACACAAGGCACAACAAAGGCATACTTACACCAGCTCGAAGAACTCGGACAGCATCATACAAGCAAAGCCATTCTTCTGGTGGAAGTGATAAATGTGGAAGAAAATGTTAAAGAAAACAGAGCATTTGAGACCCCTAGAGAGAGGAAGGCTAAGTGTGAATGGTTAGTTTTGTGGACCCCTTGTTTGGTCCATGTTATAATATAATATATATTTATTTATAATTTATAATGTTTCTCATTTTTTGGAAGTAGGAGAGCTTCTCTTGTTGGTCTTGCAGTCAGTCATGTATCTTAAATCACAAGACTAAACAGCTAAAGCCAGCTAAAGCAACAAAACCAAAGCATTTTACCAAACCAAGCATTTTACAACATGCTGGCCACCTGCATGTTTCTGCATTGATCTCCTCACCTGTTCTGATCTCCAAAACCCATTTAACTTCTATGATCTCTTAAGGCAGGTTTGCATGTCATTCTAAGAAATGAACAAACATGTAAATAAACTGTACTTGTATCTCAGCATACTGTGTATATGTAACTAATACATAAACATGAAACCACTTCAGTTTTAGCGTTAGTAAAACGTTCTAAGGGTATTAAACAATGCTACTGGTTATTCTGGGACGCAAAAGGAGCAGTTCAGGACTAAAGTTGACATTCTGTCCAATGTGCTTCACTTGAACTAGAAAATCTCCAGCTTTATAAACTTTTAACGGTGTGTGGCTCTAGATACAAGCACTGGGTATTAAGACCAGGTCTCCCCCAGCAAAGGCCCCACTGGCACAACAGGTTCATCTGCTAATAACAGCTGAAGGCTAGGTTCTGATTTCCTAATACTTTCGAGAAAAAATGAGCTAGCAAAGTTAACTTGTGAATTGCAATTCAATTTGCAGTTTGTGCCTCAACCCTTTGCAAAACCAATTGAGCTGAAGAAAAGGAAATCAGCGTCTCGTTTTGGAGCGACAGGTCCTGCATTACTGGGGCCGCTGCAATGTGGCGTCATGGGAAACCTTCCAGCCACAATGTAATTGGAAATGCTTCACCAATCAAACCCAGCACCATAGACGAAAATGAAAAAGGGGTACCAGAGGACACAGAGACACTGGGTTCAATAAATATCCTCTTTGATTGCCTTATAAACTTCGGAAACACAAAATTTAAATGCACGGTCTCATGCTTTCTTAAATTTTCCACAAACACAATACCCACAGATGAAACATCTGGGTGTACAAGGAAATTTAGTGAAAGGATATTCTTGTGAAGAAGTTGTCCAGATTCTTGATATGATGCCATGAATCTGTAGAGAAAAAACATCAGTGTTAAGCACCATCCAGCTCAGGAAAGCAGACACTGCTGCTTAAATGACACTTGAACACCATCATTACTTAATTACTTAATTTATACTTACACTGCCATGTCAATTATCACCCAAAAGGCCAGTAAAATGTCATCACTTTACAACTAAATTACATTATTAAGTCACTATAAGAAAGTATAATAGAAGCCCACATTATATATTATCATATATCATATATTATACACACACACACACACACACACACACACACACATACATACATACATACATACATACATACATACAGTACTTTGCAAAAGTCTTAGGCAGTCAAAGGAAATGTTTTAAGAAATGTTTATGCGTAGTATGTGTGTATTTGCTCCAAACAGAAACACAATGGATCATTACAGCATATGAAAATTAAGAGTAACACAATAAAACCTAGCAGGGATATCTGCTGTTCTCCCAGAAGTCACTGATATCATGCCGGGTGGCTAGATGAACCGCTTCAGCTCCCAAACCTCTCCTCAGGGGCATACCAGGCATTCCATGTATTCATTACATTTCACCACCAGCTCACTTAATTAAGTTAATTAGTTAATAACCCAATGTGGTATTGAATACACTAAATATCAGCATACTAATGGTCGATTAAAAAAATACATGGGTATACATGGGATGTTTGCTGCAAATACTGGGTGACTTTAGTAGAGGTTTTGAATGGCTAAGCTGACACACTGACCATAGTTCTACCCTGACATGAAGGTCATTTAAACATCATTTTCTTTGACTGCCTAAGCCTTTTGCACAGTACTGTACATACATATACATACATTTGTACATACATACATACATACAATGGGTACGGAAAGTATTCAGACCCCCTTCAATTTTTCACTCTTTGTTATATTGCAGCCATTTGCTAAAATCATTTAAATTAATTTTTTCCCATTAATGTACACACAGCACCCCATATTGGCAGACAAAAAAAAGATTTTTTTAAATTGTTGCAGATTTATTAAAAAAAGAAAAACTGAAATATCACATGCTATTCAGACCCTTTGCTGTGAAAGCTCATATATCTAACTCAGGTGCTTTCCATTTCTTCTGATCATCCTTGAGATCACCTTCATTTGAGTCCAGCTGTGTTTGATTATACT
>JAODKM010000075.1:3683139-3693297 GCA_026780845.1 Petrocephalus sullivani
CTTTTTCCCAAAAATGAACTTGGAAAAGGGGGGGGTCGTCTTATATTCAGGTCGTCTTATATTCGGGCCAATACGGTGTGTGTGTGTATATATATATATATATATATATATATACATACATGCATATTTAGATTAGTGTGACAATACATTACAGTTTCACCAGCATCAATCAGTGTCAATCTGACTTATATTTTGCCTTTTTGTCCAAATCACTCTTCAGTGTTGACTGAATGTATGCATCACAAAAGCAGAGAAACTGCACAAGTGGCACCTGACGGCATCTGGCAAAATACCTTTCAGGCCTTCTGGCACGTGTACAAGCAGGTCTTCCTCCCCAGGCGGTGAGTCCTCCTCAAAGTCCTCGATCCGCTGGTACTCCTGGTATGCTTCAAAGTTGGCCATTGCAAATCACATTCTCTCCCCGTGGCCTCTCCCCGAATACTGTGGGATGCTGGATGTAAGAGGATACCCACCATGAACCCCAGGCCATAAGGAAGAAGATTATTATTCCTGTTTTCTGGAGTAAATGGAAGTAACAGAGAGAATGACCTTGGGGTTCACACTTAAGAAGCATGCTTAACCTAATTCACATCAGTAAATGTGTAAAAAGTGAAAATTTTTAACAGGTCACCCCAACACAGTTTTCACATCTGCTAAACAAAACTATAGGGAGAATTTTAGTAGCTGACCCAGATAACACAGTATCCATGGTCACACTGGTCTAACAAATTGGAGGGACGCACAAGATTTGACTTTACATTTGCTTTACATTTGAGCTGTCTTTGTAAGATAATTATTGACCAAATGCTAACATAACAGCTGCTGAAATCATGTCATGGAGCTGTGTCACTTCTGCCCCTGGGAAGCCTACGGATGCACGTCACTGTGCTACACTCTCTCCTACAGCATGATGGGAGTGCTAAACTTGGTCCAGATATATTCACTGCAGCAGGGGAGCAGAGACCATTCCTTCTGCATATTCTGATGAACAGTGTATGAGTCTTTCAATTGCTGTTTCAAAAACATTTTACTCATACTATCCCCTAATGCAATTTAACAGTATTAAGGCAGCAGATGGCACAATACTGTTGAGCAAAGCCCTTAATCTGAATTGCTCTAGTATAACATCCAGCTGTGTAAGTAGGCAAAACTCATAGTTACTTTTGTCCAAAGCAAGCATACAAATTAAACCAAATATGTTCCAGGCACTCAAAGTGACTGTGTAATCAAGCCCCCGACCTGCAAATACGACTGAGGTACCCGGAGCAAGGTACCGCCCCCAAAGCACTGTTCCCCGGGCGCTGAATTATCTGCCCACTGCTGTGTCACCATGTCACAAGGGTTAAATGCAGAGGACACATTTCGTTGTTGTGCACTGAGTGCTGTGGTATATCAGCAATAACAATCACCTGTCAATTTCATTGAAAGTGTTTTAATCTGATATTTCCTTCACGGATAAAAGTATCTAGAAATTCAAATAATGTCTGATTCCCGGACATCTGATTTGATAATGGATACTGAAGTGGAGTGGGACTGGGATGAACCCATTGCAAAAATGTTTCATTGTCTGACAGCAGGGTCAACCCAATATACAGAAGCCAGATGTTTTTCAAAGTTGAGCAAATCCCAGGTTTTTGCATTGGATCCTTGATCAACATTACAATACTACTCATCAGATATCCTATATTTTTCCATAGTAAACTATGAGTTGTGGCCCTGACCTAAAGGGCCTCTGCAAGAGTATATCTACAATCATGGCATACATCAAGGATCAAGAATATGACAATCAGTTGCAAGATGATGCTTCTTTTATCCTCAGGATAAGGGAAACCTCCATACAGTCTGTGTGCTTGTGCAGTATCATAATCTGCCCATTTCCACACTTCTCATTATGTTTTCTTTAGGCATGATGTCAGGGTCAAAGGGTTATTTACAAGGACTTTTGCAGGGTCCTCACTTTTGACCCACTAAATGGAATTAAGGATAAAATTAAAAACTTTCACTGTCTAAATAACATTCATTGTCAAGTAACAACTGCTTAAACTCTCCAGATACACAATCATGGCTCCCAAATCTGGGCCAGCTACGAGGCTGTACTGGAGAATGCATTTACCTCTCCAGTATTTCAGAAGCTCTCACAGCATTTGACAGACAGATCTCACACAAGGGGGGTGTCACGGGTTCTGCCATAACAGCAGTAGCTTGCACCTCCATCAGTAATAATGGGCTGATTTACAGATTATAGAATCTGACACAGTGACATCTCCTGCTATCGGCACCAATATGAAACAGCACAGCTTCTCATTCCACGCACATACTTTCAGTAAAATTTCCAAAATAAAAATGTTTCATTTTGAGGCTAGATTGGTGCAAACAATTTGTTTTTCCTTCCCCTCTTATCGGTCATCTGCCTGCTGCACATTATTGCTAATGGAACGACCAGACCGGAAAGATAATGCTGCTGATATGCTTAGTTATAATGCATTCGACTTAGCAAACATTGGCAAACTATTAAAGTTACCAGCCACTCACTGTGAACATCTGCCTACAGACGATAATGTATGAGAAATCAAAAGGGTGCTTGCCTCAAAAACACCATTTGTGGAAGGTTATGAGTATCTGGAGTTTCAGATATTCATAATGGAGTTGTCAAAAAACCAAAGTGTGCTTTTACACCACAGAGCTTACCGTTAGACGTGTCAGAATTTAATTACAACTGTTGTTGCTCTTACAGAAAAATGGTACATTTTCAACAGTGGAACTAATGAAAACAGACTTTTAAGGCCACAGATTGTTTAAGCTGATTTTTCAAGACAACAACAACACTTCCCAGGGCACTATAAAAATATGCAAAACCATACAGTATGTCACATTAGGACTACATGACGTAAGATTTTTTCACCATTACTGCATTTTTCAACACCAATAGTTTTCTACACTTTATGACCAGACGAAGAAAATGTATATGACTAAAGAAACCAAACACGTGTAAATGAGCTGTGGTGTACTTAGTTATAATATATCTGTAAAAGACATATATAAATTTACACACAGTAACTATTACGAAGTAGAAAAAATACTGCTCAGAACTATTATATTTATTCAACTGTTATTCAACTATTATATTTAGTCAAAATTACAGCTGCTGTGATTACTCTATTTTCAAAAAGCAATGATTAAAATTGCTCAGCAATATGGTGGAAGTTAGGCCTGTCACAATTATTACATAATCACCTGATCGTGATTATTTGAGCTGACCATGATCATTTTGCATAATTGCTAGAATAGTCTTCATTCATCTGTATATAAATAGCTGGATGAAACAGAAATCTAATATTTCTATCACTATTTCAATGTTGTATTGTACCATGCAAAGTCTGATTGGCACTCGTTTAATGACGCCATCTTGTTGCCATTCTGAACTGATCCGTTCCGAACGCACCATTTGCACCTTACACATCGGCGGCATTATATTTCATGGCATACTTTACAACAGTGCTCGATTTGCACCACTTCGTTTCACAACATTTTCACGACCCAACTTAATCCTGTTAATATTTCTTTTCACAACATCAGGTTAATTTTATCTACTGCTTGTGAGTGATCTCCACCAGCCCAAATGGGATATTTAGCCAGATAATCTGATTTTGGATTCTTTGTGTTCTGTCTGTCTAATAAAATTTCTGCATGCACCTGAACTTGTGTCTGAGTGCGTATTTATGCATCTCATTAGGTGCCCCAGTCACGATGGGGTCACCATATATGTTCCTGACAGCTGCTACTGTTTATGCTGCAGCAAAGTCAGTAGATCATGCCAATAGGACAAACAACTAGAGTAATGTATGTCATTTTGACCTTTTTTTCTGATCACACTGACTTGGAGTGACAGAAACATGACTGAAATCACACAAATATATTTAGAAAACACACAAAATACACCAAACGTCATACTTCAGTTCAGAGGGAACCAAGCCTATAAGAATACCAAATACCATGTCACTAGATAGCAGCAATCTCAACTGATGGAAACAACCTAACATTTCAGATATGGAATAATTAGGTAACAGTTTTGATCTAAAAACTGGAAATGAATGACCAGAGTGAATACTTAAAATGACAAGCCAGACTACCCAGACTACCTTAATTAAGTTAATTATCCAATCAAGCAAGATTCTGAATTCACAGTGAACAATAAAGCGACAAATGTAAACAATATAGTTTGCTTTAAAATGGCATGAACGGATTGGACAGTGCAAGAAAATGCACAGGCGTGCAAGGCAAAATTGGGTAGGGGGCAGGGATCGGCAGTGACAACACCAACTGTTTATCTCAAGGTGTTTAACTCCTTGCTATACATGTCATATCTGACTGTACAAGTTTTGCTTACACAGCTTAAAAGACAGACAAATGTTATTTTTATTTATACGTTCCATTGTCCAATGCTTATTAATAGCTCTTCTTCTCAATAAGTTAGATTAGGCCAACTCTACAATGGTGTTATGAAATTAACAGAAAGACAATTAAATCTTTAAATCACAACTATTGGTATGACAATTAATCGTCAACTAAAATTTCATGATCACGACAACTCTACTGCAAGGTACACGGCATATAGCAGATGAGGGTCCAAATAAAGAGTAAAACTATACAGCCAAATAGACACTGTCGGTTGATAAGTTCTATCAAATGATGGTGATTGACGCGAGTTCTGCAAGGTGACACAGAGTAGTGCTGACAAATCCAGTATTATCTCCATGTTGTACAAAACATTTCCATGCAATGGAAGATTCATGACCAAGTTCTTGCTCTCCAGTTTACTCATTTTTGTTTAATTTCTCACAAATGCAAAATTGACTATATAAGTGACTGAGTGTGCACCCTGCAATGCTTGATTGGTTTCTGCCTAACGCCAACTGCAATGTATGTATTACACATTATATATTATTCTACATATAAACGAGTACTCGATGAATTGTCAGATTAAGTCAGCACTCTGTTAATTGGTAGATTAATCAAATATTGATTGTTACTGATAACTGATAGTAACGGCAAGAGTCAAATTTCTCCTGTGACTTTCTCCATAAACAAATGCCAGTTTTAGACCTTGGCTTTGTCGGCACACAAAAAAGAGTGCCCACTGAATCACAAAGCAGAGCAGCCAGAACACATCAGAGAAGTGATGTATTCTGTGCCCCGGGACAGCACACCAGAAATTGTGTCATGCTCTTTATTTTCTATTCTATAATCTCAGCTCCTGTGCTGATCCAGCATAAATCCTCTCCTCTGGTGATTCAAGCTCATCTTTACAAGTTACTGAGGTGTATGATGCAACACACAAACACACACACACGTCGGTGGCAGTGTCTCAGTGAGCAGCTCATCATTGGCAGACCTAGGGCTTCTTTTTGGCTGTAGATGTGATGAAGCATACAGTAGGTCTACAGAAGCCAATTCTGTGTAGCTGTCACATTGCACCTACTAGAAGATGTGCCCACATGCTACTTCAGCCACAGACTTGTGTAACTTCTGGCCATAAGTTCTAAAATATTTATTAACTGTTGGCTAAACTGACTAAACTGTCCAGTCTGTCTAAGCTTTGAGCATATGAAGGGCCAACGCTACAGTCTAGATTTGTTCCCTAGCAAGATAAACAGGTCCCAGCCTAGACTGACTTTAACCAACATGCCAGGTCTGAAGACAACACAGGGAAAGTAAATTTTATGATGTTATTCCTTCACGGCAAAGACAGGGTAACTGACAAATTAAGATGTTTAAAATAAAGGCTCTACTGAATATTTTACTCTAGTAAATCAGGGTAAGAACCATACGCAACTCTCTAGTCCTTGCCAAACACTGAGAGATGTAGCTCAGGAATCTTCCTACAAGCCAGCAGTATATGCTTCACACCGCACTCAGTCACAACCCAGTCTCAGTGCACAACTGTACAGTGGGTGTATTGCAACCAGAATCAAAGGCCGTGCTCTGTTCACAGCTGTCAGGGATGGGCAGCGGTACCGCCTGTGCCCCAGGACATGCCAGCCCTGTTTGTACACCAAGTTCCCAGGTCTGTGAAGCAATCTGCAGTCGTGCACTCGCAGCCACATCAAATTACAGGCTGACCTTTCCCTACGTGATCAGATACTTGCTCAACAGTGGGGGAGGATACCTCCCAATTGTCATAACAGCATGTCAATTTCACATTAAATGCCCCATAGGATGAAGCATAGATGAGGTATGTAGAGCTGAAGATTATCTGACTGACATGCAATGGATTTACATTGTCCTTGACCCCCTCATATCAGAAACAGGGTAACCACTACAAATAAGTATTCCTGTAATCCAGGAACAGTTAACTTACCAGATGTAAATCAAGGTTTTATGGCATAAACTAGATATGTCAGGCTTCATGTTAAACAAGTTGCACAACACCGCGTCTAGTTCTATGCCTGACAAGCAGCTCCCACGTTCACCGTGTAACTTGTCAACAACAGTCCAGAACGACACCAGAGGTTCCCACATAGAGTTATTCTCTCAAACATTATATACACATACTTATACTGTCAATAACGGGATTATAGGCCAGTTAGTATACCCCCCCCACACACACACACACACACACACACACAGGCCGACCCTGGATAACCCGCTAACGCGCCCGTCCCCCGCTCGGCCCGAAGCCGCCCTTTCCGCACCGAGGCGGAGCGGCACCTCCGGTCCGCACCGTCGGCTTAGCCGGACGCGCCGAGCAGCCGGCCGCCCACGGGCTGCGGGAATCGCCGAGGAGGCGCTGCGCGGCCTAAGCGGCGACTGACAGGCGACCTACGGCAGGGGCAGAGCGACGCGGCCGAGGCCGAGGCGGGGCCCAGCGCGACTTACCCCGTCCTGAGCGTCCGACGGCCGGCCTCCGTAACGGCTACCCCCGCAGCCCCGCGGACCATGCCATCGCCTCAGTGGCTACCCGGGACCGAAGTCACCTAAGGCGGGCGCCGGGCGCCATGGGTCGGAGGAGCGGCGCGACGCCTTTATTCCCCGCGAGGCAGTGCGCGTGAGTGAGTGTGAGTGTGCGTGAGGTACAGCGAGATGCCGCCGGTCTCCCCTGACGCCAGGCTCGCGCTCCCCGGTGGCCGCGAGCTCGCCGTCTTTCCCAGCGCCGCGCGAATGTCAACACGACGCCGCGTGACGTCACTCCCCCCTCCCCCGCCGGGGTCGGCGCTCACGTGGCCGCGCGCGCGCCCGGGCCCCCCGCCTCGTCACGCCGTGCATGCCGCTTTGTCACTAATACTTATAAGCTCCGCACGGCATTGCGTGGGTGCGACTCCCGACGCGGCAGCGTCCCGTGCAGTGCCACATATGCAGTGGAACGCGTCACATACGCACTGCATTGCCACTGTTATGACATGTGAGCCTTTTCCTGGCGTCCGATGTTGTTTTTCTCCGTTGCATTCTGGGTGGGAATTTCGCCGCACCAACATGGCTGCGCCCATCTGGCGTTGGGAAGCCCTCTAATCTAATGCTTTCACTTATCCGGCCACATTGCCGTAGTTTTAAACGTTTATGTGAAAATGGTTTACCTTTTGCTAAGGTGCAAGTTAAACTGCAGCTCCAGTTTTCCGCTGCGCTGTGTGCAAACTCGTCTGGCTAAAGTCAAAGATGTATGGATTCGCAGACGGTAGGAGGACAGGATCGATCGCTGTAGATTTCCTATTCTATGGACTAAACATATTTAAAAGTTAATGTCAGAGCTATTCCAGAGCTGGAAAACCTGCCGTTCAAGTTCATTACATTGTCAGTTTTCATAACGGTAGCAATCGCGGTAATTTAAATTTAATTCATTTGACTATTGCTTAAATAGATAGATTAGATAGATGTACTTTATTACAGACTCGAAGTCCAGCAAACAATGACAGCACATTAAATACACCACAACGGAAAAGAAAAAAAAATACAATTATACCATGCAGTGTTGCCATAACTGAGACTGATAACGAACAACACTGTTGGCCAGGGTCCTACTGATCTTATTTTAAAAAGACACTGGGCATAAATGTAGTTATGTTAGGAATGTTGAATAATACATCCTGTCGGTTGTTCTTAAATCCACCGTGAAGCGCGCACCTTCCCACTGATTCTAAAATCAAGCAATCATGTTCATCTTTACAGAGAAACCCCACTGACCCAACTCGTCGGTAGACGGAGCTTCTGTACGAAGCCGAATAATGCGACCCCCCGGCTGTGGGTCCAAGCTCGCAATTGGCTGGGAGGCGGCGTGCGACGAAACGCCAGGCTCCCGGGGGCCGCCCTGGGCTTGTCGGCACTGACGGTCTCAGCACGGCTGCTTTGCATTCCGGCACATTGTCACGATGGGACTGTAAAAGCAGAGGTCCAAACTCCAGAAGTTGAGCTTGACTTTAGCTGGGCGATTCTCTGGGAGTTCATTAAACCACAACTTCTAGCACTCCTGGGTGCCATAGTTGTAAGTAATATGAAATGTCCCGTAACTTATATAGTTCTTCCAATACAATTTTTTTTTCGTATTTATGGTATTAAGATGACTGTCATATGATAGAGATGGTGTCGCTCTGACAGAAATATAAGCAAAGTTCATGACTCATGACTGTGCTGTACATTATTCAGGTGTACAAGTACAGATCATGAACATAAACCATCACGACAATGCACTTTGAGTGCCTTGCAAGTGACCCAGAAAACCTTTGTACTCACTATTACTGCCAAACAGTAAATTAGTATCTTTTACATCCTTACTACTTAATTTTACTTGACTGCAGAACAATTACATTTAAATCTCTGTAAGTATTACAGTATCGTCTTATCTGGATTCTGTGAGCATGCACAGGGGGTATTTTGTAATAGCAGTTAAATAGTTAACGCACTGTCTCACCCTTTTAATAAGTATGGATGTGGACAGATGTAGTTTGACCATTCAGAGGTGCTGTGTTTGTGCGCTTTGCCTTGTTGCTGTCCAGCTGGCCTTCGGTGCAGCTGTCCTGAACATCCAGATCCCTCTCATGCTGGGTGACCTGGTCAATGTGGTGGCCCGGTACATGCGAGAGCACCCGGGGAGCTACCTCAGAGAAGTGAGAGAGCCAGCTCTGAAGCTCCTGGCGTATTACGGGCTCCAGGTGAGCTGCTGTTCAGCATTAAAGCCAAAACATCTCGCCGCAGTTCCATGCGAAGGTCCCTTTGATGGTCACATCTAGAATTCTAGTGCAGTCGGCTCCCCCCACATCCACACAGTCAACCAACTGCAGATCGAAAATTTTCGAGGGAAAAAAAAATAATCTAGAAAGTTGTAAAAAGCAAAACTTTAATTTGCCGTGCAGAGAGTCGAGAGAGAGAGAGAGAGAGAGAGAATGAATTTATATTTTCTCTATTTCTACAGAGATTTTCTTCTTATCTTTATTTCCTAAACAATTCAGTATAACAACCAGTTACAATGGTGCAGACATTATAATAGGTGTTATAAGTAGCCTGGAGGTGATTTAACATATATGGGAGGGTGTGCATAAGTAATCGGCTTACTACGCCATTTTATGTAAGGGACTTAAAAATCCGCAGAGTTTGATATCCTCGGGGGTCGTGGAACCAGTCGCCTGTGGATATTAATTATGGGAAGTTAAAAATTAATATGAGTTTTGAAGATTTGTCTGCATTCAGTCCTAGAGGTTACATGATTGATTTGTCTATACTCTGGGGCATTGTATTCGCCAGTAAGAGTCTAAATGTCACATCCATAATGCTTGAATAGCCTCGAAAGCTTTTTTACCTCATCGACGGAACCGTGACAGCATGAAAATTGTCCTTCTGGTAGTGCAGATAATTTCTTGCCCAGTCTGGCCAGCGAGTCAGAATTGACTTGTACACTCACAGCGTGGCTTCGCACATGATATCCATGAGATCACCTGGTTGTTTACTACGACATCTTGTGTGCAGGGCCTGTTGACCAGCGGTTACATCATCTGTCTCTCCAGGGTAGGAGAGCAAGTGGCGGCAGACATGAGGAAACGGCTCTTCCTGGCATTACTGAGGTTTTTAAATTCAGTAGTATTCCTTTTACTATTACGAGATGTGTTGCATAAAACAGAAGAAAGTGCTTCAGTGTGATTTTAAGATGTTGTATACCAAACATGGGGGGGCGGG
>JAODKM010000075.1:3698118-3712104 GCA_026780845.1 Petrocephalus sullivani
GCTTGAGGCTGAACAGATTTAGCTCAACTAACCTATCCTCATATGACATTCCTCTAAGACCAGGAATCATTTTTGTGCTTAAAGATCTTTAAAGGAAAACTGTGTACTTATTCAACTGTGCAGCTATCAAAAGGTGTAAACAATCTACATGTAAAGGAATAAATGAATGAGGAGTTTGAAAGTACGAAGAAAATGTATATTCCCTCCAGAGAGTGGAGGGAAAACTGCAAAATGAAAGCCACCCACAGTGAGATGTTCTGTAGGATGTATGAAGTAACCAGCATAGTCCAAATTTCACTTTCCACAGCTCAGGATTAAGTTGTATTCTTTTTCCCCCCCAAGGCTGGGACGCACTTCGACCTGCTGAGCAGAGGAGGCCTCTATGCTGACCTGATCCGCCGACAGAGGGCCCAGGGCCACAAATGAACATGGAAGCAGACGGACCGACCCCCGAACTAAGCACTGTAGTACAGTTTTGAATGCTGACTAGCAACTTCCAAACTGCTCTGCATATAAATAATTATCACTTACCATTACAATTAGCTAGGGCAGCTATACTTCATACCTAGCTTTCTGAGTAAAAGAGCATTAACAACATAAGATATGGGAAGTTCTGTTTAAATACACCACCTGTACATGTTTTATGAGTGGGAACATTGTTCAAATAGAAACTGTCATCATGTAGGTGGAACACATAAATGTCTCTGTACACTACAGCGTGGTGCTGTCTGCTGAGGAAAAAAGGTCCCAGAAACTAACTAAAATCATGCTATTCACAGCAAAATACCAACGATGAATATCAGACAATATTGTATTCTGAAAGTAATTTTTTGACCTGAAATTTAATCCACCTAATTGCTGCTGGATACAAACTGAAATAGTTTCTGCCTGTGGTTGTGTTGTCATAACGTGATTTTAAATTAAAGCATTTTAAAGAAGATGCAATGCTCATTGATGAATCAAACTTGTCTTTTTTATTTGTGTAAGTATTATTTTGTCAGACTTACTAAGAACATATCCTCCATGCAGTTTTTGGGCCCCCAGCCCAATCCAATTATTAGAAATTTCTTGGTGCTTGTTATTCAGGGGCCAGTGGAATAACCCTAACTTTCTTCTCCTTAACGGCGCATCCTGTCCGGTATCACATTCCTTTCTTGTTTATGCCAGGATTTGAGCTCATTAGATAAGCTGTCGCGCGTCTGCGACGCCGTCTGTCGCGGCTGACGGAAGTGCCGTCCGAGACCGCGCTGCAGTTCCGCCTGTCGCCGGTAGGGGGCCCGGGTGCTGCAGTTCCGCCTGTCGCCGGTAGGGGGCCCGGGGCGCCGCCGCCGCCGCCGCGCGTACGATATCTGCCCCGATTCCCTCGTACAGAAGCCGCGGAGCGAGCGAGCGAGCGCTGGCTAGCCGGGCAGCTAGCGTCGTTAGCCAGACAACATGCAGAAATACGAGAAGCTGGAGAAGATAGGCGAGGGTGAGTACGGAGGGCTTGGCTTCTGCCGTGCGGCGTTCGGTGGGAGCTCGCCTTCTGCGGCCGGCGGGTTAGCGGCGCGGCTGCGGCTCCGTAAGCGCCCGGCCTGCTTCGCCCGCACCGAAGGGCGCCCGCTTCCGCAGCGCACACATACCATCCCTTTGTAAATCCTCCACGCCTGCCAGGCCGTCCGTTTAAAATGTCCCCTTTCTAACAAAAGAGCTAAGGAAGGGCCAGCGGGGTGTCTGCAGAAGCGAGCTGCCGGGCGGGCTGTAGTGTCCGATGGCAGTGAGCATTAGCCGGCTAGCCGCACCTTCCGTCGCCTTTGTATCGTTATAACCTGTCATAACCCCGTAATGACCCCGTAATGACCCCGGAATAACCCCGTAATGACCTGTAATAACCCCGTAATGACCTGTAATAACCCCGTAATAACCTGTAATAACCCCGGAATAACCCCGTAATAACCTGTAATAACCCCGGAATACCTGCACATGCTGCCGCCGGGAGCCGAAGGCACCGTGCCCCCGCTGTTACCCCCCCGACACACAAGCCCTCCCCAGGCACAGCGAAGCCACCTTGGAGCCCGAGTAACGCGCCCGTCCATCTGCATGTAACGAACATCGGTGCGTTACTCTCACGGCCAGCCCGCAGCAGTATACCCTGGACCCCAGGCTAGGAGCGCGAGTTAGGATAGGAGAGTACTAGGTAGCTGGCTCAGTGCAGTCTAATCTGCTGTTAAGATGCATCAACGATTCTGGGCACGATGGACGAATTCAATGCGTTTGGTTATACACGATATGTAAGAATAAATCGACTGTCTAAATATTTGTGACAGCAGAAGCTCTAGGTTCTGTACCTCTGGTCACTATCTAGATTCCCCAGGACCAGTAGATAATATTTGGCTATGTAGTACAACATTAAATAATTACTGGCCAATTTTTAAAATAATGTGCACATATATAAATGTATTACAGATCATCAAGTACATATATTTGTAATCATGATGAGCCTCTTTTATAAGTAAGTCTATTGACATCTTTAATGGATTTAACAGGTACCTATGGGACGGTCTTCAAAGCCAAGAACAGAGAAACTCATGAGATCGTCGCTCTGAAGAGAGTGAGGTTAGATGACGACGACGAGGTATTTGCGTTCATGCGTCATACATAATATATAATAAGACACAGGATGATGCATTTCTTATTCCAGTTTTATCATCTTACCTTTTAAAGGGTGTCCCAAGTTCAGCTCTGCGGGAGATCTGTTTATTGAAGGAACTAAAACACAAAAATATAGTCAGGTAGGTATTAAAGGCAATCAGACATAATGGAAATTTACACTTGATATAGAAACCTTTGCTGAACAATGTTTTGGAATTATAGTTCCAGAATAGTGGAATATGCTTTCATGCCTAACAGTTGCTGCCGTAAAAACACTAAGCAACCTGAGTCCGTAAGCTGAATGCTTTTTACTGGGAACATGAACATACAGAACATGATGTCTGCTTGTGTCAACACAAGTTTTCTTTTTATAGGTTACACGATGTTCTGCACAGCGACAAGAAGTTAACATTAGTGTTTGAATACTGTGATCAGGTGAGAAGCTGTAATGACTGCATACAGACGTCAATAACTGTTCACAGAAGACTGAAAGTGGGCCTTTGTAACATGCTTCCAGCATGCAAAAGAAATACTTGCATTGCATAACTATAATCATCAAAGCCTCTTGAGACAGCTTGTGACATTTTGGGATTGAATGGAAAGTTCCCTCTTTGGAATTCTTGTTGGTGATGGGGTTTATGCCTTTTGGGAAGTGTTAGTTTTAATCCCTTTTTATGGACGGCATGTATGATGGTGAGCTACTTTTAGCAGTGGACAGGAAAATGCTATTTTTACTCCAGGAATGGGTCAGTGTTGTTTTAGATCATTTTGGCTACAGTGGGATGATTTTAATGTAGAACATTTGTAAAATGGATTTTTGTGTCTTTCGAAGATATAGTGCTTTGCAGTTGTAGTGTCTGACTTTAATCCATTTGCTTCTGGGTATTTTTTATTAATATTCAGATTAATATATTATTTTTGATGTTACTCTGTTCCAAACATCTGAAAAACTCCTGTTCTCTCCACTCCACAGGACTTAAAGAAATATTTTGACAGCTGCAACGGTGACTTAGACCCTGAAACTGTCAAGGTAAGCATTTAAAGATCTGAGTTGATTTTTTTAGTTAGTAGTAAATGTTAACTTGATTTTTTTAACAGAATTTATGTAGCTTTTTGAAGTATTTTTAAGGAAACGGATATGTAATGACATTTTGGACAACTTAATGTTTGTCACACTGGAATCACTTTCTCAAAATAGTAAAACCTGCCAAAACTGTAACATTTAACGAGCTGACATTTCATTAGCAAGACACAGTGAGATTCTCACAGCCTTAAATATCTGCCTCTAAATTAACTGAAGCCCTCCAAACAATTAGCAAGAAAAATACTCTATTGAAAAATGCACACAAACGGATACATAGAGCAAAATCACTATGTAAAAACAAGGAAACCTAGGTCATTTACTTTACCAAAAAAGAAAAATGTGGCCAAATGTGCTTTCCCTTACAATGCAGTGAGGATAAAACCTCCAGCCATGGTGAATGCATGCCTGGCTCTTCCCTGCAGTAACTGCCGCACAGCCAGCCAGTAGCATGCCAAGAAGAAATATCTGGTCACACACCTTTCAAAACAACATTCACTTAGGCCCAGAAATGGAGGGAAAAAACACAGTCATACCCAGGTGACCTGAAAACTGCTGTCACAACACAGCAGCAGTGTGAAAAGATACACTGTCCCAGATCGCTGCAAATGGTGTCTCGTCGGTGCTCACTGGCCTTCCTGGGGAGCAAGGCTGTGCTCAGGCTGTCATGGTCTAGTTGGGCCCTGTCACAGGTAGATGTGAGAGAACTTCATCTCTAGAAATGGGTGCACACATGGTGATGTTCGCAGCCCTCCAGATGTACCATCTCACTTAGCTGTGAATATTATTCCTGTGCCGCTAGAGCACACATTCAAAACCTCCATTTTTGATGTTAAATAGGCTTACCGACAAACTCTGACACATGATGTGCCGTACTGAAGGACAGCTAGATAATCTAGTACATGACACATTGTCATTTTTGAGTGGGACCTAATTATTTTTGACCAGTTGAGACCTATGTCTTGCCATTATTGCTGAAATACCATGACATACTGTAGATTAGCCATGGAAATTTCTTGAAATTTCTTATTTGGATTTTGAAGTTATTTATAATGGCAAAAGCACAGAATTTTTGTTTAGCCTAGTGGCCCTGGTTGCTTACCGTAGAAGTCAAGATCTGCCACTAGGGGCAGACTTGCATAATTTAATTTGGTTAGCCACAATGGCTGATGGTAATCGGCAAGAAAATTTGTGAAATAATGTGGGAATTAGAGGAAGAATGTGGCAATATAGTAACTCCTAAAAACCTGAAAGGCACAGTTTGGTTTTCACCGGCAATTTCTGAAAGAAATTCAGAAATAACGTTACTTCAGTAATTGGGATCAATATGCAATATACCACAGTATAATATATAGACAGTATGATGTTATGAAAAATGAAATACTGCCCGTGCCAAGTTAGATGTAGCCTGAACCGAAGTTAGGATTTGACTGCATGGATGACATTTGTTTTATTTTTAAGCTATTTTATGCACATAAGCCTGTGTCACCTGTCTAATGTCAGTCGTTTATTTTAATTTCGCATCATAATTTAGGTGACTTTTTTTTTTTTTTGCTGTTGCTGCCGGTATTTCTGTTGTGTTGGTAGCTAAGTAAATAATGTGTTATATATTATTGTCTCCTCGTCATTTTGCCAACGTAAGACAGAAGTAGGCTAATGTTGCAGGTTCCACCTTTCATGGTCGGTTCCACAAAATAAACATAGGCTACTGCACTGTACTGTGTTGGGCTCAGTTTGTAGTAAAACTGCATAATCAATATTTGTATTTCTTCGAATGATATGTCTGTGATTTTATACAACTTTGAGCCGTTTTTAAGAGGAGTTTCCCAATCCTAGCATAGGTGCATGGTGGACTTCATCAGGAAGCTCACGTCTTCTCTGATGGGCTCCAAGCTGCTCCTCCTCCTTGTGCTCATCATTCCATCTTCAGCGTTGGCATCTGCCGGTGTACTTGCTGCACACAGCAGTTCACGCGTGGCTTCCTATTATGTGTGAATATTCTGTCCGTTGATTGGAAAAGTGTACAATGTTGTTTAGTACACATGCAGTGATACGGCTATAATTGCTATCGGGTGTGAACAGATTATTTCGATCTGCTGCTAAGACTTGATTAAGCCTTATCCTTTGTTTTTAGTGTTTTTGTAGCAGTGTGTTTACAATTTACATTTTCTGTGAAAGTATCTCAGAATATGTTGTGGGATTTCCATTTGCTATTACAGAAAGTGATTCCTGTTTTATAGACATGTCCTCCAGTAATTGAGAATCCCTTATATTCAAACTTACAGTCATTTATACCATACCTGGTTTTTCAGAATAATTTACATCATTGAGAATATAGTGATCGCGTTCCAGGGACGACTTTGCGCTCTGTAATCAGTGTTTCAAAATATGGATTCATGGGCTTTGAAGGGCAACAGTATTTTTCATTCCTTCTCCTATTTTGCTCTACAGTCCTTCATGTACCAGTTATTAAAAGGACTGGCTTTCTGCCACAGCCGAAACGTGCTACACCGGGATCTGAAGCCACAGAACCTCCTTATCAACAGGGTGAGGAATCGGCTAGACGCTACAGTGCGGTGTGGCGGTGACAAGCCCGGCCGTTTTCAGTTAGAATTTTAGCTACGTAATATCAGCGTAGCTGCCCCTGGGAAATTTCCAGCACAGCTGAGTGTTCACCTTTGTGCCCTGCTCAGAATGGAGAGCTGAAATTGGCCGATTTCGGGCTGGCGCGAGCATTTGGGATTCCAGTGAGGTGTTACTCGGCTGAGGTAAGGAAAGCGAAGCTTTGGCAGGAAACGCCTAAGAACACACCTTTGTTGTCCCAGATTAAATTTCTTTTATAGAAAGATTTTGTCTGACTGAGTTAAAGCAACACTGTTTACCCTTACTTCTGGACAGCTGGAGTACTTGATAATAGCAAAAACCTTAAGCAAATATTCACAATAAGCAGTCCTTTATTTTTATTTTTTTGGGGGGGGGGGGCGGGCAAAAACCTGGTACCCACAATGCTTTGGTCTTCTTGCCTGTAGGTAGTTACTCTGTGGTACCGGCCGCCAGATGTCCTCTTTGGTGCTAAGCTGTACTCCACTTCCATCGACATGTGGTCAGCAGGGTGCATATTTGCAGGTGCACTGCTCCTTCAGACCCGCCAACATCACAGCAGCCAGCCCCGCCTCACAGTGGCAAATCGTGAGAGTGGTCTTGTAAAATCTCACAGGGATACTCCAGCCTTAATGCCTACTGGCAGCTGAAGCACGGCCTAATTTGGTAGCAGTCGCTTTCCAGTGGAATTTTTTCAGGACCCTATACATCTACACCCTATATGGCCAAAAGTATGCGGACTCCAATTTGTCTAACATCTCATTACGAAACCAAGGGTACTAATATGAAATTGGTCGGTTCATTGTTGCTTTAATAGCCTCCACTTCTCTGGCAAAGCTTTCCATTAGATGCTGGGATATTGCTGGATTTGCTTAGGTTGGGTGATCAGGTCCCCTTTCTGTGAGCTTATGTGGCCGACCACTTCTCAGCTGAAATTTTCCCCAGATGTTTTGACCATCACAATCTCTTCACTTGTGCTTGACCAGGGCAGCTCTAGCAGGGCAGAAATGTGGCAAACTGGCATGTTGGCAAGATGGCGTCCTCTAATGGTACCAAGTGGGAGGTCACTAACCACTGCTGATAATTACTGCTGCAGGAGATCGCATAACTGTGTGCTTAATTATACATCTGTGTCAGCAGTGGGTGTGCATTAAATGGGAAATTCCTCTGATTAATTGGGGTGTCCCCATACTTTTGGCCATAAAGTATATTAGCTGTAGGGGGCCGTGTCAGAAAAGCTTGAATACCACTGCTCTATACACTAGATCATGTGTCCTGAGGTCTGAGCTATATGCTTGGCTTTCAGTCACAGCTGTTTTATTTAGCCTGTATGTCATTATTTTCCAGAGTTGGCAAATGCAGGAAGACCCCTGTTTCCTGGGAATGATGTGGATGACCAGCTGAAAAGGATTTTCCGATATCCATTTGGAAACTGTAACTGATAGGCAGTAGCATGTTACATCTTCTTTAATACTTGGTAATCTGTTGTATACACAGCTACCTTGGCAATGTAATTATCACTGGCTTGGTTCATAGTATGTAAATATGGTTTCTGCTAGCTTCGGGTCTCTGTAAACATCTACGTCTTCACCAGAAGGCGTACTACACATCTGTGTAATCATTACAATAAAGTCCCCCAGGATGCTACAGCAGGCACTGGGGTCTTCATCTGGTCTTTCCAAATGGATGACAAGTCTGTGGAGATGTTTCAGTTCAGAATAAGCCGTGTATTTACCTTAATGCTTTGACACATTGTTGGGAACTCCAACAGAGGAGCAGTGGACAACAATGACCAAACTGCCCGATTATAAGGTGAGACCCCCGCCTGCTTGCCCACACTCAGTCAATGGCTTCCTTCTCAGTATAATGTTCTCAGTTACTTCGCGTAAGCATAGTTCTTTTAAGTACTGTAAAATGAGGGACTGCACTCCTCTCTGTTCCCAGCCATATCCAATGTATCCAGCCACCACATCACTGGGGAACGTGGTCCCCAAGCTCAGTGCCACCGGAAGAGACTTGCTGCAGGTGAACATGCATAGTTATAAACTTCTGTTAAGATCTTCCTCAAAAAAGCGGTATACGGGACACTGGTGTCTAGACAGAAATACATTAGCACAGAGTGAGTAATATGTGAGGACCATTAGTGTTCGGCACCCTCTGGTATGGGAGCAAATCAGCCGCATTATGCACCCTGCTTGGACACACCTGCTGTGATTTGTGTTGGGCAAACTGCTTTTCTCAGTGATCATTTCAATGGATCTTTCCACAGAATCTCCTGAAGTGCAATCCCGTGCAGCGCATCTCAGCAGAGGACGCCTTGCAGCACCCGTACTTTGCTGACTTTTGCCCCCCCTAGACATTTGCTAAAAAGAAAAACTCTGCCGGACAGGACCTCCCCCCCACACACCTTGACAGATTGGACCTTTCCACTCCATCGTAAATCACAGGAATGGCCAGAACCCTTATAGTCAGAGCCTTCACCTGAGACGTAGAAGTTGTCAGGAAGGAAGAAAGTACAAGCAGCTAACATGACAGGCTTCTGTCAAAGCAGTCAAGTCGTCTTTTCCATAAAGGCTGTCTGACAGGCGCTGGCCTCCTGCAGGGGCCTCACTGTAGCTCAGGCATGCCCTATACACCTCGCATGCCTGGCAAACACTGGGCTTGGAGTACTGTTTCCCTAGCAGAAGATACATAGGTATTTGGTACACCACCATCTGTGGGGCATCGTTCATCTATCTGAACCATATCTTTCAGCTCCAGTTAATTAAAGTTAAGGCACTATCAGTCAACTACTGGTTGGTTGTATATTTATAATTTTAGGTTTAGTTTCATTAAGGTTGAACTGTTTGCCACTTACTAACATAGGTTTGAGATTGTATAAATTAAAGAAAAAAATGTTATTTAAATGTACTTATTTCTCAGGCTTTCTTGTATGGCTCATGATGTTCTGTTCCTTTGCACTTTGATTGCAGGACCTTAAGAAAAATTGCTTGTGCTTTTTTAAGTTTATTTTTATCATTTGGATTTACATGGATGGAAAACTGAAGGTAGAGGCGTCCCTGTTTCGCTGGGATATAATGGACCATAACTGTTGTGTGGACTCGCATGTGTTCTTATGTTGTTGCTGCTGTTACATTTTATCGTTGAGTGAGTGTCTTACGGCATATTGAGACTGCTGAACAACAGTGTATTACCACCCTTTGTGGACCGACGGAGCCAGCTGGTCTCACCTGAGTCCTGTTCCATGGCAGCAAAGACTTTCTTAATGACGGGTATTTTAATTTTTGGCACGATTTCTTAAAAGTGTTATTTCTTTGTATCCATGCTGTAAAACTCTTCCACTGTGTATACATATTAAGTTACACAAAATCACAAAGTTTTAGCTTATAGTAATAATCATGGGGGAAAAAAAACTGTGTATCACACTTGATTTGCAGCCATAAGGTTAATTTTTAGGTTAAAGGTTACAAATAGGTTCTCAGAAATTCAGAACAAAAGTATTCATTAAAAAGTATGTGCTTGCCTGCTTTGATATTTAAATAAATAGAAACAAAGTACGTTGAATAGAATCCTCCCCACTCTAAATAGTGAGTTGTTTTATATTAATATGTCAATTAGATTAAGATGCATCCATTTTGACTAGGAATAGTTCTTCAGTAGCATTTTGTGCAGTTCTTGGGTTGAACTCAATTCAGACAGGATGAATAAATTACAAGCTGACATTTAGAGTGGTTATGAAAACTCTGATTGGCTGTTAGTTTTTATAGTATTTTTATGAGACTTCTTGTCCCCCAGGCTACGGCACATAAATCAAAGACAAATCCTGCAAATTTTAAGTCAGTACAACACACCTTGGGCACAATTCCTCTAGAATGCAAATTCAAACCCTGTTTGCGGTAACTGCTTCGGTTTTTTAATTCCACAAAGCATTGTGAGTTGAGTTTTCACTAAAAGAAAAATGCTTGGTGTAGAAACAGAAATGAAACAGCAGTGAAAGACAGAGCCTGTCTAGAAATCTGTTTAGGATTTAAAGCTCTGCGTTCTGTCTGACGGCACACAGTCATGAGGACATGCCAAAAGATTCCAGTCAAGAGCCAAAAGCAAGAGTAAAAATATTACAACATTGCACACAATCTCAGAACATTGCCAAAATACGCTGCCTTTTGTATAGCTACATGACAAAGAAAAAAACAGTTTGGAAGTAAGGACCACTCTATTCCTGCACTTTCCTCATTGAGTCGGTTAGCCTTTTATCAAATTACATATAGGACTAAGAGTTTTTGCTATTTAGTATTTTTATGTGTAGTCAATACCTGTACATTTTAAGTTGTATATTTGTATAAGTATTTAATAAAGTACTCTTAAGTATAGAGCCAGTTTTGTGTAATTTCAGTGTAATCCCCATAGTAGAAAGAGCACCTTCAGTTCTCTCAGATAGCTTATACTCTGGGACACTTACACACAGGGTTACCACTATACTTACCATGATCAGCCTGAGAAGGCGGCCACTCCCGGTACAGAGACACGCAAAACAGAACATTTACGAGAAGGCCTTTTTTATTTGAAGTATATTTCAGGTCTTAGTTCATTCACAAAATATGCAGGTAGTTATTTACTGAATATATACAGTAAATGGAGCCAGATGAGCCAAGGTACAGTCCCCCAGGTGCCACGTCAGGTAAGACAGAGATATATTGGTGTTTGGAGACAATATGCACCAATGAACATCCATTTAAAAAGATCCTAACTGATAAAATGCACAAATACTGTATAAAATACAAATGACTGGATGTTTTGAAATGACTTTCGTTCTTCGTTCAGAACATCCCTTCCACACTTTCAGCCCTTCACATTGACACATAAAAAAAAAAGTCTAAAATAACATGTTTCAGAAATTCCAGCATAATACACCATGGGCTGTTTACCTTGCCGTTCACATCCACGTTTAAATGCGTTTCCCAAAAGCAAAGATGAAGGAGCAGCGAAAATGAAACCAAAGAGGCAGATGAAGAGAATCGGTGAGGTGCCATGAAATGCTGAATGTGAACATCAAGGAAAGACGCCTGCCGGACGTCCTAGCTGGTCCTCAGATTGCGTTTATAGACTCTGCCATTCAGAACAGAGCTGGGAGCCAATCCACAATTTTTAGACCGAAATATAAATTTGTCAAATATCTATACACAAACATATATATAAAAAAAACTAAACATAGATTTAAAAGGTAAAAAAGATAAATGCTTGGCTAATTTGATACACTGCGATCTTCATTACGATCCGCGTAGGTACAGAGACTCTTCCTGGTAATGTAGCTGCTTCTTCCCTAACAAGGTCATCAATTCCCAGCACATAGCTGAAAACAAGGACATGGTACTGAGGCAAGGGTAACCAGACAAACCGCGCATTACATGCTAACCGGCATCAAAATGACGGAAGAATAACCACACAATCAGATTAAAACTACTTTCATCAAAAGGCTACTTTGAAAAAAGCATGTCAAGACAGAGCAGTTCTCCAGTATACCAGTTTGGACCAGTGAAGTAAGTATTTGATCTGGCTTGTATAAAAACTATTACGTTACGGAGGACCCTGTGGTCATATGATACCTTTGTAACCATTGTATGTCCAGCTGTGTGTCTAAAGGTGATTGAGGACATCACTGTTAAAAATACATGGTAAGTTACACAGCTGCCAGTAGCGCTGGCTCTCTGTCAGAGTCACAGTCGGTCTCAAGGAACGTGCCGTTTGCTTCATCTGGCTTCCAAGTACTTTACTGATACTAGTAGATATATACGGAATATGTACTAAAACATAGCAAAGATACACAAGGGTACATGAGGCATCAGGGACTGGCAGTGGACATGCAAGGAGGCGCGGAGGGGTAGAGGCCCACAGTAACACACACACACGGCTTCTGAGCTTGAAGAGTAGAATACACCAGACTTACTAGGCGATGACAGAGCTACAGTTTAATCTACTAGTGGGCTGAACTTAAGTCTTAAAAATCCATTAAAAGCTTTGTGTCAATATACAGCTAGGACTGCTATGATGTTGCTTGATGGATTTTAACAGCACGTCGTCCCGTTGCCCCGTCGAGAGGCTCTTAAAACCAGCACACTGCCTGCTTTCCCTCTCAGTGTTCTGCGGTGGCCCCTGCTTCTCTGTGTTTGGCCAGAAGAATCGGCTACTTGGAGATCAGGTCATAATCATATAACAACATTATAGTGTCCAAAAGCTGCCTCATACAGTAGAGCTTAACTTTTAAAAAGCTTGCTGAAGGCACCCTGAAGTGGTCTCCAGACAAGACTTGATTTTTACTCATTATTTTGTCTGTGTGGGGGAGGGTGTTACAGTTAGACATTATGAGAAGCAATACATAAGTCAGACATCTTAACCCCCCTCACTAGAGTCATTGCCATTATAGTTGAGCTTTGCGTGGCTTATCCGATAATGTAATTATGCTCAAAGCAAGACAGCTGCGGCCAAAAGAATCAAACTGTCTACAAACTGTTATTAGAGTAATCCCACATATTTTTAGTGGAGCTGATTACACAAAATATATATTATGAACCGGCTGGATAAAATTCTGAAATGTCTGAAATCTTATTGCTCATAATAAACATCAGAATACATTAAACTGCTTCTAAACATTCCCTGGAGGGATGAAAAGCACTAATTAAATGTAGTCTGTTTTTGTTATTATTATAAGTAATAGAGTTGACATGAAAATGAATCGTTATATACAGGTTCTTCAAATTTAGGCCACCCAGAACACACACAGTGAATTAACAGTATTGCTCTCCTTCTGCTTGCAAAATGGGAGTAAATCTACACTCTCACTCTAGACATGGTCAGATGGATGTGGGGGAAATAACACGGAAGCGTCGTTGCTAGAAGCTCGGGGGGGGGGCACCGACATATCCTGTGAGCTGAAGTTTAAACACGGTACCAGTTAATGGACTCAGTGGATTTCCACAACCCTCATTTAGAGGAGACATAAACTGGGCTCAGCCTCCCTGAACAGAAGAATGTGTTTCAGAGGCATTCTGTGCTTCACAACAGTCATTTTTATGTACAGGATAAACAGTCATTGAGTTACGTTCTCAGACCAACAGTAACTTCCTTTCCTGTCGAACACCACTTTCTTCGTCGCCTTTTTAAACCCAGCTGTTGCTATTTACATTGATTGTAATCATAATTCATAAAATGTCACTGAGCTATTCATTATGAAGGGAGGAGGAGATATAATCATGGATGCTGGAGTAGTGGGAGGAGGAGATATAATCATGGATGCTGGAGTAGTGGGAGGAGGAGATATAATCATGGATGCTGGAGTAGTTAGCTGTCCCCTTCACACTCTTCATGACTGACTTTGTACTCAATCCACTCGGATAATTTTGCACTGTCATTACCTAGCGGTGCATCACAATGCAAAGGTGGCACAGTTTTGTACTACGAGACCATTAAAGTGGAAGTCCTCAAAATACACAGTCCACTCAAATGCTGCGCTCCTTCTTACTAAAACACTGCCAAGTAGGCAAATGTGCAGACTGGGGGGGGGGGGGGGCGTCCCCCCCCCAAAAAAGGACTTTTCCCCGGGAATCCCTCATAAAACAGCCAACCCCCACAGAAAAAAACTGTAAAAAAACAATAATAAAACACAGGGAGGCTTTCCT
>JAODKM010000075.1:3719496-3731232 GCA_026780845.1 Petrocephalus sullivani
CCCGTCCCGAGTGTCCCCTGCCTCATGCCCTCTGCAGGGCATGAGGCAGGGGACACCCGGGATGGGATGCCAGCCCTTTGCAGGGTACTCACACACATTCACGAAAGACAATTTACCTACACCAATTCACCTAAACCACATGATTTGTGAGAAGTGGGAAGAAACCTGTGCAGACATGTGGTGCAAACACCAGACAGTGAGCTGACAGAGGGAACCAGCCACAACAAAGCTATACTGTGAGCTTGGAAGACAAATCAAACAAACTAAGAAATTCGCAAGGAGGAGCACGTGTCTTTTTCTGACCTCAGGCCAATAACAAAACAAATAAATAAACATTTAGTCTACTTTTAGTCAAAAGATCAATAGCCTGAGAATACTGACGGTGCATTTCTTAAAAAGACAGAGTACAGCAACTATGGAAAATATAACTAATCAAATCACAGCTTTCTTAGCCGCAACCAACCACTGATGGATTTTGAAAAGCTGCAGCCTGCAGAAACTTCAAATAAAACCCCAAAGGGGGTCCTTAAGTACTGGAACATCAAGCAAGCACAGCCAGCTGCCCCTCCCCTCCCCAAAATTTTGGAAGCTTATCACGGGCGTCCAAGAGATACCTCTAACTTTCCATTGATATGTTTCTATTGTCTTTTAAGCTCTTTTCCTTATACACTATTTTCTCATTTTAGATAGGGGGGTGAAAAAAGGCTCTCTTTTGAGTAGTGGTGCCTGATGGAACAGGATGCTATGTCCTATTTGCACAGCTGATCGCCGTTGAAAACGATCTGCCACCAACTGGTATGCAACTACTTTGGGCTCAGTGAGCACAATCCACTTGGAAATGCAGGATATTATACACACACCACAAACAATAAGTAGCAGGCAAAAGGATGCGCTGCATCAGAATCACTGTCCAAAGCTAACCGCTAACAGAGGCCACTGTATAAAACACTGCAGGGAGCAAAATACAAAAGAAACATAAGAGATGGTCCCCAAAAGACCATGCATGGGACCACAGAGCCACATTGCTTTTTACAGCCTTTGTGGCATTTTCGATTATTTTCACAGTAAAATATCCTGACTGGTAGGAAATTGCTGAGCTGCCATTTAAAATCTGCATTGATTTCAAAGGATCTTAATGGCACCAAAATGAAGGGTAGTTTGAAAAAAGAGGGAAAAAAACGTCGCTGTCAAGGTCAGTAAGAGCGTTTGGGTAATTCCTAAGAAAAGGCAAGACACGTACAAATCGTATCCAGTCCATTACTTCACGCAGGTCATTAACCAGTGATCTGCATTCATGCCTAATTGTGGAGATCTGGTTAGAATCTAAAACAGTCACTTTTTTTTAAACTGAGGGGAGGAAAAAAAACGTCAAACCTTGAATTTTTATTGTTATGTTTTTCTCGAGAAAACATCCAGCAAAACTGCTCAAACTGAAGGTGTTAGTCAGAGTAAGGGCACGGAATATGGAATGGGTCCCGGAGGGTCTGAACAGAGAGAGAGAGAAGGGTAGGGAGGGTCTGTTATCAATGGGGATCACTACCTGGGGGCAAGATTAGGCGTGACACCCGGGCTGCTGGGGTTCTCTGGAAATTCCTGGAATAGACACGATGAAAAGGAAGATGAAGAAGGTGACCAAAAGAAAAGAAAAAGGAAATAATACAATGCAGAGATTAAGTAAATAACCAGTGCTTTGAAACAAATCAGTGTGGTCATCGAGTGCAATGGGGTAGGACGGCACTCCAGGACATGACGTGGATGCCAGGCCTTGGGCTGCCAATCAAGCAGACATACATCTCTGTACATTAACACTTAAGGAATGGACGAGGAACAAGGAATAGTGGACTCACCACATGGCATAATGCCTCTAGCTAATGTAGCAATAATGGTGTTAGTAACCTGTAATGAGAATTTTATACAACAGGAATCTCTCCCACGTTTGGGACAGAAAAGCTGAATTGATGTTTTTTTTGCCCGTCCTTTTAAATTGAGGCCCAAAAGAGTCAATTTGTCAGTTGGCTGTACCATTTCCACCACTCAAACTAGTAATAGGCTATGAAAATGTTTACATTTGCAACACACACACACACACACACATATATATATATATATATATATAATGTGTGTGTGTGTGTGTGTGTGTGTGTGTTATCGACCAGTTATATTGTTATAGAATATCATATATTATAGAACATGTAAACGAATTTCAAATACACTCCTTAATACAATCATAATCAAAAGCATTAGTTTTTAAAGGGGGCTAATGGAACACTGGGACACTGCTCATTTTAAGTCATTTAAAAGCTATGCAATTAGCTAAATGTTTTTGACACCTGGATTAAAAATGATGAATATCTTACAGTTATGTATTAAGTTTCCGTGATGTTTGCCTATGCTAAGAAAAAAATTAGCTCATCCTTAACTACAAATGCCAAAAAGTTCCAAAACTAAGCAAAAAGTTACCAAGTTAAAAAATGCTGAAATTCCACAGGGTATTACAAGCAGACTTATGAGAACATTAAGTTCAGATTTTCTGCTTAACCCATGTCCTGGAGTGCAGTAAAAATGTCATTATGTGGCAATTTGAGGTCGAATGAGTTTTGAATTCACACCAAAATAAAAACCAGGTCAAAGTCAATGTACTGGACCTCCTCTGTGGGATTAATGATCATTAGGGAAAGCAAAACATGAAGATGATTTAACTCTTACGGGAAAGTGACACAAAGCACTGTTAACCGACTGACTTGTGCGCGATTTGTACAAATAACTGAACAAGTACACAGCTGACACCAAGCTCTCACGGTCATATAAAGGAGCATCAAACTCCACTTCTATTTGAGGTATGAAATGTCAGAATCTTCTAGTTCCTACTCAAACTGCAGTCTATGGCACCCAGACACAATAAAGCTAAAAATATCCAATACAATCTAAGTTTAATTACTAAATTTCTGAGAACAGGGCTATGAGCTGCAAATTACATTTTGAAAGAGAGATGTTGAACTACGCCCAAACCAGTCTTATGTTTTCTTTTCATTTGATGTGTTTTAAAATGAACACAATAGTTATTGCAATTATATGCCAAAGGGTAAGAAAAACAAGATCTTTTTTTTAATATGATGCTGTGTAATACTTCTAGGATCTACTTTGACTAATCTCAGCCTTTGCTAATGATTTTAATGGCAGTATTACAGTATGTGTCAGAAACCGAGTGTTACAAACCACACTAAATAACCAATTTAGAAAAATAATACAGCTTGAAAATAAAAAGAAACAAAAATCAATCCTCATAAGTCCAGAACTGGCACAAATGAAAGCAAAATACTGAGGTTCACAAAGGACACATGTAAAAAAGGACGGATGAGTAAGTAATTGTGTTGAACAGTATAGCTCTTGTACTCCACACAGTACAATACAGTGCACTTTGGGGAACTTGTGCACAGGCTCAGAAGCCCAGACAGGAAATAAAACAACATTACAAAACACAACTGCACCAGAACACCGGCAAGTCCACACGGCGGCTCCATCCAAACATATTGCTTGTGTAGTTAGGTATACACCATGTGTAGTTAGGTATACACCAAGTGTAGTTAGGTATACACCAAGTCGTCATCTTATTTTGCTCCCAAAGGTTTTAACAACACAAATAATTAAACAGACAAGCACAGCACTTTACTGCAGATATTAAATGCCGGGAAATTACTGTTTTATTCCATCTTCACGTCAGACTCTTCTGTGTCATTCTTTGAATTCCTTGTTGAGCTTTCCAAATGAATGGCATTTAATATATATGCAGTATAGATATAGAGTCAAATAACCACCACAAGTAATGGAAGAAAATGTCATGCCATCCATTTAGAATCACATGTATTATTTGGTTACAATACATAGCTAGAAGTTTCAGGCATCGTGTTTAATTGCCTGATGAATTCACAAAGGCTACTTTCCACAGTAAAATGGTTACACACTGGATTTGGCGATTCAGAGGTTTTCGTGACACGTAATGCACTTATTTGAGGGGAAGGGGCGTTCTCTCAACAACGTTCTGCCATGTCAGCATCTCAGCCAAACTCCAGGACTGAAGCAACCGTTCATGCAAAAAAATCTTCAGGCAGTGGGGGGGGCACATGTCTTTTTCAGACCTCATCTGCTAGCTGCTAGATCCACTGGATCGAGTAGCTCAACTATAGTCACAAATTGGCTTTTGTGGCTGTTCCTTTAGACCGAATCACGACTACGACGGGACTGTCGTTTCTGAAACAGGACGATTTTGAAGCCCTGTGTGGCGCAGACTGAAGCCAGTTTGATTTTGGAGGCATTTAGGCTTGTGTGGATAAAATGTAGAGAGCAGGACAAGCAGACCAAAAGCAAATGTGGCCAAGCGCCAAACAAAACCCAACCAGCAGGCGCCCTGCCACGGCAGGGAGACGGCCTTTCACACCCCGCAGTGCGAGAAAAAGACATGGCTCCCCCAAAGGCAGCATTCACGTTAACAACCAAGCGTTGAGGAGAAAGGGCTCTGGCCGTTGTGGGGAGGAGCGTTAGTTACCAGATTGTCGCTCTGACACCGTCTGGGACGTTTCTTGCGTATGAAGAAACCCAGGACTCTATCTTTAAACACCTGCATAGATTGAAGGGAATGGAAATATGTAACGTGATCAACATGACCACGACACGTGAATCGGCTCTTTACATACCACATTAAACCGACCGAGGATAGTCTGTTGTTGTCAGGCACAGCATTGCAGCGGACAAAACAAACTGAAGTCTTCGTAGGACAACATTCTAATAGTCGAACAAACAGCTAAAATTGACTAATGCTCTCTCTAGCGATAGCAAATTCAGGTTTGTAAGCACAACACCAGTTGTATCCTTATCACTCACCGTATCCCTAGGCCCTCTTAATGACCTCTAAAACCTGGTAGCCACTGGGTCAGAACACACTGGGTTCCAGCACCAAGGAACATGACCCCCAAAAGCACCAACTCTGCCACTGGTTCTGTTCTTCACTTTTAGTACATCCCAGGCAAAAAGAGAGAGAGAAGTGAAAACTTGCCTCATACAAGTAATCAAATATTTCCAATATTGTCAAGACGCTGGCTCCGATGAACAGCCCCATCTGTCCACCAATGTCACCTGTGCAAAAGAAGGTTTCATCATTAGTATTAATTACTAGGTTGTCACAGGGTCTGTAACACCTTGTCCTTTATTATCCAGCATTAGCACGGTTTTGGCTTTCTGCTCAAGGGGAAACCTGGAGGAATCCGTGTCTCACCAAGCAGTCCTGCTACTTCATACGCTTTCTTCTGCTCTATCTTCTCATAGTTGAGAGCCTCAAAGAAGATGTCCAAGACTAATATGTTGTCTCTACAACACAAAAATAATTAGGGAAAGGGGTTAAAAAAAAATCTCCATACCACAGCCAAATGAAACGTCTCTCTTTATCCCATACCTTCCAGGTTACATGAACAGGACGCCATCTTGCATGCTGGGGGAGCAGTGGTCTCATAAACGTGCTCCCCTGTTTAGCTCAGCACCATGCACTCTTACCCTATGTACTGCTCTGTCTTGTTGAACTTCTTAGCCAAGTATTTAGCAGAAGCTTTGCTGGGGATTTTCACCATGGACAGCTCCTTGCCATATCGTGTCATGTTGCAGGGGGTCTCGCATACACAGTAGTTGTTGTCCTTCTCTACCAAGAAATCTGTGAATATGGGAGGAGGACATAAAATAAACAGAGTATTATGGAAGCCAATTGACTCATGACCCAATGTGGGCCAATACCTAGCCTGGTGAGGCAGATGTGAAAGCTTACATTCCTTCGAGAATTCATGAAATAAACAGCACAGTGTGAAATGCAGGAACACCACACTGCATACTAATGAAGCAATTGGCAGGGAATATGGATCTTCTGGCTTCAAAAATGGATCTGTAATCCACTGTAGAATGAGCATAAGCCTGAAAACTGAAAACATTACATTGCATCATGCAAACCGTCACAAAAATACCTCACACAAACACAGCACCTCTAGCATTATCTGGTTAGCTCAAATGAATGCAGAAAGATGGCCTGGATCTCTTTTGACAGCAGGTGAAGTGTTGTGCACAAGAATTAAATATCCAGCCTTCGAGAGATATAAATGCCGTCTGACGTGCTTGGCTGCTAGGAGGACTACACAGTGGTGTGACAAATGTTAGCATCAGCGCAGAATTATAACGACACAATCCTCCCAGCATGTGAGAGAGGGCTTCATTAGTTCCAGCACCAAGATCCAGCAGCAAGACGTAATCGATTACATACATGGAAATGGCATGCAAATGTCAGGTGTCTGCTTTTCGAAAATGAGAAGATTGATTGATTAGCAGTAAGAAAAAGGACGGGAGTGTGTTTCTGTTAGGTAAGGCCTCCATCATTCTTACAATGATATCAGTATACTGGTTTGGATTAGGGTTCTATTCATTATATTTATTAAGACTATTAATAAATGTTCCCCAGCAATGGTGTAACACTTAACTTCCCCCCCTCTATACCTAATAGTTCTGACAACAAAGGCGTCTACAGCATTTCCATAACAAACAAAAATAAAACTCGTCTTAGACTCTTATTTGGATACTTATCCTACTCTGAGTTGGTTCCTCACGCATCATTAGCATAATTTGAGGGTGAGACATCAGTGAAAAATCATGTGAGGCCAATGCATGCAGCTGCTGGCTGTGACGGGGTACAGTTAGGCCCATTACCATAACTATATTGGACAATATATTGTCCCAAGTAATTGCGGCAAATGATATTGTCCTTTTCAGACCATTTCATGATATAAAGATAACAGAACAGCATAATAATGTAAGTACACCCTTCAAAGAGCAATAAACTTTCAATTCTTAAGAAAATTCAGACACTGGAATTGAAAAAAAAAGTAAAAGTAAATATCCTAAAAAATCAAATCATGAATAAAATATACAACAGAAAATAAATAAAATGTACTCTCAGGCTCTGTTAACAAAAATTGTACTAAATATTAAACATTTGGCATGGGGGTCCTTTACGAGCAATATACTGCCAGCCCAGCTTGACGCAAACAAACCTCAATCATCCAAAAAACGATAAATGTTTGACATTTGTTTTTGTTTTTCTTTCAATTGGTTTTGGAAGCAGTGTTTATAGTGGTTTACTTGTAGTTTTTTATTATCATATCTTATTTTGTTTCAGTTTATTGAAATGCTTTTGTTAATAATTATAACCTTGCATTACATATTGTAAGTACATAGTGCACGGTTAGTATTGGTAAATGTCTTATTTATTCTCATAACAATCATACCACACTTCATAAACATGTCTTTTAAGACAACACCCTACTTTGCTCTACAGCACCAACAAAGGCCTGACGTCAAAGAGCGTGGTCGTCTGGCCATTATTTATGAACATTCAGGACTGCGGACGGCCGGGCACTACGGCATGTACACGCCCGTGTGAAGTAACACCCAGCCGGAGCTGGATCTGCGACACGGAGAGCAGATGAGATGGTAGAAGAAGAGCAACCGGCTAAAATGTTGGGGGCATTCATTCTCACATAACGGAATTTGCCAATATTGTGCTCAGAAACAATTATGGAAGTCATGTCCATATATTGTGGATAACATGATTATGGTGACAGGCCTGTTGCAAGGTTCTGGGCTTACCCAGAGCAGGGTCGGCGCAGTCCTTGTACTGCTCGGGCGTGCACACCGAGGAGGTTCCTATGCAGACAAAATGGCAGGCTTTTACTTATTTTTGAAGAGGATGCAACACTTCACACACAGTAGTTCATGTACACTGTTTGTGAGAACATTTATAATCTCTGGGCGAGTCCAACCCCCCTAAAGAATGGACATTTTAAAAAGCAGGTGATGGCCCCTGGTGGCAGGCCTCATGTGGAGGCAGGCCTCCTATGGTGGCAGGCCTCCTGTGGTGGCAGGCCTCATCCGCCGTCATGTCCAGATGCTACCTGGCATGTGCACCATGCGGCAGTTGCAGTTCTCCACCAGGTAGCGCGTCTCACAGTCGATGCGGCAGGCCGTGATGCTGTACGTCGAGAAGAACTCCGAGTCCATGGCCGTAGACTTGCAGTCTCCCCATGGAGGTGGGAGGTACTGAAGCTGCGATAAAGGACAGTGATTTGTTCAGTGATGACACCACTGGAGCTTCTGAAGTTACCAGTACTAAACTATCATACCAGTAAACTTCAGCAGAAAAAGTAGTAAACTTCTTTTGTAGTGTTATCCTGATTTTCTCACCTTATAGCTCAGAGCTTTGGTGCTATATTACATTACAATTAATATAAAAGGATTTATTTCTCTTTCAATGTTACAGCTATTTCATCAGAATTAATCAATAGAAAAGAGGACTTGGGATTTTCAATGAATAGGATGACAATGTTACCTAAGTACAGGTAAAGAATCAAAGGATTTCATGGCCAGCAAACAAAGACATCATGTTTTGAAAGAGTGCAGTTATTTGGCTGCAGAGCTCACAGAAAGCCACAAGCAGAAATCATGCACAGGGTCACGGGTGTCAGACAGCTCCTGAGGAGGAAGCAGAGAATCATGGGAAATGGAGACATCCTGAAGAAAGCATGACATCAAACGGGACACCAGAGCAAATGGAGTTTTAAAGCCAACCCTGATACCTCATAAATTGCTTTGTACAAAAGCCAGTAGAGAACAATTTATAAAGACAAATCTGATTAAATTATGCTCTCCCGATCCTTTAATGACAAGCAAACCTCAGCTCTTTAACGCTTTATATAGTGTACTGCTACTGCTAACGATTACAAACATCAATACAGCGTGAAGGAGGAAATTTACTAGCAGTTTATTTTCAGCCAATAAGCAAAATATTTTCTTTGTATATGTGATGACCTTGAGTGGGCATAATATGTTCCATTACACTGCAGCACATATGCCATAAAAATATGTACAGTTGTGGTCAGAAATTTACATACTCTCATCATGGGCATGAATGTTTTTTCTTTATTTGAGCCATTCATTTTCCAGGGTGGAATGATTATACAAGATACATCTTCAACGATTTTTCAAAACAAGAATTGGCTGCACAAGTTTGAATTCATTTAGGATTTTCTGCAATACACACAAGGTCCTAATTACACGTACAGGCTAAAATATACGCATACATTCACCCAAATCTTTTAATAAGTGGTGCTGAAGGTTCTACAATGTCTAATAGGCCATGGCCTTGTCAAGTTAACTTTTCGTTAGTGATCATGATTGACTGCAGCTGGCAGTTTCTCTTTGCCAGCATAAAAAGGGTTTGTTTGCCAGCACTCATTGGACTGACCAGTACTCAGAACAATGGGGAAGTCCAGGGAACTCTGTGAAGATCTAAGAAGGAGAACTGTAAAGCTACACAAGCTGGGAAAGTCTTTTGGAGCCATTTCTAAATGACTGCAGATTACAAGATCAGTTTAAATGTCCACAGTGAAGCGAGTTTTACGTCGCTATGGACTTAGCAGGTGCCGCCCAAGAATGGGGCCCCTGCTCCAAAATCGACACATTCAACCTCAACTGAAATTTGCAGCTGCTCACATGGGCAAGCCAAACACCTTCTGGAAAAAGGTTTTTATGGTCAGACGAGACAAAGATTGAGCTATTTGGCCACAATAACAAGGGGTAGTGAAGGTAAGGCTTTCAAACCTAAGAACACTGCACCAGCTGTCAAGCATGGCGGAGGTAGCATGATGCTATGGGGTTGTCTCACTGCCAGTGGTACTGGTGCACGGCACAAAGTGGATGGAATCATGAAGAAGGAGGACTACCTCCAAATTCATCAACTTTACCTCAAACCAACAGCTGGACAGTTTGAACTTGGACACAATCGGGTCTTTCAACAGGACAATGATCCCGACACACATCAAATCTTGTTTTGAAATGGATAAAGCAGGCTAACATTAAGCTTCTGGAATGGCCTTCCCAAAGCCCTGACCTCAACCCTATTGAAAATTTGTGGACTATGCTTAAAAGCCAAAAACCAATTATGCCAAAAAGAGTGGTCAAATGTCCAGCCACAATTATGCCAGAAGCTTGTTGGTGGCTACAAAAATCATCAGGTCGAGTTGCAACTTGCTAAGGAACATTTAACCAAATATTAGAGGGGGTGTATGTATATATACGAGCTTGTATGTATAGTCTTGACCATGTGTGGACTGCAGAAAATCAAAATAAATTCAAACTTGTGCCCCCAGTTCTTGTTTTTAATAATCAGAGAAGATGCATGTTGTATAATCATTCCGTCCTGGAATAATAGTGATTCGGATAAATAATTAAAAGCCCAAAATTACTATGACATTCATGCCCATGATGAGAGTATGTAAACTTCGGACCACAAGTGTCTAATTTTACCATATATTACATTATGTTCAATTGGCAATGTTTCACATTCTTTGGATATGATTTTTTGCATCTATCTCCAGTTAATACTTATAACTGAATTTCATATTATCAGACTAAATTGGTCGAAAAGAGTAAATTTCCAATGCAAAATAAAATTTATTAAATGGTTAGCTAAAACAACATTAAGGTAGGATTGTTTGACTAGGAGAGATCATTTGTGTTAGATGCTGACAAAAGGAAATATGTAAAGACTACCTACAGTTCATTGCCTAAAATGTGATTTAGGGTCGTGCATCTCTTACATAAATATTAGTTTCATTAAATCAAATATGAGCCTTTTGTGTGTGACGGTCCAAGAAAATAGCCAAAATCATGATTCACAGAAAAGTCCTGGAAAATGCTCACTAGACTAGAAAACCATTTCTTTTCATCCAAAACATAGTAAACAAAGAACAATCCAGTGAAACATCCACCAGGGCTATCACTGTAAAAAAAAAAGGAATAAAAATAGACTGTTTGTTCTGGAGCAGGTCCAGGATGGCCGGACGCCTTGCACTGTGATCATTACAGTCTGTACTCACTTTCCGGGAGTCTGGGCGAAAGATGTTTACAGCATTTAAAGTGCTTCGTGCTCGCCATTAGTCCCGCCCACACTGTACTATAGCTTCCCGTGAGGCGCAGACAGTGCTGTAGCTTTTTAAAACTTTTTCCCTGCTTTGTCATGCAAATGTATCGAGAATCATAGGGATTCTGGGTGGCTCCGATTCACAAATCACTGAAAGAGCCCATTATCGACTGCACCAAGCTCAGATTCAGCAGCCTGGGAATATATTATTAGGAAGAAAGTAAACTGTCCAACCAATTATGAGTTATTTATATGAGTAATGAATTATTTATGTTAAGGTACAAACTGTAACAAATTCTTAGACATAGTTAAGTGGCAGATGCACTATTTATTTGAATTTATAGGATACTTAAAATAGCTAAAGGATTACACTATCCATCTTCTAGTCCTGAACAAAGTCAAGGGGATAATCACACTAGTTAAATGGAAACAATGGCAGTCATCTGGGCATATAATAAAATTACCTGACGTTACTCAAAAAAATCAAATCAGATCAAAGTATGCAAGGCACTTGCAGTATAGCGATAAAGTTAGCCTGGTAGCTGTAAATATTTTCATACACAGTCATTAAAATTTTTGCTCTGGCAGCTATCCTGTTAGGTTTCTTTCTCTCTCAGTCTCACTTACACACACACACACACACACACACACACGTACCATGTATACCTATCTTTATGGGGACACTCCATTAATTCCTATGGGCATAACCCTGATCCCAAGTATGACACCCT
>JAODKM010000075.1:3736349-3748218 GCA_026780845.1 Petrocephalus sullivani
CGGGAAGATTGGATACCGAGGGGGCGAGCCCCGCAGGGAGCACGCCGCGCGCAGAGTGGGCAACGCGGCGGCGGGGCTCTCAGGGAGCACGGCGCGGGCAGAGAGGAAAACCCGGGTAAGGGGCTCTCAGGGAGCACGGCGCGGGCAGAGAGGAAAACCCGGGTAAGGGGCTCTCAGGGAGCACGGCGCGGGTAGAGAGGAAAACCCGGGAATGAGGCTCTCAGGGAGCACGGCGCGGGTAGGTTGAGGCCCCATGAAGACTGGAGACGCTGTGCACAGCTCTCTTAGAGATGAAATAAAAGTCATTTACTTTTCTCACGGCTCAGCCTCTGTTTACCATATCAAGGTAAAACTTTGAATCACTTGCAGCTCTGCCTAGGAATACAACCACTGCTTCTGAGTGTCCCCAACACTAATGCGTACATCTGAGTCTACTTGACATTTGGACAGTTGTACTGTTCCAGATACCAACGGCCAGGACATCTTAGGTCAGGCAGCACAGCTGGAGCTGTTTTGCCAAAGGCACTCTCATCAAAGACTGTGGTTTTAATTCCGACGAATCTGAGAATCACACTTGTGGGAGCAGCAAAACTCACTAGTTAAAAAGAATGTCACCTTAATAAATAAGGCCTTCAAACTGAATTTGAAAATACTGTATATTTAAATTGCTTTGCCATCCAATGTCAGCTGCGGCATCACAACTTTTTCAAAGCTTCCATAGAGTTTAGCCCTGGGTGCATATGATGTTTCTTTTGGGGAAAATGTTACGGAGACCTTGGAAAAAGGTACAAAGCCAAATGGAGAGAAAGAGTGCTTGAGCTTATACTATGTACTTCAGTCAGCTCTATAATGAATTGCCACACAGAATAACTATACAAGTTTCTTTTTAATCCAGTCTCACTTCATTTATTGCACAACTCGAGATGGCAAACGGCACCGAATGCAGCCCCGTGGTGTGCAAATGGCAGGGAACATCTTTGGCACAGCAGTCGGCCGTAATACACTGGCTGACCCCCCTCCCCCACCCGGGGGCGACGAAATGGGGACGGGGCAAACGATGTCGGTGCACATTCGGACCGCAGTTAGAAGTGACTCGGACAAGAAAGGCTTCATTAGCAAAGCGGCCAAACAACTAGATTTCCCATAATACATCTTGGCTGGCAGTCCCTGGTGGGAATAGCCACTGCACCACGAAGAAACGGTCTGCTCCGACCAACGTGCGGCGAATTCTCGTCTCTCATTCAGCAAAAAGTCGGGAGAAATTCTCTAAGGAATGGAGCTGTTTCCTAAGTTAAATGGTTTTGAAAACAATGAGTAACCCGATACATTAATTTCTATTGCTTGGCTGTCACAAAGGGCTACACTATAATCAGTATCACCAGTGGCTGATGTACAAACCAATTCACCCCCTTTCCCTGCTTCCCCAGAGCTGCCTGCTCGCCATTGGCGTCCATGCATGAGTCGGACGCATGAAAAGAGCTTTCAGTGTGGAGAGGAGCCTAGCTCTTAAAGCTGCTAGGAGAAAAACTAGCCGAATCACAATGTTTCAAAGTGGTTTCCCAATCTACAAAAGACATGTCATCAAAGGGGTTTCAGAGAGCCTGGGCAAGTCCTTAATTAGGATGACATCCTAGGAGCGGAAGACTGATATTATTATCCACTTGACTTTGCCGTACAACCTAATTAATGTGGCGATGATTTTTAAGGTGGACGGTGCTAGCTTTGTGTTACATTTTAATAATTGCTGAAATCTGGTTTCTAAGTTTTCTAGGACCAAATGAGGGGACAGTAACATGTCTTTGCGTATCTATATGACCGGCTACAGACAGAGGAAACCACTGGGAGAAAAGCTGGCGTCTGGGGCATTCACATCTCATCTAGTGGAAGTGTGCAGGGGCCTTCCATTTGGCTCAGGCCTTAGTGCTGCCCTCCTGATGTGCCCTAGTGCTGAAAGTGTGCAGGGGCCTTCCATTTGGCTCAGGCCTTAGTGCTGCCCTCCTGATGTGCCCTAGTGCTGCATGTCTGAATGAGGGGGCCTCAGGCGCCCCGGGACTTAATAAGCTGCACGTTTCCATTGTGTGAGACTGCGAAGCCGACAGGGGGTGTGGGCAAGTGTGTTCCATTTCCTCCATGATGTTACACAAGTAAGCGGCAGGAGCCAAAGAGGGTGGGTGCGGGGGGGGGGGGTCACAGACACACAGGACTAGAGGGTAGCAACGGCGGCAGGGAGGAGTGGGAGACCAGGCGAGCTGATAGCATAGTACCCGCTGCTGTTGACATGAGACAAATGTCTGAAAGCCCGGGGCCACACCAAATCCCAGCTGGTCTATGAAGGGGGGCTCGTCCTGGCTGTGGATCTGAACCTTGATGCCTGCTTCGTAGGAGGTCTCATCTGTGGACACAGCACGACCAGAGAACGTAACTACAGACCTCCGGGACCGTGTTGGGCTTCTCTGGAAACATAATTTGTTATTTTCATGACTCATTTACCCGAAACATCATTATTAAGACACAATTAAGAGTCAAATCATCGATTTTATGGTGAAACATAATTTTTTTCTTTTTCCTGGAGCATCCTCGTCATCCATTTCATCATGCCTTTCATGTTGATTTATGTTAATTTGCCAGAAACCTCTCATTTGTTATCTTTCTTACGAGCCTCTCCATGACACGTAGCCTGGGGAGAGTGGCGTTTAAGGACAGGGACCTGATCTGTTATAGTCAAGAGGTACAGAAAGGAGCAGAGCACTTTGTAAGTCATTTTCCCTTTCAGATATAATGTATTCTTGTGCTTTATAAACAATTTGAAATTTTCAATTAAGTTTTCAGTACTTACTATCATCAAATATACACATTTTAAATAAATAGCCCCAGGTTCACAAAGTTTTACGACTTAATCACTTAAGTAAGGCTATCTGAAATAACACAAATTAAAATGTTAATGCATAGTAATACACATACTAAATAAAAGCATCACTGTCAAACAAGAAGCTGCATTTGCTGTTCAGGGACCTAGTTACGCTAATTTCTCCCTCGATATTCCGGGGAACTGCAACTGTTGTTGCCCAGAAATAAGCTTAGTCAGTAATATTAAAACGGAGTTAAACAGGCAGAAAACATTTAAGGAAAACAAAGGTAACAAGTTACGATTGTCTCCAAATAAAAAACCTAATTACTTCCCCCTAGTATTTTCAGAGCATGTATCCTATTCCCCTTCCCAATGAAGGAGAAAATTAAAATCCAGAATGGCTCTGAGACTCTATGTTTAACTCATTAAGACTGTGAATAATTGTAATGCCCATGAATGTTTTATAAGGTAAGATAAGATGGTGTGCATGTTTCAGCAAAAGCTGCCCCGTGTTTGGGGGTGTCAGCCAACAAAACGGAGAGAAGGCACTTTGTCTTGGTGCTTCAGGTGACGCGTGATGCAGGGCCGCCCGGTTGCACCGCCACGTGTGAGCGAGTGGGCTTCACGTCTGTGGCTGAGCCCCGCTATCCTGCCGGTATCCCCGGGCAGCACTTCACTGGCACAGCGACGCTTTGCCATCTTGCCTCCTACTCTACAACGGTGGTGGTACCCGGCTGAGCATCAGCAAACTCCCCGAGCAAAAGCTATACAGAAAACACCGGGAAAGGCAGAAACTAGGTAAAGAAGAGTGTTCATGGGGGCAGCATGTGCTATGTAGGAGTCCACCACCTGGGTGCCTAACACCTCACCGACTGCAAGTTTAGATGCTCGTTTAAGCTTCTTTAAGAGAACCTGCTTCAGAGGCGGGACCAGAAGCCCTCAGAGTTCAGTTATCTGGTGGATAGCCAGGAGGATACAAGGATATTTGATCTGTATTAAATAAATGTCCTTTACAAAATCCACACATTTCTACAACAATAGATTTCAAAATGATAGTGTCCGTGAGATTAATGCCATGTTTGTAAATTCATGGCTTTAATCCTAATGGAATGGGAGGGCATTGGGATTCTCTGCACTCTCACTTACAGGAGTGCAGGAGGCGTTACGCAAAAGATTAGCGTCAGCCCAATCTGACAAGAGGGTCCGAGGATGCCTCTCACTGTGGCTATGCCAGGCCCGGCTGGATGGGTCACAGCAGAACCATCTGGACGGCAAGCTGGGCCTTCATAGGGACTGTCAACGTAAGCTGTGGTCTGTGTTGCCTGACTGAACTTTCTCATACTTAGCTGTGAGACGGGGAAGGATAGGGTGTTTGGGGGGGGGCTTGTTAATGGGGAGTGGGGGTCAGGAGATTCCTGATCTTACCTGTCTCCCCCCAGACGGGCAGGTACTCGTCCTGCTGGATGTCCAGCATGATCTCCAGCCCGTTGCCCGTGCCGCCCTTCAGCGTGGTCAGCAGAGGGTTGCCGTCCTTCCCGGAGTTAAAGGTGTAGCATTTCCCATATCGCGTGTAGATCTGAGGAGGACACATGTTTGCAGCATGTCATTAAATGGTGAAGCAACAATTAGAGTTAATCTACAGTTCGGAACCAAGCTCATTTCATAAACAACCTCCAAACAATGAGAATGCCTTTTACCTGCCTGTCCAAAGCCATAAAACAGCAATTTGTAATTCACGCATTTAATCGCCTCGTTGTTTAATCGCTGCTTGGTTGGTCCTGGGAAGGGAGGTTGGCTTGGTTCCGGGCAAATTTCTGGAGGATATTGCTTACTTGTTGAGATACAAAGACTGCACCCGGAATTCGGCCACGCTGCAATGCTAAGATATGCAAGCAAGCACTCTACGCTTTATTTACATTCTTGAAGGGTCTGCTGTTCCCTGAGCCCCGAGAACCCGCACGTTGTCCTGCATGAGGCCCCGCAAGGTTCTCTGGTCCCCAAAATGTTAAGATTTCTCAGAGGGGCCAATCAGAAAGCCGCTCTAGGGTCTGATCAACATGACAGGCCCAAGTCCTGTGCCCAGATCTTTGGCGGCACAGATATGACAGATTGGCTTGTTTTACATTAACATCTGAAAATAATCTGGTCCCAGCTCCCAATACCACCCTCTTCCAATCCACTGTCTCACAATTAGCAAGAAAACTGGGGAAAAAATGCTGTTTTCTTATTCTTTTGGATGAAAAACTGTTTTACAGCTTTTGATGCCTCAAATTCCCATCTTTTTCATGCAGCGCATGGCCTTAATTGCCTGTAATGAGGACCGCGGATGGCTAAACTTCCCCTGCCCCCCATCACCCTCCTGCCCAGTCAGGCAGGCCGCAATGCTCCGTCTTCCATCACAGCAGAAGCCAGAGCCGGCAGACAGACGGCAGCACCGTGGGGGGGGGTCTCCATTTACAGGTCTGCTCCTCCATTTTTTAAAGTCTGATCCTGCTGAGCACTGCGAAAACGAGGGGGGGGGGTCGAACAGGACCTGTAGGACATTTATATGTTTTATTCACCCACCCCAAATGCATGGTGTGCTGGACTCCTCAAGTGACAGGGATGTGACACAGCATCCAGGCTCATTAACCAATCACGAGGCTGGCGAGAGGCGCGGGGAGCCGCCGGCGAGGGTGTGGCACTGCGACTCCGCCCACTTCCCAGTGCACCGCTAATGCCACTAGCCTGCATCACCTCTACTCTCTCGGCAAGAGACTTACAGGAGATCGCCAGCGTGGTTATTTCTGGGATCAGAAACAAGAAAAAATCCGAGCGGAATAGATGGGCCGGATGCCTGCCTACGTAGCACATCCAGGCGGGGGCGGGGGCTGCTGGTGAACGCAGGTTTTCCGCATTTCAGTCGGAATTCAGGATGTTGGCCGCAGTACTATCCTTACTGTCTGTGCCACGCTGTCAGGAAACATTCCCTTCCTGTCCTGAGGAGAAGCTGGCACCCTTTTAACTCTCTTATCCAGGGCCTGACGGACCAAAAACTCAGATCAAGGAAGACCCTGGAAGGCCCTTTTATCTGGAGGGCTCCTAGACAGCATTTGAGGATAACCTGTGTCCCCTGGTCTGCGCGCTCTGCAGCTGAGACTGAGCATAAAGCAAACAAAAATCAGACACTTCCGTGCTGATACAAGTCGACCGTTTCCTGCTGAAACAAGTCTGTTCAGAAATTAAGCCCACCTACTGCAGATCATAAAGGAACCCATCCTGTTAATAACCACCACTGATATAAGCGTCTATTGCATCACACTCTCACACGTAAGCAGCTATTTTTTTACATGAACACTCTCTGGGAAAAATAGAAAAGTCAACCAGAGCGTTGTTATTAACATCCAGAATGTTGCATTTGGCGTTCCTGGCCCAGCATTTCAGATTTATAGGTAGCAGTGGGAGGTGACCACTCTGAACGTACAGTGGAAATAAGTTGTGCAGCTGTGCTGGGGGACACTAAAGCATCGGCTCGCTCCAGTGGGACAGGCTTGCTGCAGTGGGGCAGGCTTGATTCAGTGGGACCAGTTCACTCCAGTGGGACAAGCTCACTCCAGTGGGACAGGCTTCATTCAGTGGGACCGGCTCGCTCCAGTGGGACCGGCTCACTCCAGTGGGACAGGCTCGCTCCAGTGATACAGGCTCGCTGCAATGGGACAGTCTTGTTTCAGTTACCCGGCTTACCGGAGTGGAGACACTGCAGAACGACTCACTTGTGACCATGGGAGCAGGGGCCTGATTACATCTCCAGCAGAGAGACCGGAGGCAATCACCGTGCCGTGTTTTACACACCCTGCTGGGGGCGCTGTAAAGCCTCGTTCAGGCCTATAACTTGAGAGTGACTGGGTGCCTGGAGTCCAAATACACACTTGTAACCACAAAAAGCAGGAAACTCATTTATTTTCCCCGACCCAATCAGACCCCCAGTCACCCAACAAGTCAGAAGGCCAGCTCTTCTCGGCTTGCATGCAGCAAGAGAAACACCAGGGTCTTTAATTTGGGTTTAAACAAGCCCTTTAAAACAAGCCAGGGATAGCGCGCGGCCCGCTCCGGCTTTCGGGCCTTGGAGGCTCGTTAAATCCTGCCAGTCATGCTCAAAAACCCTCTTTCGCTTTCCTACCTCCAATTTCTGCGCCGACTAAAAGGCAGCCATTTCTCAATTTCACTGACATTTCCTTCGGGGGAGACACGATAAAATAGAAAATATGAGGTAATTCCAGATCCGCTGATTTGAATAAACTTAAACCAGCATTACTGCCTTCTCCCTATTCATTTACCATTCATATGTTTACAGGTAAGCGCCCGTGTGGCTATTAATGAAGAATCTTCCATGTTAGTCCTGTGATATTTTAGAATAATTGTTTCCTATTTTCAGCCAGAATTTTCTTAATGGGAATGTAATGACAGCCATCAGTCAGCGGCCCCCTCCCAGCAGGAAAGCGTCACTGTGATTACTTTCCCTTAATAACATGGGGGGTGGTGTAATTGTGAATTAAGACAATGGAGTTGTGGACCTGCCAATAGTCTCAGCTCGAGCTGTTAGCTTTGCGAGGGAAATAACTCAGCATTGACAATACAGACCACAAAATTACTAACTTTGGCTTAACTGCCGTACTTTGGCGGCCACATATATATTTTTCCGCATAGGAGCCAGAACAAACACCGAGCAGAGAAAAGGAAACTGTCTTTTATGAAGAAGGCCACAAGCATAAAACACGGCCCAGTGGGGCCGAGCGCAAACAGCCTAATAACACAAAGCAAGCAGCGTAATCATAATCACACTATCAAGGCCGGCATCTTCTAACGTGTCCTCTTTTGTTTTGCTAATACCCTTCTTTGTCTGGATACACCACCACCGGAATCCGGGGTAAAACTCCCCCACAAGACTGCAGAAGGAGAACTTAAGGTGTAATGTTTTTAAAACGGCTGCAAAACAATGTTAGAAAACGATTTCTCTTGGTGCCACCACATTACTTTGTATAGAGGTGTGGTTTCTCTCAATTTATGCCTCTAGTAGTTAATGGACCTACAGAATATTAATAGTCCCACTTGATTATAACCCATAATGGGGACCTTGAATTGGTTGACAAGAAAAATTAGCATGTTTTAGAAAGAAAGCATATCCACAACAGAGCCAGCTTACAAAGCAGCGTGCAGAGGACGTCTGAGGTGGAACAAGAAAGGATGTTTGGGAGTTAGGGTTATAAATCTTTGCTTTCTATTCATCATCTAACTGCTTATCTGCTACTGGTTGGTGGCGAGCTTGGAATCTAACCAGGAGAGCATAGGGCAAAAGGCAGGGGACACCTTGGATGGGATGCCAGTATAAACCTTCATGCAGTCTCCAATGTTATCCAAACATCTACATACTGCCACCATGAAACACAGATGCTGATCACATGATATGCAGGCAATGTCACAGCTGTATTAAGGGCCGCTCCAGCGTTTCGGCGTTTCACCGCACGCGAACGCTCGTACAATTACCTCAACGCCCGCACGCTGCTCACCGCCTGAACCCCTCCTTTCCACGGGATTCTGGGCATGACCGCGAGTCTGAGGCAGATTGGAAACAGACAATCTCCGACAGGCACTTATTTGTACCGCAAAGACAAGCAAAGCTGACCGCGGCCCGGCAAAGGCACATAGCGGCTGTCCGCTGTGCTGGGGGGGGGGGGGTGTGCTGCCAGTTCCGTAGGCGCGCATCGACGGGGAAAACTGCCCGTCGCCTCAGATCCTGCAGAGCCCCCTCTCATGCTAGCTTGGAGACCCCCAGACACACGTGCAAAATGTCAGCTGTACAATATGAAGCAAATCCAGGCTTTCTTGCAGCTTTGTCTTTGTTTTTAATCTGACAGGAGAAATTAACTTTACACTCGACTGCCCACGCTCTTGCAATAAACTGTCACGATGAGCCGCTTTGGCGGCTTTCACCGCACGCGAACGCTCGTACAATTACCTCAACGCCCGCACGCTGCTCACCGCCTGAATGCACCTCAGAGAGGAGACGCTCCAGCAGACACCGGTGCGAGGCGCACTGATCGCGGACACCCAGGTCGGCTCAATTCCCAAACTGCTAGATCCGCACAGACGTAACGGCACCGGTGCATTTCAAGTTAGGAATTGCCTTAAATGACTGTTAACGCAATTATAATTGATGTCCTTAGACAGCATGATTCGCATAAATTAAACATCTTATGGATTTATAAATGGACTTCCGCTGAAGCAGTTTAGTTTAATGATGTTATTACTCGTGGAGCAGCCCCACCTGCAAGATTTGCACCTACAAACCTCTGGGTCATCATCCAAACTCAATTAATTATCTACCAAAAAGGGAACCTCGCTCCCAGCTCCTGTGTGTTTTTTTCTGCCTGGGGTGCATCTCTAAGGGCACAACACCAGTCTCCTTTGCAGATGCTATTTATCAGTCTACAGGACACACAACTGAACGTAAAGTCAGATCCTACTTGAAAGAAGGAACAACAGGCTTGCTCTCGCTCATCTGCACCCACGCCAGCCTCTCCATGGCCTCCCTCGCTCTCTACCTACAGGAGTGAAGTTCCTGTAGGTGCAATTCTCTCCTTGGAATTTGCACTCCAGCAGCATGTCCTCCAGCTGGTGCCCCAGGCGGTCCACCATCTCGGTCGTGTTGAAGCGGGCTGGGGGGGCATACTGGCTGAAGTCCATCAGGCCCAGGAGGTTCTGCTTCCGGTCATCCCTCAGCGTGGCCAGAGTCCTGTGGTTGACCGAGTGGTTGACGTGCAGAAGGTCCAGCCAGTAGCCGCTGTGGTAAAGGTCCGCCTTGGTCAGGCTGGACATGCGGAAGAGGTTCTGGTTGCAGAAAGTGATGGCGGGGAAAGACATGCTGCGGGCCCACACCATGTGGATCTTGGTGACAGCCGGGTAGGACAGCAGGTAGTGAAGGCGGTTCCAGGACCACGTGGACAGCAACCCTACGCAGGTGAAGAAGGCCAGGAACCAGAAGACCCTGCGTGCCTTGGAGCGGTCCCGGGCAAACACATAGCGTAGACCATGGAATTTCGTGTTCCTCACAAAAGCCAGCGTGATCTCCTTCATCGTGCGCCTGAGGGCTTTGCCCTCTGGACACTGCGTGGCGTTCTGCTCCACCTCACTCTGGATGGACTCCTGAGTTATCATTTCCGGTGTCTCCGGGGCAGTCGCCATGGTTACTTTATCTGGATCCAAACTACATTCGAAGCAGCCACAAACAATCCTAATCATAAACCTTGCATGAAAACAAACATGAGTTACCACTTCCAACCAAGTGGTCATCCACAAAAAGTAATGATTAAAAAATAATAATTAAGAGACGGAGCCGGTCTTGTGGAACTACATGAGCACGCTGGTCACGTTACTGATGGCCACTCAGAAGCAGGTCCATGCCGGGTGCAAAGATCTCCCTATTCGTCACAGGGTCTCCCCGCAAGTTTCAGAAAGCCATCTGTTACTCTCAGCAGCTGAGTGCCGCGGCAGCGCTCTCCGTCACTGCCTCTCCGCTGCCGAGCGAGACTCGAGGTGCCGATTCCTGCAGTTTGCCTTTTGTGTGAGAGCTGCTGGAGGATCCTGACTCCTCCCCCTCCCGAGCGAGACGAGCTGATGGGCTTTTTGAATTATTATTTTTTAAATCTCTTTCTTTGCCCGTGCAACAGGACCTGAGACGGCTGCTCCCCTCCACTCCCCTTGCTCGCAGGAGAGAGAACAATGACTAAATAGGGGGAGAGATTTTGCACCCTGCGCCCCCTCCCTTCCGATTTCATACAGAGAAGTGGCGTAGGAAGGGGCGGGGCTGTGGTAGCTGGGGGTAGCTCATAGCAGAAATCTTTGGCAGGATCGGTGCAGACACGAGAGCCGGGGCTGATGGGAGCAGGCACTTCTGTTTGTGAATGGACACCAGTCCTGTTCACATGCAAGCAGGCACATGAGGGCTCCACGCACACACCGAGAGCTTAGACAGGCCCGTCCTCAAACTGGGTCCGAGGCAAACCGCACGGCACAAACGGCATTACAGCAAAGCAAATGGCACGAGAACGTGCGCGATGCTATCGATTGCGGACTGAGAGAACATCAACAATAAACTTTAAGGAGCCTTTGAATACAATCAGTAATTTACATATTGCTCACAGAAAATGAGACTCATTAGACTGTTAGCCTGGGCAGTGGTGCCTTATGAGCAATGCAATGCTAAGGGGAGCTTCAGCAGCAGGATGACTCTCACACTGTGCTTTGACTCTCTGACTGCTTCACACAGCGCTTTGACTCTCTGACTGCTTCACACAGCGCTTTGACTCTCTGACTGCTTCAGCTTGAGGCGGTAATATCTCTGGTGTAATATCGCTGGCACCTCACACAGTGTGTCTCCCTGGGACCGATGAAGCCGGCTTCCACGCACGGCCATGACTGCAGGCACGTGTCTCACGTGACGTGACCGAAACAGGACGGACGCGTGAATCAGTGTGTCGGCTGCTGATTCTGGCTGCCCCGATCCAACCCGTGGGGGCAGGGCCCTCACCAGGTCCCAAGATGATGCCTGTCATCGACAGGCTGCCGGGGTTAAAGATTTACTTAGTAAACAAATACCAAGAGACATGCTTCAGCTGCTGTTTCCATATAATGAGCGCCTTTTGTCAGCAGCCCTGCCACCGCTACCCGCGTTACGCATCCACAGCATCTCCAGAAGGGGAACAGAAGAAAGCCAGCTGGGGAGCTCTGTATCGCACCCATAACATTTCTGTCTTCTACCCGCCCTGACTTGTCAGTACCTGAACAGGCATTGTTTTGATCCCTGCTAGTTTTCATTGCTTTTGTATATGCGTGGCACTTCTTAAAGCCAGCTAAATGCTGTTTAATTATCCTTCGAACCCTGGCCTTTCCAGCACAGTTCTCAACGCAGACAGAATATCAGACAGAATATCATTCTCAGACAGAATATCATAGACAGAATATCATTCTCATGAGATAAGACAC
>JAODKM010000075.1:3762478-3775117 GCA_026780845.1 Petrocephalus sullivani
AACTTTTAACATTCGTTAGTTTTTTTATTCATAATTTCAAAATGACAGGTTCCCACAATAAAAAATAAACACCCCCCCCCCCCCCCACACACACACACACACACACACACACACAAAGGGAAGTATTTGGTAAGGGTAGTAAATACAAAAAGGACTTGGATTAGCACTTCCAGTATAATGCTCTTAGTTTTAAAAATAAAAAATTTATTCACTGATGGAGACTTCTGAGCACTTATGTAAGTCGCTCTGGCTGAGGGCGTTTGCCAAATGCCGTAAAATGTAAATGCATGTAAATGCATGTAAAATGTGCATTCTATAGGAGGCAATAAGGGAATAAATACTAAACTAGTAAGCCTATGTGCATGAATCATATTCAAATACAATTAGGCGAAAGGCACTTTTTAGGTGTCTGCACTGCCTGATTTCCAGCAGAATATACAGTCTTCGTACTCCCTCACAGGCAAACACATCGCCAGCAGCTTGTGTCGTGCGTTCCACAACAATGCACAGATTGTTCAGCGCTAGCTAATCCCACACTTTTGGTCTAATCGTTACACTTGCAAGAAACCTAAAAGCAGAACCCAAGAAATTGGACTAAAAACAATCACCTCTTAGGTTATTACACCTTAGCAATGCTACGGAAGCTCTGCTGCAATTTCAAGTAGGAAACTTCATAAAACGGCATTTCTATAGGAGGAGCTGCCAGTAGCGGGAGGCTGTTTCAAAGCATTGGTTCCGCCCCCCCAGCTGTTTCACGGCATTGGCTCCGCCCCCCGGGTATCTTGTCCCCGGATGGTAATTAAGAGTAAAACACAATAACGATCCTGTAAAGTAGGTCGCTGGCGCACCACTGATGTCAGTAAAACGGACCCTGGAGCTCCTGGCTGCTCGTGAGTATCTACAGATAAACACTCCAGGAGATGAACGTGTCGTAGTGTATGAGACCAATCATATGCACAGTGGGAACAGATTCAAAGTTGTGTATCATTATGGCAGAGTTTCCCAATCCGGTTCTTGCGGACCTAGAGACAGTTTTTGCAGAACGTCGATTGTCTGGCAGTTAGCTCGGAGGCAGCAGAAACATGGATCAACTGTGGGTCTCGAGGACTGAATTCGGAAACACTGCATTATGGGATTAATGCTAACAGCACTGCTAGCATTGGGCTACCAAGATTTAAGAAGCTCAAACTGGGACAGATTACGACCTCCCCCAAAACGGCAAACTGCAGGAGACTCATTCAGCACAATCAGCAGACATTCAAACACATAATCACGGGTCCTGTTTACACTCAGCTTTAAAATGCGTTTTGGGCAACCCGATGACAAGTGGACTGCCGAGACCCATCGCCGTCTACATCTGTGCCATCGTGTTTCTCCATGGTGCTCAGCTGAACACTTCTAAGTTAGCTACCGGCGATGTCACTTCCGCTGGAAGGTCAAACGGCCCTACGCGCAGTTATTGCGACGTCCTTGTCGGGGACGCACCACGACACATTAGCGCTTTCACGACAAAAGATATGTGGTAAAATGCATCTCAGACAACCTCAGCAAGTGGTTTGAGTGACAGGATCACAATGGATCTTGCTGGTCGTCCTTGTGGCATGTATTTAGTGCTGCCCATTTGTTTTCCAATGGCCCAAGACACACTTTAAAGCCAAGTGTAAACAGGGCCATTCACATGCAGAATACACAAACCAGAAACATTTTCTTCACAGGACCAAAACATTTTATCCCCACAAACAATAATACATTTACCATTCAGTTTTGCATTTGAAAATTCAATATTCCCATATGCCTCCCCTATTTTCCAAAACCAGATATCAACTTAGGTTTGCAGTTATTGGTGGCTTGACCCAGGAAGCAGAGGACACTCGGGATAGGATGACAGTCGATCACAGCAAATTCTAGACATAATCCTACATTCCGCAAACTGCAAGTCCACAATGCTACTAGCTGATTTAAAAAGCCCTGCACTATTAAATTCGAATATGCAAGTGAATATGTTGATAACCAGAAAAAGGTAAGAAAATGAAGACTACTACACTAACGGAATTAGCGATCCTGTTCGTGATGAGTGAGGGGCAGATATTCCAATGAAATGAAGAGCTTTCTTGCTTTACACTGAAGACAGCGTCCAGGCCAAAAGAGCGCAGAGAACTGTTGCAAATGGGGGAGGCGGGATGAATAATTTATGCAGTCCTTCCCTGGCAAGTCTCACTGAAGGTTTCAGGTTTACAAACCCTCAGCTAAAAATTCCCGCACCCCCTAGCACAAGGATATGACATGGCATGCCCCAATCAGAGGCCACCCGGCTTGCATGCTGCTCAGCTGATCACAATCCACAGCGTCCATGCTATTCACAGGCAGCTGGACCCACATCTGCCTGCATGACCTCCGCTGAGAGCTTAGAGACAAACCTGCACATCAGTACCTGAGCATGAAGGCGGGACTCTCTAAGCATCTAAACATTTTCCATGCTTGGAGGGGAAAAAAGGACAAAAAGCAAACAAAGCTTTCAAACTGTCAAAATTATAACACTAAAGGGGGAAAAGACAACAATTATCATAACAAAAATAGAATGGAAATATGATAGATGACAGATAAACATAGAGGGAGACTAGTGCAGTCTCAATCTAAATGAGGGGAAAAAACAGGGAAGGATTTGACCTTTCTGACTTTGAAGAGCAGAATCTCTCTTCCCCAGACCCTAAGAAGCGCTACAGATACGTTCAGGAAGCCGACTGCTCTGAAATATACTCTGAAGCTAATCCATACGCAACCTTAAAGTAATTAGTAAACCCTTACGTCTCTTATATGGACCTCTCGCATATTTACGATACATTTCTGTACACTAAATAATAAGCCCAGAGGTTGTTGGGGGGAGAGCTTTACTGCGGAAGTAGCAGCCTTGTCACCCCAGGTATTTATAACAATTTTAACTCTTATTTGTGCTTATAGTTAAGCCCCAGGCCTTACAGCGTGAAGGTCCTATTGCTCTCCTGTACACAAATACTGGCAGGAGCAGGCTAATGGGAAACAAGCAGTATGCATTTCTCCCAATCTGTTATGGAAGACTGCGTGCTGCCTTCAGAGGTCTAGCAAGTCCGCTTCCCTTTGGATCCGGGGACGGCAGACGTGGCAGAAGAACCATGAGACTCAAGTGTATTCGAATTTAAGTATCAAAGGCATTTAAATATCGCTATCCCAACAGGCGTATTTGAAAGCGAAAGCAATTTCCTGTCACGCATTGACAATGCGGAATTACGACACTTCATGCACTCTTCTGAGTGATGCAATCAAGGGGGCAGATTGGGACACCAGAAATAATAGTCTTCTACCTTTCTGTGGCATTTTACGAAAGCGTACGTTGGCACTCATCAAGACTATCGTCTTATAGCTCAGAATGACCATTCCATACTTCAGTAAGAATACACAAATTATCCTTTGGTCTAATTAATGGTCAGACAATTAAAGCAGATGTTAAAGACATGACTTTGTTTTAAGGGACATAGTTTCAGTCCTGTGTTACGTCTTGTTCTGGATTTTCCACGGATGTAGGCCTAATATAGAGAAGATTCTAATTACCAAAAGAAATACAGCACTTTCCCACATCTGCAGTGTGCTGCTTGATCAGAATTTATTTTCATTTCTCCCCATGCCAACAATCATATCTTAAGACTTCATCCCTAAACCCGAGGAGCTATTGATACGTAAAGCTTGCGAATCTCTGGAGAATGCGGCGCCACCATTTGCCAGGCAAAACATATGCATATTTGACACATTCCAATGAACTGCGCAGCACAATTAGCGCCTGGCAGCTAAGCCCCCCCAGCTGCATCCCGCATGACAAACCATGTTTCCTCCCCACGATTCAGCTTTTCATTATTCAAACCAGTGGCCCATCACAACCTCTCCCATGTCCTTGCAGCTTGTCGTCTTGCTCCTGCATCTCAAAGACACCTAATCCATAAGCTAAGGGGGAAATCAACATCCATGCAGAATTTAGCACAGCATTGCCTGTCCATCAAAACAAGTCACTCAGAAGCATCTTTACCTCATGGAATTCACAGGATCTGATGTTGGCTAATTCCACATCCTTTCTGGGTATAGCACATTTATCAGATCACGTCAAATCGCCATAAAATGTTCTACAGCTGAACAATAAGTCCCCCGGGACTTGAGACCTTTCCACACCAAACGCTACACAAAAAAGATACATATTTGTGAAACATTCTGATGCAAATGTGACGGATCAAAAACTTTCACACCAAACACGATGCGAAATTTTCGTGTGGAGGAAAAGCTGTCCAAATGGCAGCAAGCGTTGGCAGCAGTGACAATCAGTTCCTCTAGTTTATTTTGAGCAAACAAGGGAAATGAAAAAGGTGAAGACACTAGAAACACTCAATTCTATAAAAGTGTCAAGAAGACAGAATTCCACAGACTCATGTGCAAGCTTAGACCTTACTACTTCAGGAAAAGCAAAATTACTAGCGAGAACATGCCAGAAACATCTATTATCAGTCAGTTTACAAGAGGAATAGAGAACACAGAGCTTATTGTTTATTTTTAACTGGATTTTTATTGGATATTGATTGTATACAGATAGGTCTATAAGTCAAGCAAAAATAAAAATAGCAATGAATTGCCACTGTTTAATATAATCCAAAACACATTATAGAACCTTAAAAAATGAAGGAAAATCAGCATAAACTCAAGCAACCAGAGGCCTGTATTACAAAGCTGGATTTTTGGGTTAGCAAGATAACTTGCCGGATTTAAGGTAGCCTGAGATACAGTGAATGAAGATAAAGTCCATTTAAATTGGGCTACCTTATATCAGACCTGTTATCTAGCACAAATCTTGCAAATCTCATGATACAGGTCCCAGAACCGCTGCATACAGCCTAAAATGGCCGCTTTCGTCAGATAAGAGTGTTGTGAACCAAAATAAACGTTTTCATCCTATTCAGAAACATTACATGTGTAAAACTGACATCTTATTAGTTCTTTGTTTGGTTGTGAAATTGAGCTCTCTCCAAATAAAAGAACAACAAATCATGGCAATGTGACTGTCGAAAGTGGTATGCATGTCTTCACAAAAACACGTTTCAGAATGAAGCTGCTCTGTGTTTTTGTGTGAATAAGACTTAGTGTGAAACAGCCTTGAATCAGAACAAAAATCACACCAAAGATATTGATTTGATAGAGACTGAACCAGTACCACCTTAAAAAGGTGTGGAGTAAGTGTGGATATTAGTTCATCTAAGATGACATACAAGACCTCAAGGGATCATTGACTTTCCCATCAAGCCAACCTCACCACTGAATTTGGAATAATTTATTTCAAAACAGAAGCAGTGCTGCCGCCAAACAATCATACTTGTCCATCCACTGTGATGCATCCTTCCTCTTGCATGATGTAAAGGAATGTTGAAAAGTGGAAGACAGAAAAAATGAAAAACAACCAGGAAAATACCCCCCTATAGAGTAGTTTTTCTCCTCAAAGATGAAGTTGGGCAGGTTCTCCAGGAAGAGAAAGGACAGGACAACATGCTAAACCCTCACATGGTTTCGGAACCAGGCCGCCCAGAACAGCAAACAGCATATGTCTGCTTTACAACTCGTGACGTTTGGCTGTAGATGACATGGGCAGGGTGCCATATGGGGGGAAAACATCACTGAACACAAAAAGGACAGATGGATGGGAAATTAGCTAACATAGAAAAAAAACTAAATCACAAAGCAACTTTGGTTAGGCACTGAATAATAGTAATAAAATTAAGGTTGGCACAATAAAATAATGACCTTGTTTCCCATCTAACAGCGGTGCCAGCAATACCACCAGTCATTTATCATCTTGTTAGACAGATTTATTCAAAATGTCCCCTGCTATTAATCTAGTCTTCATTATACTGTGATCTATATGTTGCTCCTAGACAGGTGACTTTTAAAGGTCTTATTTTCATTAAGTATTCCGTATACAAGATGCCAGAGTAGTAATAATAATTGTTATTAATTACACCAGTGCAGCAGCAAATTAGTCAAGAAGTTTCTCGCCACTGATCACTGCCAGAGAGGCTGCATCCATCCATCTTCCATAACTACTTATCTAGTATGCGGTGGTACAGGGGGCCTGGAGCTGATCTCAGGAATCCCAGGGCACAAGGCAGGGGACACCCAGGATGGGATGCCAGTCCATCACGAGGCACAAGGCAGGGGACACCCTGGATGGGATGCCAATCCATCACAAGGCACAAGACAAGGCAGACCCTTAACAGGATGCCAATCCATGACAAGGCACGTGGAAGGGGACACCATGGACGGGATGCCAGTCCATTACAGGACACAAGGCAGGTGACACTCTGGACGGGATCCCAGTCCATCACAAGGCACAAGGCAGGGGACACCCTGGATAGGATGCTAGTCCATCACAAGGCACAAGACAAGGCAGACCCTTAACAGGATGCCAGTCCATCACAAGGCACATGGAAGGGGACACCCTGGACGGGATGCCAGTCCATTACAGGACACAAGGCAGGGGACACCCTGGATGGGATGCCAGTATCACAAGGCACAAGACAAGGGAGACCCTTAACAGGATGCCAGTCCACCACAAGGCATACATACACACACACACACACCGGGCAACTTAGTGTCACCAATTTACCCAGTTATATGTGTTTGAACTGTGTGACATCAGTCGCCCCAAAGGACAATCCTGCAGCACCGGCAGCAAACTCCAGCGCGCAGCTCTGGAGCTTTACCTTAAACAGTGTCCCTGAGGAAGTATGATGCGTTTACTCTGCTTCCTTTTCTTTGCTTACCTGCCTGGTAAATGCTCACACCCAGACTTCAAACTAAGTATATTTTAAAATCTCTCTCTACATCTGCCTAAGTGGTGATTGAGTGATGAGGCCTGGGTGGTGATGTGGCCTGGGTGAAGGAGGTTCATTAACTTCTTACACAGGCCCTGGATTTCACTTTTAATTATCAATATGCAGCACCAGCATGAGCTAGTCTAGACAGAGCCATGTAGAAGGTTCTAGCATCTCATTACAGTAAGAAACCATAGCCCTTAGCAATGGGCGCATCCATAATGTAATAACATATACAATATCCCTTCTCTTTAAGCAAAGGAAAGCATACTGATTTTTATTAGATATTATATTACTTTGTGCAAACAGTTAGACATATAATGATGTATAAACTTAAACAAGGCCCACCAACAATGGGTTATAAGCATTCATTTCCTATGTCACTCTTCCTGATGATAATGAGGTTTGTTTAAAATCTAGACAACGGAAACAAGGCCTGTAAAGTACATTAATGACCTGCAAAAAGGTCTTTTCAAAATAAAGTTTAGGATTCTAGGTTCATTCTTCAAGAATCTTTTGCAAATGAAAAATATAAATGAAGATAATCTTTCTTTTGGACCTCATCATAGTGTAATGTGCAGATGTACTTATATGAGCAAAGGTTATGTCCTCACATTAAGGGACTATTCATAGCACATTTGCTTCAGGCTGCAGTAATAAACTCAAACAGAATGTGGAGAACATTATAAAATGAACATGTGGTCCAAAAGTACATGCATATGTTGTTCCAAAGAGTCTGGAGAAAGCCAGAACAGGTATATATACATAGCAGGAACACCCTCAGGTCTCCAAAAATACTATTCAACAACAGATTTCTAGAATGGTCTTCAGAGCATAAATAAGCCAGGAAATATAATGTAGTAAATCTTAAAACAAAAATGCAAAAATGGAATTAAAGTCCAGTGCAATACCAGGGCAAGAACAATGCATTTTCCCTTTCATTTTTAATTGGAAAGAGTAGAACAATTTGCTTTTTTTTGTTCTAGAAATTGGCTTTTACCTGAATGTCTTCAGCTTAAATCTGTCCCTTCAAACATGGTTAGGCCATTAGCTATTAGTCTGGCACTATCACTGAAAAGGTCATTTTGGGTGTGGGGGGGGACTTAGAATGAGGAATTCAGTAAGGTCTCAGCTTGCCTGTAAACAGGGGCCAAGGCCAGGAGAGAGGGACCGGCACTGAGGGCTTCCTGGTTACAGAACAAAACTGTCATCTTTGCACATTTACTCACCCATAACCTGGATCCTGTGAACAGTCAGTAGTCAGTGACGGTACTAGGTCAGAACCAGAACCCTTACACGTGTCACTAAAACCCAGAGCACGAGCAGCATGCTTGATGCCATGATGACCAGCAGCCACAAAGCGCCCTTACCTCTTTCTAAAGTGCAGTGTCTGCTTCTACTGCCATGATGAGCTGCTGCACTAGAAACCAGCAGAAATTCATGCTAAGCTTTCAGTAAAATCTCCCTGCCTTTGTACATTAAATTCTCTATTAAATTCTCCAATATCAAGATATTGGATTAAAAAAAAAAGATCGTTTAGTTGTCTCATCTTTGGTTGAAATATAGTAATTATCACTAATTAGTGATTAATAAACAGTTCTCAACCCGCCTGGATTTTAATATAGAATGAAATTAAATGAATAGAACACATGGTTAACATGATTTTAGAGGCATCGACAACAAATCACCACATAGAACAACAATCCTAAATCTTAAACAGAGCAACAGACTAAGTTAACCCTCAAAAAAAGACGTTATAGCAGTTTGAGAGGGTAGATGTAAGTCACATCAATGTGTACAATCCCCAGTCACATATAGAAATGTAGAGCAATCTTTACATTAAACTTAGAGGATCTTTTCAGACTGCCTGAGATGCAGTTCTGGCAGCAGGAGAGAGCGCCGCGGGTGTGTGTGTGTGTGTGAGTGTGTGTGTGTGTGTGTGTGTGAGTGTGTGCGCGCGTGGTGCTGCACTCACTGTGGTGAAGTTCTCCGCGCCGCAGTCCTTGCCCCGATACTTGCAGTCCAGTAGCATCTCGTCAATGTTGTGGCTGGTTCGCTGCACGAACTCCAGCATGTTGAAGGTCTTGCTGGGGAAGAACTTGCTGTTGTCCACCGGTTGGCCCAGGGCGGCCAGGAAGTCGTCAAAGTCGGCCTGCTCCACGCCCAGCATCCCCGCCATCCAGAAGAGGTCGTTGCGGCGGATCTGCGAGCGGCGGTAGCTGTTGTAATTGCAGAAGGTGATGGCGGGGAAGAACATGAGCGGGCTGTCCATCTCGTCCAGGATGGTGACGTGAGGGTACTGGTAGTACTCAATGACGCGGTCGGCCACCTGGTAGAGGAAGATGGAGAGCGAGCTGAGGAAGGCAGCCGCCCAGAGCAGCCGGCGTATGGTGACACCGCCCGGCAGGAAGATGTGGCTGAGGCCATGCAGGGTGGAGTTGGCTCCGAAGACCGTGAGGTCAGACGGACGTGGCTCCTGCGCGTCCTGGTCCTCCTGCCGATGCTGCTCATCTTCAGCCGAGCCCATGCTGCCTTTCTCCTCCAATTCCCCCTCTGTGCAGAACTGCTGACACTCCGGAGAAGTTCTTCCAGAGCGCAGGAGGTTCCAGTAATAGGAGGTCTGTGTGGACCCAGGGAGGGCGGGAGGGGTCAGTGCTGGAGGGGCGGGGTTTCGCTTTTTAAGCCAATCATGAGGGAAAATGCAAGAGTTGGGGCAGGGGGGCCAACGCTGGAATCTGATGACGCTCTCTTCCTGTGCTCTTGAAGGGCAAAAAGTACACGGATTGAGTTTCCTCTAAACATGAGACGATGCCCCATTGGAACAGCAGACGCCCACAGCGAAGAGCCCTTCCTGGAAGCGGCAGCAGTGGGGCCAGCAGGCGAGTTCTGAAGGGAGGAGACGAAGGAGGGGACCTGGCATCCCAGCACCGCACATCACATATCTGAAGGAAGAGCACACAGGGGTGCCTTTGGACCCAGAACAAATCATTCATCTTCTATCTGTATCGATTACGCCCATGCAGAGTCTGATTGGGGCACATCCACAGCCTCCACAAGCCACCGCTGGACCCACAGTACTGCAAAATTTTCATTTTTCTGAATTTCAAATTTCAATGTGTCATTCACTCAGTTCCAATGAGCAGAGCAGCTCAAAAATAAAGAGAAAATATGAGAAAAGTCCAAAAAAAAAAGGAGATGACAGTGACTGGCTCCTGTCTCAGGGAAAGCGAGGCAACATTGAGGAGGAACTCAGTGTGCTTCCACTTTGATTCCCAAAATAAAATTTAACCAACTGAAAAGTGTTTTCAAGGCCCCACGAGGAAGAGAAGAAGGAGGCCCCGCGATGGAGGCAGCCTGGTTTGCATTGCTCTCTGTACGCTGGGCACCTGCAGGGCCCATGAAAAGCAACCTCAATACACTGACCAGCTGGACAGAGGCCCCCCACAGTGGCTCTGCAGGATCCAAGGAGCTGAATCCAGAGCAACATCTTCATATCACAGGAACCCAAGCAGTGGAGCTCATGGCCGCCTTCGCACCATATGATCACACACACGCTGTGTCTGTAAACGTCCCCATGACGTGTGCTCCTGACTAATGTGAGCCATGTGCTTACCTCACCACTTGGATATCCAGCTCTGCGCATAACATTATACCCCGACCTGCAAATTCTCCCATAGCTGGCATTTTTTAGCACACGCTAATAAACACCCAAGTATTACAGCGGCTTATTTTGACTGTTTCGATGCTACGTTAGATCATGGGGCACCAGCTGGAAATTTTAAAAAGTAATTCAGGTTGCATGAAACCACGGGCAGATGTGAACACAAAGCAGGCTAACTTTCTGGGTACGGTGAGCTGATTCCAGGACAAGAGGAAGAGTCCTGGCCGGCTCACGAAAGCTGAGTGTCACAATTTAGGAATGATTTTCCACGTCACAGAACACGATGTCCTAATGCGCCAGTCTGCTTCAGCAACAGGTCTGTTCCCTGTGGCAAAAGCACCCCCTGCAATGAGATTTGTTAACCGCAGAGCACATAAGCAGCGAGAATGAGACAGGGGAGCATTTCAACCTCCAGTCACTTTCCACGCAAGACTGGTTCACGGCCAACAGGGCGTACAGCCGGCAGCGGTGCGTTACAGCCACCGCACTGACAAACTACTGGCAGCTGAGTCATTTCTGCAGAGCAGGCGAGTGATTCAAAAACAAATGAGTCTGATAGCAAACTGACCAGCGCACAGCTCCATCAGCAAGCAAGCAGCAGAAACACCAGCTTACAGACGCATCCCTCCCCAATACTGCAGGCGACGGAGTGTCTGCAGATAGGTGCGCCTGTGCAGACACACATGCGCAGACGTACGCAAAAATGCACTCACTAGCAGGAACACACACACACACGTACATTCACATTCTTACTTTTGTGGGGATGTAGACGTTTAATTAAATCAAGGATTCATATCCACTATTCAAGTTGATTTGTTTTTCTTAAAAACTTAAAAAATAAAATAAAATAAAAAATATCCAAAATTATCCTTATTTGCACATATGAACATGGACACGCACCAGTTTGTATTCTTAGCTTTGTGGGGACCGCCCATTCATTTCTATGGGAAAAACTAATTCCAACAATGACACCCTTGAATCAACATGGCGGTGCAGTGGTTAGAGCAGTCGCCTTACATCTCTGGGACCAGGGTTTGAGTCTCCTCCCAGTTTCCATGTGTGGGGAGTTCAGGTGTTGTTGTGGGATTTCCCCCTACAGTCCAAAATGGAGGGACCAAATCGCCCGTAGGTGTGCGTGTGCCCTGCGATGAGCTGGCCCCCCATCCGGGGTCGTCCCCTGCCTTGCGCCCATAGGCTCTGGACCCGCCGCGACCCTGAACAGGATAAGCAGTTTCAGAAAATGGATGGAGGATTGCATCATGACTTTTGCGTTTCCCCCTGTGAGGGCCACAAAAAGTCCCATCGACATCACAATAAAAAGTTTTTTTCAAAAGTCCATGTATACATGTAATTATCGGGACTCGCCATTAATTTCTACGGGCATAACCCTAACCCTAACCCCTAACCCTAACCCCAACTCTGACACCCTTAATTAACCCCAATCCAGCTCTAACTTTAACCATAAGCAACCAAACAAAATACAAGATCTTTATAAGTTTGTGATTGCAGTCACATTGAAGTTATCCTTACGGGGACGTAAAAAATGTCCCTACAACGTAAAAAGTAACAGGTTTTTATCACACTGTGGGAGCACTGGGTCCCCACACTGTAATAATTTCAAATACACGCACACACGTGCACACACAGTAGATGAATGAAAGCCACTGGCCATGACTGCCTCCCATCCACCCAGACACGGCTAGGATTCTGTAGTGCTGACATGAAAAGGAGCCTGAGTAAGTGTGAGAGAACAAAGGGAAGGTTTGACTGGCAACTGCACATGCATTAAAAAAGGAAAAGCTCAGCGACAGAAGTGGGCAAAGACGTCAGAGAGAATGACACTACTAAGCAATCTTCTAAGTCCTGGCGGAGATGTAAGATAGCGCAGCTTTCAGTGTCGGCGACGGTGCGCTGGAAATCCATGACGAGATTAGAAATGCACACAGCCTCTCCAGTCTTTATGCACAGACGTGCTCGTTCAATCCCCTGCTAACTCTGCCGCTGCCCGGTGCTGGGATGTGCTCGCCCCGCTAACTCTGCCGGTGCCCGGTGCTGGGATGTGCTCGCCCCGCTAACTCTGCCGCTGCCCGGTGCTGGGAT
>JAODKM010000075.1:3775217-3790900 GCA_026780845.1 Petrocephalus sullivani
CGCCCCGCTAACTCTGCCGGTGCCCGGTGCTGGGATGTGCTCGCCCCGCTAACTCTGCCGCTGCCCGGTGCTGGGATATGCACTTCAGCACCATGGTAAGCTTGCTAGCTCGTGGTGAGAAAGGGCAGCCTAGCAGAGAATTGCCCCCTACCAGCAGACATTCCCTTCTTGGGGCTCTCATTTATTAAGCATTTTGTTTCGCACTCCTTGTACGCCTTCCAGGCTTGTATTATTGCCTATCCCCCTTCCTCTTCAGCTACTTCCGAGAGAGTGATGGACAGGGCCAGTAAGGGCCTGACTTTTTTCCAGACTAGTGGGCTCATGCCTCTGTCCTCTTGCCAAAGTGTTGCCTCCACTCAAGCGTGAGTCCACACCTCAGTGAACCCCATCCTCTACAGCAGTTTCCCAATCCGGTCCTCAGTGACCCGCAACCGGTACACATTTTAGTGGACTGTCTGGCAGAGTGCAAAAACATAAACCAACTGTGGGTCCCTGAGGGCCATTTTGGGAAACATTGCTCTACAGTACATTTACGGTGCCCTCCATGAACCCTGAATGGAGCTTATGAACACCATGACACCCCCTCAAGGATTCATGAGACTGGGCTCACCGACAGACTAGGCAGCCGGGCTCATATTCTGTCTCAGTCTTTACCTTCACAGAAGAGCTGCCCAAGTACTTATACTCTCCACTTCATGTCATGTCTGGTACATACAAGTGCAGTAGATACGCCAATATCAAAGCTATAGGAAACTAGCTACGGTGATGGAAATAATAGGACATTGGAGGTAAACCAGAGGTTTTTCAGGGAATATCTGAGTGAAGGCCATCATGGGACAAAATGAAGAAGAGCTGCCCAAAGGAAAGATGGCCACTTACAAAGGAAGAGTTAGTGGGTAAGTAAGGTAAGGCGACATGTTGGTGCTGATGGGCTAACACACAACAGTACTTACTGACGGTGAGTGAGTAAGGAGAGATGCACCAAAGAAGCTTCTTATACCCTTCAGTCCAGAGTTTTCCCCCAAATGAGTGCCAAGTCTCATTATGCAATTTTTTTTTTTCAACATAAAGGCGGCCCCCTGGTGGCCAGTGAATGAACTGAGCAGACTTCAGCATTACCCGTTTGTTAAGGCCTGTAAAGATTTAAGTAGCTGTTTATGTGCAAGAAAGTGGTAACATGTAAATACGAATATTGTTTTCTGTCCTGTAATGCCTGACAAGCCTCTGAGAGTGACACGGCGACGATAGAGAAGCATGCATGCATGCATACAAACACTTTTCTTTTTTCCCCCCAAAACCCAGTTCCAAGTGGTAAAAACCAGCAAATCTCAGCAAAGTAAATGCTAGTGTGAGGGGGGCGGACATCATGACATTATAAACAGCTGCAACTTCACAGGAAACAAATGTCAAAAGTCAGAATTTTCCTACCAAAAATGCCAAAACTTGAAGAATGATGATGATAAATGATTAGAACTGTTTGTTGGTTTTAATGATTTAAGCGAATATTAATCTCTATTCTCAGAAGCAAAGTGAAAGCATTGTAACATGACGCAAAATGCGAAACACCAACTAGAGTCCCTAGACAGTGAGTCCAGCACAAAAAAAGCAAAAAAAAACATCCATCCATCCATCCATTCATCATCTTCAAGTAACTATTTATGGAGTGAAACTTGCTGTATTCTGGAGGTCATGCAAGAAGTTGCAAGATGAAAAAATACCTTGTTGGGAGACATTAAGGAAGATTTAGAGATGTCTGTTCAATCACTTGTCATTGACTGAGGGAAGGAACTCGTGCAAACACAGGGATAACACAAAACCTCTACACACAAGAATGGTGCTGCAGTCAGATCCACAAGCCAACTTAGTATGCCACTGAGATGGACAAACATTTCCTTAATTAAATCAACTCACCACTTATGCATATTAAAAATGACATTAACAGCCTCCAGTAAAATTAATCAGGTTTAAATATTCAGGAAAAGCAGCCCTTGATAAGCTTTTTAACTGTAATAAGGGCACCAAATACCAGGTTAGTGGCACCCCAGAAAAAACTGATAAGCTTAATCTATGTGGCAGTTTTTAAATTCTGGTTCGCCGGCCATTCAGATGTGAATTTCGAAGTTAATAACTCGTGACCTACTAAAACTATGCAGTCCATGGCAGAGAGATCTGTATAGAACATGGGATGAAATGCATGCTCAATGTCTAATAAAGTGTTGGATGACAAATGATGCTACAGCTGGCTAATATATGAACGTTATTTGTGAGAGAAGTCAGAGGAGGCGCTGATTAGCTTCTCATTATAAAAGCCCTACCGAGAAGATGTCAGAAGCCAGGCAGATGCTTGGTGTCTGACTTTGGGCTTTTCATCGAAATAACGGAAGGGTAACTACTCAGTGTCAAGGTAAGACGCAAAAGGAATCATTATATTTGAAAGAACTACCCCGACCTGATTTAATGTTTATGCCTAATTCAGTGCCTCTTCCATTTCCAGCGTAAAATAAAAAGTGCCGTTAAATTGAGGAAGCAATGTGTGTGATAACCATTCACCAGCTGCCCCAATTTGAGAGCAGGCCCGATCTGATCATCTGAATGATCAAAATGACAGAAATGAATCATCGTCACCTAACATAAAAGCATCACCGAGCGCCACTGATGAGCAGAAACAGGCACACGAGGCAGAGCACTGAATCACATGACCCACCGACGGTCTGTCACTTTGTTTCGTGCAGTACTTTCACCAATTAGTGCTTCTTGTAAATTGCCATTTCAAATGACTACATTCTGACACATAATAACACATGATAGCCTGGCGAGTGCGTAAGCTCAATTCATAAACATGACAGTCTCTCGCAAACACACTATGACCAAACAGCAATGCTCGTCTGAGTGTCGCCCACACTGTCAGAAAATAGTACCAATTTTTACCTTTGCTTGTCACTGGGGCTGTACCCTTAATGGTCTGCCAATTGTACCTTTTTCTGTAGGTACTTATACCTTATAAGAAACAGAAATGGACTATGGGGAACCTTTTTGTACCATTGGGGGTACATTCATGTTGTTAGTACCTTGGGGATGCATGTCTGTACATTAAAAGGTGCAATTACCTACTGCTAAGGGTAGAGTAGGCAGACTTTTGAGGGTACAGCCCCAGGGACAGGCAAAGGCACAAACTGATAGCTTTTCTGAGAGTGCAGTGTCTGGTACGATATAGACTGTTTAAACTGAATCGTGTTTTGTTTTCCATTGCTTGACAATTTCCAGATCGTCCAAAAAAATGGAAAAGTTGCTAAACTTGCTAAACGAGTCGTAAGTAGCATTTAGCTTCACAGACTGAATTATGAGACTATGACACATGTCATGTTTTACGTTCGGGGACACTCTTTGTTAATATTAAAACCCCTGAAAATGAATTATATGTAACTATAACCTATTATACCAGCAATGACAAGCATACATAATCAGGACTTTGCATTATGACCTGGTTTTCCACTTTAACGGATGCATTCCATGATACTTAAAAACAATTGTTTATACAATTATACAATTGTTATACCCATCTTCAGAAACCGTTTTTACCACATTGGCAGTGTATGCATAATGAAAGCATAATTACATTTTTGATTTACAGCTCTGCATATGGGATTTATAATCTCATAGATGCACCTGTCATTTACCTAAGTATCTATAGTCATACCTTCCTCATGCAAATAGACAGTGATTCACAGGGATGAATTTCGGTAATTGCTTTATCAAGGGCCCCAGCCCGAAACTGGTGTTTTGGAGGCAGGGTGGATTTATTTTCCAAGCAGAGCTTCACTGCTTCTCCATCTGAAATAGTCCCATGCCCCTGACATTCAAATCATCATTCTGCACATGTCCACTAGAGGGAGCTGCTCCCCAGTCATGGTTGTGCACTCAATTGCAGTCTAACTGAGAGGTGCAAAGATCTACAGAAGGCAGCGCGAGCCTGCACCAGGATGCCCTGTTTAAGGTACCCTCAGATCATCTCAGGTTTTAGATTTAATTTGCTTGTGTCTGTGCACCAGTTTGAAGGATGGATGTTGGAGAAATCTTGCCCAAAGTCATTTCCTCTTGTGTGAGGCAGAAGGGGGCGGCCTGCATACCAATGGCCCCCAAGCCTCCAGGCTTGTTAAGGATTTATGCCAGTATCCATTTCTCACTGCCCACCTGTGGCTCCAGAATCAGACCACGGGCCCCCATCACACGTCCACCTCGCACTACTGTGGGTGCAGCCTGTGTGTGAGGGTGTAATCCACCTGGGCTGGATCTGGGACCATCTGGTCCCATGACAATGAAGAAGGACGACCCACACCCTATTGAGACGCCTCCCACAGGGGTACCTTGACAGAATGCTAGCCAAAAAATGGCCAGGAATCTCAAGAATTATTGTAGTTTTTTCTATATAATAATTATTTCTATGATTTATGACCTGTCAGCAGCGTTGCCCTATTCCCAAATGGGGTGCGTGCTTCTCTTATCATTGTAAACGGTGTGTAATTGTACCATAATGCATTTATGCCAAAACAAAATGCTTAATAAATGAGGGGCCAAAAGCTCCTCTATCAAACTCAGTTGAAGCCCAGAGGTGCTAACAGGAAGGAGCATTGCCTTAAATTCACTTTTCATTTTGGGTCTGATGCTAATAAGGCTGAAAGACGGGAAACTATTTTGGAAAACATCGGCTTTTCTTTTGGCCCGAAACCAATGGAAACCTGGATTTCTGGGTGACCTGCAATTTTGAAAAAATATCTACAAATGCTTCCTAAATTACAGAGTTACAAATGTGTTTTGACTTTAAGATCCACTTACAAGGGGTGGCTACTGTGCTGCTATTAAATTATGCCAAGATGCCAAGGAGCCTTCAAATCAACCGGTGAGTATTTAATCACTGCAAAGTTTGCACAGGTGAATAAACCATCAAGCCTGTCCTCAGCTTTACTCCTCTCCATTGATGAGGACTAGAGTAACATGAAAAATGTCCAAAGATGACACACATTATGACAGGTTGTTTTCTGATGCTTTTCACCATGAACTGAGTAAATCATTTTGCTGTATATTCGTGTAAAATGTCATGTAAGTCACTTGAAGTCCAAATTAATTAAAATCAAATGCTCATCCATCTTCCAAACACTTATGCAGTACAGGGTTTCAGGGGTTGGCCCTGGAGCTTATCCCAGCTTATCCCAGGGTGTCCCCAGGTAGGGGACACCCTGGACATACTGCTATTCCCTCTCAGGACATTCTATTCTCAGCTTTACCTGTTATCTAAAACAGCCAATGCATTTAGGAGATTTGTTTAGGCCAAAAAATGAGGTCAGATTTGGTCACTCTATAGAACTTGATGACATGACACGACCACACATTGATTACATAATGGCACCTGCTTGAACATGTTCCCTACTGCTCTACAGAGGACATCCGCCTCGAGAGGGTTCTCTACTGCTTTACAGAGGACATCCGTCTCAAGCGGGTTCCCTATTACTCTACAGAGGACATCAGTCTCGAGCGGGTTCCCTACTGATTTACAGAGGACATCCGTCTCGAGCGGGTTCCCTACTACTCTACAGAGGACATCCGTTTCAAGCGGGTTCCCTATTACTCTACCAGAGGACTTCTGTCTTGAGCGGGTTTCCTATTACTCAACAGAGGACATCTCTCTCCAACGGGTTCCCTACTACTCTACAGAAGACATCCATCTTGAGCAGGTTCTTTACTACTCTACAGAGGACATCTGTCTCGAGCGCAATCCCTAGTACTCTACAGAGGACATCCATCATAAGCAGGTTCCCTATTACTCTGCAGCGGACATCTGTCTTGAGTGGGTTCCCTACTACTCTACAGAGGACATCCGTCTCAAGCAGCTTCCCTATTATTCTACAGAGGACATCTGTCTCGAGCACATTCCCTACTACTCTACAGAGGACATCCGTCATAAGCGGGTTCCCGATTACTCTACAGAAGACATCCGTCTCAAGCGGGTTCTCTACCACTCTACAGAGGACATCGTTCTCGAGCGGGTTCCCTACTGCTTTACAGAGGACATCCGTCTTGAGCAGGTTCCCTACTACTCTACAGAGGACATCAATCTCAAGCGTGTTCCCTACTGCTTTACAGAGAACATCCATCTCAAGCAGGTTCCCTACTACTCTACAGAGTCTTGAGCAGGTTCCTTACTACTCTACATAGGACATCTGTCTCAAGCAGGTTCCCTACTGATTTACAGAGGACATCCGTCTCGAGCGCATCCCCTAGTACTCTACAGAGGACATCCATCATAAGCAGGTTCCCGATTACTCTACAGAAGACATCCGTCTCAAGCGGGTTCCCTATTACTCTACAGAGGACATCCGTCTCGAGCAGATTCCCTACTACTCTACAGAGGACATCATTCTCAAGCGGGTTCCCTACTGCTTTACAGAGGACATCCATCTCGTGCATGTTCCCTACTACTCTACAGAGGACATCAATTTCGAGCGGGTTCCCTACTGCTTTACAGAGCACATCCGTCTCAAGCAGGTTCCCTACTCGAGTGGGTTACTAGCACATAAAGTCCCCTAGGCCACCAACTAGAACCAACTTCCAATCAATTTGCGACTTTTAATAGAACACCCCTGCCTCCTCATCAATGCCTATTTTGAAATGGAAAACGGATAAAATATTTACTTTCTATCAATGCAATTAAATACACACTAGATCCTATTGCTCGTTAATTGTCCTTGAAAAGATCTTTCAAATTCTGTAACAATGTTCCAAGCTTGACCTGGAATGGAGGGAGTCCAGACTGCACACAACCTTCGCCATCCTGAGTAAGCCCTAGACAAACAGATCAGCACATCAATATTACCTGACAATCCCATTTCATCGGCATGCCAACAATTATTTCAACTCACAGTGGAGATGGGCCAGAATGCCCCAAAAAAAATAATTACCATGGCGATAATCCCTAGGACACCAACGCATCATCCTCCAGCGAGCTCAGACATAAGTAGGTGCATTTCACTGATTCCAACTCAACCAAATGATACTGGTTAGATACTGCAAGGGGTCACCCCTATTTTTACCACTAGACTGACTAATAAAACAATGTCTCACGCTACAGAAATATTTCCCTCTGAGACTGCATTTTAAACGGGAAATTAAAAAAGGGATTTTGGGCTGCCATGCCATGGAGTATGTGCTCCCAGACTCTCCTTCCTGACACATTATCAAAATCAACACCCAAAAGTGTTCTAATGTATCACGGCAACATGCCCAGAACACAGCTGCAGTTGTCAAGGGTAACTGATGCGTGGGTGGACACGTTTGTTTGGACGGCTAATTTCCCTCCCAAGCCTCTTGTGTGCAGGAGGAAGGGGGACGTTTCTAACAACAAAGGACCGGACCAGGGCGGGCCAGGGATCAGCGAAGACAACGCAGCTGAAAATGGGGGGGCTGCCCATTTCAGAAAAGTTGTCAGACTCTGGGGGGTTCAACAAAGAAAAGCTCCATCGCATAGCACCACATTGCTACAGAGGGTCCCATAATCATGAAGCCATAAGGGGCTTTATCATACTCATACATCCTGACAAAAGCACTTTTCAAATGGCGACAGTGCTTAACTACACTTAACAATTTGCAAAATTTATTACAGCCATCAATCTGCACTCCGTAACCACTTACCTAGGGTGGTGAGCCTGGAGCCTGTTCCAGGACAGAGAGGGCTGAAAGCTGGGAACACCCAGGATGGGATGCCAGTCTACCACGGAGCATGCAGGAAGTCACACACTATGGCCAGTTCACACATATCGTTTCATCCAACTTCATGGACTGCAATTCTATCTATTGTGCCAGCATACTTCCCAAATATACAGTATTACAATGCATCACATGTGATTTTACAAGGAAGTACTATGTTATATAATATTTCAGGGTAACACTCTACAAGTCATTGAGTACATTACAAGATAGCACTTCAGCCTGCTAATTATGGCACATGCAGCTTGGCAGCCCATTCTGCCCAAAAGCTCAGCAGGAAGCTATAATTAGGCTTTTTTTAAGACAGGAGGTCAAATCTATAAAGCCATACTAAGTGAATTATCTGAACAAAATTATATTGAAATACACTCAAACTGCTTACAGGAAAATGCAACTCAAATTAAATTTTCACAATTTCACGGCACCTGCACTGAAGTGAAGCCGGGTGCACAGTGGACAGCGTCATCTGGCCAGAGCTCATTGCACATATTAATGTGATTGCCTAGTTGGTGAAAGCCTGCTCCTGATTATAATTGCCTGTTAGTGCATAATAGTTTATTATTGTTATTTTATTATTTATTACAGCATCAGCTTTCATCAGGCAGACTCTCACCCTGGAGACGTATGGCCAACCTAGGTGAACAGCACTTAATCATTACCCATGCTTTCACAGTGGGTGGCCTGGTTAGGGATCAGTGCTCGGACCCCATCCGCTCCGGGGGTGCTGGATGCTGACTGACTCTGTGCTCTTACCCCAAACACTGTACGGAAGGCAAGATGGTATAGGCGAAAATCAACAAAATCCCAAAAAAGCCCTCTGTCCAGGCATCAGCACCAGGCGGGTTTGCCGCTCTTAAAGTGCAGGCCGTTATCCGCCGCATCTTAGCTGTGAAATTGTGAGCAAATGCCACTGGGGCCCTAGGGAGGAATGACAGCATCTGTCCACCATGCTTGGTGTGTAAGGAAGATCTGCGTAATTAACAGATCATTTCCTGGTGTGGTGATGGACGGCCAGGGCTAAGCCACCTGCGAGGAGCAGCTTTGGGAAACCCCTCTGTACCCGTCTGGCATGGATCCATCTGACACACATGATCGGGCTGGATTTAAGTGGAAAGTCTATTTCTCAGTAAAGAGCCAAATACCCCACAGGTAGATCAGCGAGGTCCATGCAGGGCTAACCTCTGCACCCAGCCTGAGCAGAACAGAGTCCATCTGTCAATAAATCAGCATCCATCATCCCTCACAGGCCAGCATGTGGCTGCATGGGGTAAGAACCAGCAGGCAAGTCCAGAACGTTGCTGGTTCCAGAGTCATGGCCGGAAAAGTAATCATATCAATGTTGAACCCTTGAGCAAGGCCTTTAACACCAGAGATAGTACAGATAGTGCAAACAGACTGTGCAGAATGAATAGAAAATAACATAAATTAACAGGAAAGCACCTTATTTCCCAATGGGGATCATTCCAAAGACCATACGGTTTCCTCAAGCAGAACAGGTAAAGGTACGTTATACTTCAGGGTTTAGCCTAGCTATTAGCCAACTGGTGTCTCTGCAGAGGGAATCACCTTGATCCTTTGGCTGTTTAATATACTGTAATGTAACACTGTCGGCAAAAGGACACCCACCGGCACCGGCATTGTGGGTGCTGTGAGACACAGCATTACAGGAAGACATGCTCATGGCACGGTCCGGCCTACAAGGGTTGTAGAGGGTGGTTCATCTTAGCAGGAGCAGTTGACTTCAGCAAGCAACTAATCCATCGTCATGGCACTGGCGGAGGGGCTCCTGTTCTCGCCCAAAGCTGGATCTCAGGAGGATTCTCCCTGCAGCTCCCACATCTCGCATTTCCCGGGTCAGCACCTCCAGGGGTGGCCAGACCGCACTCAATGACATACCCTGAGGGCAGGGAGCAAAACCTTGTGGCTGCATGGAAGAGGGCATGAGGAAGTACTGTGATTTGGCGAGTAGACTCTGCTACAAGCGCTGCTGAATGCTCCTCTCCAGGAACAAGGAGTCTGCTCGAAATGTGTAGAAGATCAGACGATCGGTGAAGGCAGCCCAGCCATTTCATCCCAGCACTCTTTGTTGAGAGAGTTAATATGAGGAGCAGCTTTTACTTGAATTTTGGCTCTTTTATAAATGAACGTGAGGAATTTCCTAGAAACTAGGTCCCACTGTGCCAGTTTCACATGGCCTCTAATATGTGCTTTGTGGCCAAAGTACCACATCAATGCATAACGGGATCCTATTCAGCAAAAAAGAAGGGGCTGGTTAATTAGTTTTTAGCACCACCGGGCAGGGAACTTCAACTCCTCAGATATGTGTCTAAAAAAAGCAAATTATGCAGATAGCTCAACAAATTTTGCCACTTAAGTTCATGAGAGAATTTCTCTCAAATATGACAAACAGGCAGGGTGAGACATTAAGCATTACGCAATACTGTGCCAGTCTAGATGTAAATTCTCCCTGACCATGTCTTACTTTGTGGATATCAGTCTTTATCGCTCCATGGCACTTTGACTCCATACCACAGCTTAGAACAGGATTGACTCCACCCCGAGTTTAGCCCAGAATGAGACATCATGAAGTTCTGAGACTAATCTCTTGACATCAGAACCAGCTCAGACAGAAGCTGTTGCTCGGGGCTCACATGAAGGTAGGATTCAGTCACATGTGCTTCACCCAGGCTGCTTATCTTGCTGCCACGGAAACATAAACACCCCAAACTCCTCCAGGAGAAACTCTGTACCTGGGGTCATGCTTGAGCACCCCCTCACAGACAGAACTAGCTAAAATGCTGAAGCCTCGCCCTCAGCGTTTCCAAGACCGAGGAGCTGATAGTGGACTTCAGGAAACAGGCAGGAGTACACAGCCCCCATCTCCATCAACTGGACCACCGTGGAGAGGGTTAGCAGCTTTAAGTTCCTTGGTGTGCACATCACAGAGGACCTCACATGGACAGTGCACATCACAGAGGACCTCACATGGACAGAACCCATCAAAGAGGACCTCATATGGACAGAACCCATCACAGATGACCTCACATGGACCGTGCACATCACAGAAGACCTCACATGGACAGTGCACATCACAGAGGACCTCACATGGACAGTGCACATCACAGAGGACCTCACATGGACAGTGCACATCACAGAGGACCTCACATCGACAGTGCACATAACTGAGGCAGTAAAGAAGGCATGGCAGCACCTCTTCTACCTCAGGCTTCAAAGGTTTGGCCTGAGCCCCTGTATCCTCAGGACATTTTACAGATACTCTACTGAGAGCTTCATAACTGGATCCATCACTACCCGGCATGGTAGGTGCAATGCCCTCAATCGCAATGCACTGCAGAGGATAATGCGTTCTGCTGAACAGGTTACCTACCTACCAGGTTAGCTACCACCCCTGCAAGGCACCTACACCATGCAGTGCCAGAGGAAAGCTGCAAGAATCACTGGGGACTCCAGCTACCCATTGTTCACCCCCCTACCGTCAGGCAGACGGTACCACAGCATCAGGAGCCAGACCAGCAGGCTCCATTTCTTCCATCAGGCCACCTCTCCTCCACATTTCACTAAGGAATGCCTCTGGTGCACTAAACTGCACTGTGTTCACCTACAATCTCTCTGTCTACTCTACGGTGCATTGAATTTATACTGTATTGTGTATGAGGATGTTTCCTTTGTGCATATGTAGAGTGTACACTGTGGTGCAGTTGTTTTATGTACAGTTGGCATTTATTTAATGTACTGCACTGCTGATGGGAAACTCATTACCCAAGACTTTCACTCACTAGGTTTAGTGCTTGTTCTAGTGATGTGACAATAAAAGTGATCTGATTCAACATAGCCTTTATTTACGGGGAATAAAAAACCAAAACTACATCATGACATTATGTTCTCCCTAGAACAGGGGTGCCCAATACGTCTATCACGATCGACCAGTAGAGTAGTGCGAGTAGATCGCGCAACGTTCCAAAACATTTTTTAGAATTAAGCATCTATTCTTATATCTTATATCCTTCCAACTTATATCTATTAAAAAATAGAAAAAACATGAGTGGGGAGCCAGACCAAGTAAGGAACCATACATGTATGGAATTGTATGGCACTGTAAGGGTTCATGCAGTGATGCAAGGTTCACCATCATATACTGCACATATAAATATAAAATATACAGTATATATGTAACATATTTATCATTTTTAATGTAGGTAGATCATTTTGACATGATAATTTTAAAAGTAGCTCGCAAGCCAAAAAACGTGTGCTTCATGACCAGAAGCAGAGCTTCCTTTCTCCTTGCCTTCAGGTTCTCCACTGTCAGCGTGGGGTGAGCAGATGGACCAGGTCTCTTCTGCCTGAAACCGTCAATCTAGAGAGAGTCGGTCTAACAGCTTGCCAGCATGTCCAGCGGGGTCTGAGCCGTTGAGGATTGTTTCAGTGTGACGAAGTGGACCTTGAAATGTTCGATTCCCTTTATATTCCGTCTTTGCGGCCGCACAGGTCCCCAGCTTTCCAGGAGCAGCCCCAGGGCTGCTGTGCCATCTATAGGAATTAAGGCCACATTCTGCTGCTTGCTTTCAGTGCATCTGTAATCAGTTCAGCTTCAAGAAATCAAAGCTCCCATTTAACCATTCACATAGCTTGTAATGAGGCCCACTGGCAGGTTCACATTAACAATGACAAAAATAAAAATCTATTTTTATATCTATTATATCCTTATGAATATGCTATTGACAATTTTTAATATTGATTATTTTTGTCTTGAAATAAAGGAGAATATTTTAGCCATATTTTATTCTGCTGGGGTTTCATAGTCAAAACATTTTCACCAACCCCCACAATCCACTCTAGTATATACTTAATTACAACACAGTCTCAGAGAATCACCCCATCCCCCATGGCCAAATTACTTCTGCCATCACTGCCTTCCCGTCACTTCCAAGAGCTGTCATTCCAGTGCTATTTGTGGCTGAATGGCACAACTTGGACAATTATCCCAGTCAATTTCTGTCCAGACAGAGGGAGAAAAATATGGCTGCTGGCAGTGTGGTCAATGCCATCATTGAATCAGAAGTAAAATAACTGAATCCTGTTAAACTGGTTCCATGCAGTGACAGTGTGTATATACAGTGCATATAGGGCTCATCATTACATACGAGAAAGAGGCAAAGACTACTGGAAAAAAAGTAGCCTTAAAGATCAAAGGGCATTAAACAGTAATTATGTGCCCACAGTAAAATGTGGCTTATTACAGCAGCTACCTTCCCATCATGCACTGCAGCACCTGTACGGAAGCTCCACAGACAGCTCATTACTGTTGGCAGTAGATATACCACGAGACACCCGTGCAGAGCAGGGGAGCGTGTATGAGTTAACTGGACATCCTTTCTGACGACGAGCAGACAGCGCTCTCGGGCTAGGAACCATCCGTTTCCCCTTAAGAGATGATTAACCCTAAAGTGACCACACGTGGGTGAGCAGTGGAGAATGTGCACAAGCAGCAGCGGAGGAATTGCCAACATGAAAGGCCGAGAAGAGCCCCGTACGCAGCCTGCTCAGCTTCACTTTAATCACTGAGACTTCAGGTCTTGCTCCCAGTATGGAGTTTTTATTATTTGCTCCAAACTAACGCAGGAGTGTCTGCTCAAAGCCCACACCAGACATCTGAAAGGCACAAGTGCTACAATGGACTTTGCAGACCTGGCAAATTAACAGCGCGGCACACAAAACCCACCACGGAATCAAAAGGGACATTTCAAAGGTGCCTCCCTCCTTACATTTTATTGTTTCCGAAGCCCTACTTAGCCGCGGAGCGGTGAATGGGAAATTAAAGGCGTAGGCAATCTCTTTCTGCAGAACTGCTCTTACGGCATTTCATCAAAAACGTGCCTTCCTTTCATTTGGGAATGGCATCTTTCTGAGGTATGTAGGCCCTGCACCAATCACAGGTTTGAGGTTTTTAATTAGGCACACTTTCTCCCTTGACAGTGGCCTAAAAGGAGAGGAGTTCAATTAGTGTTGACAAAGCCAGTAAACATCCATTTAGTGTAAATGTAGTCCTACCCCCTGCCCAGTGCTCCTATGCAAAGGCTAGTCTGAGGCTTTGAATCAATCTTACAGCACTTTGCTTTTGCAATGTTACTTAGCAACAAAAGCCTGACAATGACAGAGTGTACAGGGGCCTACGGATTTGGTCCTACCTTTGTTAATCAAAAGCTGTTAACTATCTTAAAATGGTATTTGTCAATTGCACCAACACACGGAGCTGCTTAACTGCTGTTTAGCGCTCATGTTACTGGGGCCTAGAACGGCGACGCGAGGCCGGGAATTAGCACTGGCACCTTCAGGTACGGACACGTCGAATTTACTCTCAGCACAAACAACAGTGGGCCGGAGCTGCAGCGGGGATGATGCAATGTGACAACATTTGCCAAGTGGTCCCAAAAAGAGGGGGGAAAGGTGCCAAATTCAGCTGCAGACAGTTGATATGAAGGAGTCCCTGGTAATAGCTGTGTGATGAGCTTCCCCAAAGCTTGGTTATCTACACAGAGCACGCAGAGCATGCCTTACTTACACTCTGTAAACGTTATTTCCTTCTGCGGGTCTGCTCCCGCTACAGCACTGACATGAAAGTTGCCGGGGGGGGGGGGCACCTATAATGAAATTCTCAGAGTCTGAGATTTAACAGCATAGGGACAAACTTGTCCGCTTTTCAGGCTGTGGGCTTGTGCCTTTGTGTCAGATGGCCTCTAACTGCCATGGCAAACAGCAGCCCAAGAGCCACATTTGTATCAAATGGCTTTTGTTTCCCCAATGATTTACCACTCAGGACTTAAAGATGCTCACTCTGTTACATATTTATGTCCGTTTGATATTTTCGCACAGTGGTAGTCTGGGAGGTCAACAATGTCGATCATAGGCAACGGATGCTGCCATAATGGGGTCAACGGCTACAAAGCCATGGACCAGTGAGAGTGTCCAATGGTAATGTGACATGAGATGGCCAATGGTCTCCATGTCCTCCTCATGCAATGGCAAGGGGTAGTGATGACAGAGCCGATGACCGGTGTCAGCTGAGATCCTTTCCAAAGGTCTATGTCTGGCATTTCAGCTGGACTGTAACAGAGAGTCCTTCAGTTTCACTCATAGATTTAAGCTGATTTCCCTTTATGCATTGGGGGAAAAACTCTAACCTGTTTAGAAAAAATCTGGTTTGAATGAACTGCCCAGATTATCCAAAGAGAAGACAAAAAAGAGCGACACAATGAGCAGCTTTTTTGTTTGTTCCTAAATGCGATTACGCCGGATGTGGTCCTCAAAGCACTTTTTCTGGATGAACACTAGGGGCCAGCACTCCGCCTCCGGGACCAGGCTTCTCCCTGCCATTAACTGAGCTCAAAAGGGAGCAGCAGATGTGCCTCCCGGATTTTTGCTAGGACATGGGAAGGCTGATCGGGAAGGGAATGACACTGCTCCACACAATGTAGAAATGGACAAGTCCTGGGTTCAGGCCCACATCACAACCGAGCCAACCCGACATTCCAGGTTTGTAAAGCTGTGCCTGTGGAGGGAACATCAGGGCTGTGAGCACGCCGGGTCACCTGGTTGGGCCAACATCCTGAAGGGCGGCATCTCTGTATTGTGCTTACTGCAGCTTACATGAGCCAAAAGGAGCCACCCACGAAATTCGCTCTTCCGACTGTCTCTCCATCGCGCTCCGGGAAAATCACAGCATCCAAAGTGTACGGATGCTGGCTGCCTGGATTTCCGCATGTCAGCATTACGATGTGAGCACGCCCCCCCCCCCCCCCCCCCCCCCCCCCCCCCCTCCGCCCCCCCCCCCGCCCCCGGCGGAATAAAATAAGAAAGACACCCACACAACCAAAAAAACACAAAAAATAACTGAAAGTGGGCAA
>JAODKM010000075.1:3791000-3805681 GCA_026780845.1 Petrocephalus sullivani
CTGGCTTTCCGCATGTCAGCATTACGATGTGAGCCCCCCCCCCACCCCCCCCTTACGACCCGGCCATTTAGACTGCTCCATGGTGAAAATAATAATGTAAATACAGACACACCAACACAATCAATGAATCCCTAAGGATGAGCTCAGTAGCAAAGAGACTTCCTCACAGGCCTAAGAGGCAGCCGGGGGCTAATCCCTGCAGTTTCGTTTTTTATTTCCACACGCAATGCAGCAGTTTTAATACATCTGGATTAGTTACAGAATTAGGTTAGCATTCAGAATATTCCGGAACACGGCGGATCCCGGGACATAATTCAGGATGGGGTGAAGCTTCCGACAGGCAAGCGCCAGACCAAACCCAGGCTGGAATGTTGTGGTAACCCGGTGTTTTAGAGCATTCGGCTCACCGCGCAGCCAGCCGGGGTCAGAGGCTGCCGGTTAATAATGGAGGAATAAGAAGAGCCAAAGTTTCAGCTTCTGGCTGCAATAAGAAGCAGCTAATTGAAAGGCCCGGCATGTGCAGACATGCGTGTCGAGGGCCAGGGCACGCTCGCTTGCGGATAACCCCGCCGAGACGTGCTCAGGTAGCGTCTACTTGGGACGGGAAACAACATGGCTGTCATTCGACTTTAAGGTCACCCAGATATCATCGAACAAATATAACCTAGTAACAGTGCGCAATGCCAACTGCACTAAATAATATATATACCCTGCAAAGTGTGTGTATGTGTGTATGTGGGGGGGGGTGGCTCTTTCCTGTGCATCAAGCTCTGTTTCACCCTTTCTGTCATTCTGCCAGCATGACTCACCACTATACCACCCTGTGATGACTGCCAAACATCTGTTCTGCACTCCAAAACTCCTTTCAGCTTTAAAACTATCGTCCATTCAAAATAGTTTTCAAAGAAGCTGGATAAATGTAATTATTGTCTTGGCCTCTGTGATGGGCTACATCCGCTGTCACCCACATGGGGGCGCTGTGCCGCCCAACTCCTCTGACTGCACCAGTCATAGTCTGGTTTCACCAGGACAGACTGGTTTTATGTCACCTTACAGGAGGCTTAACGCTATGGACACCCCATCAGTGCTTCACTACACACAACAAATTGTATAACAGCATGTGTGGGCGTGGCTAGAGGCAGCAAAAATATCAGCCTCCTCCATTAATCAAACCGAAGCACAAATGAATACATACAGATTGTGGTTACATCTTACTTAAGGGTGCTCTATGACAGCTATATGACACCACATAAGCATTTACAAAGGTTTGTTCCAAATTTGTGGGTGTCATAAATGCGGACAAAGGAAACTTGACACGGGAGTCAAGGGGGATGTTGGTGTCATGTAGCTGTCACAGAGCACCCTTAAGTAAAGTGTTCCCCGCATTGTTAACAGGAAGTATACACTATGCAGCAGGCGTGACAGCATAGGAACCAAAGCTGGCTACATCCCAAATGACGGCGGATGGCTCTGCAGCGCTGATCTCGTTGTGATACCAGAGGTGTTTATTTAAAAGGCCCTGAGAAACGCATGGCTGTGTTCAATCATGCTCAGGCGTCTGATCGTGTCACCGTGAAGAAGAGATCTCAGAGAGACCCAGGCAAAACATCCGCGAGCTGCTCACTCAGCCGGGGTTGGGGAGAATCTGGAAAATAGCTCACATTGAATATTTCAATTAGCGTCTAAGCTACACAATTATTCATTAGAATTCGGTGAAATTACACTCTCCACTCAGTACACCATAGTAAAGCTTTCTTCTTATGTAATGAGTTAATTGAACTGAAAGTTAATGGACATTTAAAAACACAATTTAAGAGGAAACCAAGACCCGACCTTCACAAAGGTGTTTCAAAAGAACAAATAAAAAAGTGTATAAATCAGCACATTACTCGAGCTTTTCTCATTTAGGCACTGCAATCCCATTGCCAGTAAACAGCTGCCAATCTGCATTATCTCTATACATCTTCAGTGCAGCATCTGACTGGTTTCCTGCACAGTTTCCACATCTTTCCGCATGAGTCATGCTGGGTGTTGGGGTTTAGCGGTGGGGGGGCTCAGTTGGGCTGCCCCGATGGCCAGGTTTATAGGACAGCTGCTTCACTGACACCCACTGCTCATATCAATGGCCCAGGTCACATATAGTGTTCAGAACTGCTCTGATCATTCGCACAACTGTCATGTGCCAAACAGGGGTGGCACCTAGACATTTTTGCCCAATATTATGTATAATTTTACATATTTAAGGACCCCTGACAAGTGCCGGGCCCCCTGATTCTGTCAGGGTATCAATGCGGCCCCCCGACACCCTTAGAGCTAGATGGACATCTTGAATTAAGTAGGCCTGGATAATTTACATCAAGGGCTTTTTGATTTTCTTGCCATTCATGGAAATGCATTTTACCCCACGGACGTCTAAAGTACTCCAGCTCTCCCAGCGGCCCCATCCTCAGCCCAGGCCTGACGTCACCACCATCCCACTCTACCCGCCAGGGCTGGCGCACCCAGAGTGGATTCTGCTGAATATTCCGACGGCCCGCATCTGCAATCTGACAGCCAGGCCGCCGATAACGGGCTGCTGCCAGTGGTGTTGGTGTGCAGACTGGATCCTCAGAGAAGGAGGAGGGGGAGGAAGAGGCACTCAGACCTACCTCTGTTATGTTTGTCAGCGGGAGGTAAACAAAATGACAAGTACAAACTCTTTGGAAGATTCTGCCTTGGCTTCGTAAACAAAAAGGTATATATACATGTTTTAAGCATATTTTAAAATTGCCAAAGTTCTAAATTGATATTTTGATATCTAAAAACATGTAATGTTTTAAAATTACTAACATGCTGCACATACTGCTGCTTGGTAACCATTAGTAAGCCGTGATTGGTGGAAGGAAAGTGATCCTTCCAAGGCACGTGGATAAGGCTCGGTTCTGGAACGCGGGAGGCCGCGCGCCCGCTGCACGCGCCACATGGGCCGCGTTTAACCTGAGCCAAATGCAGCCGCATGGCAGACGCCTGCGGAGAGGAAGAGCGTTGAAAAGACATCGGGGGGACAGAATACGAAAAAAGCCAAACAATGGCTCTTATCAGATGGCCGGGTGCCGCAACGGGATAGCAAATGGGACGATTGTCGAGAAGCGCAGGCGCTTTGAAAGCGCTTCACAGTCAAACGAGGGGATTTCATGACATCGCATGCCCAATCGACAGCCAGCTGGACTCCCACTGAAAAAAGAAAGTCATCTATTCACACTGGCTTCCTTTTGTGCAACCTAAAAAAAAACTCTAACACGGTGGCGGAAAGGGGAGACACGCCACGGAGGGTACCCAGCTGCGACGCAGAGAGCCTCCTGCCGGGCCGGGCCCATGCTACATTCGCCGCCTTTCAGCCAGAGACAGAAATAAAAGTGGGAAGGCTGAGAATCTGCCCGTGACACGGGTCCCTGGGCGGCCCGAGGCCACAGCTAAAGCGCCAGCCTGAATATCCCGGCAATACCTGCTGCTTAACATGCCGTAGCGCAGAAACTGCTCTTGAACACCCGAGGCCTTAGTTTTCCACAGAGTTTGTAAAGGAAACTTTTAGCGCTTGTAGGCTCTGAAAATCTGATGCAATAGTTACCATGGCAACTGAGGATGCCAGTTATTCAGGCGGCCTGAGTGGGGTTGTGCTGATGAGGAGCGGCACGTGTCTTGGGGTGTTTTGAATGACCCCGGGCTGCGCGTGTCCTGGGGTGCTTTGAATGACCCCGGGCTGCGCGTGTCTTGGGGTGCTTTGAATGACCCCGGGCTGCGCGTGTCTTGGGGTGCTTTGAATGACCCCGGGCTGTGCGTGTCCTGGGGTGCTTTGAATGACCCCGGGCTGCGCGTGTCTTGGGGTGCTTTGAATGACGCCGGGCTGTGCGTGTCCTGGGGTGCTTTGAATGACCCCGGGCTGCGTGTGTCTGGCTGTGGCACCAGTACAGCATAGCTGGTTATATGCAGAAGCTGAAGGCTGCGCATTTGTATGGGCTGTTTACCAGCTCAGCGTTAACAGAAGTATCATTGCATGGATGCACTGGCCAGGTACAGATTACAGCAGAGCCTTCGCTGTTAAAAGCTGTATTAACGTTATAAATGGGAATGTAAGTCAACAGCAGGTGGTTCTTCAAGTATTAACTGGTCAGTAACCAAAATGCCTTCTATACATTCACAGACACTTAAGGCAATGTAAAGCATAATTACATTTTGGGGGGGTGCACCTGAGAGATCTGTGTGACATTGCAGCAGCATTAGTGCATTAGGGTTGCATCTCCATGCATTGGCATGCGAGTGTTCGACGCGTCTGGGTCTTGCTGCACTCCGGCTGGAGTGCCTGTGCCCGGTTTCAGCTCCACATTTCCAGGCAATTAGTGTGCGAGTGGCAGGAACAGCAATACCAGCGCGCAGGTAAACATGCTGGCAAACACTGGGCTTAAGGTGCCCAGCTCACAAACAGACCTGGTTTCTGGCACGCATTGTGGCCTGTGACCCTGAAAAGGCTGGTTTTCCTTTAAGGAACTACCTTAACTTAGTCCTGGGTCTTTGGATATTTAGTATCTAAGGCACTAAGATTAGAAGAGGTTATTGGAGATCATTATTTTTGGTTTATGACTGATGTTCTGGTAATTTTACAATGACACAATGTAGTTTTTTTATTTTCAGGTAGCTAAGGAAAAAAAAAATCAGTTACTTCCAATTGTGCTGTTTAATGCATAACCATAAAACAGCAGAAGAATCAGGTCTACCATCTTTGTGCTCTTTATAGCTATCCTGCGTAATCCTGCTTAATGTCCATTCTCCCATTTCAGCTGAAATTCACTGCTAAACAGTCTGATTTGAATTTTAGAACAGGGACCAATCAGTTTGTGCTTAAAGACACTGACAATATCCCCTAAATTCAAGAGAACAGAGTTAATCAAGTATAAAGCAGGCTGAGAAATAGCCCTTTCCAGCGCCTCAGTCGGAAGAGAATCTGGGCTCCCTTTAAAAGCTTGCGTGAGGACAAAAGGCAGCCTGTCATCATGGCGGCATTCGCACGGAATGCCGCTCCGCGAGACGGCGGTGCCGCGGACGCACAGCGGGAGCGCCCCCACAGCGGGAGAGGTCCCACAGGGAGAAATCAGATTTACACTAATGAGATAGTATCCATCATTTTAAAAAGGCATCATTTGGGGGATTCTAAAGTCCTCTCGGGGTGCAAAGAGAAGGCCTGAACAAACTGAAAATCTTCAGTTTCATCACAGTAGAACAGGATGTATCCCCGCTGACATTTTGAACTTGAATTCTGATACATGACAGCTGATTTAAAGATGACCGAAAATGAGTATAAATCCTTATGAGTATTAATCTCACTAAAGGTACAGTCCATAGATCATGGAGTAGCGTATTAAAACACAAAATTGCAGAAAACCAGGCACGCAAATGAGGTTCAATAGGGCTGAGTCCTTATTTCCTCTGGATATTTCTCTCCACCACTTGTGGGTTTGAGGGCTTGAACTGCATGCAATGCTTAGTTCACCAATTCCCATTTCACAATGCATGAGGCACACATCGTTTAATTAGTGAAGTTCATTAATAAACGCCTTTCCTGTCAGCAGAGTTCAAGGGCAAATCAAAATTTAATTGCTGACAGATTTAATTTAAAGAAACAAACACGGATGCCAAGCTCCAGTTTACGGTGTATTAATCTAATTATTGCTATAGCAATCAAAATTAAACAGAAAATTACTACACGTGAACCTTTTGGATGCAGTGAGAATATCAAGCTAAATGTAGCTAAGTGGGGCCAGTGTTTCCTTGATTGCTCACAGTGAATTTCAATGACCACAGCTCAACATTTCACAGCCAAGTGTTCCCGTCACTCAGTGACGCATCGAGAAGCCCGTCTCAGTCCCCCTCTCTGTGTGTGGGGCTTTTTAGCGTCTCTGAAGTGGTCCCAGCCACTGACGGGTTCCCAGTGGATGTACACGGCCGTGTTCCGAGTCCATCGCCGGAGGAGGGATGCCGTGATTCTCCAAATACGCCACTACTCCACCCATCTGACAAGACTCCATTCTCACGGCACATTCCGGTTTCATGGCTGGAGTTTATACTTCTACACATTTATGTAGCTATCAGGCAGTACAGTCCGTCCGTTGGCACCAATCACAAAAGAAATGTATGATTACAAAGGTGAATGGGGGAACATAAACGTAACAAGTGGAGTGTAACGTCATTCAGTTCAGCTTTGTTTTTGTCATTTGAATCTTGATTTTGGATTAGACCAAGGTTACTCTGAAGTATATACATTCGTTGCTCAGCTTGATCACACCAAATAGCAACCAGATCGTCACGGTACCTTCGGTCAGTGCTAAGGACATTACATCAAAGTCTACCTGCTACTGCAAAGACAGGCTTTTCTTTTGAATATATGCATCATCTATTTGTGCAAGATGATCCTAGTCTCAAAACATGGTTCCCAGAGGAGCAGCCTTCCAGTTCGGGCATACATAACATTGTTTTATTAGATGACCTTTGAACATCAATGCGTGCAAACAAGGGGGTGGTTAACCTCCGGGATCTCTGTGTGTTCATTTCTTTTCTTGGAAGGTTTTCCATTATTGAATTATTTATCTAATTTGTACCCGTGTATGGAGACTGAATCCAGATGAAATCGTAAATCGTGTATAAGGTAATCAAAGTTTAAAATTTATTATGATAAACAGCAGCAAAGAAAACACTGAGTTGATGGGAATGTCAACTTAAAACAGAAAAAAAGCTGCTATCATCAGTACACTTACAGGTTCACTCAGCTAGCTGTGTTATCGTCAACAATAGACAAGCATGCTGCACAAATCTAATAGATTGCCCTCGATGCTAGATAAATCAAGATGATGTACGCTGTAGTCATGATCAGTGGTCTGGACAAAACCATTTCAGTATTCCCCATGGTTAAACTCTATTGCCCTCAACATTTATTCCTAATAAGAAAAAACCCTACTACCAGCACACAACCAAGCTTGGCATTAAGGCAATACTGCCAGGCGTCTGCAGCAAGCCGTGAGTCTCATTAGGAGGCCTCCTGGGAGATAGACCAATCCCACACGGCCTGGCTTTTGTGCAACCAAGGAAGATGGGGGAAGAGGAGGGTGACTGATGGAAAGCGGTCTCCTGGGCGAAGACGCCAGCCTGTTCCTCATGTCTGCCGAATGTGGAACGGCGATGCTTTAAACATCGCCCCTGGAGATTAGCATCTGTGGGTGAGGGCTGGTGATGGTGAGAGGGCGACGCATTGTTTATATGTGACATCTCACATGAATGCACACTGCATCAAATGAAGCAGGAATGCCACAGTCTCACGTTTCAGCAGTGTCCCTTCATTTCTTCCCTGGCTGTATGTGCTGAGATGTTTCCCACCCACTGCTGTCTCTGGCAGCCTCTCTGGGGATTTCGGAGGATTAGCCCCACAATAGGCTCTGCTGTCTGCCTGCATCATGCTGCGTCCTAATTGGATCTATCAGGGATGGGATCATTTAATCGCACTAACCTGCCCAGCGAATCGCATGCGGACCTTTCCAGGCAATTGAGAGGGACCTAAATCTGCCATTTAAAAATGTCGGTAATTCTCTTGTTTTAACATTCCGACTGTTTTTTGCCATTGTTATCTCAGTATTTCTCCACTGGTTATTATCTCTTTCTTACTGTTCTCTGCATGGGGGTTAGCCATTCAGGTGGTAGGAATTAATTTCGCTAATGAAGTTCTGTCGACTTATGTATAAACTACCATGCGAAATAATACATCTTTTTTATTTTTGCCAATATAAATTACCATTGCCCCCCCCCCGCCCAACACCACGACCCCAAATAAAATACAGATACAGAAATACATTTTAATGGGTGAGGAGTGACATCAAAGGCCAAAAGACAGCCGGCAATACAGGCTGATGTTGATTGGAGGCTAATTTGATACAGGCTCCTGTCATTCAGAGTTACTTTCCGGATGTTTGTGTGTGTAATTTCCTGCACACACAAAGCAAAAGGAGGCAGCGCATTCTGCCAGCATGAGACTGGATAAACCCCGTGTAGCGGGCCAGCACCGACTCCAGTGCCCCATCCGGCCGGTTGCTGCCCCATGCACTGCCAGCCGCTCCATCTCAGTAACAGGCCAGGTCTATAGGAAGCCCATACTTACAGTAACGAGGAAGCATGGCAGGGCCCTGATGTATGGCCGGCGCCTGCCAACGGCACATGGGAAGATTTACCGCTGGCCATTTCCTACAGAACACCGCTTTGCCTGTGCCAACTGCTATAATTATTCAGAGCAACATGTCAGTGACAGAGATGCAGAGAGGCTCCAGAGTGTGGCCAAGGTGGGCCAGGGAGGTCCCAAGGACACTGGATGGAGACTGGGGTTTGCCACAAACCCCACCTCCCCACCACCCAGCATTCGCATGAAAATCAAAGCCAGGTACAGTGACTTCTCAAACGCACTTTAAGGCAGCTAACGACTTGGATGCACGTCATTCCGATCATTTCTTTCGCTCGATGAATTATGTTCACTGAATGGCGAACTTGCAGCATGCCTCAGACAGGGAGCGCACACTTACACAGTCGCAGTTCCCCCCCGGGAGATTAAGACAATCAACAGACTCCACAGCCAAGCCTTTAATTTCCTGCCCCGTGTGTCATGTTCATTCTCACACAGTGACAACGTACGGCCGTGTTTAGGCAAATGATATAAACGAACCTGCAGTACGGGTACAACAGTAAGAAAATCACATTTTAAAATAAGATGCCATTCCTAATCTTTAATTATTCCTCTTCGTTTAAATCAATTTCTTTTCGGAGTGGATAATTACTCATTCTATAACCCATTAATTCACATAATAAGTATGTAATGCCGTGCTGTAGGAGGAGTGCCGTTTTTCCCTGCCTGATGTATAATTTCCCTGCCTGAACACACGCCCCTGGTTGTTCATTTACGGAGCTCATATCTGAGGGGTCTCCCTCCCCACCTGCCTCAGCACAGACCTTAGGGATGTGCGTGAAAGGGCGCTGCTGGGCATGCAAGCAGGTGTGAATAAATACCCTGTTTCCGCTGCGCCGCGAGCGTGTGACATCCGCAAAAAAGCTTGGGTATGGTGATGTCACAATCCAGCATCGTAACAAAGAGGTAAGCGCATCACGTGCAGGTTATTAGTTACCATTACCGGGCAGGGGTTGAGTTCCCCGTGCAGTTCACCTAGTAACATTACAAAATGACCTTTATGTGACAGTCACTCACTACTTCGCTTTCTCTTACACCAAAATTTAAGATCATCGTGATAAACAGATTTAGAGCAGGGGTCTCCAGCTCCAGTCCCGGAGAGCCCCAGCCCTGCACGTTTTTGGGTTCCCCCACATGTAACACATCGTTTCCTGAGCTGAATTGGGTGTGCAGGGGCTGGGACTCTCCCGCACCGGAGATGGAGACCCCAGATTCAGAACACCTTCTACACATTTATGCAACCTTTCTGCTAATGACTTCATATTGTTCTCTCTGCAATTGTTGCTACTTTGTAGCTTTAGCTAAAGATCTATTGTAAATGAGTACACTGTTACATAATGCTCTTTTGAGAAATCAGTCAGGTAAAAAGCTTTTAAACAGCGTTATTCAGGTGCTAATGTGAACAAATGATTTCATACTAATCTACCCATGTCAAAAGACAATACTTCAGGAATACTCAACCTTCTCCGTGTGATGCCGGTGTGACCACCGCAAAAAACTCAAATCAGCGATGTGGCATTATGGGACCAGGGGCACAGGAGACTATTTAGGCCCATCACCTTAGACTGCAGTGGTTTGGGAAATCGATGATGGTTCTCCTACACTGAAGCTGCATGGATACGTCACTCGGCTGTTATTTCGGTCACATTGAACCAGGCAGTCACTTACGAGCACAGCGGCAGTTAGGAGAAAAGACCCTCTGCCAAGTACCATGCGGGCTGAAGTCCCACTCCGCACTTCCCTTCAGAGCCACATTCCTCCTCGCAGTCGCTCCTCTCCAGAGGAAACGAGGCTGGTGGTGCTGTTACTCACTGCTTTTAGCTCCAGGGTACAACAGAAGTTCCCCTGCTCCTACAGTCCCTACAGTAAGGCTTCCTGTGACCCTTCTGGCCCACTGAATGGCACAAATCAGATGGCTAAGGGCTAAAGCTAAACACAAAAGCTAAAACGGCACTGCATGTCTAAAAGGAGCCACGCGAAACTCAGGGGTCCTGCTATGAAAAGGGGAGAAGCCCGAAAATACTGCAGAACGACAGGCAGATAACAATAGCAGGCCTATAATAGACCAGGGGTGCGGCGCAGGGGTAAAACTCTAAAATTAGACACAAGAGGGGAGGGGAGCAGTGACTTAAAGCAGTCCCCCCCCCCCATCAAAACCACAAAAGTCCCATGTCCATTAACTGACAAGAGACCAGTATGACGTGATAGGCAGCCGGTGTGAGTGAGGCTGCTCAGTGCCACTGTAGATGCCAGGCTAAGAGCAGGGAAAGTTGGGGAAATAAACAATTGTGGATCTGGCCCCCTATTATCTTGACCAATTCATTTCCGTGGAGCAAATGCATCAAAGGCGGGCAAACTAATTAAAACAGTGTGCTAGACAGAATTATTCATTGTGAGAAATCAAATTAATTTGTTGCTCCGTTGGCTGGTTCAGACTCCCAGGTCACTGGAGGGATGCCCATGGGATAAAGTTTGGCTCACCAGAGCAGGAAAAGAGTGGGCCTTTTCCTACAGGTTTAGCACACTCAGTAAAAAGAGAAAACTGTCCAGATAAATCACCCTCCACACAGCGTTGTTGTGAAAACAGTGGCCAGTGAGGTGAACGTGTCTGGAGGAGAGGACCACAGTTTGCCCCAGACGGAGGGAAACAACATATAAGATTTCAGAGTGACAGCAGCAAGCTGTTACTCAGGAAGGACATGTTTACACACATAGGGAGCTCTTCTGCTCTGAACATCTGCCATCTTCCACATAAATTGGCTGCTATTATTTCTGAAAAATAATGAGGCAAGTCCCCCCTCCACCCACCCTACAATCTTATTCCAGGTTCCAGAGGATGGAGGGCGAGGGAGCAGACGGTTCCTGTACGGTACATGTGGCTGGGAATCCCACAAACAAACTACTCAGAGGTGGTGTTTGGGTTTCAGTTCTAACTTTACACAGACCGTCTCAGTGACTGTGAATTCTGCCCATCAGGGATCATATCCAGACCCACATCTCCTGCACGAGAGTCTGAAAGCATGGGAAATCATCCTTGGGCTAACCTTGCAGTAGATGAAAGCAATGAGTGAATGAATACACGTTCTGTAAATAAATATTTATATTTACTCAAACCACTGGCTACAGACTTCATCATAAATTAAATGTACAAAATGCTACAAGGGCCCATCTGAGTTCTCAGTTAACTTGAGAAAGCTCGGCATTGCACCACTTCAAAATGACTGGATTTCTTACGGCGTTTGGGAGATTACCTGTTAAATATCTTTAAATTTATATCAGTTTCTCAATTCCAATGTTAAAAGCCCTTTGTTTTGAATTTTAAACACGAATTGGACAAAACAAGCATTGCTACTTCAGCAATCAAACAGGTACATGGACCGAATTAGAGTATAAATCTCAGAAATGACTATTCTCACAGTGAGATGTGAGAGCGAGTGGACTAGGTATTTTTAAAGTGAAACAAACACATCAGTTTGGTCTTTTAAATCACAGACATGATATTTACAAACTTGTACTCGTGAACATTAAGTACGAATGAAACCTGAAAGCTCTACAGCACACTGCAGAGAACACAGAGAAAACCCTCCATTGCTAGTCCTGTGCAGAGATCCTGCAGGTGTCCTCTCAATGACCAGCACGCAGCCATGCCAATGCACCCTCTGCTGTGAGCTTAGGAGGGGCGGGGTCACCGGGTTACGGCGTCCTTTGCTGTGAGCTTAGGAGGGGCGGGGTCACCGGGTTGCTGCGCCCTCTGCTGTGAGCTTAGGAGGGGCAGGGTCACCGGGTTGCTGCGCCCTCTGCTGTGAGCTTAGGAGGGGCGGGATCACCGTGTTGGTGCGCCCTCTGCTGTGAGCTTAGGAGGGGCGGGGTCACCGGGTTGCTGCGCCCTCCGCTGTGAGCTTAGGAGGGGCGGGGTCACCGGGTTGCTGCGCCCTCTGCTGTGAGCTTAGGAGGGGCGGGGTCACCGGGTTGCTGCGCCCTCTGCTGTGAGCTTAGGAGGGGCGGGGTCACCAGGTTGCTGCGCCCTCTGCTGTGAGCTTAGGAGGGGCTGGGTCACCGGGTTGCTGCGCCCGCTGCTGTGAGCTTAGGAGGGGCGGGGTCACTGGGTTACTGCTTGTTTTCACAGCTTACAGGAACCACCCCCACAGTCAGTGAGGAACATGGCAACAGCGGCAGCAGAAGCAGCAGTGGCTCAGGGCGCCAGCAGAGATAATCCATCATCGCATTTTGCAGTGAAACGGCGCCTTGTTCACTGGCTGCACAGACGAGGAATCGGCTGAGAATCTGATTTAGACCCGGTTCTGTAACATGATAAGAGATCGAGCTTCTCAAAGGACAATGAGCCACTCTACATTTCATCCTAGAAACGTATTAACAGTACTTGTCTTAAAAATTAATCTGCCAGGCTGAAATGTGATTTATTTTACTTCGTTTTTATTGTTTTTTTCCCCCATGTGCCACCGTGCATTAAGCATAACTCATTACACTGCTAATCAGACACAGATCCAAGAGCCGGAACTGACGACCAGTGTAAGCGGCGCGTGCAAATGGCGGAGCGGCTGCTGACGGGCAGTCAGGTCACGCCGGGTCCCGTCCTTCCTGTGCCGGTCCTGCCCACATACCGCCAGCGCAGTTTTACATCTACAGGCTCTCCAGGCACAGTGACTGCATCGCCTCAAGCCTCCCAGCACTACAGCGGTGCGAAGGCCTGAGCTGCTGGCCCCCGCTCTGCGCTTAATGGGCCTCACATCCTGCCCGGCGCTCACACACGGCGCACCGCACCGCCAGAACACCATCTGTATTACCGAAAAACAGGCAGAAAAAAGATAGAAATCCTATATATCTGTAATAGATCAACTGCAGCACATCTACAGTATAACTAACTAGTTTTATAATCTGTGTGCCAGGTGGTGGATTTGGCTAGGACAGTCACAAAAAGGTTGGGAACCCCAACTCTAAAGGGTCCTTAGGCAGCCATGACATCATTAATGTGCAATTCATCACAAAACAAAGAGAATACAGGGTGTCCAGAGAAGCGTCTGATTCAAGTAAATTGAGTAAAAAAGGCTGCGTTGTTGATTAGCACAGTTTTGCTTTTTACGGGCATTCGCTATGCATTTTAAGTGCCCATCGAAAGTTGATACACCGTGAATATGGGCAACAATATATCCCATTGCTGTAGAGTTTGGGTCATCACGTACAGCACAAATGGAAGGCTCACTGTTCCACATACCAGCTCTGACAAGGCACGTATGACTTAATACTGCCCTGACAGATACAGCAGATCGGGGATTTATTACTTTATTTGCTGTGCTACCCATCATTGTACTGATCCTTGGCCGTCCATTTCCTCAGGCTTCATCCAGCAGTGAAGCCGCGGACGACGTGGGGGCCGACTTCCTGTCTGCGTGTGGATTTTTCACATCTGCCTATCAGAGACGGTAGGGGGGATGTGAGACATTAGACTATGGACGCGGGGCTGAGCAGCGCCGTGCGTACCTGGCCCCGGGGACTTGGCTATGAGTCAGAGAAAGTGAGACCCCGAGCGCCACATGGCACACAAACCACGGCTGTGCCGATTAACGCAAGTGTGCAATTCAGACAACACAACGGCGAAGGTCTTCCGCACTCCTGCGGGACCCCACGTCTGATGAGGCCAGGCGGGATACGGCGAAGGTCTTCCGCACTCCTGCGGGACCCCACGTCTGATGAGGCCAGGCGGGATACGGCGAAGGTTTTCCACACTCCTGCGGGACCCCACGTCTGATGAGGCCAGGCGGGATACGGCGAAGGTCTTCCGCACTCCTGCGGGACCCCACGTCTGATGAGGCCAGGCGGGATACAGCGCCCTTTCAGCTTTAGTCCCATCTGCCCTGGCCGCCAAAGCCAGAGCAAACACAACCAGAAAAGAGGCATGAGGTACACGCTACAAGCTCTCTCTCAGTGTTCCGGTCAGCTGTGGCTCCCCATGGGGTAGGGAGCGGCACCCACAGGGAGTCTCGCAAACCGATTTACCGCAGGCCAAATGTGCACCCCTGTTGCCCCCAAATCCCCCCTGCACCAACAGCGTGTACGCAGAGCACGGGAATAATCCCCTCCTGGAGTCGGCGTGACGTGGTGTCCTGTTGCGTGTTTCACACTCAGTGGGCCGGGTTATTCCCGCAGGCAGCACCAGGAGCACAGAGGCGCACACTGGAATGGTGTCAGACTACAAACCTCACAGACCCCACCCTCTTGCCTGCCTTTGGCCCACCAGAACCCACCCACCTGCCTGCCTTTGGCCCACCAGAACCCACCCTCCTGCCTGTCTTTGGCCCACTAGAACCCACCCTCCTGCCTGTCTTTGGCCCACTAGAACCCAATCTCCTGCCTGTCTTTGGCCCACCAGAACCCACCCTCCTGCCTGTCTTTGGCCCACCAGAACCCACCC
>JAODKM010000075.1:3825336-3838657 GCA_026780845.1 Petrocephalus sullivani
ATATATTGACACTATGCCAGAGAGATGTGCTGCTGTAATTGCTGCAAAAGGTGGACATACCAAATATTAAAGTTAAAGGTAGATAAAAACAGTAGGTCTCACTTCATCTGATATTTGTTGTGTGCAACTATCTGCATATTTCATGAACATTATGAAATGTCAACATTTTCAGATCTGTCAGGTGTTCTAATAATTTTGCCCACCACTGTGTGTGCAGGTATATATATAATACTACTGAATATAAGCTACATTTACTTAAAGATAGCAGTCAAAACAAAAAAAAACTACTAAAAGCATTTAAAATATGATGTCTACTCCTTGATTCTGTCATATCTCTGGCCACCTCCCTCTGTTGTGGTCCTAACAAGCCACGCCTGTTACCCGTTTACCCCTCGTCTCGTCTCTTGTTCCTAACCCTTGTGTGGAGCCGTTTGTCTCGTCATTCCCAGACTGGTCACTGACCTCAAACATTCCTGGGGTGCATTTCCCAAAAGCTAACTATGTTAGCAACTTACATAGTTAAATTCATGCAACTGAATGAGTCCAACTATGTTAGTTGCTAACAGGAGCTTTTGTGAAACACAACCCTGGTTGAAAGTCCTCCCTCTCTGTTCATTTAGCTCAATAAACCCCCTTTTACTTCACCACCACGGCTGCCCTCGAGTCCTTCATTCCTCAAGCCACGACAGAATCATACAATTACTGTATATATCACCATTCATCCATGTCACACTGCCAACTATTCATCACAAAAACATGCTTTATGCACATAAATCTAAGCTAGAAAACATTGCCAGCACCTTTTTAGGCATGACTTAAAAACGAAAACAAAAAAAAATGTAAATGTATATGCTGGTAAACATGACGGTTGGGACCTGAGGTATTTTTAACCACACTTAATATAAAGAGTGTATCAAACCAAGTGCAGTACTGTTGCTGTTTATTTATTTATCGATCACATTTTAGACGCTTTAATGCATTTTTCGCAGTCAACAACACGACCGATCCTGCAGGACAGGATACAGGAGACATGTTACTCAGAAGTTGTTTTATGTGGTATTGGTTATGTGTGATAAGTCCCGGATGACTAGTAGGGGACTCGCATAGCAAGGCTAGCCACTATGCATTCCAGTGAGCAGGTGTATGTCTCCTGGATACCGGAGGAAGGTTAAAGCATTTCACACCACTGCTATAGGAACTAAACTCAGACAGCCTTGCCATTATCCTCAATCGATACCACATGTGGCAAATCAAATAACATTTATTACTGGAGATGCTCTCTGCACACACTAATTGGAGGGAGCTGCATCTCACTGTGGGCAAATATAGGTAACATTAGTATCATTTAGGACCTCCACATACTCTTAAGCTATTGCAAAACATTAAATGATTCCATCATATGATTCCTCAATATCCTTTCCGTGGTGTTGCTTGAGCCCGCCAGGCAAAGTGCTGCAAATCAATGCTAATCTGTGTTTGGATGCAGGCATTAAATAACAGACTGGACACAACAAACCTGATATAAACATACAATATGATACATCCAATTATACAAAGGTGATAAGAAACCATTGGCTGAATCGATAAAAATTAAGTGCTGGGTGTTTTAGAACACCTGATGTGACTTAACTCAATATGAGTGGAAGCCACTCTCAAATCTCATTTAAGACATCTATCTCATCCAAAACAATAATCACAGTCATGTGCTTCACTAATGTGAGCAGAGGGTTTGATTCCCCACAAGCATTTATTTCAGATCATATACTCCTCACATCATCTGGTGTGTGTTTAAAGTGCCATCTAATTGGGTGAGATGCAAGTATTTATTTGCTTGGCAAACAGAGCTACCCCATGCCTGATCTTTGGGTCAGTGCACCCCATGCTCTGAATAGCTGCATCAGTAATGAAAGCATTCAGGTTAAATACCTCGTTCCTTCGATTCAAGGGATGGGACATAAATGAACAAAAATTCAAATCACCCTTATGACTTTATCAGCATTAATTTCTGGGTCATTACTACTCATCCCTCCTCTAAGCTAACGCTGTTTCAAATGGATTGTATTTGTAAAACACCCACTTTTCCCAAACGCTTTCTATTAGCTTGCACTTATGTTTATTTTCGTATAGGGCTGGGCGATGTATCGATAAAATATAATTTCATAATTAATAAAGGACATTTAAGTGGTTGTGAGTTAGAATATTGTCATTATGGAGGTACAGCCTAGACACTTGGCAGCACAGTTATAGCACCTGTCAGCTTAAATGCACACCTGAAATGCTCTTCAGAAAAATCGGTATAAAAATTGAGATACATATCGAAACAACAAGCCTTTATCCACATAATATCGATTCAGGTGGTCACTGCACTATTAATGTACAATTAACGTAATATTAATGCGCTATTATTATTATCATTATACCGGTCACATGCTCCATGGTCATCATAATCAGAAAAATTCACCTGTTATAAAAACACCTGTTATATTTTACCATTTTCTACATATGAATTTTTGAATACTGTGATAAATACTGATATTCTGAAAATCCTGGGAAAATATTGTCATATTTTTTGGCATATCACCCAACCCTTTCATACGCTATCGGTTAAGCAACTGACACAAGGCTACAACAGTACTGTATGTACCTGTAGAACAATCAAGATTCAAGATTCTTTATTTGTCACATCGATCAGGTTACAAGTGTGCACCTTTTACCATTATGTTAATTAAACAGTAAATTAAACAAATTCTGATAATTAAACATACTGGTCTTCATTGCTAACATCATTGGGGCAACACCTATCATCACCAAGGGCCAGTATCATGGAGCAGAATTTATTGCCTAGCTAGATAACTTGTTGGATTTAAAGTAGTCTGGGCTAAATATAAGTGAATTAAGTCCATTTAAACTGGGCTACCTTAAACCCAACGAGTTATCCAACTAAACAAGAAATCTATCTTTGTAAAACAGGCTCTGAGCCCAAAAGTGTCCCATGTCCTATACCCAGGGGCAACAGGTTGGGGTGTAACAGACTCCCCCTTCAGCTGGAGGAGCTGAGAATGTACCAAATGTACTGTACCAAGGCTGCAGGTACCCACACCCAGAATACCCCCCCCCCCCCATCAGCTAGCCCTGCCAAAGATGCCCTGGTTAAACACGAAACAATCAACCAGTTTGTTGTAGCCTGCAATCATGCCTTATCTTTGATGTCCCATTAATCTAGCATCACCGCCATGCCATTGTTCAGATACCCCTTTTAAGGGTACTTACATTTAATTTGTATAAAAAAAAGTTCAAAGTAAAAATCGCCATGCAGTGGCTGATAAATGGAGCCAGTGAGTCATTGTTTTTGGATCTTTCTGCCTCAAGGACTTTACTGCTATTTTATCTACCATTCCAAGCCGCCAGGCTTATTTATGACAGAGCCAGTAACACCTCAGGTTAGGACTTATTCAATTAGGGCACCATTATGGGCGGCATATTAGCAGCCGTTAATCAGAAAGAATAAGCTCATCCCTTATCCAGTTGGGTGCAGGGTAATCAGCTGCACAGGTACCCCAGAGCACATGGTCTCTGAGGGCCTGTATACCCAGCTAACACACTTGCAATTGTTTGCTGGGAAAAATTGCACTTTATCTCATTCCAAAGCCCTCTCTAGCCCCCTGGAGCAAAAACCTTACTTTATTGATGAGATTCATTTACCCTCTCTGTGCCATATATAGTCACAGGCACAACAAAAGCGACACTCCGCTGTGCCGAAGCTTAGGGGCAACCAGATCCACACTGGTCAGGTTTTATCTCACTTTGAACAGGGCCTCGAAATCTACCGCACACCTGTAGCCGGAGATGAGCTTTAGGAGAGCTTAGCCTGAACTGGGTAAAGCGTCCCAGGTTGCCAATGAAAAGCACTCCTGTGTTCTTACTGGCATTGCATGACTATTGGTCACACCCATTTGCCACTGGAGCAGCTAAGACAGAGGGACTTTCCCAGCCGCTAACTGACTCTTTAGCCCTTTAAGCACACCTCTCTTGTCTCTGCTCAGTGCCACCACACCTTGGCTAGACCCTTCACCAGCAGCAGGAACCTCATTGTGGCCAGAAGTCTGCTGCCATTACAGTATAACAGGACCTGGCAGGAGATGTGCTGTCAATCAAAAGTGGCTCAGGGTTTGGCACATAATTGGACTGTGTTCCCATCAGACTCGCTGAGAATTTCTATCAGGAACAAAGAGCACATGTGGCATACCAATCAGTCATCTATCGGCACAAACAGAAAATTCAGCCCTCCGCCCCCCCACCCCAGAAAGAAACAAGTCTGCTTTCCAAGCTAGTGGTCTGTTGGAATATAAGTTTATTAAACATCCAAATGCAAGAAATGGGTATGTTACAGACTTACCAATAAACAAACTATAGTCCTTCACAGAAAGAGATTCTCTGTGCTACTGATAGCAGTTCTAAGGCAGCAGATTTATGAGCAACAGAGTCCCAATGCAGGAAAACAAATTTCTTTCATTCTGGACGGCGCCATAAAGAGTCTGCAGCCCCGTGACTGCAACTGCCAAGAAGGAACCTGCTGGAGTCTGATTACAATAACCTGCATAATGAACTTATCATCATACAAAGACAGAATTGGAAAACTCGTCTTCCCTCATCACCTTAATTGATCCCCAAGATAAGCCAATGGCTTCTAGCGAGTGTCACACAATCACACAGGTAATGTATTTCTGTGATGAAGACAGCTGGATACCAGAGTTCCTACCTCTTTCATTTTGGTTTGCTGCAAAATATTTGTAATGCTACGGATACAGTTTCCCATTGTCATTCAAAACCAAGCATGCAGCCTGCTGCAACATCAGCCACTGATGTCAACATTTTCCCCCACTACACTGCTCAGTGTGGCTCCGACAGCAGACCGGGGCACCTTACGACGTGCGCTGCATTTTTATCAGGACAGAAAGCTGCTGGGGTTTCTCAGCATGCCACAGCGACAGCACCTCCTAGGGATCCATCACATGCGCTGGCCTTTCTAGAGGCACACCTTCTTCAGTGCCACTACATGCACAACAACTCCTGAGATACTCAAAGGAGGAAAATAAATCAAGCAGCTTGTTATTTCTGTCCAGGTCCAAAAAAAAAAAAAAACGCAGTTACCCACTAGTTTCTGTAACAGCTCAATACACCCTTGGGTTTCCTGGAATCTTGTGAAACTTATTTCCAGCAAACATGATTTCCTGAAGGAAAGCCACATACCCAGAGTGCATTCTCAGCCTGGAGGCTCTGGGGTGGTGCAGATAAGTCTGCATGGCATTTCTCTGATGACAATGTTCAGAATATGGGAAAAAAAAAAATGCTCAGCACACAAATCCAGATTAGTTTAGGGTTCCACCTCCTTTGATCTGACATTTAATTATTCGCTCTTTGCCTCCTTTTAGGTTAGGGGAAGCACATTAGTCAGCCCTCATTGACCGGACTGACTCAGGTGAGGTGAAGCATAGAAGCCTCAAAAAGATACTGGATCCAGGACTGGTGCCATTACATCCAGGTGTCCTTGCCTGGGGGTGTTCCCCCCTCAACCGCGTGAGAGAATTAACAGGAAATCGCCGGCTATGAGGGCCCTCTGTCTCCCTGCTCCGCCGTGGTGTAGAGGCTGCCCTGGGGAGAATAGTCACGCAGCTGGTGCCTGTCGCTTCACGCCGATTCAGTTTTAATTATTTAATTATTAATCATTTCCCTGGGCAGTGAGTCATCGCTCCACTCTCACATCCATCCGCATTCCAGCAAATCACACACCTGCTTCATAAAATGCCCTGGCACCTGTTTATCCATGTGAACTTTGTAAATGAATGAGCCCGTGCATTTCATCTGCTGACCTCACATTCCCTGTAATGGGGAAAGAAAAACTAAATTCCACTGCATTCATTTAAATCCCATGGACCTCAAAGCCAATGGCAAGAGAAGAGCCCTCAGTAACCTTTCTGCCCAACACCCGAAGATATGATCAAATACCACCATGCAAGCCGCACTGACCCATGAGGATGAATTGGTTTAACCCTCAGAGTTATGAGTTTCCCTGCTCTTCTGCTGAAGCACTGCACTTGCTACGTGAGCGTACTATTGGTGAGAACAGCGAGCGGCAGACACTGTCCACAGTGAGGATGGGGGAGGAGGGGCAGACGAACAGTGCCTATGATCACTGAGGCATCGGAAGCAGAAGACTGTGGGATTATGGGAGAATGATGAGGATGGGCAGATGAAGTCGAGATTAAGATGACAGATTGATGGAGGGAGGATGGTGACAGGATGATGAGAGGAGGATAGGATCAAAAGGGAGGATGATGGTAAAATGATGACAGAATCATTAAAGGAGGTGAGATGATGGCAGGATCGTGAAGGGAAACCCCAGGTGTGAAACATATGCTGCATTAACATGTCTGTGTGCGTTCACCTGTACAAGGCACTGCCAATAAAGTCCTTTATCCTTAGCTACACTGGTTTTTGCTAAAGGGCTGTTGAGGCATTATGGGATAGCTAGCTGTGGGGCCGGCAGCAGCCAGCTAGCCCAGAATGATCGCGCCATTTCTGCATACTAAAGCGGGCCCAAAGGATCCATGTGGGGGCGGTGAGGAAACAACTTGAGTCTTATGAAATGCATGTAAGACAAGCGGCCGCAGCCCTAAAGTTTACAGATGTCCAGAGAGCAGAAGAGAGTAATTTAAGAAGCCCTGTAGAAAGACGCCATGATGGCCTGAGGGCCCTGGAGGGCAAGGGGGGACAGGTACAGCCAATCTAGGCAGATGCCAAGCGGTGACACCTGGCAATCTGGATACGTGTCAAAGGAAGAGAAGCGCCCAGAGACCCGAATGTTAATTTCCTGCAAATGTTACAGCTGTTTAAATATCACACGCCATTTGTATGCTGTCTCTGGGCACACGGAGGGTGAAAGAAAACGGCAAAGGGAAGCCAACGGGGACTTTTTTCCCTGAGCTCTAGAGCTTGGCGTTCACAGAAACAATGAGACAAACACAGCATTCTGAATGTCAGCGTTTACATTTACAAGATGGCCGACTTTATTTCTGTAACCAGTGGCTGAGCAATAGGAACATTTGGTCTTTTTCTCCTAAAGGTCACTCGTCAAACGTACCCCATACTAACTGAATATCAATGTGCTCACCCTACAATTTTACTTAACAACAGACGAACCCACTCCTGATGAACTTCAGTAGACGTGAACCTCCTTGCAAACGTGACATCACGACATTCTGATTGGCCGGCAAACTTTATGTGAAATATGAGGGCAATGGGACCCGGCCTGCAGTGCTTAAGTACAGCTAAGAGAAATGACAAACTCTGAGAAAATAAACTTATAAAATAAACAAACTAATAATATAACTCGGAGGGTGGATAAGAAGGAATGTGTTGGCGTGGCCCAGGTTTCAACCTGAATCCTGCCAAGAAACTGGAATGAATTGAAAACTGCTGTCCATCAGGGATTCTGAAAGCTACCTAGGAAAGCTTGAGAAAATATAAAGACGGCAAAAAGAAAGACAGGTTCCAGGAGGTGGAGAACACTTACCCAGAATGCACAGGGGCTGAAGATGCACCAGGCGCTAAATACTACAGGGAGTCTCGCGTTTCTAAACTATGTGCTATAGGAGTAACCGGGAAGGGATCAACAAAATATTATAACCTTATAATTTACCTCCATAATGACAGAGAGTAATTCTTTTATCATGCGTAAGTACTTCTCTTCAGACATCTTTATACACAGACTATTGAAAAACGGTATTATGCAACATATAAAGCTGAAACTCTACATATACTTTTAGCTTAAAACTGCTATTTGGCTAGTGTACAGGTACTGTTCCACTGTGTTCTAAATCTCAAATGGTTTAGAACTGAATACCTGCCGGTGTTTTACGTGGATATAATTTTTTTTTTGAGCCACTTTCTGATTCGAAGTAGAAGATATTGGATATGCACACATAATTCGATGACCCTCCGCTGATGCTGCCCACAGTCTCCATCAAGCCCCAGGGCCTTTTCTTGGCAGTGTCTGACTCTGACAGCAGGGGCGGGTGAGGCATGTACTGAAAGGTGCCCATTTGGGTTTTACATCCCGTGGTTCCAGGCCGCAATGGCCCATAGGAAGCAGTGGGGAAGGCCAGAGTCACGCTGGTAAGCCGCCACTCGCCATCCCTGCGAAGGTGCGAATGCGGCACAGCGCGACGGCCGTCCGGCTATCCCAACGGCGCTCGTCACCAGCACTGCTGCAGGCAGGAGGCACATCGACCCATTACTGCTTCAGCCTGACCGTCCGGCTGTCACGGGTGGCAAGTCTGCATCTCCTCCCTGAAATTTGCGTCTTCTCACTTTCCGAAGAAGATGTAGGTCAGGGGAAGTGGCAACTTTAAATGAGCGGCTTGCAAACAAAATTTCAAGTCATGCCAAGTCAAACGGAAAGAAAACTACTTTGAGCCGTCTGAAAAAAATTAGCAACATTTCAGAATGTGCCGCTGGTTGGAGGAGTCTGCTTCATATGAAAAGCACAAGATAAGACCTGAACCTAGAGGAAAGGCAGCACAGCCTGCATGCCAGGATCACAGGGCTGCATGTCGCTGCTCTAAATCACTCTTATGTCTGAAACTTCTCCAGAAGGAGCTGTGCTACACATGCTACACTTCCTGGGACAGTCTGTACATTACTGAGACCCTAATTATATAAGCACTTATTGAAAGAGGAAGGATTTGAAGCCATTTTTACAACCCACTTTGCCATTAAAATAAAACCAAAAATAAAATGTCTAATAGCTGACTTAACCAATGTGTGTTTTTTAACGTTATATCTATGTAGCTAATTGCATTAACGCGATACTATCATTTGTTCCAGTAGTTGTCATAAGACAGTACTTATGATTTATTTACAATAATTAAGGTTTTTAAAGTTACATAACACACACACACACCATGTATTCCTATCTTTATGGGGACACTCCATTCATTCCTATGGGCATAACCCTGATCCCAACTATGATACCTTTAACCCCTACCCAGCCCTAACCTTAACCATAAGTAACTGAACAAACTATGAGACTTTTGGCATTTTTTGTTTTTTGATTGCAGTCACAGATTTGTATAAAATTAAGGTTATCCTTATGGGGACCAAAAAAATGTCCCCACAAGGTCGAAAATTACAGGTTTTTATCACACTGTGGGGACATTGGGTCCCCACAACGTAATATAAACATGTCCACACACACACACGTCCTTCCAGAAGCAAATATAATGCTTGTGTCCCAGTCAGGGCAACCAACGTTATCGGAAACCCATTGAAAGATGTCACAGTGTCTCCTCATACAAAGCAGAAAAAATACATGCCGTTAATAACTGTCAGCTTTGCAGGCGACCGGATGAAATTCATATAGAGCCAAGCGGACTGGCTCCCTTAAAAACAGCAGAGGAGGAGCAGTTACGGAGTGTAGGGAGGACAGTGACCCAGCCAATTAAGAGACAGGGGTGTCGGTGAAGGACCCTGCCTATGTTACAACTCACACGCAAAATAGTTTCAGTGGGGGTTCATCCTTGCAGAGCAGAATTCCTTTCTGCTGTATGCAGAAGAATTTCCCCCAGGCATCAATAATGTTTATCTTATTTAATAAATTAATAATCTAATTAATCATACCACAACTTCACCATATCCCAGTATCTGAAACTATTCATTGCTATTAACAGCATTCATTTTTAGACACTACTGTCACAAATTTTATATCTGTAGTATGATCACAAGCCATATCACAGATGGACATTTAAAGACAACTGTAGCCACAGCCTAGCTGTTTCTCGATGTCTTAAAACTGAACTTACACAACCTGTGATTGATGTTTAACGGTCAGACAAATTTAGTTTTATAACATTCATTTTATCTCAGAGCGCCACACACGGTCTCATGGTGATCATTTCTGCCACACGTGTCAAATCTCATTGGCTGAGCCTCAACAAAGATGGCGCTTGTTCAAAGAATTAGCGGTGCCAAGCCGCACCACACAAACCCACTCTAATCCAGCCCATTATGTTTGATCATTGACATCAATACTCAATTAAGCATCAGAAACATCAGAAACTGAGATTTCATTCAGCCATTTTCACTTGTTAATGTACAACCAATACTGAAATTGCCTCGTTTTATCCTGTGCTTGCCAAACACATACAGCTAAATCAAATATACATTAATGTACATAAAATCAACATATACAGAGGGATATGGTCCAATATAGTGTGTGGTTCAGTGGGCTAAGCCTATGTGCTATAATCGAAAGGGTGCCAGTTGGAGCCCAGCAGAATAGTTACGTCTGTGGACCCTTGAACAACGCCTTTAACCCCCAGCTCCATGGGTGTCACAATGGGTGGCTGGCCATTACTGCCAAGCTTACGCTCACCTACACGCGTGCCTGCGTGTCATGGAGAGCAAGACGGGGTCACTGCGTGTCATGGAGAGCAAGACGGGGTCAGCGAAAACAGAACGTCATTTTACTACCTCATGTTGAATGTTGTATTTTATGTTGTTACATAAAATATGTTGTTAGATATCTTGGAATAGTTAGTACTTTATTGGTAATAGTTAGCATTTATATTTATATATTAGCTAGGCTTGGGCGATATGTCGATATTATCGTGCCGATGTTGGCAGCCTTAACTAACGATATGAACTTTCAATTTGAAACGATGACTGTGAAGCACGTTACAGCCGCACTGAGGAAAACATAGACTGCTGATCATGAAGGAAAATAAATAAATACTTGCTTGTTCTCAACCCTTGCTACTTGTAGTTAAATCTATATTCATACATAAACTCCAGATATTTTTCAGAGAATTATTCAAGTCTGGACATTTTCCCGGAGTTGCCTTTCCACAAATGCAGCACACAAGCAAAGATTTTCCACGTCAGAGGTGCATACAACAACTATATTCTAAATATTCCAGTCAGTATGCGGGGTGGCGCTAGGCTAGAGCATGCAGCAGACAGGACATGAAACATAATATATACTTCCGCAATGACGTCTGTTTCTGCTTTGATTATTTGGACGTACCTGTAATATCAATGAAATAAGGGAAAGCCATATACAGGCACGAAGCGGCTACATATTGTTCCATTTTTGCACCAACTGCAAAAAGCGATGCTCCATTCACACCTTAGGATCAATGGGAAATTATCCGGACTTTGTATTAGCGATCTAGCGGCGTAAAGTCTGTTAAGTGTCTGGTACAACTGTTTCGGATATTTCTGTTCATATATACAGCCCTTCTGGGTAATGTCTAAAAAAGTACCGGGTGGCAGTCCAAGTCTGAAAGGGGCTTAAGAGTGACTTCGGCTAAATGCCCCCTTCTGGCCCATGTAAATGTAAAACATGCTCACGGGCGATGTGTACATAGCCCCTTATTCTGTGTTGTTGTTGTAAACAGTTGTACTTCATATGTCATATGTGAACCCTGTCTGATCTTCGTGTCTCCCAAGCGTTGTATAAATCCCGCCACCATGTGTGCATCTGACAGTCCGGTGTCTGACTTCCTTGTGTTTCCGCTGCTGTAATTGGTTCATTGCTTGTTCAGTCCCTGAGTAGGTTCTGTTAGTTACTTAATTAAAGAGCCTTGGTCTTCCCCGCAGGTAAGTTTCTTCATTGTTCACTTCCCAGCAGCCCAGTAATGTAAACAATAATATTGTGTATCGTGATATTATTGAAAGACATTATCACGAGTTTGAAAACTGCATATCGGCCAACTCTAATATTAGCATTTATATTTATATTCATTCATAGCATTTATTGCACTGTCCTGTTAATTGCCTGTAATTGGTGGAGAAGGCTTTTCAGTAAGAATTTCATTGTACTTTGTAAATATGACAATAATACTTTAAATCTTAAACTTTGCATCTGACTAATTATTCATAAATCATCTGACTATTATTCATAAATTCCAGGCAATTCTTGGGCAGACCACATATAAAACCACTCATTAGAGGTCTGAAAGATAATAATAACACTTACTCACCACAAAAAAAATCCAAAGTAACACATAAATTATCATGCAATACAAGTTGAATGACCAACATCCCCTGTGCTTTCTCAGTACTAAGGAATATATACAGTATGCTTATATTCGTTCTAAAGCATATCACAGCAGTCTTTCAATTCAACGCATTCAGCATGAAGTCCGAAAGGCTTCCAGATCCATCTTGATTGTCGTATATCTGAAATGTCCATATTTGTGTTAAGGAATCCAGGTATTCAACCATTTTCCATAACTGCTTGTCTGGATAAATACTGCCTCGGGAGATAAAATATAAAAAAAATACTTTGAAATGATTTATGTTTTCTCCTTGATGAAATCATTAGAGGAAATGCAATGCAGTGCATTGCCTTCAGATGGTGCCTTGCTTTGGGCCCGTTTTGTACAATGCACTTGGACCAATAGAAATAACTAATGGCACTACATCGCAACATTTAGCATTAGCTAGCTAAGTCCTTGCTAGCCTCACAATGGCTTCTGATAAAAAATGGACGAGGTCTGTGTGAGAATATTTAGAATATGCTGTCGCACAGAGGAGTATGTGCATTCTTCCACCCGCCTCACAAGCATTTATTGAATGCATCTTTTTTGTTTGTGGATAGCTATCATCTGGATTGTGAAACAGCACAACCACATCATTGGAACAAATAGTTGTTTGACTGAACAAACACGCAGAAATAATTGCAATTAAAGTTTCAAATTGAACACATATTCTAATTAAAACTCAAACACAGATGCTGAAACCTTCTGACACACATTGTACACAGTTCCAGTTAACACAAACCTGCACCATTATGGACTGTTTTGTGTTCATTGTGTTTTATAATATGTGCTTCATGTCGCTTATTGTCAAATTCAGATATACTTATTGAAAATTTGTTAATGCAGACCATTTAACCATAAGTTTACCATTTTGGTTATATTGACTAATACTTTTTCCCCCTCTCCATCAGTCTGTTGAAGGTGATTACATTTACCTGAGGAAAAATTTTGACAGATTTGTGTTGATTTTCTATAGCTAAGTTTTTGTTCCTGGTGTTGGTAACAACTGTTAATTGATTTCTCAATATATCTGATACATAGATATAAATTTATATATTACATAAATATAAAAAACTGAGTATTTTGTATGGTGTCACATCAATGTCAAGACTAGAGAGCAATCAAGTACAAAAAATATAACCTCCATCCATCCATCCATCCATCCATTGTCTCCCGCTTATCCGGAGTCGGGTCGCGGGGGCAGCAGTCTAAGCAGGGAC
>JAODKM010000075.1:3844216-3857589 GCA_026780845.1 Petrocephalus sullivani
CAGATGCCTACCAGTATTCAAAATAGTCTTTTTTTTTCTTTATCATCTGGGATTTCTGTTCTGAGAAAAAGGAAGATTGGGAAAATTAAGAGTCAATAGAAAGACTAAGGAATCGTGACCATGACAGCTTTCATATTGCCTGTGGTGTAAAATTTCCTGTTCGACACAGCAGTGACTTACAAGAAAGTTTCCTAGTGAATTGTACACAAGAGCCACAGAGCTGCTAGAATACATTTCAGACAGACACTTATTTGGTAAAGTTGCAAGAATTAACCAGCCAGCAAACACAGGATAAGATTTAAACCAGAGTACTGGAGTTTTTACTCTTATTCAACAACAAAGTCAAGGAAACAGCCACTGACAGGAATTGCAACAAATGTGGGAGGGCATGGCATCAAAGAAGCACATGAGATAATGCCTCTCCTGGAACTGAGAGACCTCCAAACTGAATGGCAAAACTGTTTAGGAGCAGCATCAATCTAAGGTTGGGATTTGCCACTGTACCACAGCCATGCTCCTGCAACATAGCCACGCCCCAACAATGCAGCAATGCTCCCGCAACATAGCCACGCCCCCACAATGCAGCAATGCTCCCGCAACATAGCCACGCCCCCACAGTGCAGCAATGCTCCCACAACATAGCCACGCCCCCACAATGCAGCAATGCTCCCGCAACATAGCCACACCCCCACAATGCAGCCATGCTCCCGCAACATAGCCACGCCCCCACAATGCACCAATGCTCCTACAGCACAGCCACGCCCCCATACCACAGCCACACACCTAGAAATGGTCTCCTTCACTGGAAAATTGACAGCTGCCAGCCGTCTTGGCTTAATTGCCTGACTGATATAACTGGTTCTGTCTGTTCCCTCATTGCAAGAAATTAGTGACTTGCATGATATTTGAGCGTTTAGGATACCTGCATTTTCCCAAGTGTCTGCTTCTCCTCCTGTGAGAGTCCAGTGTGTGTGCACGCCAATCCTATTCTCATTGTGAGTCCATGTACCAACGTCCCAGAGTCTAAGTGTGCCTGCTTTTCCATTTACTCCCAGGAAATGTCCCCGGTAGGCATGGGTGGTATGTCGATATTATTGTGGCGATGTTGGTGGCCTTAACTAACGATATCAACTTTTGCTTTGAAACGATACCCGTCAAACACGTGTTGCACCTGCACTGAAGAAAACAAAGATGGCTGACCTGGTCATGAAGAAAAAGACTAGATTAATAAAGTTTTTTGAATCTTGAATCTAGAGCATGCAGCAGGCAGGACATGACACATAATACTGTATATCCTTCCGCAGGGACTATTGTTTTTGCTTTGATATCAATCATTGATTTGATATCAATGATTCTACATTTATCTGTATGAACCTGCAATATCAGCGAAATAATGGAAAACCATATACAGGTACGAGGCAGGTACATGACAGAAACGTCATTTACACGCCCACTCACTCGCGCTGAATTCTCCGGAAAATGTCCTGCTTCATTCACACCTGAGAATCAATGGGAAGTTATCCGGACTTTGTATTAGGGATCTAGCAGGGTAAAGTCTCTTAAATGTCTGGCACAACTGTGTCGAACATGTCTGTTCACATATACAGCCCTTCTGGGTAATGTCTAGAAAAGTACCGGGTGGCAGTGCATGTCTGAAAGGGGCTTAAGAGCGAAATCAGCTAAATGCCTTGTGGCCAAATCCTGCAATTTTTGTTAATGAGTGACACTTTTTAAAAGTGATCTAAATTATAATCTCGTCTATTGCGTTATCATTAAAACATCTCGGTGAGTTTGAAAACTGAATATCGCTCAACTCTAGTACCAAGCTTCTCAACCTTAGACTATGTGCCTCAGTCTAATGTATCAGCTACCTGATAGCACTGGGTTTGGGTCCTCTGTCCATGAGGTTTTCCGTGACACTTATAAAGTCATGAGCTACACTGCACTGGGAAATTAACCATGTGACAACAAGCAAAATTCAGTCTCACCGATTTAACAAGACGCTGTAGACGAGTAGGAAACAAATTCATAATGAAAATTGTGTGTGTGTGTGTGTGTGTATGTATGTGGGGGGGAGATATAAATAAATAAACAGATAATGACTGAATGAGACTAATAGATTAATTATGGGGTATAAGGAATATTGAGAGGTTTAATGTCAAACTCGTCCCTTAATACTCAATCGTTTCCCACAGTCCTGGCCTTCAAACATAACCAACAGCAGCAGTTTCTTTCTACTGAATAGAATGACTTTAGATCATTACAGAGATGTTTCATACTGCAAAACATACCATATGCCAGTAAGGAAATGAAGGCTGGATTGGTCATACATGAAGACTTTCTCAGCATGACACTATAATCAGTTATCCTGATTAGACATGGCACTATACCACTTTTTGATGCCCGATAACAATCAAGATATTGTAAATCTGGATATCTGCCGATCCAATACAAATCCGATACAGTCTCTGAGTCTTTTTTTTAAAACAGAAAACAATAAACAATGCTTTAAAATATGCTAACTCAAATACAAAAATCATAAGTGTGATATAATAAGGACAAAACATTGCACAGAGAACGTGGTTTATTAACACTGCTTCTTTTTATTTAAATGTCCTCATTTTTAGCAGCATTTGATGGATCAGCACCATCCAAAAAATCTTGAAGACAAGTGCAACTGTATACAAAAATAAAACTAATGTCAAAAAAATGACATAAAAGCTTAGTATCTAGAGAAACATTAATAATGAATCCAAGTGCAATTTTATGCAAGAGTTCAAAAAGTTGTTTGGTTTGGAAAAACACAGGAACTGCAATTTAAAATAATGCATCTTAAAATAAACACTTGTGTTATAAATAAATACCTTTACTTAATGCTGGTTGATAGAAAATAACTCTGATGTACAAGAAATAACGTAAGAATTGTGAGGGTTACTAACTAACATTTACAAATCAAAAACACATCTTTCAGTTAATTGTCTTTTAAGCTACTAGAAGTCCGAGGCAAACACTGACATCACAAGAAGATCTGAATAACTCAAACCAAAGCAATGAGAAGGCAGCATCAGTGCCACTCCGTTTTGCTGCATTCAAAATGTAGCGAGCTAACAAAAAATCTAAACTACTTGCCAGCAGATTACATTATGTGAACATTGCGTGTTTGTAATGTATTTATAAATAACATCCTGCAGAGAAGGTGACGCTGCCTGATTAGCTAAAAAAAGTCAGAGATAAGTCGTAATTTCGATTTAGTAAGTCAGAATTCCGAGATTAAAAGTCAGAATTTTGACTTAGTAAGAATTCTGAGATAAAATGTCAGAATTTCGACTTAAGTCACAATTCTGAGATAAATGTGTTTTTTTCTATTTCCGTAATTTTTAATGGATCTAATTACATTTTTTATTTTTTCCTGATTTCCGATCCAGTAATTTAGGCCAGGATTGGACGATACCGATACAGAATATAGGATCGGCGCATCTCTAATCATAATTAATAGTCGTTTTCCTTGTACAGACGTAAGCAGGTAGTACCTTCACCTAGTCATAGAGACATCTCTGCCAAAGCATGTTCCACAGACAGCGTGATGCAGCTCCCCAGTACAATATAAAATGTAAGCATGCTCCCCCAGCCCCCCGCCTGTAAGTAGAGTCTTGGAGCAGAAGTCATTACGCTAATAAGATCGATAAGAAACTGGGTGGCACCAAGCGAGATAAGCCTTGCTGCTCTGTTATTTACTCACACAATTAAGTAAGGAAACAACAGTCTAGGCGACATTTAAAATATTGTCCAGTAAGGGAGCCTATGCCTGTTTCAGAAGAGGCACTGCAGTGATTCATGCACTCCACCATGACAGCGGTGGAGCATTTCGGCCACATGTAGCACTGTAGTGGAAGGGTGACTGATAGGCAAAAAGGAAGCCTCTTTGCATCTACGTTACTAGGCTCATTGGGTTTTATCACATCTAAGGATGTGTCCCTCAAAAACACTATGGGTAAATAGCACCAAACCGGCATTCTCACAGCACAGTGAAAGCCTGGAATATGAACTTGCACTCATTTGCATTCCGTGGGAATGCACCCCCCTCCCCCAATCCCTGCCAAGTGTGGCAAGGGCTGAGTCAGCACCCCAGACCGCATTGATCAGTCTGCAGAGCACCTGCTCCTCCATCAACAGCTGGGCCTGCACCTGCCGTCTGGATCAGACCTCGTGGTTTCTCACGGCCGGCCAGCAGCGCCATGCTGGAGACCCGCTGTCCTCTGGGGGGAGCGGGGGCAGACACTGCCTGCAAAGGGCGAGTCAGGAAGGGGACCCGTCAGCATAGGTTTTTGGTTCACTGTCTGCGTGAGTGGGATGGAACTGGTCCAGCACAATATCCAGCTGCAGAACCCAGCAGCACTTGTGGGAAAATAGAAGAGTCCCCCGTGATGCTAAGCAACAGAAGACACTTTAATCTCTCAAGCTATCAGCCATTGTTCTTCAGTACATATTTAGCATTACCTGGTCGTGCAATTTACAAACTCAGGTGTAAAGGAACATATCTGATAGTCTCTCTAAAATGAAAACTCCAGATTTTCTATTCTTGCTGCTTTGTCAGTAGCATTCAAAGAGAAGGGGATAATGGGGAGGATGTCTGTAAGCTCTCATTTAGCAGGGCATGGTTCACATGACCCTTAGTCATATTAGCACACTTTCCTCTTTAAGCACACATACACTGCGATGTAGCACTATGTGAGCATGAGGGGCCATCAGCAAATGGCATCTCCCTGTGGTGATCCATCCCACAGTCCCCTGACCCACACCACCCACAGAAGTCAGTTTTCATCCACTCTATTAAGAACTGCAGCTCTGGCAGCTTCATTCCTGGGTCCTTACTCTAAACCGGCATGGTACTGCCAGGGTCCATGTAACGGGCCAGCAGGTCGCCTGTAAGGTCATAGGGCATGAAGGTCTCACATCACCAATGTGCCCCCCAGTAAATCCCATTGTCACAATGCCCACTCCACTCCTGTGCCTCAGAGATCAGGTGACAGCTGACGCAGAAACGCTGCTAAAATTCGGAAATTCACCATTTTCTGTAGCTTAATGCACAATCTGGAATCAGTCAAACAAGATACTTCCTGGATCTTCCCCCCATCTCTGAGAAAGCAGGAGAAAGGCGTTAAATCCCTGTGCTGAGGCAGCCATTCCTGTACACACTGCCTTTCCCCTCAGTCTATCGCCCCTCGCTTAATTAATTTAATTACTGGCTGCACTATGTCATTTTCAGAAAACACTGCAGTGGAGGGGACCACGCAGCAACACTGAGTAATATGAGTAATTTATATACATTGTCCTTCCTAACAATGAGAAGGCTTGTTAGGAGAGCAGGCTCCAGCACAAGCGGCCATACAGGTGGCCAGGCCTTCAGGCAGGTTTCCCTTGTGTTCGAAGAGAACTAAAAGATCGCTTTCTCCATTTCCAAATCACCAGTGTTGACAAACTCACCAAAATGAGTGTTACCGGCTGATCATACACAATCCGATGTCATTTCTGCACCACAAATACCATTTATTGACAGCCACACTTTAACCACTTCAGATTCATTCATTCAAGTTAGGCAAGTTGCATACAAACACTCACAACTCTAACAGTACAATAACCTCACCATCAGAACCATTATTTCAATTCCATGTTGGTGTAAATAACTGCAGAGTTATATAAAAGCCAAATGCAAGATCGTGAAAACATTAAATTGCAAAGGGGGTATAAGTGTTTAAAAAGAAAATGTTTCATGTTCCCAGCTTTAGCAGAAAAATGCAGACATGGAGAGCTTTTGGGATTGGCTTTGGTGTGTAGAATACAACAGCACTCTGCTTTACTAAACCGCATGCTGCTTATTCTTAAGTAGGACTGACAGAAAACAAGAAAACACCAACGTTTACTTTTTTTGCATTTCTTTTTTCTTCTCCATAGACAAGAAAAGAAAATGTTAATTAACAAGATGGAAATTTGTGCTGAGACCATTTGCCAAGAAGGTAAATGACAGCAGCAATGTGCAGTATACCTTAACAAAACCATCCAGTGCTTTCCATAGTGTTCTTAAAAAGTTATAAGAACTTTTCACAATCCATCCTAGTACTGGTATAATATGGTTTCCTAACCGATTTGTCTGAATCATCTTCACATTTCAGTGTTGCAGTGTTATTCACAAAGGCATAATACAGGGTTTCCAAGGCTTGTGTTCACCAATTTGACAGCATATAATACGTGTTACACCCTGTAATTACCTCCAGAAATCAACACCCTAAGTGAACCTGTGGGATCTTGCTCCAGGTCAAAGGCAACGTTGAGACTGGCAAGGAGTTGCTGCCACACTCGTGGTGACACACAGGGCAGACTACACCATGCGTGGGAGGGCAGGGGCCACTGCAGCCACTGGAGACCTGCTCCCCCTCCTGGGCTCAGCTGGTCCAGCAAGACACCCTGTCCCAGGCACAGCCTGCCAAAATGTCAGGGTTCTGTCATGGATGAGTCTACTTCTCCACCCAATCATTCGTCTCCCATGCTACAGACAGCTCAGCCTTGCACTCTGAGAGTTAGAGGGCCACAACTTACCTGCTCTTGGTCGCCTATCACATAAATACCCAGACTATACTACCCAACCAATCCCTAAGCTCAAGCACAGGGGACTCTTGAGAAATCAATGACCCATGTCCATAATCAGGACTCTGTGGTAACAGTGATTATAACCGATTAAGCAATAACGCTGCTGCACTATAACATCCCCTTCAGTATATAAATCACTGGAGAAACAGTAAACAGCCTCAACAATTCACAGCACTGCGCTGTCTCCACTGGGAACAGAATGCCCCCAAAGGGGAAGAGACAGAGCAAGCTGACCCCAAGCCCTGCCCTGCAGATTCACCCCTGAGGAATCCTTACCCTCTCATATCATCCAGGAAACCATGGAAACTGCATGCCTAATGAAACATATAGCGTGATGCTATCTAGGGGAGGCTTTGCCCCAATGGTCACTAGTGCCTACTATTTGCTGAATACATGAGCTCTCCTCTGAAAAAACTTCCAATACAAACGATGACATTCAGAAAATTCCATGCATCAGACTACGTGTCTAACCGAAAAACTACCCGCCAAGTTGGTGGCTGGACAGCAGCACCATCAGAGCCTCTGGAAGAGCTGACCTCCAAATAAGGGCACGTACACCATAGTACTGGACCATCCGTTATTGGACGTTCCCACTTCTTGTCCTCACAGACCAGGCAACCATGTTCTGTGCATTATAGACTTGCAGCACACAAGGACATAGGTATATCATGCTGCAGTTACAAATATGAATTGTATTTTAGTTTGCAGCCAAGCGGAGACTGTCTTTATAATCCCATAGCGAGGAATCAAGCACATGTCACTATTTTCACACTTCTTCAAATCCACTGGCCACGTTTGTTTTCAGTCTGAACAGAGAGGGTGTGAAAAATGTTTATATACAATCTTTGGTCCAATCTCCTTTCTGATTACACTCTTTTTCCCTTGACCAACGAACGATTGAGGCACATTTGCATCACAGGACAGACCGCCCACATTGTTTTGATTTTCGAGTGGTGCGTGCCCTCAAACACTGCGTCCAACCTCTATGACGAAAATTACATCACAGCAATCAAACGCACCGTGGTGTGTCTGGAGAAAGTAAAGCCTTAGTCTTAGTAACGACATGGCAAATGCAGGACAATCACGAACAGAAACCCAAAATAAACAGATGCCCCTTTTCCAAAGCAAAGAAAAGACATAAAGAATCTACACTACGATGTAGAGACAAGCACACCCAAACACACATGGCATTTTGCTTTTTTATGTTAACTTAAGTCACCAAGGGGAACAGCGTGAAAATCTGGGCGATGAAAAATGAAAACATTAGGAAATTCACGCTCAGGGTCGTGGCAAGGCTACAAAAGATCATTCTTCACAGGGTCATGCAGCCAATTCCCATTTTATGGAGAAAAACATGCCCACAGATGCAACTCTACCCAGCATCCATGAGGTCAAGCCTTTTACATCCAGTCACATCCCGCTGACAGCATGCTCGCTGTTCTCCTGGTGAAACCCTCATTCCAATCCTCTAGCAAGGCTTTCGCCACACCATGCCTATGTGGAAATTTGGAGATTCTTATTTCTGAACAGTTCCAGAAAGAGTCCACCCCACAAACAGCTGGACTCACCTCCAGCAACATAAAAAAACATTGAGGATTCAAGAATAGGGAAAATCCTGCTTGCCCACTGCAGGAATGACGGCACAGTAAACTAAACATTTTAAGGGTTAGCCCTCCACCCTGTTAGTTTACCCATGTTTACCCTCTGCTAAATCTCACCCAATCCTATCCAGTCAGAATGCACAAACTCTCTGATTTTCGATACTCCTAGTCAACTATCACTTCAGAAAGACTTCACAGAGTTATGGGAGGAAATATGCCACTTCAATTATCAGAAAAAAACATATCCTTCAGATAACAGGGCAGGGTTCACCGTACTGCAAGACAGCTGTCATATTTGAAAAATCAGCAGAATGTTATTGCCAAAATGTATGGACCGCAGAGCCTGATCATTCTGCGGTATTCCCTGGGTAAATTATCTTAGAAATCAATACCCAAAACATCCTGCGGTAATTAACACAGAATTGTGCAGAAGCTAATTATTGCAATAAGATTACAGAGGCTGAATGACAAGCTTATGGCTAACTACAGCATGTCAAATCACAGGGGACCTAGAAGCGGTACGTGTTCTGTTCCTAAAGCTAGTAGGAAGCTGACCAGAAATCCTACAGTATCCAAAAAGGTCTGCATTAGTTATAATACAGAATGGGACTTTCAGATGACTTAACACCACACCCTGACTATTGCACCGCTCCATCAAAAAAATCCCAGTAGCTGGGTGCCAGAGAAATACTGGGAAGGGAAAAAGACAGGTAGCAATAGAAACATCTTTTAAATGTTTTTTTTTTAATGAAATGCCTTTTAAAAACATGACCAGCATCATTTAACCTTTTTACACCCAACATGTTCAAACTGCACATCTAATCCCACAGAAAAGCTTCTTCTCAAAGTGTCATTTTAAAATCAGACTAAGCCTACATTAGGTAGCTGTTGAAAGGAACTTCACCGAAGTTTGCGGAACATCACCTGCTCCTTACTAATTTCCTGTGCAGACTCGGAGGAGCTGATCTGAATGAGAAAGCAGCCTTCATTACCACATATAGCCTTTCACTTGGTTTGCCTTAGGGCAGTGTTTCCCAATCCGCTCCTCAGGGACCCAGAGACAGTCCACATCTTTGCTCCCTCCCACCTCCATGTGGACTGTCTGGCAGGGTGCTCAGAGGGAAGAAAAATGTGGACCAGCTGTGGGTCCCTGAGGACCGGATCAGGAAACACTGCCTTAGGGTTTTGCTGAATAACCATCAGCTATCACAGAGACCATGTAATAAGGTGCTTCCTTGGTCAGGATGCAAACAGTTCAGGCAGCCCGTGGCTGGATGGAGCCATCACTGAAGTTTTGCGTTTGTATGCCAGTGCAATAGCGAAAGTGCCCTAAAATGTGCTTTGAGTTCAAAGACTAAAAGGGTAACAGCCACTGAAAGCTGCTGTCAAGGAATCCATCACATCAAATTTAAGGGACTTCAGCAGTGGAAAAAGAAGTGCAGTGCACGAAAATCCACAGGAATAGACCCACAAGAGGCATCAAAAGGAGAAAGATTTTGATGCCAGGGTGGGACTCCGAGATCTGTAAAGCAAATCCAACATTTACCCTTAGCATACATAGTGCCATTAACTTGACTTACACTCAATTGGAACACAAACAGCTTTATCAAACAAGACAGCCTAATTGGAGTCTTCCTTGGGCAAATTATTCTCCACTGTGTGGCTGTCCCTTCAAACAACCCACTCATTGGTCTTATTAGAATGTCTATACAAAGTATGCAAGGACTTTGCTGACACAAAAATCGATTGCATGCTGTCCGGCATCTTAGGTCACTCACTCCACATTCAGGGAAGACGGATTAAGAGTCTTTTAGTGTGCAATTGTACCTTCTCTTTGCACAGCATCTATGCAGCCCACATGTACAAATAATGTACAAGTTCAGACACTGTATACTTCATAAGTCACAGCAATGCAGGAAGCGCAGGCCCTGCTGAGCTGAGATATTGGTCTGTCACTAACATGCTAACATGGCTATGCTACCAAGCTCCCCTTGGCTTTCACAAACATCTCTACTTTGATGCAAGAGAGCCCTCACAAAAAGCCAGGCTCGGATTGTCCGCCAGGTTAAGACATCACCACCTTTGTCTGATTCGGGAAAAATATAATACTAGACAGGAGATGCAATGTAAATACGAATTTCTCATTCATTGCCGAGTACTTTCCTCTGAACTAAATTTTCTGTTATGGCCTGTCAGCACCAATGACCTGCACTCCCCCCCGATAAAACATGGTACTGTATAGTGGAAGTCACTAGAGTGCTCTACACACCCTGGGCAATCCATCTTCATCTCACCCTATGACGTGGTTCCGAACTAAACACATATTCCGAGAGAAATAAATGCCTGAGAGACACCGTATTTTAAAGTCAGTGTTTCGTAAACATGTTCTAAGTCAGAGCATTCTTCTCCTTTCTGGCTCGTTCAGAGAGACTACTTTGGCTTTTAACTGTTCTGGATGGAATTTGGAATATTGTGCAATTTTAAGGATTTGAATTTTTCATTGAAAACTATAATTACAAATGCAAATATCTATATCATGCAATCATTAAACATATTGATCAAAGGCTAGATTATTATTCTTTAAATTAAAATTTAAACTGTGATATTGACGTATTGTGATATTAAGACGTATTAAAATTATTTGCAAGAAAAACACAATATTACCTGGCAATTCTTTCTGAAGTACAGCCTCTGCAAGAAAGTTGTAATGTATTCATTTTGGAAAAAAGGTGTCTGATTCACCCGCCTCCCACATTAATGAATCACACAAATGAGAATTGCCAGAGAGGAAAAAGGCAGACATATTCATGAAGAGGCCAGGGAGTTTTGGTGAGACAGTGTTTAACATACTTCACAGTACATTACCTGATTTGCAAAGTGTTATTGGGGGGAAAGATCATAAACGGGAAGAGAAAAAAATCCGGCTGCCCCCTCAAGCTTATGCAGAAAAAAAATTGCAAATGTTCTTCCTGTTTCACAGGTGTTCTGAGGGGCAATGCAGTGGGAGGTATCTGTGCATTTCAGATGGTTTAATCACCACCTCAGATACCGCAATACCAGCAGATTGATCAAATGACAGCTCAAATAGGCTAATTCATTTTTACAAAAAGACCCTTCAGCAAGCAGTCCCTGAAACGCCAAAACACAGCACGCAAAACTTTTATAGTCCCTCATATTCTTTCATATGAATTAATTCAATCCTTATCAAACTTAACACTAAAAAGCTAAATTCCCATTGCAGTCAGTAAAACTGTATTTGTGCTTTTATATGCAACTAAAAAAGGATTAAAGGATTAAAAAGTCAGAATAAGTTGCTAACGCTAACTGAATGGGAACTGTTAAAGAAGAAGTGTAGGATAGCATGCCGACATCACCAGCTACCCTGAATTAGTGTGACCTACACAGTGCAATCAGCCTGGACTTTCAGCTGTACCTGCTACCTGGCAGCTGCTAAATGCTTCTCCTGTTAATGGTCCGCCTCAGCGTGACAGGGCTCCTCCGTTTTTTAAACCACAACCCCACCTTCCTCCCCCCCCTACTCAGGTGGCATAGGAGCTGAGGGATACAGAGGACAATTGGGCACCATTAAAAGTGTTAATGCCATCCCGAGCATGTTCTGTTCGCAGGAGACCACATACTGGACACTCCGCTACTGTGCAGCGAGTGGAGGGTTGCATGTGGGCGGCTCTGCGATGTGGGCCAGCCGTGCCAAGTTCACCGAATTGGAATGTCTATACATTGGGGGGTGGGGTACAATTAATTAGTTTTATAGGCTACATGCAAATGTACTGCATGCACAAACATTCAAGCCAAGAGACTAAAGGCTATGCACTTGGTTGACTGTTGAAGATACACTAAATATGAGTTTATCTTGTAGTACTTTCAGTTCAAAACAGCATATTGTTCTTGCTAATAACCTGGGCTAAAAGCAACACTGGGGGAATGAAAATCATTAGTTTTCACTTATTAGACAGCTATTGTCTGCATAAGCTGAGTGTAAGAAACATGCAACAGGAGGAATCAAATTCAAGGGCCTTTGAAAATAGGGGTAATTACAGATTAATGTGATCCACCGAAGACCAAAAATAATTCCAGCCGTTTAGCTAATCACATGCATAAAGACTAATATACACAGGTTACTTTTGGATATAACAAACTGCAAAATATTTACAATTTTAAGCGTTTTTAAAATATACTCCACTGTCCCTTTAAAACCTTTCAGTAGGAGTAATAGTACATGCGATTCAGGTTTACCTTCAATAGAAAAGGTACTGTATTTGTTTAGCTTCTGACCTCAGCCAAGAACAGTCATTAATCCAAGTCTCTAACAGAAGAATGCCATATGAGACCAGATACCACCTTTAAAGAAAACATGTTTTTTTTTTGCCGTTTTGGGATCCAGCTGAAAGTTTCCAGCAGGTGGGATCTACAATGACACATGGGTCAGCTACAAGAAAATATTCTCCCTAAAATTGTCCATTAATTCTTCATCGAAGAAAGGGTCCTGCCTCACAAACAGCACTTCTAAGTCAGAGGCAGTTAACAGATGGTGCTGGGACATAAAACCCCTAAGAATAAAAAATGGAAGACATATGAAACACCTCAAAGAGAATCCTAAAAATAATGCTGTCGTGAGAATAGTTTTTCAAATTCATACCGTCCTCCTTGTGTGACAGTCTAACCAATCAGAAGTGCCGTGCTCCTCGCGTGACAGTCAGTCTCACCAATCACAAGTGGCCCAAAGTGACCGCGTATACGCTCACAAACACAGGCATGCGAAACCCAAGGAAAACGTTACATTCGCAGTGCAAAAAAATATTGGCTCCGCTGCCGAGCCTTAAGTGAATTAACTATAGTACCATGGTCAGAGATTGTTCACAGAAAGGTCCTTTTATTACGGGTCAAAGCTAGGGCTGCACGATCTGGGATCGCGAGCTCCTCGCGATCTTATGGCGCATGCGCAGTAATCACCAGGGCTTCAGATGACGAGCGAAACATTTGGCAGGACGCCAGCTTTTCGGTACAATACGGACTTTTGCTTATGACCACTATTTGCCCGGTAGATTAGTACACCTAAAATATTAATGAGATGCGTGTTGTGATGCCCAGAAGTTAGTAATCTGCATA
>JAODKM010000075.1:3857689-3872048 GCA_026780845.1 Petrocephalus sullivani
TATTAAAGTGAGGATATGCCGAATTTATATAGATTACCAGGGCAGTTTCTAGCTATCGAAAAGATTTTTTTAGGGGCAAAAATACTCGGGATTACAGCCCCGAATGATCGGACCTGTTGACGCCCATGCAGATTAGTAACATTTTAGACATACTATTAATCTGTTAACCAAATTGTAGGCGTAAGCAAAAGTCCGTATTGTACCGAAAAGCTGGCGTCCGGCCAAATGTGTCACCTGTCATCAGAAGCTCTGGTGATTACTGCGCATGCACCATAAGATCGCGAGGAGATCGCGATCCAAGATCGTGCAGCTCTTGTCAAAGCAGCGTTAGCCGAAAGATTCCTAATGTTTTTATTACTGGAAATGTTTTATTTTCAATACTTCATTCAGCTTAACACACTCGCGGCTTTTGTGATAGTTTTGTCATTGTTCTCTGCTAACTTGAACCTTGTGTACATGGGACTTTCCAGAAGCACTTTACTAAGGGTAAAAAAGCAGTCGAGCGCTGTTTGCAAACGCAGCACTTAAAATGTGCATGTAAAAATACAATCATTTTACCATATTCCGGTTGCTAGAGAATGGTTTATTAGGTGTATGTTCTATATAATTTTTTTCTAGAATAAATACAAAAAATCTCATTATCTGTCAGATAAATCTCAAGTGTTGAGTTCCAACGTCACACTGAACACTCCAGCTGAAACAACCTGTGAGCTGAGGCACTGAAAGGATCTACTGTATTGCCAAGGGGCACTTTCATCCAATGCAGCGTTAAACTCTGACAAAAACCAAACTGCCTACACGCTGGCTAGACAATGGCAGAGGTGAATGTCAGGAGAAAATCCTCTGCAGTAAGACTATACATTTTACACCCCAGCTACCTAACCATTTCTTGTAACATAATGCACAATAAAATTCTAAATCAAGATTTCATAGTATTTTTCTTACAAATAAAAGGAACAACTTGTTGAGCTAATTGAGTTAAATGCAAGCAAATGTTCTGACGGTTTTCAAGGTTCAATGTAGTCCTTAGGGTTCTCAAAACATCCATTTCACAGGAATTCATAGTAATAACGAAAGCGACATACAGGTATCTGCAGAAATGAATTCCCTGTTGTTATAACCGCAAAAGCAATATAAATACCATTAGAAAAACCTTTATGCTTGTTACAGTGTCGCTACATTAACTGTAATCTGCTTCAACAGTTACATACTTACTTCATTTAATTGGAATCCTTGTGTGCAAAGGCTATCTCACAAATCAATGTCTTGGCTTATAGTGACTTAAACTTTAAGACATTTGAAATCCTTGTGAGAGTTTTCAGCAATAGCCAGACAGACACAGTAGCAATTTAGTTCGTTAATTAGAAATCCATTGCTAAAAATATTTATTTTTGATATTCGGGTTGCTATTTTCCACCCATTTTTTTCTTTAGAGAAAGTATTTTTCTGCAAGTGGACGTATGCTAATCTTACAAATTACACAGTGGAAGGAGAGTCCGTCAGAACAGGCTCCCTGTTCCATTTCATCACTCCGCAACATCCATGTGTTTATGTCTATGAATTCAGACAGTGCCAGCTCTGGCCAGACAATATAGAAACATGAAAGTCATTGTTCACCTATAATTAATCACTTGTTTCTAGGAGACTTCCTGCATGATGTATCTGGACTACATATGACAGTCACATTGTTTCAGTACACGGTTGGAGGTTATTTTTGACTGATAATGCCTGCCTTTGGTCAAGTGAAGACGTTCTGACTAATAGTCACATACTATTCTATATGTCAGTCGTCATGTTGGTTAGAGTTAAGTGGAGAAATAACCACCGTGAGAAAGGCTCACTGTGCGCAGTCTGTCACCACCAGGTTTAACCCAATGGCCCTCAACATAACCAGTGATGAGTGTTATACTCACCAGTGGTTTCATGGCCATAAGGCTAGCAACAGCTTCAAGAGGGTCACATATGCTGGATTGCTCCTCTGTCATCAACAGCATGATGCCCCCCTACCCCCAACTCAGGTTCAAGATGGGAGCCAAGGTAAATCAAACGTATGAGGTGTATGATTCCCAGGTAGGTATGATCCATGGGTATTTAGGTACATGTCCAGAAGTCTGTGGCAGGCTGCCCTCCTTTGGTTGACTGCTTTCCCCATTTCGTGTTGTTCTTCCAGCCAATCCGGGAACTAGCAAATTACATCTGCCAGCTCGATAGTGATGCAGGTGTCAAGCTTGCAGCAGCAAGAGAACAGCTTTCACTCCCAGAATAAAAAAAGTTATGCCAATCAAGTGTCAACACTAGTGTAGTCAACAACACTGACAGCGTGACACACATTAGCCTTGGCAACCTCAATGACTGGATGGAATTTAAGTTGATTTAATTATATCGGAGAAGGCGAGTCTCGAAAGTCATCATTATGACTTACCTCTAACCTCCAGTTTTAGAATCTTAATGAGTCCCAAGAGACACCCAGCAATAAAAACTAAAACCCATTTCTAACACAACGGAAGGAACAAAAATCCCCTAAACTTACATGTGCTGTTAGGCCCAATTTAACTAACTGCTTTCACTGATCGAACATCTCTAGACGGAGTCTCACCACAGGCAAAGCTTATAACAACACGAGGCACCACTAAACCAAGCAAGTGAAGCAAGCCCTAGATGGACAGGGAGCGCATCCCAAAACATTCTGTGGTAGGCAGGGTCATTTCACAATGGGGCCCCTGGCAAGGCCCTTTTACTCCAATTCCTCCAGGGACTGGCTGACCTCGCTCTCAGAAGTTCAAATATATTCCGCTTTGGACAAAAGTGAATAAAATGTGAAATGAGATGTAAATCTAAGGCTTGGGGTACCATTAATGGAAAAGCTCATGGGATTCATGTAATGGTCAGTACTGCTAACTAAATAGCAAATAATTTGCCAGAAGTATTTGGTTCCTCCAAGAAACATCTATTAATTCAAAATATGAGAGCAACATGTGGCTTAGCCAGTGCCTGTGATCAGATGGTCGCTGGTTCAAATGTCAGGGTCAGCAGGGTGAAATCATCACTGGGCTCCTGAACAAAGCTCTTAACCATGGGACTGAATGCAAATTAAGTCACTAGCATAGCTATTTGCTTCTGATTATGGCATGTATGCAAGTGTACATTTTAAAAGGATGTTAACTGGAGACCATCTATAAGAAAAAGACCAGAACTTCTACATTCTACAATAAAAATATATTTCACTATTCATCCATCTATTCTGTTCATCCATCTAAAGGGAAGCCTTCAATTTTGATAACTATTGATCACTGTTATCCCATATTGTAGTTTGTGGTTTTTTGGGGTCCACACTGTTAGATAATGGGGTTTAGTTCAGAGATGCTTTGATAGTGATTGTGAAGCCCACGTAAGTACAGGGACAGCCAAGGAAATCTCAGCTTAGCTGGGTAACCTAGTGCTTTACTCTGCCATTGGAAGTCCATAGTAACGTGACACAATCAGGCACCTTTCAGAATAGCAGTATGTCATTAGCCACAAATCCAAGGAGCAACATGAAGGGTTCAGCAGATTTTGACAATAAGATATACTGCAGACCTACTGTCACTTGCCATGGAAACTTAGAGGAACATCCCAGGGCAGGACATATCACAAGCACTCTGATAATTGGACTTAAATAATAAAAAATAAATAAATAAATAAATAAATAAACTGACGGACCGACCAACCCTCAATGCTGACAAGTTGCACCTCTTATCCCTAATAAATGGAAAAGGGTTAGAAAGGATGCAATCTGTGGGGTATAACACAACAGCAGCCCCAGTTGTGTTAACGGAGGATTTGTACAATTCTTTAAACCCTGTGTTTTGTCCCAAATAAAATGATTAGTTGATTCCCAATCACATGATTAATCAATTAACAAAATAGTTTTTTGCTGCCCTACATGCTTTTATATAGTATTTCTGATGGGAGCGAGTGAAGAGAGGTGAATTGAGGACAGGATGAGGTGGGTGTGAATGAAGTTTCCTCATTTATTCTTCCTACATTTTTGCTTTTACTCTATATGTCACTTTTTTAAATAATCAAGCAAAAAATGTAATGACAGCAAGATTCAAATGATGAAGCCTTCCTTTGTCATTAGTGAATGAGTGTTCTGGGAAAGAGTAGATGATTCTTGAGTAGGGAACATACAGGCCTGCATGGTCTTCTAAAAATACCCCTTATACATAAAATAATTACTGTCTGCAGACCACTTAGTCAACCAAAGGAGGGCAGCCTGCCACAGACTTCTAGACATGTACCCAAATATACAGGTTCTACGCCTACATGGGAATCATACATGTTACGAGCTTGGAAGGGAAGCCCACACGTGTATCAGCGAGCAAAAAGTTTTTATTACAAAATAGTAAGTGTACCAGGCAAAAAGGCAATATAAGGGAAGGTACAATGCGGTAGGCATCGTGCGAGCCAGGAACCGGCGGTAGCAGCCACAAAATTCAACAGGTCAGTCCTCCTCCCTTTCTCCCCAAACTGAGGCTCCTATTTGGGCACTGATTCCGTGGGAAGAATCAGCAGGTGGTCAACCACACCAGTCTGCTAGCTCCGCCCACAGGTCCCATACCTAATCAAAAAAACAAAAAGACGCACAGACTTGCCAGGGCTGTAACACCCCTCCCCCCCTTAAAACAGGGGCCCCATAAAGGGGTCTCTGAAAACCCCCAACCACTGTAGCCAAAACATAAGCAAACTGGACAGCTACACAACCTTGGAAAATGCAACAATGCCCCACCTTACAGCCGGAAAAGGTCAACAGGCCCGAATAACCAAGAGTTCCTTCCATGGCCCCCAAAATCCATTTCCATACCCCAGCAATCCCGGCGTCCAGGAAGCCAACATTAAGGAGATGGAAAGAACACCAGAAGACCCCACCTCACCTATTCTCCAAACGGAGCACGGGACAAAGCATCAGCCATAACGTTATCAGTGCCCCGGATGCGTCAAAGTTGTAAGGCTGTAGATATAAAGGCTCAGCGCATTAACTGTTGGCTTGGGAACTGCAATGAATGTAAAAAGGTTAGGGGATTGTGGTCAGAATAAACCACCACAAGCCTCCTCCCACATACACCTCAAAGGGTTGCAACGCCCAAACCAATGCAAGAGCCTCCTTTTTTATAACCAAATAGTTCAACTGGTGTTTGTTAAACTTTCTTTAAAAGAAGCTTACCAGCCTGCTCACCCCATCATCATCTGTCTGCAGCAAAATCGCACCAGTCTTAGTGAGGAGTTACAAGGACTGGAGCAGAGCACAACAGCCATTTAACCTGGTCAAAAGCCCTCTGGCAAGCGGGAGTCCAATCAAAACTGGCTTTCAACAGATCTGTCAAGGGCGCTACCACAGTTGAAAAATGAGAGCAGAAGCTCCTATAATACCCAACCATCCCTAAGAACCGCCGGAGTTCTCCCTTACTGGATGGTGTTGGGAACTGGTCAGTAGCAAGCACTTTCGCCTGCGCTGGTTTGACCTGACCTTGTCCCACTACCTTACCTAGGTATGTTACAGTAGCCTCTGCAAAAGCACACTTGGCCAAGTTCAGTCAATTCGGCCTCTCTTAAGCGCTCAAACAGCGCACGGATGTGTTGGAGACGTTGAGCCCACATGTCACTATAGATGACTGCATCATCTAAATAAACTGCATGTCCCTCCAGCCCAGAGACGATGCCGTTCATAAGCCTTTGAAAAGTAGCTGGAGCATTCCTAAGACCAAAGCTCATCACCATATAGGAAAATAGACCAAAAGAAGTGATAAAAGCAGATATTTCCTGGGCTCTAGGCAACAAAGGCACTTGATAGTAACCCTTAAGCGAGTCCACTTCACTCACAAACCTAGCGAAACAACACGGTCAACACAATCCTCCACTCGGAGCAAGGGATACGAGTCAGGCTTTGTAACTGCATTAACCTTCCGATAATCAGTACAAAACCCAAAGGTGTTATCAGGCTTACTCACCAGTAGATGCCCAACTAGACTAAGATGGTGTCACCAGCCCATTGTCCAAAAGGTACTTAACCTCTGCTTCTACAAACTCCCGTTTCTCAGGTGACACACGATAAAAACGCTGCCGAATAGGCTGTTCCTCACCTATATCTATATCATGGACCATCTTGCTTGTACGTGAGGGAGTGTCTGGGAACAGAGAAGGGAATGACTTTATAAGGTCCTTTAACTCCTCCCACTCTTCCTGCCTCAGATGGCCAAACAACCTATCCAAATCCCTCACCATTTCAGAGGTCTTCAACCGAGGTACCAGCATGCAATCATCTGGACTCACCACCTCCTCCTCTACCTGAGCCATTCACAGGTCGGAATAGCCATGAGGGCCAGTCACTAGACAAGTCTCCTGGCATAATAAGGTTTCAACAAATTAATGTGACATAGCTGGGTAGATTGTCTGCAATTTGGAGCAGCAATTACATCATTTTCTGGAGTCACCTGCTTCACAACAGAAAGTGGACCTGTGAACTTTGCTAGAAAAGGTGAACCGGGAAGAGGAAGCAAAGCTAAAACTTGGTCGCCTGGTAAAAACATACGCAATACAGCTTTACCAGCAAAACGAGCCTTCATCCTCTTCTGAGATTTCAGCAAATTGTCTTGAGCTACCGGAACTGCCTTAAGGTCCTTAAGACCTCCCTGGAGCACTGCCAAGGGTCTCCTCACCTCATGTCCAAAAACTAAATCACGTACTTTCTTGGACAACCCCATGAGCTGCCAGCAATACCTATGGAAGACCTCCTTCCCAGTCCCATTTCATTTCTATGCAGTAGGCCCGAAGCAAAGACTTCAACGTCTGATGGAAGCGTTCCAGAGCTCCCTGGCTCTGAGCATGGTATGCACTACTTTGATTGTGCGTCACACCCAACTGCTTCAGCACCTCGGCGAAAAGCTGAGATGTAAAATTACATACATACATACATACATACATACATGCATACATGCATACATGCATACATACATACATACATTTGTTTGAGGGGGCCATTATGCTGTTGATGACAGAGGAGAAATCTAAAATGAGACCCTCTTAAGTTGTTAGCCCTGTGGTGGAGCCCAAATTAGCCACGTGGGACTGTTCTCCTGGGGGCCGACCAACAACAGAAGGAACCATAAGGGTCCGGTTCCTTGTCGTTCGGGTGGCAGTACTAAAACTGGAAATACCCCAAGACTACGCACTGCCACAAAAGGAGAGCCTGTTAAGGGATGCAGCTTGTTTTACCCCATAAGAGACACCCATACCAACTGAGAGAAATTTTTAGCCTAATGTACAAAAACAAAAAACCAACAGGTTAGCAGCCCTAAACCCTCTCAGGAAGCAGCCAAACCTGTATGCCTTCTCCACCCTATGGGAGGGGCAGGAGGGCAGGGTGGGCCATCGCATCTCCCCCCAAAAAACAGACATTCAATTCAATTCCCAGTAGACATTGTGAGGTCGACATAAATATTTTGTTTCTGGAGTTCAAAAAGAATAAAGTACCTGGTGCTGTGGAAAAGTTCTGTAAAATCTTTTAAACCCAGCTACACTCCTACATCTGATCCATTTACATTTATGCAGCAGATGCTTCCAGTCCTTGGAGCAATTGGGGTTAAGAGCCTTGATAAAGGAACCAACAGTGATACCACTCTGTCAACCCCAGGATTTGAACCGTCAAAAATAATCTCAACAACCAGAACCACGCAGTGCCACACATACGATTAAGAATTAATATGTAACATTCCAACATTCTTTCATGAAATATGTAAGAACATTTTAACACTAATTATATTAGTATGTAGGATAATATGCCATACTGAATAATTCAATAAATACTGAATGGCATATTTGACATTGATTTTACATTTCAAAATTTCCATGCACTATTTTGGTGCGTATAGTCTCTTGGTGCACACAGAAGGAACTAAAAATACAATAAAATTAAATTGCCACAGCATATCAGTGTGAGTTTCTGATCTGAGGGTATAGTACATAAAGAGGCACAGAGTAGCCCTAATTCAAAGGTCTGGTGCCGCCTAACCATCCACACTCCCCTGCTCCCTCCTATCGTTTGCCTCCTCAGCTGCGACGACTACTGAGTGATGCGAAACAGCGACTATAATGAGTCACAGCTACGCTGCAGCTTTCAGGAAAGAAGCACTTGATGACTAGAATAATTAGCACCGAAGTGATATTGGAGGCAAGTCATTAAATCGTTTGAAGCCACAGCAGGAGAGGTTCCACAGAAATTCTGAACAACCCAAGCAAATCTAAACCAACACTGTCGCCGACAGTATGACATCGTATTGGCCATCAATGCATGCGTGACATTACTCATGGTGTTAATGGGGCCATAGCACTTCATGAAAACTAAAACCTTCACTGCATCTCAGATCTGTACTAGGGAGGAAAACAATTTAAAATGAGCAATTATTCATACTATGGCTAGATTGAGAAAAAGGCCAAAACTCTGAAGTTTTAGCTGTATCTGCTATGATATAACAGCCCAGTTTCCTGGGCTCTGCATCAAAGTGTCTCCTGGGATGTGAACCTTTAAATTAAAAGCCCACATTCTTAACCGTCAGGCTAATTACTGTCACCACTAGTAGCAGAACCCTTTGCACCTGTGAAACAGGTTATAACAGAATGCTTTTTGCAAAGCTGCAGATCCAGCCCATAAGAGCATGCAGAAAACAGCTGTAAGCAGACATGATGTGCTGCCAAAAGGAGTTCACAGTAGACTTCATAATATCCATTTAAGGAGTTCAGTCAAATGGCCAGGAGCAGGGCAGTACACTACAACCCAACAAGACAACCTGGCATTTCAACCATGTGTGCACATGGTGGCAAAACGCAGAACAACACTCACAAGCACCTGAGAACCCAAGACTAGGTTCATGCGTTTCTCCAGTGATTACCGTGTCAGCAATTCAAAAAAATACCTGGCTTGGGGCTATCACAGCAGTCTCTGGTTCCCCCCCCTGAAATCCACGCTCAAGGCTATCACAGTAATTGCCCTCCACGGCATGAATCAGCAAACTTCTGCACACTAGTCTGGTTCCTTAATGTGTAGAGTACCGCCGAATGACACTGAAAGCCATCTACAGTCTTTGTATAGTGAGTTTTTTTCTGACTGGGCTTGAAGATATAACCCTGTCTGTTTCATGTGCTGAAATCCAACGTAAGAGAGCATTTTATTTAGCTGGGTTGACCTTATCCTCCTGCAATACCTGCTGCTCATTTAGAATGATCTTAAGTGCAATGTGAAGGAAAGTTCTCCTTTAGCAATGGCCAGGAACAGCAGAGAACCTGGCTGTGCATGTTAGCATCGTTTTCGTTTTAAAATTTCTAGGTGTGGCAGTGGATGGCAAACGATTGACCCTCACAAGGCCGGTTGTGCAGCTGAAAAGTATGTAAAACAAAATCAAAACGAAAAAAGATTTACAATTTAAAGATGATGTACTGTTACACTACCACCATTGGAAAAGCTGTTCTTTATATGCACCCAAAAACACCCAAACCTGTTCCTTATATGGCAAAATTATGTAGCAAATTAAATGGCAAAGTTTTATCAAAAGCAAATAAATTACCATATATTATCATTGCTAAAACTTTACTTTGATTTAAACACCGACACTTTCATAGAAACAATAATAAACCTAAACCACACGAAGGCATCTTGGCTGCAGTGTTAGTTTTCATAGCGACAGTCATCGACTGCCAGCATTTCAGTCACAATCTTACTGCAACCTCACCCAGGGCATCTGCCAAGTAATCCCCATGTTCTCCTACAGATCTCCTTAATGTGAATGGTGAAACTTGGTATGAATGTTCCATATTGCCGCGGTAACTGTGACAGTTTCCACTCACTGGTCTTTGGGCAGCCCGAGCCTTTTCAGAGGGCAGTACACCCTTCAGTCACTGAGATTATCATTTTTACTGCTAGGTCAATCGTTTTATATTATGATATTACATCCATCCAACATTCCATCAGTTCTGAGCAATTCTGAGTTGTACTAATGTCAAAAGCACAGAGTATAACGCAAAGTAATGAGTAAAAGGCAAAACTGATAAACTAAGAAACTAGCATAAATTGAGCCTTTTAGGCCATTAAAATGAATTTAAGAGGATGAAATGCATACATACAGCAATGCCCACATGGACAGAATCAAGCACCATTCAACCCAATGTGTAAACTGTGGACATGCAACGTGAACAAGACCCGAACCATTCATTATGACACTTTTCCCTATTCAAATGCAGCATATTTTTAATTGTAATTAAACTAGTTTTAAGTTCTAATTATACTGTTGTGTTAAAAGTCCATTAGCTGTTTTATCAGTATGTTGAGGCGCAGGTAAAAGGTGTCTGCTGAAACAGAATTAGCACTCTGGTGTGTGCAGCTTGACTGTAGGGAGTGCTCCCTGGGCATAAGCATCAGAGAGGGGAAAAGCAGATCTGTGTAAAAAAAAATGCTGACAATCCCCTTAAGTCATTTATTAAATGTTATTAATACATTTATATTATTATGCACTTATTCAATAGCACAAAAGTAGGGGAATCATCACTGGTAGGCTGGAGGGGAAGTTCCAGTGAAAAGAAACAAGCAGTCAGTCCTGGGTGGGTCTATGGACATTCCCTGGGTTCGATTAAAATCTCAAAATGCTTAATTGAGCTAACAGCTTGCCAATCGACCGCTTTCGCACATGAGGATGGTGAGACATGTGACAGGTGCCGCTCCCAAGAGAGCACCAACGCAGCCTTCTAACGAGGCTGATGGTGGGGAGAGCAGGCAGCGTCTAGCCGGCACTCCAGGGTATGGATTTTCACCTGTCACCTGTACACCAGCAGCATTTAAACTAGACAACGCTCAGGCACAGCACGTTCTTTGTACACAAAGTTTGCTGTAAAAACATAACGCTTTAAAGCTACTGTCAAGAGTACAGTTAACCCCGCGGGCACTGAACATCTGTCTGAGTTACACAGAGTAATGAGAATACGTGGCACAGACAGGATTCACTTAAAGCAAATGTGACAAGAGAAAGTGGCATCAAGGTGCCATGGTAGTTAATAATACAGCCTTACACATCCAAGGCTGCGAGCTTGATTCCGGCCCCCAGCTCTATGTATGTGGAGTTTGTGTGGGTTTCCTCTTTCCAGGGTCCAAAAACATGCAGCTAGGTGACCTGACATCTATATATTACTCATAGTGTGTGTGTGTATGTATGTAACCTGGCCATCAGACTCGACACTGAAAGAATATGGGAGACGAATGGATCGAATTCAAGATATAGCCGAAATATATTTTTAAAAATGTTCTTTACGGCTGAGATTCAGAAATGGAAGGGACAATTAGCAGACAGCAGAGGGGAAGCACTGCTTGTGAGAGATGGAAGCTGTCAGCAGTTGCACAGGGTTATTTAAGAACACGTTCCACAGAAATCAATAGTGGACGCTGGGGGCGTGAGGCCCTGCACACTGACAACAACAAATCTGGTGTTCGCAGATCCAGAGGAGGAGTCGCATGGCACAAAAGCAGCTCTGCTGAGCATTCTGATGTTTCACGCTCTCAGACTACGCAGACTAAAGCAAAAGGAAACAAACCCCTTACAGATCATCTAAAGTAAAAAACAGAGGACGCTTCTTGGGTGTCCAGGCCATTAAAAAAATTATGAAGTGTGAGATTACTGGTTCATAAGGGGCCTCATATCCTCTCCTCACAACAGTAAAAGGATTAATCAAAGCGAAACCACAAAATACATAAAATACTGGTGATCACAAAAGTATGCTCTGAACAGCATTTGACAAGGCCTGCTACAGTCATATACGCATTACAGAATTCAAATTTGCATATTAAAAACGCTAATAAATTTATTTTGATCAATGGAACATACAACAGCAGTACTACTGTGCATTTTAATGCACGGCAATTGCTGAAGGGACATGACGCTTTTGTTTTTGCCTCAAACGAAACATGGGGGTAATGGCAGGCCTGCTCTAAGGCCTGCTCTAAGCAGTCTGCCAGACTGCATACAAACTAAAGGAACATCCCAGGGCTCACTTGCTAAAAGATGCCATCACTCAACCCAATGAAAATTTTCACCGTGCTAGTTACCCTCATGCACTAGCTAGACACGTGATCTACAGTCCTCCCTCGTTTATCGCGTTTAATCCGTTCCAGAATTGAATTTCCGTGAAGTAGGATTCTTTACTTCTAAATCGAATATTTATGTAGTTATAGCAAAAAAAACCTGTTTACGACATTCTAAATACAGTTTTTAACATTATTAGAGCCCTCTGGACGTGAAACAACACCCTTTAGTCACCATTACACTTGTATTGCCCAATATATTAGACAAAATAAGTGAAAATATTATATTATATTATATTAGATGTTACAAATATCATATTATTATTATTATTGTTATTGTATATTTAATTACACACACACACAGTTCTTACACAGAACCACTAACCTATGAAAATAAGAAGAAGCAGAAGGCTTAGAAGAAGCAGCACGTTTAGGAGCCGTCGTGGGGCTTCGATAAAAGTTCTCAGAAATCGCACACAAAGATGCCTCCGATGCGTAGTGATGTAGAAGCGTGTATGAGAGAAGCGAACTTTCGTGAGGCTGAGCCAGTCAGTGGCCAGGATAGGAAGAGGATATAAGTGACTCAGACAAACGGGCGCACTCTATCATTTTCACAGTCTCAATCAACTTCTCAATGAATATACAGTATATATACAGTATATACAGAATATACAGTACTGTATATACTTTAATGAGAACAGTACTGTATTTAAAAAAAACGCAAAAGAGTGAAGCCGCGAAAGTCAAAGTGCGAAGTGGCGAGGGACCAAAGAGTGGCGAGGGTATACCAAACAGTATCATCATAACCATCTCATACCAAGTGGATACTGTCGCCGTCTTCAAGCCTGCCATGGGCACTCGCTGGTGTTCCCTCACATCAGAGGACCAGACCTCTGGTGCGGTACATCAGAAAAGCCATGGCTACATTCCAGGAACATAAAATAGTGTGAAACAGAGATATACAGCCCAGGTCTGAGGGATAAGGGGCTCTGTCAGAAAACACTACACCACTTCCATGCAGTTGTTATTTCACAGTTGATACAACTATAAGACATTGATTCTTGGTCAGAGTTTGTTTCGATTTCAACTCGAGTACAGAATCAACAATCAGGTTTGATACAATACCCTTTTACATCCTGTTTCTGAGTGGAGTGAATGCCTAACAGTTTCAAGCAAGTTATCCGTCGGTGTCACCATGTCTATTGAAGTCATCCACTTTCTCACTGCCCGGGACACTACAGCATGTGAGTCCCAGCCACCCAAATGGGGGATGGGGGTCTGCAAAGCCCTGCGCAGTGGGTCAGTCAGTAAAACACCCAAAGCCTCATCAATGTCATTGTCATGCTGAGAAGTAACCCAAACCCACCAGGGTACAAAATGGAGATCAGTTGTGACTACAGACTTCCAGGAAAACATTTCCCAGGCCAAAGTACATCACAGAGACAGAGAAACAGTCCAGGTGCAAAGTGATTGTGGAGCTTTTAGATCAAATATAAACAAATGTACAGGAGCATTAATAATTACAACTTTACTACTATCCTAGCAACTATGGCTGAGGGTAAGCTTCTGGCCATTTGCATTCAGTGTGGATTATACATGACACACACCCTAACATAATGAATATTCATTAAAAATATTAATATGTTTACAAATATAAGCCAAGTGAGCCAGCACTGTTTTTTGGAGCAGGTGATTCAGTTCTTTCTTTATTTTAACCTCAAGTGTACAGCATCTCTTAAAAGCCTGCCAGTGGCCACATCATAACATAAACATGAAAAATGATTTGGAGAAGCATTTTGTTTCCCTGTAAAAATCACACAAAATCAATATATTCTCTGTCAAAACCGGGAACAGGTTTCAGAGAATGAAAGAAACTTTTCCACTCAGCTAAATGTGAACGGATAAACAGAGACGAACCACATCATGAGTCAGGAATAAAAAGACTATCAGATCTCCAGATGACTAATTACATTTCGAGAGCATGTATATGAATGTATAAAGCAAAAAAGGACTGATAGCCAAGGAAAATGTTATTGGGGGAAAAACTCATTATAATATATTATAGAAGAGTTTTACGTAAAATTGTTTTTTATAATAATTTATATGTTATACAAATTATTATAAATTATTTTGACTTGCCAACATAGATCATTTAGGCCTTTTATTACACTATGTAACAAATTTTAATTTTTATTTTGTTCCTGGGTACAAAGTGTGTTTTCCTAACCCGTTATGGCTAAAACAAACAGAAAATAGCTATTG
>JAODKM010000075.1:3876500-3886991 GCA_026780845.1 Petrocephalus sullivani
CTTTTCTGGGCTGTGGTCATAAAATCAAAGTTTGTGCTGAATGTAGTCGTTTATCGATAGGTTTTAGACATAAGCAGCTGAAATATAACACTTGGAAGCCAGGAACAAAAATTGTGTTACATTGTGTTATTATTATGCCAGCCTGAAGAACATGCTAATGTTTCCAGTCAGCACACAGTATGAAGTTACAGACACACAATAACCGGGCAAATTGTATATAACAGGCCCCCACACCCTATGTGAGAGTCCTCTGAGGACTGCACTTTCGGTTATAGCGTAGTCATTCTCATTGCCTGAGCCTTCTTATCACACAACCTCATTTCCACTGAAACCATATCCAGCTTGCACATGGCTGTATGCATTGAAAGAGAGCGATGAGGTCACAGCACATATCTACATTTGAACAGAATGTACTTTAAGTTTACTTCCAGTTCACACGTCATCATCCTTGGTAGCAGCAGGGTAGCTCAGCATCCTTGATAGGTATTATTCACCAAAAAGAAGATATTTTGTTGCTATTGTCCCTGTTTGGCGGTCATTGCTGATATACCAAGCTGATGGGAGAATGAAAAAAATGACCAGCTGGACGCTTTAGCGGGTCAAAGTATTACCGTTAACGAATTCTTAGGGAGAAGAGTTTCAAAAGCAAATGAAGGGTTGCTGACACCAAAGCGCAGACAGACAATGTATGATGACAGCCATGATGCACGTCGGAGCTCTCAGATTGCCGCAGCCAAACACAATTAAGAATAATGACCTAAATGACCGATGACTGAGTTTGCGCCTTGGCAGATTCAGAGTTCATTTATCAGTTTACAATCGCTTGTGACATACAAGAAACCAATGAAACACAACTGCTTGAGTTATTCAGTGATTGTATCCGCAAACTAGAATTACATTTTCATACAAATGACTGCATGTCATTTACAGAAACTCATCAACTTCCATTTGTATATGAAAACCATAATTTGATCTCGATATTAAAAGCTGATGTAGAAACATCATTGTAGATGTACATTATAGATTTTGGGCAATGTTTCTATTTTTACATAGATCTCCAAAGGCTCCTCGGCCCTACTGTGATGCCTGCTCTACGACTGCACTCGCTCGGAAAGGAAAGGTTCTCCCAACCATGTATTTCAACCTGTTTGATAAGTTATAGTTCTAGTTAAAGTATTTTTAACTGGGCATAAAAAAAACACTGAACAGCAGAGAGGTCTGGTAGGCTGGTACAGTATAAGTGCACAGACTTGGCTACACTTTGAAATAAAAGACGACGTTCAGGTAATCCTCAGTTTCAGCCCTACACCGAACATCTTGGTGTTTACTACTGGGTTAAAAAGCAATCACACAATTTTGGTAAACACAAGGCTTAAAATTTGGATACTTTAGATCATGGGGAGAACTGGTTAGAAATGCAGCTGTGCTTATTTAAGTTGATCAGTTGAACCAAACACCAGAAATGTCAGAAATAGCAGAAATACTGCTAAAAAGATGATTTGGGAATGAATGAAAGATTCACTACTACAGCAATTCAAGATTCATAAGTGGAGAAAAATACACTGGTCACCATTATAGCTAAGAATATTTTATTACCAGTGCGCTTGTTATCTAATTATGTTTACATTTACTTATTTTAAATGTCAAAAATGTAAATGTTTAAATTTTTAAAGTGGGGGAAAAAACATGCCCTTTTGAATTGAACAGGCCCTTGAAAAACAACGCGATAAATAGATTGCTGAGGGCTTGACCACTGAACTATAAACTCACCTCACAATTTTCACTGAAAAGCCGGGGGGATGTTTTAGATGCATTTTGTTTACAAATTCGCTACAAAGCACACTTTCACAAAAGAAAGAGCCCATCTCAAATCCCTCGCATAATTAATCTTTCATGAAGTGCAACCCATCTCAGGAATTAAACAGTTAAACAGAACAACAAAAGAAAATGCTGGGTATCAGAACAGACAGTTTAATTACTAGTACATTTCAAACGCACACACCGAAATTTTCACACACACAAGCAGTGATTTATGAGCACATATGCGGAGTAATGTGGTATATTAGCTTAGAAAAACCACACAGCTTATAGCTAAAGTTGTGAGGTGCTCCAGGGTGTTTGACAGCGCTGAACGTACCATGAGGCCATTGGCCCTGTGCCCAGTCCACCCGTATTCTCAAAGGAAAAGAGATCGATGCTTGCAGACACTGGGGGCAGGAGTCCCCACCCCCTCCACCTGTCTGTGTCCTTTTGGAGGTCCACGGGAGGCCCGAGATGAGACTGAGACAAGGCTGAATTCCAAAGCAGCACTCCCACGGTGCCACCGTGATCTCATGCTGCAGCCAGATTACAGCCACAGCTGGGCAGCACTGAGCAAACAAGCACCATATTTAAACTTAACTGGTTCAAATTTCATGTGGCCACTCCTGGCTATTTCCCACATGCTGCTGCAGTACTAAACACATACATTGGTATGTGACTTTTGAGCTATTATCTGGTAATCTTACTCTAGTAGTAAGCTAAATAATCAGAGTATATGACATATAAATATAAAATGTACATTTGAAATATACGTATGAATAAGTATTTATTTATTTATATGTATATTAATATTAACTTCCCTGCAACTGACTTGTACCCTGAGCTTCCCGGGCTCAGCTGCAGTACTCTCATCACCCCATACTCCATAATTTTTATGATGACTAGATTAATACAATACAATATGTATACACTTGTGAGATAACGTAAAATGAATTAAGCGCTATGTTTCAGTGTGTTTGATTGGTGGCTTTGGACTACCTCTAATTCCATCAAAGTTTACATACAGAAATGTTAACAGAAAAACCGTGGAAGTCTGAAACATGTACAAGGATGCATCAGCCCTGAACAGCCACCCCAAGGCATCCCAAACAATTCAGGACAGCAGGGGCTCCCTGGCCCAAATGACGGCTGCCCTACGACTGTGATGGCATGAGATGAGTGACGGCGAGCACGGCACACTGCTGACGCCCCGTCACGCCCCTCAAAGCGATTTTGGCGGTGCCTGCCAATGCACGGATGGTGCTGTCACTGCAGGGAAAGCTTCCAGTACATTCTTGTTTATGCATCCTGGCAGACTGGCTTTAAAGAATTGGTTCCCCAGGACACAATAAATACATTTATATAAATATAAAGCCCCACGCTATACCCGCTATACACAGGTCATGAATCATCATGCAGGTCAAACAGTGCAGTTATATTATGAAATGTGTCTTTATTCAGATTTGGGATTGAAGGAAAATAATTACAATACATCTGGAGTATGTGGGGTGATTTGTGTGTCCCTTCCTTCCAATTTTATTGCATATTAGAACAGAGAATGGCAGGTGGGTTGGTCACATGACACGTGGTTCCCCTATAATGCTTTTAAACTTTGCCCCCCCTCAATGAAACTGTCCTGCCTGCTGTTATTGTATTTTTCCTCCCTCACAGAAACCGCTTTCTTTGTGATCCCCTTTCTGTGTTGACCCCAGCTATCGAACCCTGAAAAGGAACATCCCATAACTATTAAGCTCTTCTGTCACATGGCCCAGTTTCCCGGCCCCTTCCAGATGCCCAGATGCATTCCCACACTGCCCTTTCATTCTTACAACTAGAGCACTCACGCTAAAGTAAAATCTGCTAGTATCTGAATGCCCATTGCGCTCTTTGACATGTCACCTCGGAATGTCCAAGATCCAATTTGTTCAAGCAGACCAAAACCACTCCCCACGTTAGAAGAGCCTCAGATGCATCCATGGGACGACAGCACTCAGCTCTCACCACCAAACGGTGGATCCGGAGCGGCGCCTTTTAAAACTGTCTGACACTTCATTTCCCACAGCACGGGCTACAGATTCCAAGTAGATGTAGCCACACGTTGCAAAAGATGTTGCCATGGCAACATATTGGTCGACGAGGCAGAGGAAATTTATCTTACAACACGTCTCCGAGGAGGCAGGAGAGCAACTGTCTTATTTCAGACGTGTCACGTTTTCGGCTGCCAATTCACGCCAGATCATCCTGCACGGCAGTCAATTGTCTGCGATGAATTGGGACCAGGCAAGAAAATACATAAATAGCACTCTCATTATTAACAAAAAAAGGAGTCTGGAAAAATGCTGTATTCACCCTAAACAGTGGAACCTATTCAGATGTTCACAGTATGCGTAGAACGACCTCAAAGCAGTCATAGAAATAACCCACAACAAACAAGTCCAGGATCATATGGGCTCTGTGGTTTCCTGTCCAATTGCCAAACACAAAACCACTTGTTGGACGAGCAGGTTCATCGCCTCAGCCTAAGGCAGAGCTCATGGCTTTTGAGATCATGTAGAGTATCCTGCTTTTCTGGGCTGTAATGAGCAGCTGTGTCAACAAGTTCTGATTCTAATGTCATATACAACAAACATTTTCATATTTCACACCAGCCTTAAAACACCAAAGAATATATGTTCAAACCAAGACAAGGGGGAACCACATCTGTCACATATCAGCGCTTGTCCTCAACAACAGCCATTAACCAATGAGAGGTCTAAGACCCCGGGAGGATACACACTAACGCTATAACCAACACCCCACAGATAGGAAGTGTGGACTACTGACGATGCCACACAACACTTTACAAAGTCAAAGCCACCATTAGAGAGAAAACACAGACTAACACAAACACATAAGCATTATTTATAGCTTTATTCTATGAAAAAAAGAGTAGTGTGCTTTAAGCTAGAAGGAGACTGCCCATGCATGGAGGGGAAGAATGAGATGAAAGTGTAATGAAATTAGGACTAAGTCTGGGTAAGTGTTAAAAAGATTCTCAGGATTAGCTTAAGTGTGATGCACAGCCCCAGCACAAGTCAAGCCTTGCCCGTCATTCCATCCTATTACTTCACTTCTACATACGGCACGATTTATCCATCAAGCACGTCTTACTGTAACACTCTCCTGGTGGACAGTTTGAACGGAGCGGCAGGGGATGAATTCCGAGTTATGATTCATTTAAGTATTTATTTAACAGATGCCTTTACAAACATAAGATGAGCACAGTGCAGTGAAACAGAGCTTTAATGAGGGAGCCTTAACAAGGATAAGTGATGTCCGAGGAAATGAAGAGCTATAAGCAAGCTGCGAAAAATCAGACCATTGCAGCTGCATCATCACGGCCAGCAAACAGGAGGCTACAAATCCTGCACATGACAAAGGGGTAGACAAACCAGGAGGACCTCCATGAAAAACACTACATGTGGAGTCTTCAGCTGCAAACTCAGGCCCAGAAGACTGATGCATATATCTCCAATAAAACCTAAAATGTAGATGGGACTCAGGAATGAGAGAGATGTCTCTGTCAGTATAGTATGTAGCTGCACAAAAATTACAAAACAACGCATTCGGTATTAATGTCCTCTAGACAAGTGAACGCTCCCCATTTGCTTGGAAGAGGAGACCAAAACAACCCGAACTTTAGTCTCTGTCTCTCTCTGGGGGTGGGGAGCATATATTTGTCTTTGTATCAAACTGAATTCTTAACCTTGGACAAAAATCTGCAGAACCCCTGAAATTACACTTGAGAGAGACAGGGGTGGATTTATCAAACGTCAATAGAGTGTTAAACACTCACTGAAGGGTGACTAAGCATTTCATAAAGTCTGAGCACATCCTAACTGGACCAGAAAACAAGGTCTGTCACAGACACAGCAGGGGAACATATTTTTATTGACTGGATGCAAATATGGTTCATTATTTATTTTTTTTATTAACTGGAAGTTACGAATCCCATTTCTGGTGTGGCACCATTTCACATATAATAGTTTACTTCATTGTTGACAGACAGGTCTTTAAATACCTATAAAATAGTGGTGTATATAATGACATTCATTTCCTGCTTACAATAAATAATTTATCCCACATTGTCTCATCACTACTAAGAATGATTAAACAAATGTAGCGCTATTCAACTTCTTTAAAGAGGTCTGGGAATAATTCAGCTACCCCCCAAGTATTACAGTAGCATTTGGGTTTTGCTGGTTCCACTTCTCTCTAGGGAGAACAAAATAACCACTGATCAAATCAAGCAGCCCGTGACAGCTCAGTTGTAAAAACCCAAATTACTGATTGCTTGAGAGATCGATTCATATTCCGATCAATATAATATTAAATGTCAATGCAGTGATATTTTGTGGTAGGTAAAGCAGTCCGTTTGTAAAGTTTAATTTAGAGAATTTGTTCTGAACTGTTAAACGCAGTCATAAAAAGCTCATTAACTGTTTTGGAGGAAATAAAAAGAAAATCAATGAATTTAGCTGAGGAAAAGTTATTACATTTGTAAATTAGCAGACTGATAAAAAAACAAACATAAGTGCTCTGAAGGCACTTGCAGTAAACAGAGAACTTCTACTGTTTTACGGAGGGAACAGCACGCAGCCGCAGTAAGCTGATTGTGATTATTTTCTGACCGACTCCTTTGTTTTCTCATTTCATCTAGCAGAATTTTGGCAATTAGGTCAATTTTTTTTGTCCACACCTGAATCTACAAATGTAACAGCACCTGTCCTGGGCTTGTATTATAGGCCCCCAAGAAGGCTCACTGCCATAATGTGCTGAGGCAAAAGCAGAAAACCTCAAACCAGAGAGGAGATGCGTGGTATAACAGAAGGTTTTGGTCACTTAACAAGTTTAAGAGACTGAGTTAGCCATCTCACAGCCTCCAAAGCCCTGACACTGCAGCACAATACTATCCCATTTGCTATTGTCTGTGTTCATTATTGCTTTGGATATTGGCAATAAAGACTTGTCCTTGTGCTGTTTACTTAGTTGGAACATGGCCTTATTAAAGTCATTTCACCCCACTTCCTGTAGCCTTGTTATGGCTGCTTGTCCCTTGCAATAGTGACACTGGGTTGGGTTTTGTTTTTGTTTACTATAAGGAATGAATTTGAAAGATTCCACAAAATGTTGCATCCAAAATAATTAAAATCTACAATCTCAAAATGTACTCTTGCCTTATCAACAATAATTAATAATTAAAACATTGCAGATCAATTAACAAAGGAAACCCAGAAGCTACAAGATCTAGTCAGTGTAGCGGCATGAATTAAAAACCCACAGGCCTGTGGGAAACGGGAAAAGTAAAAATGAATAACGTAATTTTTGCTCAGTTGCATTAGTGGTGCCTTGAGTACTTTACTCTGACATCTCTCCCTGTGTCACTCTTGTACAGTTACAGACATCCTGCCAAAAACCCAAAAGAGTCTCACTCTTTGAAGGGTACAGTTTCTGCTTCCTTTTAACATCTCTGTTGTATAATTTACTAGGTAGGTGAGATTTGAGGACTGAAGCTTTTGGTAGAGCATCAAAAGCTTTCATTTTCTTCTTGGTGGTTCAGTCCAACATCAGCCAGCCTTTCTAAGGTTTCACCATTATGGGCTGGAGCTGAATATGTAAACAGACAGATTGTGCAATACTAACAAGTACTTCCAATTAGTAGCTTCCATGATACTTTGCAAATCTACAGTGACACACATGCACTTCCTGCTAGACAGCAGAAATTCCATGAGTTTCATTACAAGATCTCCAAAAGTTAGCACAAATACAGACTTCATATGAAATTTCTAAGTGCATATCTAACGACTGAGGCAGACAACGAAAAAATCTAATACTGGATGCCGACACTGGGGAACACATTTTTGCATCCACCAAATAAATGAGGATCCCAAGTAAATTGGAATTAAATTCATTCCTTCTGTTCACAGTTCTCTGGGCAAACTTCAGTGTTCCTGTTTTTCATTAATCTAATATTAGTTTGCAGGATCATGCACGGGAATTATTGTACAAGAAGCCTTAATGAAACAGTTACCTTTAGTGCTGCACACTACTGGAAAAATTATTTCACAGGAATGGGGAGACCATATTCTGTATATGACTCATGAAAATGTAGAAGCATCAGGTGTCAGTGAACGTTACCAAAAAGGAAATAAATTGCATCTCCAAATGAATATCATTCATAAAGTCAGAAATCTCAGCCAAAGACGGTTCCTGTGTCTGCTATCTGAGAAGGCGCACTGGTGCTGGACTTGGGAAAATGCTTGCTGTGTGGCTCTCACACACAGCATACTGAGAGAGGAACGGGGAGACATGAATCTTTTGCAGCAAGCTGCCCCACTTTTCAACAGGATGGCCCTGCTGCTCAATAGCTGCTGAGGCTCTGGATACGACACTGTCATGCACAACAGGACCAAAGAAGGGAGGAGCCAGGGCTCTAGCCACCCCCAAAACATACCTGCTGAGTATTTGCCTCCACCTTGGGGGCACTTTGCTCTGGTTCCAGCAAGTGGACAGGCTCCCGGTCAAACTTTCCCCTGGTTTAGAGTTAAGTTTTAACCCCAGTTCTGCTCATTTCCCCAGAACTTCACTTAAGGGCAAAAATATACCTGATAACACCACTGTTAACAAATGTAAAAACACGAAATATACTCCAGTGGTTTCTTTAGCGTTAAACACATTCAGACTGCACCAGCGGCAAAAACAAAGTTTACAATTTTAATGTAACGATTTTTTTCCCCAAGCACGGTGACAATCAAAAACAGAACACTGCAGATGCTAGTTCTTATTTTTAGCTTATCAGATACAGTGATACCATATTATTTGTCCAAGTAAATTCAGAGTATAGGCAAAAAATAAACATTTTCACAGTTATAATAGATTCCCTGCTGCTGCTTGGTTTGTAGAGAGAGAAACAAGCTTCTAAAAAATGATAAGGGTGTGACACTCCTCAGTACAAAATGCTGCTCCGGGTCAACATAACACCATCATATTATACACCACATTGAGTACTCACATTGGCCAGATAAATAAACCCCAAACCCAAATTTTAAATGTAGCTAATGTGACCAACCGAAGAAGGTATGATATGACAATATGAAAGCAATATGAAAGCAGGACATCAAAACAAAATCACACTGAGCAGAGTCATAATCATGACCCTGCCTCTCCCAAAGACAATTGCTCTGATTTTATTTTTAATTAAATTTGCCCTAATTAAGCTGGCAGAATCAAAATTGGAAAACCAAATGCATAGCTTCCTGTTGTTCAGGGGACAAGAATGAGCAAGCTAAAACAAACTAGCATACGTTTCTCACAAAACCAAAAGGGATGACATTTATAGCAGACACACCAACAGCACTTACATTTTTTATAACTAATCTTTGACTGATTACAATAATCAACGACGATCAATAAGGTTATCGTTGCTCTTTCACGGCAAGTTTGTAGGATTTCTCAAAATTACAGGTATGCATCACATTTAAATAATTATGCCCTTAGGTTTGCTGTAATCAGAATCGTGCCATTTATTCAATCAACAACTCAATTAAAGCAATTTAAGCCGTGACATAACCAGCTTACACGTGAATTAAGAGGCACTGAAACAGAATTCTGCCAGCATTTTTTTTCATTCTTACACCAGACATAGTGCACAATCTGCTACATATTTTATTAAACAAACAAATGACCACAGACACAAATTAAGGGTAAACTGGGGGATTAATGAACAGCACATCAAGATTTTTTTTTTCCATTATATGGGGCAAGAACAGTCTCCTCCATATTCTGTCTTCCATTACTACAGAGATGAATGTCTTCTTTGAAGTCACCATACTACAACATTGCCTCTCCATTATCAGCCTCTGGTGCAGGGTCCAGATTAAAGGGAAGATTTTGAAAGCAATTATGGTACTTGATGATAAACAACCACCATCCTATTTCAGTTACCAGAAATAAAACAAATGGCTCAAGACTCCAGGTCATGCATACAGAGGTGGCACTAGAAGTGTGGTAGTACTTATGACAATACAATACAATACAATACAATACAATACAATACACTACAATACAATAGCTGGGGTGGGTAATGAAAAGTAGCCTATGTTGTGCAAACATCTGATTTGGCAAAACCAACAAATACCAGCAGAGAAAACATGGCATTGTGCAATGGCACCCAACTCAACTTCATTGCAGACTGAGATCCATCTTTAATCCATCACTGACTTTTTAACAACACTGAAAATGAAACCAGGCATGTCAGGCACCAGGGCTATTCACCAGATGTAATTTCTATTGTGACAGAGGGCCCCTTATCAAGAGCTCAGCCGCCACGATATCTCTTCAAAAGCTATAGTATGTAAACAAATGGCAAAAGCTGAGCTGTTCGTGTTCCCCCTACACAAAACCATTGCAAGTCAATACGACTTCATGTAATAAACTAACAATTGTTTCCTCAGCATTAACAGGATGGAACTTAAGATCTGTACCTTTTATATGTGATTGACGATCCCATTGCACTACTCTAAAAAGTCTAAGGGTTGCTTTACCAACTTAAGAACATAAGAACTATACAAACGACAGGAGGCCATTCGGCCCATCAAGCTCGCTTGGGGAGAACTTAACTAATAGCTCAGAGTTGTTAAAATCTTATCTAGC
>JAODKM010000075.1:3887091-3901635 GCA_026780845.1 Petrocephalus sullivani
GACATTCCTCTAAGACCAGGAATCATTTTTGTGGCCCTACGCTGCACCTTTTCTAAGGCAGCAATGTCCTTTTTAAGATATGGTGACCAAACCTGCACACAATATTCTAGGTGAAGTCTCACCAAGGAATTGTATAATCTTAGCATTACCTCCCTTGACAAACTCCACACCAACATCCTATTGGCCTTTTTAATTGCTTCCCCACACTGGCGAGAATGAGACATGGAAGCATCAACATACACACCAAGGTCTTTCTAATAATCTGCTACCTTTATTTCAGTAGGACCCATAAAATACCTGTACTTTATATTTCTGCTCCCTACATGGATTCCCTTACATTTGTCTATGTTAAATTTCATCTGCCAGGTATCAGCCCAGTCACTAATTAAATGTACTGGATTCAAAAAATGGCTGTATTATGCAGCTGGGCGATGTTGGATATTAAATCTAAACATTGCATGTTATGCACTTGCAGTTCTTACATCGCTAGGGAGTTTTTTTCTAACTTTCTGTTTTATAAGGACATGTATACGGACGGCGCAGGGGGTTAATGTTTTGCTAAAACATTTGTACTTTGGCATAGGGAAAAGGCTTAGCTAACTTTGCAATTTTAATGATTATTCCTTGCATATATATTATATTTATATCCAATATATGTTTTTAAAATCAGTTTAAAGTTTCCCTCCGTTGCTTTTGCTTGGGCGCTGCATGCATTCTCCAAGACTATCATAATCATTCTCACCCTTGCTATTTAACATCACTCCTAGACAGGTTTGTGCGAAATTTATGTTAATTAAATTTTTTATTTTATGTTAACTAACTTATAAATACCGCAATATTTATTACAACAAAATCACATCGCTATATCTGGAGACTCTCCAGTACTGTGCTGCAGTAGTAGGCTGTATATTAAATTACATCCTTTTTAAATTGTTATGCCGTCCTGATCTTATTGTATCTGTTCTTCCGACCAGATCGCAGTTATTTATTTTTTTTACTTTGAGTTCATAACGTTTTGTCAAGACGGAGATCGCATTGTGTTTCAGAATCGGGCTATTTGCATAAACCAATCAACAGCAAAAGCATTGCAAGTTATACCCCAAAGTACCGAAGTACTAAAGAAGTACCCCAACTGGTTTAGTACTTTTGATACTTGAATTTTTGGTACTGGTACTCAACCGGAAATTAATGGAAAAGTGAAAGTACCAAAAGTACCGTACCAAAAGTACCGAACACCCTTTGTGCCTAAGCAATCAGAAAAAAAATGTTAAAGCAGAATGGGTGGTTGTACAAAACATGGTGACTTTCCATTGGACACGATCTTTCCAACATGTCAGTTTGCCACATTTCTGCCCTGTTAGAGCTGCCCTGGTCAACTGCAAGTGAAGTAATTTTGAGGTCAAAATGCCTAGCCTGACGTGAATAGCACCTGTAAAACCTGTAATGTTCCAACAACTAATGGAAAGTCTTCCCAGAACAGTAGAGGCTATTATAACAACAAAGGGCAGACTAACTTCATAGTAATGCCCTTGGTTCTGGAATGAGATGTCACTGATGTCCACATACTTTTAGCCATATAGTACATGTTAATATCCACTTTCTTTTGAATATGCAAAGTCCCATAAATGTAGGTAAATCTACTCGCTTGAAGATAATAGGATATTATTCACCAGAAAGAAAAAAAACAGCCACCAAGCATTTCTGATGCATCTTGAAGTATTGTTTTGAGGATTAAATTATTTGCTCTGAAGTCTAATGGAGCCTGGTCATATTCTCAGCCTTTAATTCATGTTTTGGTTGTCATAGAAACAAGGCCCATGTGTCATTGAAAAAGGTAATAATCCGAGGTTTGTCATAGCATACTGCAAAGTTACCTTAGGAAAAAACAAAACCAGTTAAAAGCATCCAAGACACATTTCACAATGCTCAGTAAAATCACCAAAAACAAGGCTGCTTTATTAATCTTCAGGGTTCCATTTCAGTACATTACCAATAGCAGCAATGCAATCAATATTATGCCTCAGATCAACCAGATCACTGTGATTCTCTGTTACTGAGTGGCTCTATAAAATGAATCTGCATAACTGACACCAAAGCTCAGAACCAGGAACATTACTGAAATCAGAGATATTTGTGCATGAGAGAGACTGTGAAAAGAGAGCTCTACAGCTAAAAACAGCAGATGATAGAAACAGCCCTTTTTATGGAAGACAATTGAGTGCATCTGTGAGGTGAATTGCAGGTTTTATTACATGACAGGGTATTATGCATAAGAGACTGTAGTTTGAAGGGCACTATGGCAAGATGCTACAATCAAAGACACACATGCTTAAAGCTTCAATGGCCACACTTACCATTAGAGTACATGGAATAAAACATGTAACAAAACCAGAAGTCTTTTTAGAGTTTTACACACAGGGATTCAGGAGGGATTCTAAGCTGTGGGCGTTAGTCAGCTGTGGCTATATTCCCTCCCTTGGGCTCGGTGGGACAGAAGGTGAAGACTTCCACGCAAGGCCTTGCATTTTATCTAATCATCCAGGGACGCTCCCAAATGATGAATTGAAAAAGCAGCCGGACACCTGACTATTTATGACCACGTTTACAAGGAGTGGCAGGGAAGCTTTGGGAGGGGTCATTCAGATCCCCAGTTTCACGTTGTGAGAGTTTTCCACACCTCACACAATGATCCTGTATTTTTTATTTCTGCAATTAATTTTTAGGCACCAATACCACTAATGTCTATGACTGTTTATTCTGAATAGGCCTTCAGTATCAAGAATTAAAATTTCATGACTGGTAAGTATGCTGCATAGTCCAGTCTAAACCACCTACGACAGGTACTACACCTTAATTACTCATCCATTTAGTAGTTAAACCACAATTAACTATCAACATAATTTGCATTCATTCTTAATGCACATCCCAAAAAAATGTGATTAAACTCCTCAAATGTAGAACACAAGCCCTTACGAAATCCTCAGATGACAACACACAGCTGCTAATTTTGCCGTTTTGTTTGTGCAGAGGTGATGTCATGCTAATTTTGGGAAGGCCATTCTTAAACGACTCTGAAAGGCTGTGGAAGCAAATATGGAAAGCGCCATACTAACAGTAGCAGCAATCCTGCATGGATTGATTTCTCCAGAGGTAAATGGAAAGGATAAAATGCTATGAACACTAGATGATAGTTCAGGCATTGCTCTCCCCTCCCCCACTCTTCTTTCCTCATCAGTCAGGCTAGAGATGTTAATGAATTTCCTCACTGAGTCAAGGTCAAAGCTCATCTCTCCAATAACAATCTTCATGAATTCTAAATACCTCAAGCGACCTCTCTCGGTACATATAAATTAGTTCACAAGTTCCATGTGTTCCATGAAAACATTGATACAGGTTTGAATGGAAATTTCATACTTTATGTCTCTCCCCACAAAGCTTGAAAACAATTACGTCTCAGACTGAAAACAGCCTATTGGAATTCCCCTTTAACTATCCACAGCTCCACTGTTGCCTGCTCAGGTTATCACAGTTCCTTGACACGTTCAGTCTGCTGAATGTATGTGCCAAGTATGAACAAGTAGATGTTTGCTATGTGACGCATACCACTGTTGAAGAAGCCACCTTCTATATGGTAGTCATGTCACCAGGAAGAAGCTAGCACAGCCTTCCCAGGACAGATTCATCTGAAGAAATTAATTCCCCATTGAAGACTGTGCAAAACATACTAGACAGCTGGCATGAGGGGCCTGGCACGGTGCCAGCCTCACGGATCTAAGCCCACCCGATACAGCTACACCCAAACGAAGGACACCGCCAGTCATGATCTGCTACTGCATTGAGTTCTCCAGAAAGGGACAACACCGCCATGCTACAACTCCTCCTTCAGCCATGCTGCTTTGCATCACGGCCACAAGCACGAATGCTAAGGGCATCCCAATCGGTCATCTGACATCACTATGCCCTACTATTCCATACTGCAGGGCAGGTCTAACAGAACCCATTCCGTTTGGTTCAGCAAGGCTGCAAGTGTTTGTCATCAAGCATAACAATGGCAATTACCTGTGAATGATTTGCTTTTCCAAAGGCTCAACACTGTTGCCTGGCAACCCGCATCTAAATAGATATCGCCATCTTTACATACATAAAGGCAAACCACTTTTGATTTAAAGTGGGGAATGTTTATACAACTTTCTGGGCATTTTTTCCATTGTTCTTAGCATATAAACCATAGTAAGCACTTGTCAGCACTTTTATCAAAAGAACCATTTTTGTTGTACAACCAAAAAGGCAAACAAAGGTTTTTTTTTTTTATTTGCACAATTACTACTCATTCAACTTCCAGTTTTTCCCTCATCTAAAGAAAACTGGGCTCACTAATTTAACCATTTTTACTCATGCTGGTATCTTAAAAATAGCCCCAGGCAGATTACATCACGGAACTGATGGCCCGGTTATGTAGAATATTACAGTGTAATATAAGATTCAAAAAAGAAACTGTAATACTACAAGATTTCAACGTCATGCTAGTACCATTTTCAACACCTGCAAAGTTTCTACATGTGTAAAAGCTAGTGGTACGTAGGCACATAATTAGGGGTACCGAAACCCGGTACTAAATTTTTAAAGACCGAAGTATCGAAAAGCTCTGACATTAAAGGTATTGCTTTCGGTACTGGAGAAATTAATAAATCAGATTCTGATCGGCTCTGTTATTGATTAAAACATTAATCTAGAGCGGTCTCTCGCGCGCGCGATGCACGGGGAACTCTCACACGCGCACACAGTCGCTGGCATCGATGCCCGATCTGCGTGCGCATACTGTTCTGCGTATGGCTGTGTGACATCTGCTGGACCCTGCCCGATCTGCGAGAGTATGGGGACAAATTTAAAATGTAATACACCGAGATGTAAAAGCAGACGTACACAATCACATGATACTTAATATCCATTAGTAGACACTGAAATATATGACAAGTACAGCCTGCCTGCCAGGCAGATACGCAGATTTTTATTTTATGTGATATTGTAAAACACTTAAATAAATGCACACAAAGTCGTTATAGACTGAAGTCGTTAGAAAGAATTAAAACTAACAAACACGATTGTGTACATTTTTATTTTTAGTAATATTATAACTCCCATGCGAGAGGAGCATTTGTCAGCTTACTGTGTCGACGGTATTGCATGAAAAGTTAGTTCCTGCGTTCACAAATAGGACAGAGACCTCAACGCATTGCTATACAGATCTGCGGGACCGTGAGATATGCGCATGCGCAGGCAGATCGGGTGGGGACGGCCGAGCCGCGAGGACGATGGCGGAGAGGTAAGAGGTCGGGAGTGCGGCTGCGCTTCACTACAATCAATGCGGACAGCGCGCGCTGCCAAAAGTGCAACAGGTGTTTTGCGTGTAAAGGCAATAATGGCTTTGCATTAAAATCATTTATGCTTGTTTTACATTTCCATTATCGGAAATGTTTAAAACATTGCTGTATTTTTTGTGAAATTTTATATTGCATTTCACATTTAATGTAATTTTTTTTTAATAATAATGCAAATTTGTTGAATAATAGTGATTTGTTAAATAAATGTTAATTAATGTTGTTAATTTGATTTATTCTTCAAAACACACCGATAACAATACCGTTAAAGTACCGGACCGATAAGCAGCACCGGAAAGAGTAGTAGTACCTTTAAAATCTTAACGACACCCATCCCTACACGTGACCTGCTTCGGCTTACCTCTTGCCAGCTTCATACCTGCAGACACTCAGCTGGCCCTGACTGGACTCATTATCCTTTTTAGGGTGAAAAAGGGCAAGCTACGAGTCTAAGTAATGCTCTTAGCGTGATTTTATAAAATGCTGGTGTCTAGACTGCAGGGAAGGTCTTCATGATCATTTAGTGCCAAATCCGGCAACATTCACAAAATTTAAAACACTATTAAAAATACCTAACTAATTTCGGATTGTAATGCGGATTTAAAAAACAATTTACAAATAAAGCAGCCCATTTAAAACCCTATCCTTACATTCAGCCATCACCCAATTTTATCCAATAATTGTCAATCCAATGAAGGTCACAATCTTTGGAGAGAGGGGTTTAGGGTAGTTTACCAGGGCAGCACACGGACATAACTGTACAGCTTCGCGTACAGCTCCCAGCATGTTCATGGCTGTATACATATTTATATTATTTTTGAAGGTACTTGCTCTATAAAAAACAAGAATTTTAAAAATGGGCAAAACTGGAAGTTGCTTTGGATACAAGCATCAGCTAAGCATCTGGTTTTTAACCCTGGGGAACCCACAGGGTCATATTTGTCCTTTTATTTCTGCCTGATATTAAACCCACTCATCAAAGTAAAGTAAAATATACATTTTTTTTGTTTCGTATATTTTTTTCGTACCATATACACCTCAAAAACAAAAGTTAAATCTTTACTTTGATGAGTGAGTTGATTATAAGGCAGAAATAAAAGGTAGGGTCGTATACCATCACCATCAGTGCCAGTCAAAGCATTTATCAGTTTGATGAAGGTGATGTCCTCATTTGTCTTTGGAGAAGCACGTGCTGTGAAATTCCCCATTATAATATTCATGCCGTATTTCACTAACAAATGGGCATGCGGGTGTTTAATTGCAGAAGCAGCCTGTCAGTCATTCACTTGTGTTTGGAGAATTTGGCTTTTAACTTTGGGAAATTATCAACCTCTAAAATTCTGTTATAGAATAGGAAGGGGCCCAATAACCAAAAGTTGACCAGGGTCTGATTTTTAAGACCATAGAATCAGTACACAATACGCCTCTTAGCATACAAAGGTAAAGAGGAATTCTCCATACACTCACCAATAATAATGACTGAAAATCACCCATCATTTGCTGTCATAAGTTTTGCTTTAGGAGGAGTCCATGACTTGCTGTAGTATACTAACGGTATCAAAGAGCAGGGGGGGGCGATTAGCCTTCACTGCTAATAACTGAAGCTGACTCGAGCATCTTTGTGCTCAAACTGCAGCTTTACTTATCATCAGCTTTGCCTTCTGTGCATAGTGAGGGACTGGACAGAGCCTCCACAGTACAGGCAATAAACACGCCCAAAACAAGCTTCAGTCACCATCACTTTCTACATCCACCAGTGCAGCCTGAAAACAAAGAAATGCAGTACATTAGGAACAAACTGTGCAGCCTCATCAGGAACAATTACCTTTTTAGAATTAAAGTTAGTCAGATGGGTAAGATCAAGAGATTTGTGGGGCATGTTGCTGGTGAGGCTGCATACATGTGTTTGATGGTGTACTGTAGTAGTATTATGGGCCACCGGATGCCTATTGTTTGTTTGCCTACCCACCTTTTTTGTGCAGAATACAGTCCTTACAATTTTTTCCTTCCCCAATAAAAACCTACACTGGTTGAAAGCCTGCTGTCTGTGCTGCTATTAATGCTACTCATGTGGCAAAGCACCAAAAGGGAAGCTGGTGTAAGCAGATATCAGACCTCATCCCAACGTATTGGTACATCTGTGATTAGCAAAGACTCAAGCACCATTAAAACGACTGGCGCTGTAATGCGTTTAAACTGTGGTAGTGCCTTTGGTGAAATGGTACAAAATATTTATTGTAGTCATTTTTATTACAGTAATTTCCATTCAGTTTTCCTGAATACTAGGTGAACATTGACTAAGGCTGTGCAATTGATAAAATTTATTATTTTTCTAATTCAGCTCCAAACGATCACAAGAACAATGGAAACAACAGAAAATGATTACTAAAATCATTTTGCCATATTATGCTCTGCAAGTATACTCTTATTTTGTGTTCCGAGTGACGCGCACACACGCACTTCCGCCCCATCTGAAGGCTAAACTCACATGTGAGTGTTTGTAAACTCACTAGTGGTGGTATTTTAATAAGTCAGAATGGCAGAAGGTGGAAAGGAGCAGCACCAGCAGCACTTAGTCAGCAAGAAAAGTAAAGTAAGTTCACTGGTGCGGGAACACTTTGGATTTGAAGACACAGAAGTGGATCAAAAACATTATGTGCAAGCTTTGCTATTCGGTGGTGTCTGCGCCATTCAGCAACACAGCGGATCTATTTAACCACCTAAAATTCAAACACCGAGTGATTTACAACCAACTACTACAGAAACAGAAAACCCGCATCAAGGTCCTTCGCAACAGTTATCAAAGAAAGACGCACTATATAGTGCAGCTTATTTATTTTGTAATTTATTTATATTGTTCATATTTTATTTATATATTTTCTATCTTATTTTTAAATTAGTATTTCATTGTTTTCAAGAGATTGTGGAGCTGCACTACATAGCTGATTTTATTTACTTGTCATTACTATTTTATACACTACTTGGATATGAATTGGGTCATAAGCTGATTTTTGACAGAACCTGGAAATAATGCTTTATAAATGCCTGAGATTTAAAATACATCATTTCCACTGACATAAATGCACCTTTAATTCATTATAAAAGTAAAATGTTAGGGCTGCTCGATTATGGGGGGAAATCATAATCACGATTATTTTGGTCAATATTGAAATCATGATTATTTAACACGATTACTCATACTGCTCATTGATTCTGGAAACACCTTGATACCTTCCTGTTGAACTTTCCTTTAAAACAGCAGAAAGTATGTAAGGCGGGGTATGACTCTACAGCCATCTAAGTTTACATAGATGAACCCTGTCTGGTGATAGTAGTACCTAAATACATTTCTCTTTCGGCAGCTCAGATGGGCCCCCTGGTACTGGTGAGAACGGCCTAGCTTTACGGCAGCCATGACGAGTTCTCAGGGCATTGGAGAATAAGCAAACAAACAGCACAAATACTGTCAAAATGTACCCAGAGCGACACCCATAAACCACTTTCATATTGCTACTGTAACCTCTCCTGGCAACACCTTTGTGTTGATGTGCCCGTTTTTCAGGTCTAGAAGAATTCAGAAACAACACAAAACAAAACTGCTAAATCACACAGCAAATGTTTTGTTAATGCTTAATGCAATCTGACATAAAAAAACAATGCAAGTTAAATCTATCCCATGCTCCTCAAACTTGAATCTCATCATACATTTAAATTGGAATGCCTCTGAGAGCTATAAATAGATGCTGTTCAGTTTAATCTGACTATTGTATTCTCTCTTTTCATTGAGCATGATGTGAACTGGAGAGGACTTAGATATTGGTTAAAGAGTCATTATATATGACAGTGGAATTATACTTTTACTTTGGATATTTTAAAATTCATCATCGATTATTTTTTTCTCCAAAACTGGAGTAAATTACTCAAAAAAGAAATGTCTGCCAGTTAAACTGTCCTGGCTGCATACCACCATACCAGCACTCTCCTGCACTATTTTATCAGAATAAACACTATGATAAGGTAAATGAATCATAAATATATTTTTTGCAACAAAGTCACAGTCAATGAGGAAGGTGGTATTTCAAAATTATCATGCAATGAGCTGTCAAATATATCACTGTCAAAAAAAAAAAGACTTTTAATGAAGGTTAAGGACTGATATGGATACTGAATTTAAGAGACAACTTACTCACACTGATATTTATCGAAATATATGGAGGCAGGCTACGCATTTTCCTATGTCTGCCAGGCACACATCCCTCTACTGCTCAGACAGATGACAGGTAATGCCATGATAGGCATGAAGCTGGCTCAACATATTGTTTTCCAGTTGCTGAGGCTCATTGTCACGATCCACATTTCAGCTTCCTGTTCAGAGCAAGGGATCCTGGACAGCCAGGCTAAAGGCTACATTACAGTTGCATTAAGCTAACAGTACTACCCTCCAATTATAACACCAAATAATTAGGCCATTCAGAAAAATTTAGTTTCTGCATAAAGGTGTGCAATGAACCACTTGAACAGGACCAGTTATGTTATGCAAGGAAGAACAGGATCTAAGTGAAGACTGAAGCAAAACAGAGATCAGCTGCCCTCATCCCTTTCAGCAGCAGTCAAGAGGAGGATATCAGGACTGATTGCCTAGCTCCCCTGGCCCTCAAAGTCCTCCTATAATGCCTTTGGTCCTCAACAAGCTCTGCCTACCAACACTGAGCATCCAGGGAGAATACTTTGTCATGCCCTGATAGATCACCACTCAGTAGATGACTGTAGGTCTGAGTCCATAACTTGCACTTGCTCTACAGTAACAATAAGGCGATGACAGCATCCAGAATCTTAAAAAAAAAACACTCTTTGTTCTCAGATAAGTACCATTGGTTCATTGACAATGTCACACAATCATATAAACAAAAAATCAGTTTCCAACTCAGATTGCATACATTCTTCTAAAAAGAAGATCACCTCTGCACACAGCCATCTACAAGTCGGACACATCATCCCAGATTACAACTTAGATGATGACTCTGTAGTATTACAAAGTCAGTCATATTAGTAAATCTGTAATCTAATGAACAGAAAGGCAGAAAGAAAAACAATATTTAAGTTCATACAAAAATAGAGATAAATTCTCATTTGCAGTCCGTGTCAAATGTAGACTGTTCTTTAGGTGGGCACAATTTAGTTTTGCTCCATATGAATATCACAGCTCCTATTTTACTTCATACCAAATCAACAAATTATTCCAATAATCTTTCCCTTTTGTTTTAATGACAAATGAAGTTGCATACAAAATATTTTGAGTTGCAACAGTTAAAATTTTAAATATGCCCCAATCAAATAGGGATCACTATTACACCAATCAAATAACTTTCTATAGTAGGCAGAGTATCTGATTTAGACATATGATTTAGAAATGATTCCCGAGATCAGGGCAACATACAGGAAGGCAGATAAGAATTCCATTTACAAACCCGCCATTGCTCACAGCACGTACCTAAGGATTACAAAAAGCTTGCAGTGAGTAACCGGAACTCAATAAGTAAATAAAGCAAATATGAATTCAATGAAAAGGTTTTTCCTCTAATTAAAAAGTTATTGTTGTTTGATGTCTCAAATGCAAACCAATGCTGCGTACCAGTAAAGACCACACGCACAAATTCCTACCCATTCGACACTCACCAAACAGCAGCTCAAAGCTACTGATGCTAAGTCCAGGGGGACAGAGATCCTCATTAGATCTCCGATTGCTACGCCTGCCCTGCCCCCCGTAGTGTAAACACCTCATGACTCACTTTACATCTTCAGTGGTAGGAACCTGAAATGTCGCATTCATTGTTTTAAGTCTAGTCTGCTCTGCAAAATGTCCATATGGACCAAAAATAAAGTTTTCGTTTGCCTGGATTTTAGGTTCAATTTCCGGAGATCAGAATTTTTCTTGTATAGAAAAGTCATAGCACGAAAAAAAGGCCTGATCTGTTTTTTCTTGCAATAACAAATTTTTCCTTTGCTACCCATATGTGAACCAAACAAAATGCGGATTTGCACAAACACACAATCAGACATGAAACATGACACAAATCAAGAAGCAAGACTCACAGTGGTGAAGTTCAGGGGGTAACACTCCTCTCCTCGGAAAGTACACTGAAGGAGCATGTCGGTGATGTCATGGCCGGTTCGGTTGTAGAAGTCGGTCATATTGAACTGCTTGGGTTTGAAGTTCTGGAAGTTGGCCTTATCCTTGAGTGCCGCCAAGACATCGGGCTCGGCCAGGTGCGGGTTAGCAATCTGGTAGTTCTCGTTCAGCAGGGCCAGCAATTCCCCAACGTGGTACAGGTCATTGCGTGTGATCTTTGAGAAGCGGAACTCATTCAGGTTGCAGAATGTGATGGCGGGGAAGGTGAGGTTGGGTGCTGCCACTTCATCCAGCTTGGTGACATGCGGGTACTCAAAGTAATATGAAATGCGGTCCATGCACACCAGCAGGAGCAGGCCCAGCGAGCCCAAGAAGGACAGTGTCCACAAGAAGCGCCGGAAAGTCATGTGCCCATAGGCAAAAATGTGGCTCATGCCATGGAGGGTAGAGTTGTTGGCGAAGGCTTGTAGGTTGGAAGGCCGCAAGCTCTCTATGCTCTCCTCCGAGTCCCCCTTCATGGCTGTGGTGCTCCTTTCCGCAACTATCTGGGAAGAACTTTCGCCGGAGAAACGCTTCAGCCTCCTCCTTTAATCTGCGGCCAATTGAAATGGTTGTCAATCTGTTTTACGCCGACTCTTTACTCTCAATTCACTTTCCAATGAATGGCAGCCGTTCACACAGTCCCAAGTCCTTCGACTGCTACCCTCACTCCTATCAGGATGCCTCTTCTCTCTCACCTGTCTTCTTCCTCGTTCACTCTGCTGTCTTTCATGCCAAACCCAAACAGAAGGAAAGCTTGCGAGACACCCGCTTTTACATGCACACGCACACGGGCGCCGACACGCAAACAAAAAGAAAGAAGAGGGGAAAAGGCAAAGCGGCACGGCAAGGCAACGCAAAGAGCAGACGGAAGAAGCAAAAGCGAGGGAAAAGAAAGGCGGGAGTGATAAAGAGGTGGCGCGTGGGGTTAAGCCTCTGAATGGGACCCTTCCTCCACCAATCGGAAAGAAGGACTCCACATCGCTATAGCAATGGAATGTAATGGATTTATGAATGGAAGGGGGGGAGTATGGATCTTTATGGCTGGCTGTCTTTAACATCCACCTTCCCCTACCTTCCCTCTTCCTCTGTGCTCTGAAACAAAAACAAGGGGTCAGAGACCTCCCTCTGACCTGCCTCTGTGTTTGACAGCTTGCGCAAGGTGTCTCCGCTGAATCCCCTTGCTGCTGGTTCCCCCAGAGAGACGTGAAGCCCACCTCTTGTCGTCTTTAAGCCTCTCCTGCCGTCTTCCCACCGAAGCCCTGGAGAGCCTGCGAACCTTCCTCTTATCTTTAGATTCTGTATAGATTCTGCTGTCTGAAGCTTCTCTCTCCAGCTCCCTTCCTTCCTCCCTCCCTCGCTCGCTCGCTCTCTTGGTAGCTCGCTCTTCCTACTGCTTTGCCCGCTCTCTCTCCCTCCCTCCTTCCCTGCCTCCCTCCCTCACTCGCTCTCTCTCCCTGGCTCTTTAGTAGTCAGGGTCCATCCCACTGCCGAACATGCCCAGAGAATTCCTCAGCTGCTCTGGCTGCCTGTCCGCACAGAGGAGTCTATCGCTCGGCACTGGAACTTTGCAACATTCTGCTCTCAGTGACGTGCAGCAAATGGCCGCATTCACATGTATTTAGACATGCCCTGCGACAGCACCAGGATCTCACATCCAGGCGGCCACATGCTCTGGGCTAATACATCATTTAAAATACAAAAAACATACAAATGCAGGTAAAAACTAAGAAATCGTACTGCATTTTTAATTTAAACAGACACAAACTAAAAAACTGAAAATATGACAATTGCATTTAATGTACCCCTACAGAGCCACTGATAACAGTGAGCTGATGTTTCAGACATCATCTGGGGTATACGCACAGCTAAGCCCTGAGCTTTCCTCTCTCCCAGTGATATACCTCGCTGCACGTCCATTGATTAAGCTTCTGGCCGGCATCCATAGATCAGTGTGAGGAGACAGGCTCCCTGACGTTATTCCAGCCCCTCCTCCAGACAGCCCATGCAGAGGGGGCCACCCCACAGTCTTGCAAAACTGCCAGTCAAACGCTTCTTGTTCAGGACACTGACCCCCTTTAATACTCCCTGCCTGGTCACTGCCAAACTGTAGGAAACATCCAGTGTTCTGGGCTTGGGGATGACACTTGGCACCCTGCGTCTCACTGAGGTAAAGGCTTTGAGGTTGTTTAAGTTCTTGACTAACTGGCTGTCCCAGATCATCAGTGTCAGCATGCGGACAAGGAACAAAGCAACATGTAAAGATCTCTACCCCCCAGTGCTGCTTTATTTAAAGGCATCTGAATGTGTAACCAAAGCAGGCTCGGAGTGTTTTATCAATCATGGCTCAGTGGCACAGACATCACAATCACACCACTCTCACTGATGTCTGAACTTGATATGGCTCTGCTGAAACACTAGGCCGCTGCTGACATTCATCACAGAGTCAACAACCGCCAGTGATGTTGCGGCATATCATATACAATGGAATGACTTAAATTCAACTCAAATATTTACTATTCCAGCCGCCGGCAAACTTTTCCAACAGATCATTTCATAAGTCATTTAATCACATTTGTCCTCATACAAGATAATAGTGCAGATCACACCATTAACACACCAATAGCTAAATGAGGACTTAACAGGCATTAACTCCACCTGTAATGTGATTTGATTATTATTATGTTTCCCTACAACACCTTCAGAATAAACCACTGGCCTAATACAGTCCACGGTTACAACACATTTAAATCCTACTGATGAAAACAAATACAAGCAGCCTAAAAACAATTATGTCATCAAACATGCCTGTTTCCTTAAATATGGCAGGAATATAGTCATGGGGGAGGTCGCCAGCAGTGTTTAAATGCCTAATAAACATATCCGACAACCAACACATTACTGATGCACATTTAGCACTATATTCAGGGTATTACTGCTGCACCTTTAGCACCATATTCAGGGTATTACTGCTGCACATTTAGCACCATATTCAGG
>JAODKM010000075.1:3906754-3921454 GCA_026780845.1 Petrocephalus sullivani
GGTCATTGACGTTAGTCGTTGTGGTGTGTGTTCCCTGCCTGCCACCTAATAAACCCCAGTGTTCGCTTGGAATCCTCAGTGTCCTGCTCCTGCTTCCCTGCTCTGCACCCTGCACGCCCGACGTACCGTGACGAATATATTCGTCATATTTGATGTCACTGTGTTTTATAGCCATGGGCTTTACAATATAAATTTCCAAAATCAGACACACATTTTAGCTTTGTGTTTATAATGTGGCAGTATAAATTATACATAAACATAAAGCTGTATATATGGTTATGGTTGTGATATGAATGTTGCAACAAGACATTGATGCATCCTTTCTATTCCACAAAACATATTATCATGTCTTGCCTCCCCTCTCGTTCTCCCCCCAGGAGACATATAACATACAAATGGCCTTAACGAGCCACGCCTGTTGCTTATTCTATTTTACCTCTTATTTCAGCCCTTGTGTGGATCATTCCAGCTGCCTCTTGTTTCCTCCCTCGTTAGTCCTGTATAAAAGTGCTTTAAAGGCCTAAGCTCCCCAGTCCTGTCATTGACATTATTGTGTGGTCCCCTGGGTATGCCTGTGCTTTTCCCCTGGTGCCAGCTTCCCTGTTTTGACCCCTCATGCTCAGTAAAGGCACTTTTGTTTGATCCCAATGCCTACCCTTTGCTTCCTTGCTCCTCCTGATTGTAACATATGGATAGGGTTATAACAAAACAAGAATCATAGCCCTTGCCCCTTACGTGCCAAACAAAACTTTATTATGACTTGACTTCCACTGTGTTGCATACAGTATGTTCACAAAGTTGCAACCTTAATAATTAAAAAATTCAAAAAACAATAAAATGTATCAGAATGACTTTGTAATTGATCTAGAATGTGACCTGGTCATTTCTGAAGTTGTTAAATTAATTGAGATTCCAGCAGGGCATCTGATTGGATACTGAACACATTTTTTTTACATTTACAACATTTGGCAGATGCCCTTAGCCAGAGCAACTTACGTAAGTGCTTTAAGACTCCATAATGAATTTTTTTGATACTGGCTCAATAAAACCCAGGCTATATGCATGTCAGAGTTCCTGGAGGAAATCTGTTCCTGGAGGAACACAATACCCAGAAGGTACAAGGCTTCCATCAGTGCCAGCATTAATTATAACATATTGTATTTATTTATTATAACATTATAAAAATTTTTCATGTTTTTTATTTGGCTGGTTTCATTTTACAGTAAAATAATGTCAATATTAAATGTCAGATTCAATAAAAAAACAATGTGGCTTTCAGATTGCAAAAAAATCCATGTTAACCTATGCTGGAGGATGCAACCTGAATTGAAATCTTTCTTCTTGTAATTTAATCCCTTCAGCCCTGACAAAACCACACCCAACCTCATCTATTAGGACTCTCTGGCTGGCCAGACAACAGGAGAATGTCCTCAGGCAGCTCCACAATCCCACACTGGTTGGCAGAGTACTTATATCACTGCTGGGGCCATGAGCATTGCCCTTAACCCTAATCGATTGAGGGGCATCTGCTGCTGGGTGACCTGCTGCTCTCTGACCCCGGAATGTACTGTTACCTGTATGTGTGTGTGTGTGTGTATATATATATATATATATATATTATTGTCTATTTTACCACATAGAGTGCATGATGGGGTGCGTAGATGCTAACCAATTTGGCCATAGGAATTAATATTCTATTGTATTATATTATATTTTATTGTATTATGTTCTATTGTGTTATTGCTGTTTCATTTATGCAGTTCTTTCATGATTCTCTAATGAAATTAGTGTTTTTCTCAAGGGATTAAGAACTACCCAATAACGTGGATTGCCTGTCAAAGACATTGAAGCAGCACGTCTAGCATCAGTATTGATGAGGTTTCTCTGCCCTGTGGTTGAGGGAACCAAACAAAAGGTCCGAAGCTGGAGCTGGTGTGCAGGTGTACTGGGATGCTCGTTTGCTGGTATGCAGGTGTACTGGGATGCTCGTTTGCTGGTATGCAGGTGTACTGGGATGCTCGTTTGCTGGTATGCTGGAGCTGAAGAAGGCAATGTTCAGGAAATCACTTTAGTAGAGCGTTAATATTGAGTAATATAGAATTTTAGTTAATTATTTTTTATCTGTAAAGCACTTTTATCGGGTCACCTATATCCTATGTCTGGAGTCGGGGTAACATAACGTAACTACACTCCAAGCACAACCAGTGGCTTGGCCCACTTGAATATGCATGTAAAGTGTCCTTTATTCAATAGGGAATATGGTATTAAGTATTTATTTAGGGTGAGTAGCACTGTGACTTCATTTCCACTGGGTGGGTGGGGGGGGGGGTTCCGTCTTGTCCTATCTAATGGTGGGGGGGTGGGCGGGGGGGTGGGGGGGGGGGTGGGGCCTACCATCTCTGAGAAGTTCTGCCGCCTGTCTTGCTCTACAGGAAACCATTTCATTACCTATGACTTTTAAAGAAGTGTTCCCAGCTTGAAAAAACATAACCGGTGCTATATCATCACGGGGGTATAACTCAACAGGCTTGATTGCAATTAAGATTTTACTCAAAACATGATACCAATGCAATCAGAGCAGTCTTGTGTGCTGCAAGTAGTCTAATGAATTAACGAAAGGGACGCAGTTATCCTGGAAAAATTTTGTGCAAGAAAGAATACCCTGCAGGAAAGAAAAGCAACTCGCCAGTGAAAACAAATTCATTAACAAGAAGATCTTAGAGAGACCACACTTGGAAGATATCTAGTCTCATATCTATTGTTACATTACCTATGACCCCAAGATATATGTTATGGTGTCATACTATTATGTCCAAACCTCCCCAATTCTTTTTCTCACCATTGACCTGTTGCAGAACATCAATTGAACCAACCTTCTTGTACAAGTACACCAGCTCTGTAGCAGACAAATATAATTACCATAGCTGCAAAACACCATTAAAGGTAAATGGCCAATGAGCAGACACACCCAGTGGCCGTAATATCCATGTCAGCTTTCATTCGCGATGGGTCACTGCCCCCATATCTTAATGTCTGACTATTTTCAGACAATAAAATGTGACTCGGCCTGCCGAACGAAAGATAATTAGCCTCTGTGCTTTGGTTAGTATCAACGAATTTTGAAATGTTTCGCAGCAAAGGAAATAAAAAAAACGTGTAGACCAGGGGTGCTCAACATTTCTTACATCAGGGACCTCAAAAAAACAGTACCTCAGAGCTTGGGATCCCTCCCCATCAACAATATGGCCCTCATTTATCAAGCGTACGTGTGCATGGTCGTTTCAATCCAATTTTCGGGATTTATCAATTTGGACGCAAGCGTAGGATACGCTCAAGTCCCACGCCAGCGCACAGATGGTGTACGCGGTCTTCCGTCAGTGCGGACTCGCGCCACAGCAGAGGAAATCAAGCAGTGTTGGAGAATTATTGCAACAAAACTGCGCCAAAATGATGTTAAGCAGATAATTATCAATATTTCAGATGAAATGTTTATTGCAGGTTATAATTGATTGATGAATTTTCTTTAGCGATTCATGTAATTGTAAGATTACAGACTGCAGTAATTATAAATGTTCCATACGGAAAGTTACGTTACTGCAGTCATGCCTGCGGCTGCCATTATTTTGTCATATTTTATTATTCTATTTCACTCATTTGATTTTACTTATTTTTTAATTTTATTTTATTCTTATGGCTGTTGTCTTATTCGTCTTATGTCTGATATTTACTTCATTTATATTTTATGTGTATTTCATGCCTTGTGAGTGTTATGTCTTTTATCCCTCTGTACTTTAGCCCAATGTGGTTGCATAAGGTGCTTGCTACTGGTTGGCCATTACTGACCTCACTATTTGAAAAAACCTCACTACGCCCTTGACTGCAGTAGCCTCCATATTATGGGCAAGTTAAGCAGAAAAACCACAGGACAGAGGATACTAAATTAAACTTTTAGCTTCTGAAATATGAAAGATTTTCCGTATCTGTGCCGGAGCTCAGGAAGATGGCTTTTTACTTAAAACAATGTTACCATATATTGATTTTTTTAATTAAATTTTTACCGGCTTTAATTGCTAACAATTTGCACAGAATACTAAGCTCCATAAGATCATGACAACCAGCACATGCAGTCAGTAATATGCCACGGTGCCCTGTGCGTGATTGCACACGGCAGTCAGACTCCACCTTGGCTGTAATGACCTCGATTTCCAGTTGAGTGAAATGTCTCTTTTTTGCCGGCTTCCGTTCCTCCGTGTTGCAAATTCTATGGGCGCAGCCACATAAACCATGAATAAATAGGGGCGAAGCACGTGACTTACGCTTATTTTCAGCTGCCGGATTTATCAACGCAGGGGATGTGCGTACGCCGGAATTGGCCAGTTACACCCTGTTTCATAAGTCACACGTGGAACTTGTCGTAAGCTGATTTTTTGCACCCGAATCTACGCTCATTTTGATAAATGATGGCCTATGTGATTATGTAATCATGAACTAATGATATTTTTCACTCTGAATGTGGTGGAGGAGCTCCCCAAGTATTCATAGCTCAGAAGCATTTCCCATTGCAAAAAGCAAATGACTATATCAACATTTTGTCAATTCATGCGACATCTCTGTAGACACACTGCAACTGCTATACAGACCACGGCTTGAAAACCCCGGGTGTAGAAAAACAGTTTAAAACCCACTACAAAGGCAGGAACTATTATTTCCATAATACCCCTTTTACTAAATTACAGAGACAGATTTACAGGCAAGTTTCCATAGTGAATGACATCACTGAGCGTTTCAGGATGGGTAAATGAATGTCTTTGGCAATAGTAGGACCACAAGAAAAATAAAAAGCGAGAACCAAAGACGAAGGTCACAAACAACAGGGACTGGGATGTGCAGGAACACCATCCTTGTTGAGTCAGCGTCCAGAAATAAGCATCACAAAGGAGAGCCAAGGGACAACACAGGTTACTTCACTCTGATACCCAAGAATCCCCATGCCACTCCGAGACCAGTGGGGGGCAAGATGGTAAGAGGTATGAGACAAACTGAGCCCAGACTCCTACAGAAACTGGATCCTGCCCAGCAAAAACAAAATTAAACCCCTAACCCAACAATCCTTCAAGTTAATTAGGGGAAGAACTATTGGCTTGCTACACAGAAGCACAGCAAAACTGCACAAGTATTGTGTCAAAAACTTGACAGTTTCACCCTGTAGACTGAGGCAATCAATGTAATTAGAAGTAAATGTCTCTTACATAAAGACACTGATATATAAGTTTGTTAAACCCTACTTAATTTTTTTATTTTGCCAACAAATACTTACTCACAAAAAGTGAAAATGTGAAACATTTTAATCCACACCCAACTGTCCAAACACTTTATATTAGGACGATCTTGTCAACTGCCATGTCTCAATAGCACGTGTTACATTTTTTCATGCCCTAACAAGTCCAGTTGTAAATGTGCGCCTCCCTCCTACTCCGGAAGACAAATGCAGAAAGTATAATAGCACAAAATCAACCAGATTTTATTAAATCTGGCTAAGCAGACAGAAAATGGGGAGAAATTAATATTAAGCAAATATCCCTTAGCTATTTGTATTCATTCTTAAGGCAATTGTTACTTTAATAAACATTACCACACAATTCAACAAATAATTTGTTTACATAAATGTTGCATTACTAATGTTCAATAAGTGCAGATATAATTTCACATCCTTAATGAGAATGACATATTTGTGCTTTTACTGATGGTTATCAAGCCCCTCTGATTAGAGGAGGTGTAATGGAGGCAGCACATTATTACAGTTGCAATCACTTCTCCCATGTGCATTCCTGCTCACAAATGGAACGCATTTTAATAAAGATGTGACGATTAAATTGGACCTTGTCTGTAGCAACCTGTTTTCAAATCGATTCTGCCAGTAGCACGGCCACTTCCCCCAGCCAATATATATACATTGCCGACTATGCCACGCAATCATGGAATTCGCCACGCTGTCCACTCCACCTGAAATGCTACCATTCTCTCTCTCTCACAGCCACCACACCCCAGAGCACCTTTTAGCACACGCGGGCAGTCATGGCACAGCCACAGGGGGCAGCAGCAACGGCTATGCACCATCAGTTGGCCTTGTGGCTCACAAAGCAAAGTGCCAGGACTTGGCACTTGGAAAAACAAAGAACAGCTGGTTTCAAGGGGGAGTGACAGCTGCCTGATCATCTGCAGGAGGTCTAAGCAGCCTCTTCTCTCCTCTAGTAACAACCGAAAGCACAGAGTCTGTGGAAAAAGGAGGCTGCCAACTAGTCTCAATCTCCCAAGAACACACCTGTGAGCAATCTTTTGTCAGGCTGTAAGAAGCCTCCATCAGCCACACAATGAAAACGACACTGAAGAATTCTGATTACAGAAATGGCTCTTAAATACAAGATATACATTTCTAATTGTAATCAGAAGGTATTAGCAAGACGTACACAGTACCACCCCATGTTTGCAGAATTTATTTACTCTGCACATTAAGGTTCTCAGGGTAAATTAGACCGTTTGTCTGCAGTCCTCCTTCCTTTGGAGGACAGTGTATCTCCAGACCGATAATGAAACCTCCATAATTAACTGCAGCACTTAACTGGGCAATACAAAGCAGATTGATATCCCCACTCATGGGCAGGCAGCCCGCAGCAGAGAAACTAACAACCAGGTGACCGCAAAAGGAAGTCAGATATAGACCAACATTAGCAAATCTTTGAATTATCTCCAATTAGGAGACTACCTATGAAGGGGGATGGTAAGAACATGGGCTCCTGAAATATCTCATTAACCATTCCGGCCTCATCGACCACCAGGGTGCTATTCTGCATTTAGAGAGCTTTATTACTGTTGTATATAGGCAGTGGATCCCTCCCCTCACATGCACCCTGGACGGCAGACTCAGGTGTCGGCTGATGTGGCCCCACACCAACAGCATGAAGGCCACGACTTGACCTCTGCAAACAGCTGGAGGATTCCCCCAGACACCAGCTCTAACAGAAACCCAAACTGTCCATGATTCATCCTACACCCCCCTCCCCCAACAACGCCAAGCATGATTTGCATCTTGAACGTCAGCTGCAAAGAGTTAATGGACTTGGATAGCTCTGAATGACCTTGCTTCACAATTAACAGCTTTTATACTGAACAGAGGAGGGAGGTAACTAAGCAAAACATGTGACCGCCACATACATTGGAATTATACCTACTTTTCAGTTTCTGCTTCCTAAACAACATCCCAAAAATGAAGCATCTGTTAATTAAGACGGCTTCAACCTACTCTATAGCCTAATGCCACTCTCAAGTGAGTATAAAACTGTTACATGTGCCAGGCCGGCAATAAATACTTATTTCTGGGAAGAACAATGATGTGGCAATCAATACTTTAAACTTCCATACTTAGCATAGTTCTAGTATAAAAATGAGTTAATTACATTTCTTTAAATCAGAAACATTTTCTGGAAGAAGTTAATGCATTGTCAAACACAATAGCAACAATGAAATCATATACTGGTTATAGCTTTTATCAGAACGTACCAACAGTGACTTTCAGTCATAATAAGGTCATTCATTTCAATGTGACATATTTATCGTAACATAAATTTACTTTGTTAGTGGTGCCTTCATGCTAATTTAGAACCCTGGGTATTTTAACAAAAGTCTTCTCCACACTTAAGCATGTAGTTTCTTGGGTGTTTTCAGGGAACTTGTACACAAGGTACAAGTTACACATGGAAACCAAAAGGAAAAACTAATGGAACGTCGCCCAAGTCGTAAGCAGCTGCAAGCGGCAGGTACACAGTATCCCCATACTGACATACCTGTACCGATGGGCGCCACACAGCTGTCAGCTTCTGAAAACCTCAAGAGGGCTGGAAGTTGCCGGGAAGCGACAGTGACAGTGCAGCCCGGTAAACAGCTACAAAGTTAAAAAAAAAAAAGACACAGTGACGTCACTTTTCTGCTATCGATGCTTTTTGTCTTCTGCGTCTCTGTGCTCAGAAGCTTGCAATTGACTTTTGTGCTCCCTTTAGAAAAGCTGAACTCAACAGAGCGAGATTTATTTGATCTGAAAAGGGGCTTTGACCAAGAAATTATCTATTATACTTTAATAATGAGCTCCATCCCCAGTAAATGAGAGAGCTCTGGCTAATCGGTATTTATATTCTGTATCAAGTCTGAGTGCAGTTATATACCCAGAGGTTAAGTTTGTCCTTGATCCAAAAGTCACCCTCTTACTTTTCAACTACAAGTTGCACAAAAAGTACAAGAATACGTACAAAAGGCACCAATATTTTAACAGGATATTAAGACAATTTCAGGGCCCGCTACTCTTGAGGTAGATTATACCCTGTGACCACCTTCAGTACAAGGAAATACCTCACTAGTCCGCTGCACCACATGAAAGAAGCATTTCAAAAGTCTCTGCCTTTGGTTAATGGCTGCAAGAATACAGCTGCCCCTTAATTATTGCATTTATGTACAACCAGTAGAGACGCATAGCAGGTCTAATGTAAATGCTAAAATATTTTAAGGTTTAGATGCTATGTTTGCATAGGGTGAGAAGTCAAACGAAACAACTCCCAGTTTACATATACACATTTTGCAGACGCTTTTGTCCAAATCGTCCCAGTGTAAGCAATATTGGAACAGGAATTACACAACTGCTAGAAAGAAAGAACCTACTGAGTGCATTCAATGACCAGAAGTCCAACATAAGAACATACACGTAACTTAGTTTTGCCTGAGAGGACATTCATCTGGACCAATCTAAGCAAATTATTTTTGTATTACCGCGGTGTTATGGCATGGCATTATACCGGGACATGTTTGCCGCCTGAACGAAAGCCATTACGTACTGCCAAATATTACCCGACGGTAATGTGACTGATAGGGATCACACAAGCTCGCAGTTACATCCACAAAAGCTCGTCTCTTAAAAAATACACACAAAAATATAAGCACCGCTACCTTTAATTTTGTTTGTACTGAAACGGATAAAAACAAACCTCGTATTAAAGACTGAACGGAGTATTTTAATTATCATTTCACGCTTAATCTAGAACAGTGGTTCTCAAACTTTATGGCTCGAGCCCCCCCCAAAGAAGCAATTTAAGATAAAATATGACGCCACATAACAGAATGTCACTATCAAATTTTAAAGCTTCGCCATCATTGAAGGTAACTTTCGGTGCACCTCGCCTCCTCCTTTTTCATACATTTCCCCTTAGACTAGTTCATATAATTTTGTATAACATTACACAGAACTCTATTGGCAGATGCATATAACACATTTAACGTTGTAAAGCAGAACACACATTGGGGATAAGCCATTTATGTTTATCTATGTTATGAACGCCAATATCTTAACTCCCTGGGTGCCATTAAACACGACAGCGAACAACTGCCCGTATTAAATTTTAAATTTGAACACTTGTTATCCACGCATGCGCAGATACCACGTGACGGCGCATTAAGGAGGGAAAGTGGTTCTGTGGCGAAGGTTACTGAAGTAATTATTTTACATAACATTTAACAAAGATAACAAAAATGAATTAATAACAAAAATACTAGTAGACAAAAAAATCCTATTCATTCGCACAACTCTCCAAACATCAAATAAGCTTCATTTCTTGCTATATGCCAACACAGACGACCAACTGGTCTTCAACCGTTTTCTGAATAGAAATGGATAGAAAATGGCTGATGAAATCACTCATAAATTCAGATTATTGCCATGAAAGTTTAATAACCCTGTATCATGAGCCGTTGTATATGACAGCGTTGTTAAGTTGACAAATTTGCAGTCTTTAATATCAGGGCAGTGTCATGGCGTTTCCTCTAACTCCTATATCAGCTACTGAAAGAGAATCCATCCTTTCCACATCCAGCTCCTCAGTTCACCCCTCAGTTCATCGCTTGGATTTGGCACCGTCACGCAAATCATAGGACATGGGACAGTTGCAGCAGCTCTCAGCTGATTAGTTAAATATTCTGTGCCTTGCCAATGCTTCCTTACCACCCTGAATTACACAGTTTGATTATTATTATGACATTTCTAAAAACTGTAAACCCTCAGTAAAGTATTTCCGTTGTTATTTCAGCATACCTCACTACATTGTTAAATTTAGCTTCCTTCTAATTCAAAAACATGGGCTGATTGTTCAATTATGACAAAATGGCTTCACTCAGTGTGACTTCCTTAGGAAATAATCAATGGCGTTAATGTATTAAAAATTATTCATATTTCTTATTCAAAGTGTAATTATTATCTGCCATCAGAGAGGGAGACTTCTACAATGTTTCCTTCTCACACATCAAAGGTCTGTAATGAAACTAGGACTGAATAATCGTTCAAAATCTCATGCCACCCACTAGGCCTATTTTAAACCAGCAAATTATGGGAGTGCACATATGTTCCCCTTTGATGAAGGACATTGCAATAAGATTATATCTTCTTCTAAATTAAATCAAATGTGTTTCAATGGTAAATTAAACTGATACTATGCAAAATAACCTGGGCAGTATGCACTTACTATATTGGCCACATTGCATTGATAAAAATTTTATGCTGTGGTCTGGCAGAGACTATTTGGAACCTATTAGAATCCTCAAACTCCAGGGTGTCACTGATCTACTTTGTGCAGGAAAGCGAAATATGATCTGTAGGTTGCATGATAGTTAAAGCCATGGACCAGTCACCTAAAGCTTCAGTCCTGAGAGGACAAGGAGCCTGGTATGTGAATTTTTTTTTCCAGTAAAATACTACAAACTGGAAAAATTGCAACTCGTTTATATAAAGGCAGCAATCAATGAACAACTAATAAATAAGCCACTGCCCCAGCATCCAAACTTAAACAGACCGACATGCATTCAGATCTGGAGGATTTTATCAAATCTCTCCAACATGAAAGACTTTTTCACTCACTCAAACCTTTTATTCTGCAAATGTTCTAACTTGATAGGTCACATTGTTTTGATATTTGCCTTCAAACTAGTTTTTAGGCAATTATTAAGTTTGTAAATCTGGTTATGAGTATGTAAGAGTATCTCACCACTATGAGAGAAACCCTAAACAGGTTCTCTAGTGTCACCACTGGTAAATAGTTTTGGCCAAACATAGTTTAGTGCCAGGAGCTGTGAAAAGCAAAACAAAACAAAAAAAAAACATAACTTGGCAATTCTCAGGAGAGAGCATCTTGTGAGAATTAAATTAGAGGTGGAAAACAGTAGATGATGGGGAAGATATGGGCCTGATTGCAGGACAAAGGGGAAGGTCAAACTGTCCTCTAATACTAAGTAGGATTGGAAACACAATTTAGTGGTGTTCTGCACTCCTATGTGTCATATGGACACTGATTATTCTAAACACAGGTAGAGCAATACTGCCAAGATTCCTTACTTTTTTTGTTTGCAGTAGCTGGAATTACAAAGGGAAACAAAACAACTGTCTCTATCCTAAAATGAATTTAGAAAAGTGCCACTGATGGATTGCATGGACTTCGGACTTCAGGCAGGGTCACCCTTTGTCTATAATGCTAGGATTTCCAAGTAAATATTTGGGCCATCAATAGAATATGTGCATCTATTTCACAGGATTCCAATCACACAGCATTTGAGCTAATTACTCTTGCCATTTTTAAAAGTCTAATGAGAAAATGCACCCAACAAATGTTTTTTAAAACAGCCATTTTGTTCAGTTGAATCCCCCAGTTCAAGAAACATGATAAAATATCTTCACATTGTACTCAGAAGTCTGACTGTCTTTGAGGATCAGCAGAGTGTGTGATTAAGGACATCTGTCACTCATACAGCACCTGACTCCCATTAAAGGTAATCCATCACACGACTCTTGTGACATATAACACTTGGTAATCCTGATATTTCAGTCTTTCAAGCTGATGCATTCCTTACAAAATTTTGTGGTAGGTCTGCCACAAAAATTTTGAGGAGGACATGCGTTAAAGATGTCAGGCTCAGTTTCACGCTTGTTGGGCGTATACCTCTGGTTATTTTATTTATTTTTGAGCCAGAAATGCCTTGCCATATATGTCTAGGCTGTGTTTTTGTTGTCTCCTGTCTCACCCGCTTTGCAATATGTGGTTTCAATCTGGATAAAAAGTCAAGTAAATACAACATTTTGTTCAGCCAGTGCAGTAAATGCTGCCATCCATCCAGTGGGTACAATGATTCCAGTAGGTCGAGTGAGTATGACATTCCTTCCAGTGAATACAGTATCTACTGCCATCCATGCAAAACCCTGTGAGCCCTGTGAATTTAGTAAATGCAGTGATGCACCCAGTGAGATCTCCAACCAGTTTCCTCCACCCCCCAGAGGGTGACCCATCTCTTTGTCTTTAGAGCAGATTTCGAGCCATATGGGACAGATTCCTGAGGAATTCCATTTTTTCTGGTTTTCATCCCCAGATGACACATTTAGAACCTTTCCCAGGCATGTAACCCACCACCCCCACTGCGGATCATTCCCCTCTGTCCTTTTCACTGCTATTGCACAAGTCTCCTCCTCTGTTTTTGTTCAGAATCATCTCTGGCAAGCATGCAAATGCCTGCACATCCCATGCATCCTGTTATTAATTCTTGCACAGTCTGCGTTCCCCTCACACTCGTTGAAAGTGCACAGTCAACACTTGTACACTGTGATGTCTTTGCCCAAAAATGATCAGGTAAAGTTTCCCTTTAACCACTATTGGGGTCGTGCTCTGATGTAATGTGTTGTGTAATATTTGTAAAATCTAGAAGAACACAGTTTGCATCTGGTTGCGTTAAAATTTCCGTAACACTGATAAAAATGCATATTGTAATAAATCCGACTCTAAAGGATTAGCCTGTTAGCGCCGCTCTCATTGTGCGTCATATTAGTGATGGCTAATATTAGTATTATTAGTAATATTAGTGATGGCCATAATCAGCTGCTTTTAGCCTAGGCTGACCTCAGGCTGAAGCTGCTTTTTTTCCTCCCGGCAGAAAAAAAAAAACAGTTGCATGCCAACAAGCCCCCCCAGCATGCTGGGCACATCAGCTGCTCCAAGTAGCAAATATAATTCAGTGGAGATATGCTAAACACTCCATTAGGGCACAATGCTTTAGAAGTGGGGTAAGATCATGTTGTTTTGCAGGGTTAGGTTTTTAAGTAATCGGAAAGTGTTGGAGTTCATGGTGTGCTCCATATTCACCTGACTGACATTAAATTACCAGTAGGAAATAAAGCATTACTTCATGTTGACCAGTGAGGCTGACTTTGACAAAAGGCACACTGCGGAGTAATTAATGACTGTGGCTTGTTTTGCAGATTGTTTATGAAAAATCATTGATCATATTTTCAGGCAAGCTAAGACTAGTAGGCCTAGGCTATATACAGCCCCAGAAAAAATTAAGAGACCACAGCACAATAATAAAAAAAAAATCTGCTTTAATTCTGGCTGGCAGAAGGCTTCACTGGGAGGCAGGCTGATTCCAGGTTCAACGTTTCTAAGACAGCAGTAGCCTGCACAAGAACAATGTGAAGCAGGACACACTGAGAATGACCAGAAACCAGCCAGGTAAAGGGCGGAAGTGACTTTCTAATGCCAGAGAAGACTGTCAGCTTATCCAGCAGTGGCTCATGAATCGGAGGATAGCATGGCCTTCATAAGGAATGGAAAACACTAAGTGGTGTGAGGTGTACAGCTAGGACAATTAGTATCAGGCTCCTAGAAGCAGGACTGAGGTCCCATAAAGCAAGGAAGAAGCCCTTAAAGGGAAACAGAGAAGAACCAGGCTGCAGTTTGCAAAAAATATATATTTTCCACAGATGCATAAATTGAAAAATGAGTGAAACAAAAAATTGTGCTGTGGTCTCTTCATTTTTTTCCAGGGCTGTATAAAATGTACCAAATAGACTAGCGTACCCTGGCATCCACATGCTCATTCAAAGCTGTTAGGCACAAAACCTTATAACCTCATATAAATACATACTAATTGAAATCAGGTGACTATTCTCTGCTGTTCTGCAGTTTAAACTATTTAGGAAGATATTTATTGCACCCAGCAATGGGCTGGAATCCTACCCAGTGTTACCCCTCCCCTGTGCCCTGTACTTTCTGGGATAGGCTCCCAGCCCCTCCACAACCCTGACCAAGATAAACGGTTAGAAGGTGGATGGATGGATGGATGGATATTTATTGTGCACAGATGTTTGGAGATCAGCCTATTTTCTCCTGCTTAATTACAGTTACACCCCTGATAGTGTGACCTTTCTTGCTAAGAGGTGCAGTCCTTCAGTTGGCTAAGATCCCTGATGTCAGCCTGCCAGTAACTAAGGCAATATGGCATAAAGAGGAAAGATTTTCTGGCCTAACGAGATGGAGCTGGAGCAGGACCATCATGGAGATGGACTCCTCACAATCCTCATGTACTGAGCAGACTGAATTGTACTCGCAGTATAATAATACAATCAAGCCTTGCCAACTATATTTTTGCCATTTGCAGGGGACAAAGGATACATCAATAAATAGTTCCACAAATATACAGTGCCAGTCAAATGTTTGGACACACCTACATCTACACCTAGATTCTTATTTTTCTTCTCATTTTTAAATAATTGTACATATACACTCACCTAAAGGATTATTAGGAACACCTGTTCAATTTCTCATTAATGCAATTATCTAATCAACCAAT
>JAODKM010000075.1:3921554-3935996 GCA_026780845.1 Petrocephalus sullivani
AGAATGCTTTCAGCACCTTGTTGAATCAATGCCACGTAGAATTAAGGCAGTTCTAAAGGTGAAAGGGGGTCAAACACCGTATTAGTATGGTGTTCCTAATAATCCTTTAGGTGAGTGTATATCAACAGTATAAAATAACATATATGGAATTATGCACTGACCAAAAAAAGTATTAAACAAAAATATATTTGTTTGGGGGGGAGCAGCTCTGTGGGTTGGGACTCGGATGGTTGACGAATATATACATGTACACACACACATACACAGATACAACCCCATTTCCAATAAAGCTGGTAAGTTGTGTAAATAATACACAATGCAATTATTTACAAATCATATAAACCCATACTTAATTGAAAATGGAACAAAACAGCATCAAATATTAACACTGAGGAATTTTATGAGAAATATATGCATTAGTTACATTTTACACAGCACCCCAGCTGTTTTAGAAACAAGGTTGTGTGTGTGTGTGGGGGGGGGGGGTGTGGGTTTGCATAGAACACATTTGGGGACCAAAAATGTCCCCAAAGTGTGGTAAAACCTGAAACTTTCTTACTTTTGGGGACATTTTTTCAGGTCCCAGTTTGGATAACCTCAATTATATAAAGTAAAAATGACAAAAGTCTTGTATTTGGGTTGGTTACTTATGGCTAAGGTTAGGGCTGGGTTGGGGTTAAGGGTGTTGTGATTTGGATAAGGATTTTTCCCATAGAAACATAGGGCTAGATAGGTGCTTGATAGGTATGCGGGTCTGTGTGTGTGTGTATGTGTGTATATATATATATATATATATATATATATATATACACACACAATGCTTACATAGAAAAATGACAATTTGGGTTCAAATGAATGTGTAAACTTCAAACTAGCTCTGCGAAGCCTGGACCGCAGATTTCGCCAAGCTGTTGGCATACTCTGATGGCACATGTGAAATTAGATTATGTAAATGCACCGCGGGAGTCGTTTCTGCCGCCCCGCACATCTTTCGGGGCGGGAATGCGTGAACTCCTCAGTAGTAATTGGTTTTCAAGTGGACGGTCCAAACACGACAGCGCGCAGAATTTTAATGGGGGGTGGGGTGGGCAGATTAAGTGAAGCTCATGGCGAAACAGCTCTGGCTGTTATCTCAAGGGACGTGCTCAGCGAACATATTCTGCTCTTCAGCTTTTGGTAATGAAATGGATGTATGATATCTGATTTCCAACCATCGGTCCATCTTCAGTAACCACTTCTCCAACATGGGGCTGTGGCCGGGAAGCCCAAGGCAGGGAACATCGTGGATGAGATGCCAGTCCATTGCAAGTCATGGCATGATGCTTCTATGCCCAGGTGTACATAGTAACGACATACAGTTCTGCCAAACAGTAGTCTGCAAGCTCTCTGAGCTCATCAAACTCTTGTGTTGACTCCTAAGATCACACCCTCCGCAGGGAACACACATGCTTAATGAGCTGTGCCTCACATGCTGTGTTATATCTGTCTGCATTTCCACTTACCACCGTGATCTTCGCCGCTAAACCACCCATGTCAAATCAATTACGCTCACCTGTGACTCTTCTAAGCAGTGATGGTACAGCAAAGGGCAGCTCCCAAGTCTCATCAGTAAGATGGACAAAGTTTGAATGAGACTCCTGGGGGAATCCAGGGTTTCAAATCCATTAGCGTAGCCTTTTCTGCTGTTTCAAACTTTTTCATCTCTTCCCATCCATCTTCTGACACACTGGGGGAGATGCAATCAAAGGAAAATCGACAAGGAAGGGAAACGAGTACATTTCTGTGTCCTGCTACAAACACCATCGACTGAATTTGAAAAAGAAGAGATTTGGGTATAGAAAGATAATGCTGAACATTACAATGAAAACGGGCAAAGGATGTTATATTAGGGAAGACTAAAGGAGTGAAGGAGACTAAAACTAATAAAAAGGTCAAAAGACTATAATGATAATCCACTCACCCAATACGAGCGTAACCTCATAACCTAACCCACACACTGACACACTATAGACAAATTAGAGATGCAAATTGCCAAATCACGTTTTTTAAACCACATGAGGACGCCACTGTACCCAGAGAAAACCTGCACAATGTGAAGAGAATTTCATTTAATTAATTAACATACAAATTAGCACATTTGGAGACTTTGGCTATACAGAGTTTCCATCTCCGCAGGTCAACTGGAGAGAGAGTGTGCAGAGAATAGAGTGATAGATGCTTCTGTGTTTACCAACCCTGTGGGAAAAAGATACCATTTTTTTTCCAATGTCCAGTTCCGGAAGAGGTTTGAATTGCTGGATGTGTTGCCATGGTAATCAGCCAGATAAAAGGCTTAACCTTGCTTCATGCAATGCGGAAGCCCTTTTTTTTAAGGATTTCTGAAAATATATTTATTTATATATATATATATATATATATATTATGGCTAACTCAGTAAACCCATATTGTGTAGAGAACCCATGGGATTCTAGGAAAAATCCAGTTTAGGAAGGTAGTCAAACAGTCGAAATGTCCTGTCTACTGTAAATGTAGCTTCTGACATTTTCACCTATCCTACTAGCAGCCACTTACCCAGTATCGGATCACAATGATCCTGGGGAGGTGAGGCTGCCCCTCCCACCACAGAGCCTCTGCAAAGAAGCACACAGCAGCTGTGGGCTACCGTCGGCGAGCCTTCTGGGTTCATCAAGTCAGCTATAAATAAGCCAGAAGTAGTTAGTACTTAATGTGTGAAGCAAGGCCACCCACATTTTCATTGAATATGGAAGAAGGAAACTAAACTTACTTAAAACTCTACTTCAAATTTTCTATAAAAGACTGTGGGAGTAGAGAAAATGCAAAGTGGAAATCACAATAATATTATTCAACAGAAAATGAAATTGATGTGTATAATTACCTTATGTAATAAAAAATGATTTTGGGAGGAATGGGGGTTTGATTTGAATTTGATGATCACTTTCTTTAACCTCATGCAAAAAATACAGTGACCAATGGGAAATGGGTTAAACCAACCTGAGTTGGGAGGGGGGAGACATCACTCACCATGAGTTTGGGTGTCTCATTCCTCCCATCCTTATTAATTAGCTGCACCAAGTTTGCCGCATTGACTGTCACTCTGCTGGTTAGGACAATGCTCTCCGTACTGGAATTCAAAGCTGGGCTTGGATTCAACTAGACTGTGATTAACCTCAAACCCTTATTTAAAGTGAGAATTCACACTGAGCCTTTGAATCATGTGCTATAAAATCACATAGGCCGTAAATGACAATATTAAACTCCAAATCTCTCCTAGCATTTCTATGACTGTCCACCAATCTCAGAATTTCATACCAAGATAGTAAATCTAAATTTGGAGACCATGATTATTTTATTATATATTATATCCCATCTGTGTCTTTTTCACTATCATGTCTCCAAATTTGTTTTCACGCTGTGCGCGAAGAAAGTGATTTTTCTGAGATATTTTTGTGATCTACCCATGCGGATCTTTGAATTTCTGTTTCACTAAAGTGCTCGATGCCTGTAAATCCCTAGTTTTGTCTAAATAATTATTTTACATGGACATCCTGGGCCCCGACCCTGGCAGTGTACAGAGGAAATTGGAAAAAGATTTAAATAGAATAAAAATCATTAGCATGCAGTTTAGAGCTGAAACTTCACGTCTAATCCTAGTCGGCGTGAATGATCCAGCCCAGGGGAGGAAAAAAAGCTGACTGAGCTAAGAATTCATTGAGGTGGCGCAGCTTGGGAGATATAAATGGCCATTGAAACAGCAGAGGCTCAGACACAGGTCATGTTGGCATATTGCCCGACATTTGCACTCAGGGGTGTGCAGCAGACACGGGAGTCTGGATTACCCAGAATTCCTTGACGTCGGGCAGATTAAAAAACACTGGACAAATTTCAGACATGTCAGACACTCAGGTCTGGGTGTGAAGATGGCGCTGATGCTGGACAGAAGACATTTAGATAAGGTTGATAATTGTAAAACTTTTACTGCCATATAGTTTGTAAACCGAAATAGTCGGTGCTTCCTCAATTTCATAAAACCAGCAAACAACCACAACTTCATGTTTTTTTTCCTATTACCAAGAAAGGCAACAAAATCAATTACTTTCAGCTGCCAAGCCTCCTGTGAGACTCGAGTTTTTTTTTTGTTTTTTTTTTGTGCATTTCAGAGACTCTTACGGCCGTGAAATGACTTTCTCATGGTTTTGTGAGCTGGCTGAAATGTAGGAATTACTGTCCCCGATTTTCATGCTGAACTTCTGTTACATTTCCCCTTTTAATGGAAATCGTTGTACACGCACCCTCCCCTAACCCCCACCAAGCCCATCCAGTGCACGCTATCCTTGTTTAACCCATGCGAGGGTCTCGCTGATGCATTTGGGTGTACAGTCTGTACGCGCGCTACATCGACGGCCCAACAATTAGCAGACACACAGCTCCACGGTTATTACCAGAATGAAACAATGAAGCCAAATCATGAATGCTGCTTTGCTGCCCATTAATGATACTCCGGCTCACCTTCACCTAAGCTTCCAAACAGTTTTCCCGCAGATAAAACAGTGCACAATGTGTGGTAAAACTGTCCTTTCAGGTGGCATCGCGGTCCTGAAATGGAGAATAACTACCAATGGTCTGAAAGGCTACTCAAAGAGCTGCAATGGGGCATTGAAACAGGAAAGAGAATGTGTTAAGTAGTAACAATTTCTCAATGGGAACTAAACAGAATGTGCGGGCAGCAAACACTCTCTTTTTGGTCACAGGGGATGTGACTGTGTGATTCAGGTGGATGACGGTGAGATTTAAATTAGAAAGAATCGACAAGGGACCTGGCCCTGCCCTTCCCCCATATTCCACAATGTGCTTCTGCATGCACGCGTGTTCATTACGGAAAGCTGACTCATGCCAGAGATCCGGGTTATATTGCCTCTGCGTGTCACGGCTGATATGCGCCGTGCCCAGAGAAAGGGAATTAGCGGCACAGCTAAGTTCAGGAGCACAGTGCGATGCGCCATGAAAAGGAATTAGGGAATAAGGGAGGAATAAGGAACAAGGGAATGAGGGAGGAATAAGGAACAAGGGGATGAGGGAGGAATAAGGAACAAGGGGATGAGGGAGGAATAAGGGACAAGGGAATGAGGGAGGAATAAGGAACAAGGGAATGAGGGAGGAATAAGGATCTAAGGGATGAGAGAGGAATAAGGATCAAGGGGATGAGGGAGGAATAAGGAACAAGGGAATGAGGGAGGAATAAGGATCAAGGGGATCAGGGAGGAATATGGAACAAGGGAATGAGGGAGGAATAAGGAACAAGGGGATCAGGGAGGAATACGGAACAAGGGGATGAGGGAGGAATAAGGAACAAGGGAATGAGGGAGGAATAAGGAACAAGAGAATGAGGGAGGAATAAGGAACAAGGGGATGGGGGAGGAATAAGGTTCAAGGGAATGAGGGAGGAATAAGGAACAAGAGAATGAGGGAGGAATAAGGATCTAAGGGATGAGGGAGGAATACGGAACAAGGGAATGAGGGAGGAATAAGGAACAAGAGAATGAGGGAGGAATAAGGATCTAAGGGATGAGGGAGGAATAAAGATCAAGGGAATGGGGAGGAATAAGGAACAAGGGAATGGGGGAGGAATAAGGAACAAGGGAATGAGGGAGGAATAAGGAACAAGAGAATGAGGGAGGAATGAGGATCTAAGGGATGATGGAGGAATAAAGATCAAGGGGATGAGGGAGGAATAAGGAACAAGGGGATGAGGGAGGAATAAGGAACCAGGGGATAAGGGAGGAATAAGGAACAAGGGGATGAGGGAGGAATAAGGAACCAGGGGATGAGGGAGGAATAAGGAACAAGGGGATGAGGGAGCCCAGCAGGGGCTCTGCTGCCGAGTTATCCATAATAATTGTGGCGGGAAGACTTCATTGGCCAAAAGGCATTTAATCATAGTCCTCCAAAGTGTGCAAAGGAAAAGGAAACTGCTCTTCCATGGTACTGAATAATTACCTAAATATGAATTTACTCGCGATGTGACAGATTTCTGAGAGAATTGAGAGCAACACAGGAACTATCCCCAAGCTTTGGGCTACTGTAGACTGTCCAGTTCCACCACAGTGTGACCTTCGTGAAAGCAATCCAACTCAAACTCTCTGTTCCTGCAATCATTTCAATTGATATTGTTTTAATTCAGCCAGGTTGTCATGGAAATTGTTCCCGATCATCGCTGGTCTACATCTGCCCCATGGCTCTTTATATCTTTATAATGGAATGTGTGACAAATATTTTTTCATTATATTTTAAGTGGCTATTCAAATAAAGTTTTTAATTTTTAAATTGCATATCATGAGTCAAAACTTTCCTCTATGTGCAGCTCAAAACATGGCAGTGAAACGGGTGCTGCAGCTTGTTTGGTGATGGACTACATGAAGATAAGTACAGGAAACAAGAAGGCCTTGCGAACAAACACAACACCCTTTTCAAACTGAAGGAGCAGCAGAAGCAGAAGTTTAGGTAGATGCTACTCTTTGATAGGAATGTACTTATTTTTCACAGCATGAATGTTTAATCATCATCAGAGACCCCAGTTAAAAAAGAGAGTTCTCAGGAGGCCTCGGAAAAGAGCTGGAAAAATGTGCAGATCCACCCGGATATTTTTTCCTTGGAATACAAAAAGTGGCTGCACAAGGTGTGAATATCAATCTTCATGGATAGAACAGTCTTGGAAGCTAGCGTAAAAAAAAAAAAGTACCCAGGCTTATTTCTTTTCTGCTTCTAGGAAGATATTAACGAGTGAAACTGGAAATATTTGAATAAATTCAAAGGACAAATGAATGTACTTTTTATCTGCAGCAGTCAAAGATGAGTAATGCCTACAAGGCATGCACACACAAGCAGGAAATTGCATCATTTTGTGCGATGGTTTTAATTTTGCAAGCACACATTTCAGCACAAAAATTAAGCAAACAATGCACAATTTAGAAAGTAAAAGATTATAATATGAAGTCTCACCAGCTTATTTATTAGTATATATAGGAAGCCACATAGCTCTGTGAGCTAAAAGTACTCCAGTTTACCAGCGGCCAGCATGCTTGACATTAAGACACTAAAGCAACACTGAAGGATTCTGTGAAGGACAGCAGCTGAGGTTTGAATGACACTTCTGCAGAATCTCTGAGGACTCGGAAGATTAAAAGTTCTGTATGCCATACTGTACACTTGAGTCCTAAGGATTCCTACACAAAGGCAATGTTTTGAAATGTTTCAAAAATACAGCAGACTAACTTGTGAACAGGGCAGAGACAGTATTTTATTTTATGCGTCGGTTACGCAACTGTGCAGTTCTGTACCTAACATTTGTTTCTCATAATCATTTTACTCTTTAAACTCTGTTAGCTTGTTCCATAGCTGAGCAAAAACATGAAAAACCTGATGAACTCTGAAAACTGATACAGACGCGAGACGTGTTTCTAAAAACCAAAAGCTCCCTGCTTTCCCTGCTGATCCGTGGCACGGTTCCCAAACACAGCCCCGGCAGGTGCTCTGTGTGTGGGCCTACTCGCTCTGTGTAATCGACAGCCTCAGTACTAGGTTTATATGGGGTGACAATACAAAGAGAGTTATCTGGAGAGATGTAATCTAGGAAACTAGTTAAGTGCATGGAGAATTATTACTACTACTGACATTTTAACTACAACAGATGTCCATATGTATATCATTTAATTCCCACGCCAAGGTTTACGGTTGAATGGGGGTTTTCAAGTATAACATTAAATTTCCAGTTGAGACGCAGCGGGGATCGCAGATGAGGCTGATGACGCCAGCCTAGGTGCGGGGAAATCTGTGTTCAGTATTTCCTCAGATTCCCCTCACGGCTCTCTGAACATTTTCTGTGGCCTCCATTTGGCCCATACAGATGTCTGCACCACTGACCCCGGCCTGGGGCTGCTGACTCATCATATCGTTAATGCTGCATTCAGTTCTCTTCCGGAAAACTCCTCAAATATAACCCTACTGGACCACAAAAGGTAATGGTGCCAGGAGCAGGGTGTAACAGATACAAATTTAAATTAGCTGAATAATTAATTTTCTGCCCGGATATGTACAGAATGCCAATTCTAACTTGCTATCTGCAACGGCACTCACCAGCTGTAAGGTTTTACTGTGAGCTCATTTGGAAGGCTGCTCTCTGTACCATCATGGATCCACCCCAGCAAAAACTCACTACTTGAAAACCGCAACCCAATGTTATTCTGACAGAAGCAGAGTGTAAATGGAACCTGTCGGCAGGAATTTAACATAATTTCTTTGGTCAGACTTCATGAAGACTTTCTCTGACCGTAGTCTACTGGGAAGCAGGATTTAATGGACTGAAACACTGACTGTCTTGCATATTCACCTCCCAACAGAGAATGGCTGCATTCTAAAATGCAGATTGATGCTTTAAGGGTAGTAATGGAAAATATGAAAGTTTGAACACCACAGTGGGTTATCATATCCCATCACTGGTAAGGCTGGTTTAATGCTTCCCAAGTTAATAACTTGATGGTGCATGATAATTCCATGGACGGTGTGTGTGTGTGACTTATGTTTATATTACTTTGTGGGGACCAAATGCCCCACACAATGTGATAAAAACCTGGCATTTTTACATTGTGGGAACCATTTTTCAGGTCCTCACAAAGATCAGTGACTGCAATCGAAAAACTAAAAATGCCAAAAGTCTCATATTTCGTTTGGTTACTCTTGGTTAAGGTTAGGGCTGGGTAGGGGTTAAGGTTGTCATGTTGGGATCAGAGTTTTCCTCATAGAAATGAATGGACAGTCCCCACAAAGATAGAATTACAAACCTATGTGTGTGTGTGTCAAAGTCTAATTTCTTACATTGCCGCTGTCATGTCTGCCCCTGAAGCTAGGCAAAACCACAAAAACATGCCCGTGAACACTGACTTTGAAATACTTACGCCGTCACCACGCATGCAAGCCCTGAACATTGCATATACCCCTCCCCCCGCCACTAATTCTAAAAGCCGGCGATGTAGAGTACTGTTACGGGCACAAAACGTGATACGGCTACACTATAGAGCCCGCAATGATCAGTAACTGCATTAGCCGTGTTCACAAGCTAAGGATCAGCTCCAGATACTTTTGCCAAGCTTAGACAGGCATGATGCATGATGCACGTCGTTTCTCCGTCCGTCTTCCAGCATTAAGGCAGAGTTCGGTTTCAGTGCACATTCTGTTGCTACACGATGAGGACCGCAATCATTTTCATATAAAAAGTTGTGATCTGTCATACAGGTTGTCTGTTTGTTTATTGGTGGATGTTGGTTGATTTAAATGTTTAATATTTATTAAAACATCTCCCGTAGGTATTAACGCAGAACATGATTGAACTGTGAAGCGAAAAGATTATACTAACCATTACTGAATAGCACATAAGCAACGCAAATCCGTCCGAAAGAAAATTGTTATGAATAACATAGTAGGAAACCGGCAATAATACAGCCGATGTTTAACAATTGTATGAATTTAGTCTTGCAAGTCAACTGAAAGAGCGCATTTTGACCAGCTATGCGTTTAGCATGTTTCCTTCGCACAGCATAAGCGATCCATGGGCCAAATGCGCGCCGAGCGCGACGCCTGGTGGCAGGAATGGTTACTGCACGGCGGACTTAGAGCCATCAGTGGCACGCAAAGCAATTAACCAGCGACCACGTGCTACCACTTTACCGAGAGACGCATACCTTGTGCAATCAAGGCTTTCGGCATTTTTTTATATGAGCTCATTAAAGGGTAAAAACAAAACTGCCAATTACTTCGAAACGCCACGATAAATATCCTAATCACGTCCTACTTTGATTTGCTAATTAATACATTTAAGGCAATACAAAAGCAGAATTAGTTCTAGGAGAAGCGGACAACTGTTTGAAACTGTCAAATAGGTCTGGCAGCTTAAAAGCGGGGTATCATAGAAGGTTGGCTATCCCCCCTCCCTTTATAAACATGTACACACACTACACATGAACTTAATCCGGTTTGACTTTTTCCATCTTTCAGAAATGAGCAATAACGTTGCAAAAAAGAAAGGCAAGGCTCCTGGAGACAAGAAGTCGTCCAAGAAAAAGGCGAAGAGACGGGAGACCTATTCGGTGTACATCTACAAAGTGCTGAAGCAGGTATTTCCTGATCGCACGCCCGTCGCCCTCGATCGCCGCCGCGTATCTAACCGCGCCCTAACCCGCACCGCAAGGTTCACCCGGACACCGGCATCTCCAGCCGAGCCATGAGCATAATGAACTCCTTCGTCAACGACGTGTTCGAGCGCATCGCCACGGAGGCGTCACGCCTGACTCAGTACAACAAGCGCTCCACCATCACCAGCCGGGAGGTGCAGACGGCCGTGCGGCTGCTGCTGCCGGGGGAGCTGGCCAAGCACGCCGTCTCCGAGGGCACCAAAGCCGTGACCAAGTACACCAGCTCCAAGTGACGCGCCGGCGCGTCTCCCGAAGGCGCCCGGGCTCTTGGGCACGTGTGGTCGGGATTCTCAGAATCCTCAAAGTGGAAAGTGGGGTATTTGACCTGCATTAGAGGGAACCTCCCATTTGTAGGTGGCTTAATTGGTTCTGGATGCTAAAAATAATAAATATGATTAATCAAACCCATAAATGTCAAGGAGTGTATTTGGAGCCATCTTAACAAAATGGCATTGTGGTTTGACTCCTCTTAAATATTTTAAAAGCGAAAACAAAAAGTTATTAAACTATATGGAAGGCATGGGAGTTAAAGCGCAGCCTGTGGCTAGCCGAAAGTGGCTACAGAATGGCTTTCTTTGGTCTTGCTGATATTAAGGCACTTACAAACCGCCTCTCACCACTCGGATAAGTGATTCTTTCCCCAGGACTGGTCTGAGTGTGGGTGGTGGCTCCTATTGCCGTTTGAGCGTTTTTTGGGGGTTCGTCTGATTGAATTGTACTGTGGCTTGACAGCCGCAAAAATCAGAGACTGATTCATGCACCAATGCTTCTAAAGATCTACTCCAAATTAACCACCATAAGTTTTCCAGTCCTGCACTTGTTTTCAAAATGGCCATGGGATGGTAAGTATTTTTGGTACAAAATTGGATCTTCAGCCCATGGGCAACCAATGTAGGAAGCCATGACATTATTTATATATATATATATATATATATATATATAATAATCATGTAACAATACAACAAAATATTGCACAAAAGTAATAGTGATTTACATTCTTGTATCTTTTAAATATCAGGCATTTCTATCCCAAATGACTCATATTTTTACTACTGGATATTTCACAGAAGAGTTTGGCTGGGTGGCAGTTTGCACATTTATGTCCCTTAAAAGGTCAATGAGAAGGCATACTTCAGATTCAGGGCTACGTTGCCATTTAATGGAAGCATATTGCACTTGAATCTCATACTGTTCAGAAAGTAAATCCTCTGAAACCTTCCAAAGGGGAGCTAACACCAAACATCAAAGCACTCATTTATCAGACTTTATATAAAGTATCAGTGCTACTTTACAACAAGGCTCCCCCTTGCCTCTTATAAATGGTAGTAATTCATAAAAAAACTTGTTTATAATTGTCTATTAATGATTTACAAATTGTTACAACTGAATCTGTGTGGAGTTTGCATGTCTTCCACGTGTCGTTGTGGGGGTTCCTCTGGATACTCTGGTTCCCCCCCCCCCAGTCTAAGAACATGCTGAAGCTAATTAGAGCTTTCAAATTGTCCATACACTCTTAAAAATAAAAGAACCAAAAGTGGTTCTTCACAGTGATGCCATAGGGGAACCTTCTTCGGTTCTTCAAAGCACTGAAAATGACATAAGGTTTTACTTAAAGAACTCTTTTTTTATTGTATTCAGTTCTCCAAAGACCCTTAAACACCATAAAAACATTCTCCAGCATGAAACAGTTCTCCAAACCTTCAAAGTGCTCCAGAGCACTAATGAAGAACCAGCTTTTCTTAGAGTGTAGGTGTGCCTGGGAGAGAGACGGGAGTGTGAGTGTACCCTGCGATGGGCTAGTGCCTGTAGGCTCCGGATCCCCTGTGACCCTGAGAAGGGTGTGTGAGTGTACCCTGCGGTGGGCTAGTGCCTGTAGGCTCCGGATCCCCTGTGACCCTGAGAAGGGTGTGTGAGTGTACCCTGCGATGGGCTAGTGCCTGTAGGCTCCGGATCCCCTGTGACCCTGAGTAGGACAAGCGGTTTCAGAAAATGGATGGATGGATTTAAGACTAGTTATGTTGACAATTATTTTAGATAAATGGGTTAGTTAGGATTGCCTGCTAGATGAATTAATCTCCTTGCCATCCGGTCATTTCCATGTGCTTCTGCACAAGGAAGTTCTTCCAGGAAACAGCATGGCACTTATAAAATAACACCGTTCTGTAATTTTAAATGTGATCCAGTTACATAATTGGATGCTTATGGGAGCAATTCAGGTTAACTTCTTTAAACATGCGACTTCCGCTGTTATTATCAGAGGTGAACTTGGCCACCGACAGGTCAACGGTTCAGATCCTGAATAAGTATCTGCCATGTTAAACGTCTGATGTAAAGGGGCACCATAGCACAGAACAATGCACTTAAGAACTGTTTAACAATATAGCCATGTGTCAAAACTATATTCAGTAACATATCATGTACCAGGGTCATGCATAGTGCTGGGCGGTATACCGGTTCATACCGAAAATCGGTATTTATTTTTTTCATGATATGGATTTTTCTTATACCGTAATACCGGTTTAAACAGCCTAAACAACGTTGTGCAGCAGAAACTGTTTAAGGGGGGACCATTTTTACTGGTACACCGCTGAACATGCATGCAACGAATTACCTGCGTTAAGGCGCTTTCAGACCGAACGCGGCATGTGTTGTGCGCGCCGCGAGGTTTGCGCAATCCTCCGATCCACATTGCTTTGCGCTCAATGCTACGCTAGCGCTCGCCTCAGCACAGCGCAAAACGCTTCTTGCACGCCATAGAAAACAATGAGTTTCGGAGCGCGGCGCAGCGCATGCCGCGTTCGGTCTGAAAAGGGCTTTATGGTGCGTTCGATTATCCCGACTAGTGCGACACGTCACAACCGACCAATTTCCCGTTCGAGCTACATAACTCGGAACAAACATGGCTGCCTCCACGAACACGCTGTCATTGTCGTGATCTGAGCATGAAAGCTCATGGAAAGACATTTATTACTTCACATAAAAGAAAAGACAAACGAATGCAGGATAGAGTTACTGAGTGGTGAAAATGGACAGAGAAGTTGTAGAAGATACACACCCGTGTCTGTTGTCTGGAGATATTTCGGTTTTAAATGGTCGGATGTGGAACAGACAACCATTTATTGCAAGCACTGTCGAGCTACAGTTGTCTCCGGATTGTTTACATTAACATTGTAGTTGGTTTACAAAAAATATTTACTATTTATTCCTTTTCTAAGACGTGTTCAGTGCAATACAACTTTGACAAGCACCTCTGGATATTTTACTAAGTCTTTGGATGCCTGAACATTTTAGTTTTTAAGTTGTTTGCAAAATTTGACTGTCATGCAGTGCGATTCCTTCTCTTCATTAGTGCCACCCGCTTGAAAACTGTATCACTTTATGGGGCCATGAAAACCTGTATTACTTGTGTGCGAATTATTATTTTTTTGTACAATGTATAATTCTCATGACAGTAGAATAGGTTATTCCAAGCCATTCTACTGCGATAATTGAAGTGGAAAATATGGTTAACACCCACTGAGGCATGGGGAAAAAAATACCATTGAATACCGTGAAACCGTCATAATTTTGAAAAATACCGTGATATAGAATTTTGGTCATACCGCACAGCTCTAGTCATGCATAATAGCCATATACCTGCATTGCTATTGCTACCAGAGACATAACTGTTTTGTATGGAAGGCACACCCAAATACTGAGACTGAATGAGCTCCTGATAGGACGACACTATGGTGCTGGAATCCCAGGAGGGAATAGTGCAATTTCCCAAAAGAAGATAATGCATACATTTCTTGTGAGTGTCGTGTACTGCAAAGTACAATGCATGCATCAGTCCATTCCTTCATTTATCTCTGATAACTGCTTTCGCAGATAGTTTTATGCTGATCCACAGGAAATCCCAGGACACAGGAAAGTGCAGAGTCTGGATGAAATGTCAAGTAGCATAACAAAACTCCCAAGGACTTGGTGTCATTTTAATAATGCAAGTAAATATATAGTCCATACTCACAAGATTTTCATTAATCATATATTTATTGTATACTACTTCTAAAACGTCTTAAAAGAAAAAGAAAAAAATGCCTTTCAGTACTTTCACAAGACTTAAGGCAAGGCAAGGCAAGTTTATTTATATAGCACATTTCATACACAAAGGTAATTCAAAGTGCTTTACATAAACATG
>JAODKM010000075.1:3947503-3967471 GCA_026780845.1 Petrocephalus sullivani
CCTGCCCAGGTGTCCCGGTAAACAGCCCGGGCCGAGGGACATCAGCTGGGTCGCGGCTTCATGTGGGACCCTGGTGCTTTCGGCCTGCCCAGGTGTCCCGTCCCGTCAAAGGCACCAACCATGTGACCACACTGCATGAGGTTTGGTTCAGATAAGGGTGTTTAACCACTTAACGGAAAAGCATGATCACAACAATTCTGCGTCTTCGTGTTACTCTTAATCATAGTTTAATTCTAGAAAAACATTCCATTTTCAAACAATGTGTGGCAGTCCGGTCTTGTTGGTAATGTGCTTCACTTAATGGTTAAAAATAGGATCTGCATACAGGATTTGATTAGTCATCAGCTACTAAAAGTGGAATCGAGCTGGAGGCAATAGATCACATGCTCACCTGTTCTTTAAATCATTTAATTCCCGATGTTCATAAATTTGATATTCATACATTTCTCAAATTTCTCTCTGTGTAAGATTTCTATGAATTCTGTGAAGGGAGAAAACTGGACCGCCCAGTCATTAAGCAGAGAAGCTGCTGTGCCTTTAAGACATTAAGGAGGAAATGAACTACATCTCTTGCAGCAAAATAAGCATGATTTACAGTACCCTCACAACAGTTCAGCAAATGCAAAGTCCTACTCATATTATGCAGCACAGCAAATTAGACAATTTAGATCTTTTAAATGTATGCCGTATGCAAAATCACGACACAAAACTCATTTTCTTCCCAGTGCTTGCAGTCTGCAAAAAATTGTGACACGTCGCAAATGTGTCACTTTCCGTGGATGCAGGGGTGCACACCGCAATGGGTGGAATTGCCGTCGAATCGATGAGTCGGGGGGTGGGGGGGTTTGGGTTTTTTTTGTTGGATCGATACTGAGCGAAAGATGAGACAACTGTGACTTTCCTCTCCTGAATCAATACAAAGTAACACATCAGAAGAAAAAAGCTCGACTTGCTATCGAGTTGTAGCGAGAGGATGTGAGGTCGCAGCCTCTGCCATCACCTACGGACCAGCCCCAATCAAATGTTTCATGTATCCGATTCCCATACACGTGGAATCTAAAATCTGTCCAAGTGTTAAAATGAAATGCAGACAAACCCCACAAATGGACCAGTCCTGAGTCACAAGCTTTGGTCAGTTTTCTCTCGTCGCTCAAGTGAGCCATCGTTCTTGAAAGGCAAACGATCCTCCATCACAGGACTGTACCGACCTAATGAGGCATTCCAGAACAACACACCTCCCATTCCGTCCTTCCCGTGATCGGCGCGCGCGCTGTGTGACCGCGGATAGCGGAGACGTGGCGGAACGGTGGCGTTGTGCCGCTGGGACCTTGCTGGCCCTTTAACAGCTGGCCTCTTGTCCTGCTGCCTGGGCTTTCTAGGCCATTCGCGGCTGAGGTGCGTATCACATAACACTATTCCTCGCTTAAAATGAGCGCCAACCATTCAAGAGGAGCTCAGATGGGCGGAACGCACTCCCCGGATCTTGCAGCTCATCAGAATCCGCCTGCAGGGACCTGCACCTCCGAGCGCCAAACGGAAAACCACCCACACGCATGTCCGGCCGCGCAGGATGGGGACGAAAATCAAGTGGCGCACTCCAAAGAAGATTCGCAGCGATGTTATCGCCACGGCCAAGGCCACGGGCTACGAGCTCCAGTTCTGGCACGCCCTCCTGGTGGGCGACGAGTTCACCCTCGTGGGCATTGCCGACGACCCAGAATCCAGCCATGTCGTCAACGCCATCTATGACACCAGCAACATCGACGAGTGGAAGACCCACCGGCTGAACTACAGGAGTCTGAGTAGGTCCCTCGGCCATCTCATTGCTAACGAGGCAGTCGATGCCCAAACGGAGAAAATAATGCAATTACATTGTGTCCGTGGTAATTACACCATCCAGGACCAGCCCCAGGTTATGACACACAGACTCATCCACCAGACAGGATTCACACAGGCTAGAACTGATGAGACGTGGAATTTATGAGAATTAAATATTATCTGCAGTGTTTTTAAAGGTGCAACTTTCCCCGGGCAATCGACTGTGTTTATTTTAGTGCCGCATCCGACGGAGCACTTGTGCTATTCGTGGAGTGACATTTTGTTGTGGGATTTCAGGCTCGTACTTACGGCGGCCAAGCACAGGCCGGGTCATCTGCCTCTTGGCAAGGCTGCGCGGGCACTTGACACGTGTTCAAAAGCTGCACTTGTTGATCCTGCCGGTCTTGTGCTGGAGTCTGGACAGATCCCGTCTGCACCGGTTCATAATGAGATCACCAGGCTGCTTCCCTTCACGTTGTTTACTTTCAGCCATTTGCCAGTTTGCACCGAGCTTATATTCTTCGGTACTAAATGCACCTCTTTTCACTTTTCCTCCAGGCTTTATTTTCCCATCCATTTTCCATACCCGCGTGTCCTACACAGGGATCATGAGGGTCAAGGCAGGGAATAACCCAGGATGGGGCGCCGACCCAATGCCAGGCACACTCACCATTCACATCGACGGGCAGTTTGGCAACTTCGATTTGACATTATTTAAGCTGCATTAATTGACGTGTTAATTTTGGTGGTGTCCCCAGGAGTATCGTCAGAGAATCTGCCAGTCACGCAATCAGAGCACAGACACAGATCCCTAACCTGCTGGAGTACACCTGGTTCTGTGTTTTTAAGCGTCTTCTCCACCCCCTGCAGGACTATGGTCGCTGACTTACGAGCAGGAACTCACCACCCCGCTGCACATCGCGGCCAGCCGCGGTTACGCCGACTGCCTCCGGCACCTGCTGCAGCGAGGCGCCAACGTGGAGCTGGCCCCCGGGGGCACAACGGCGCTGCACGAGGCCTGCGAGGGCGGCCACGGCGAGTGCGCCCGGCTGCTGCTCTCCTACGGCGCCAACGCCAACGCCGTCAACGAGGACGGCCTCGCGCCACTGCACTTGTGCGCCTGCCCAGAGTCCCTGCAGTGGGTAGTATTTCACTGCATTTACTGCTGTTCACTGCATTTCCAACCAATGCTTGTTCACCGCATTTAGCACATTTCCAGCCAATGCTTGCTCACTGCATTTACTGCATTTCCAATCAATGCTTATTCACTGCATTTAGCACATTTCCAGCCAATGCTTGCTCATTGCATTTCCAGTCAATGCTCATTCACTGCATTTAGCGCATTTCCAGCTGATGCTTGTTCATGGCATTTAGTGCAGTTCATCAGCTGACGCCATGCTTCGGGGATGGTATGTAGCTCTGTGGGCTAGGCTGCAGTAGCCAATTTGCTAATTTTGATAAAAGTGACAGCAAAGTGTGTTTTAAAGTTACAGTTTACAAGACATGGCAAACACATCATTTCCAGGACTACGGCTCATGTTCCCCCTGTCCAAGGATGGACAGGACAGGGACTGTGAGAAATATTTACTATTGCTTGAGCTGCTCTGATGAGCTAAAATATGTAAAATAAGGGCTAAAATGGGGGGGGATTTGTGAAAAAAAGTGGAGAGGAGGACACAGGAAGCTCCCCGACCCAGGAAGCCCCACCAGCGCAGGAAGCCCCCCGACTCGTGTTTCAGAAGGAGGAGAGGTTCTGATCAGCAGGAGGGAGAGCTACATCTCACAGGGGCTACATGAGGCCTCATACGAGCACTGAGAGCTGGGGCAACAGGAACCCGCAGAACCGCTGCACCGGAGGTCAAAACAGTGGGAAAACTCATTTAACCCGGTTTACTTTTAATTTCACTGACAATCAAAGGCTTTTTTTTAGCAGTTACTTTGCTCCTCTCAGTTAAACTTGCTAATGGCCACTCAGTTTGAATAACGACGTCATTAACAGGGTGCGGCACAGTTAGTAAATTATATTAGCGCTCCTAACTGCCCCGCATATGTCTGCACCTACTAGCGAGAGACTGAAGCCCCAAAGCCACGTCTAAGATAGAGAGTGAACATGGCAACACCCCTTCAGGAACACCTACCACATTGGCCGTCAAAGCCGCAATCCTGTCGAATCATGTTTGAAAAGGTGCATCTGAAACAGAGATAAGGACTAATATCACTTAACTTTTTACTTTACAGAAGTATTATATTGATGCATTGAATTTCTGTATGGCTACATGAGAAAAAATAACCTAAAATTAACCAATATTTACTGATACAACTATACATGCAAATGAAGACAAAATAGTTTTGCAGAAATTGTTGACTGAGTCTCTGGATTGGTTACAGCAGCCGAAAAGAAGCCATTCACTGACATTTCACAACTCAAAATAACCATTATACTATATTGTTAGCTGAACCTTATAAGCTCACTCTACATGCATGTTAATTATATATAACTTAACGTAAATAGATACCTATGGAAGACACAAGGTTTCCTAAACAGAGAACCAGAACCATTAGTCCATTATTAAAGGGTTAATGTTTTAATTTCTGCAATGTGACAGCGTTTGTAAATCCTTTGTCTCATCCCACATTAACACTATAGAGAAAAACAAAGCCCCCCTCAACCCACCCACACCACAAATCCTCAACGGCTTCACACATTAAGGAGCGTGGAAGCCGTCACATTCTGGATAACAGCCACTGACTGCTCCACCTCTGTTGTGACCATTACTTCTCAAATGTAACGAGGACCATTTCGCACTCACATTTATTGATTCGGCAGATGCTTCTCTCAGTGCAAACAATACGCACGTAAAGCAACAGATGGGGAGGATCAGCACGTATATCAGCTAGTAAACCATGCATCCATCTTCCATCTATTCATCCTGGATGCATGCAAATTCCACACAGGAAGAGGTGGGATTTGAACCCCTAACCTTGAAGGTAGCAGGCGATGACAGCCATAGTGTCAAAATGTTGCCAAAACTTGCCATTCATAGCCGTTTGGCCTCTACACAGATGCGCCAAATACCTGCTGCAATTTGGCGGCGCGGTTAACGGGCGGAGCCTGGAGGAGGACGACACGCCGCTGCACGTGGCGGCGAGGAACGGCCTCCTGGAGCACACCGACTTGTACCTGCGGCACGGCGCCGCCGTGGACCGGCAGAACGACCAGGGCCAGACGCCGCTGATCGCGGCCTGTGCGGAGCCACAGACGGCCGAGGACCTGCAGCGCTACCACCGCGTCTGCCAGCTGCTGGTCCGCGAAGGGGCCAACGTGCGCGCGGAGGACGGCGACAACCAGACGCCGCTGCACATGGCCTGCAAGAACGTCAACGCCGACACGGTCGAGCTGCTGCTGCAGCAGGGCGCCAGCGTCAACAACATGTGCTACAGCGGCGACGCGCCCATGCACAACGTGCTGAAGGCCGTGGCCTACAAGGCCGCCACTCACCACCCCGAGCGCATCGTCCGCGGCCTGCTCAACCACGGCTCCACCCGCGTCTGGCCAGGGGCGCTGCCTAAGGTATGGCCAGGAGGGGGCGCCACAACGTGGAAGGATAAGGGCAAAAAAGACCATTTTCCCCATATCAATACACCACGCAGTTCAGAAAAGGAAAGCGTATATACATACACTTCTGTTAATTTTCCCTACTCCCTCTTCCTTCAAAGAAATTGCCCGACTCCTAATTAGGCAGTGTTAATAAGAAATTAATTAGCCGTAATTGCTGATTCTCCCGCGGATCCCTCCAAGGTGGGGGGGAGGGGGGCTCTGCTCAGCTGTCTCATGCCTTCCCTAGGACACCCCTGAGCTCCCAGATTTAAATGGGGGCTTTCATGGTTCCAGTGTTTCGATCCTCCAGCCTGCAGAACACAGGAGCAGTGTGGCCAGATTTAGCCTTCGATTACCAAAAAAAAAAAAAACGCTGCATTTCCAACTTAAAACACTGACTGAGATGGGAATCCACACTTAATAAGGCCCCTGTGGGCATCAGTCAATCTGGGTATTTGCTAAATTGGTTCTTCACAGAGTTCTGCAACATAGTGCTAGATAAGAAGTTGGAAGATTAATAGATGGTTCTTTGAACAGTAAGATTATGGTTAAGGATCTAGAGCCATGGAACTTCTGTTTACATACTTATTAGAACATAAAATTTAGGGGAATCAATCCAGCTAGATTAGCCACAAAGACTTGAGATTCTTCCTCACTGCCGAATGTCACTCAGAGGAACCTGGTCTCTGTCTTCTCCAGTTGTTAAAACACTGCTGTAAATCGCCTCGCACCATGGAGGTCATCCTGAACGCTTATGACCGCCTCAAAATCACGGACACCTGGTGGGAGGCTGTCCCCCATGAGGTCTTCCAGGTGAGTCCTCACGGTTCTCAGCACGTCTGCTGCTTCCACGTCGCATCTGACAGAATACTCAGCGGAGCAAGAAGGTGGTTCTCGACCTCAGAAAGGCTAAGCAGAGAACCAACAGAGGGCTGCATGTAGCAGACAGGGTTCTCCTACGTAACGCACCAGTCACCAATGCATGCCAACCTCTTCGCAGGAGAACAGGGGCTTCTACGAGTCCCTGTTTGCCCTGACCCAGATGCCGCGCTCACTGCAACACCTGGCGCGCTGCAAGATTCGGAGTCTCCTAGAGGGCCGCGTGCCCCGCGTCGTGCCCAAGCTGGGCCTGCCCCCCTTCTTACAGAAATACCTTCTCCTGGAGTTCCGGGACTACGTCCACTGAGGGGGGAGGAGGACTGGATGAGTGTCCCGTCTCTGAGGAACCCCTGGAACACCAATTTGGTCCTCAAGGCTGACAACCTTCAGAACCCAGTGAGCACTAGACTTGCAGAATAATATGGAATATAATCTTAGATATGTACTTTTTAGAATTTAAAGAATACCCTTGCACTGATTGTATAGCATTTTTAAATATATTTCAACCGGTTTTTAAACAATCGTTGATCTTAATGCTTTAGATTGCAAAAAACCAAACAAAATGTTATTTTGTGTAGCCAAAGCACAAAAATGTGTTTTGTTTATTTATTTTGTTAGGTGGATATACGATGTATGTTTCCCGTAAAGCATTGGCGAGGTCAGCAATAGATCTTCGTGTATTGACTGACAACAACTAATCGTCCACAAGAGGGCGGCCTAACCTCGGAAGTGCCATAGACATTCAAGTAGGATCTTGTGTTTTGGTGCAGGTTTAGAAGAAACTTTCTGCATATTTTCCGGAAAACTTCAACAAATTTAAATAAAGTACGGAAAAGCAATACATTCTTCTTCGAATCAAAAAATGTAAGCATGTATACAAGCACAAGAACGTATGACGGCCGCAGACCTCATCACGGATTTTTTTTTCGAAATGGTTGGATATGGTAAAATAATAGAATTGACACGTGAGTATCCAGTAATTTTTAAGTCGAGAATTTACACAAAGGAAGTCCATGACATGAAAGCTTTTTTTACGGAGGATAAGCGTATAACATAACGAATTCGTTTACCAATCTCGTATTGGTTAATACAGTGTACTGACAGCACCTAGATTTTAAATATAAACTTCTCTGTGACATATCCCTGTTGTATAAAGTATAAATTTGATGGCTTACATTTTGTATTTTCATACAACAGTATCATTGCTTCGTGAAGGCAAACATTTTCTGAACTTTTAATAAAGATTCCGCATATACGTATTTTACAAGAGGAGTTTATTCGCAATTGTGTAGTTTAATACACAAACACCGCGGTGTTTGTGTGTTTTCTTGTTGTAGCAAAATGCTGCAAATTATTAACCGCTCATAAAACTTTTCCCTCAATGTCAATACATTTGATTTAAGAAACGCATTTCCTAATATTCTATTCCATCATAAAATTTTGTAATTGTGCTGAATTAAATGCACTTGTTGGCTTTTATAGGATTCTGTGTCACACTGTACTTATTATGCATATTATTATCATTCCATTTATTTATTATTTTTTATTTTATATTATAATTTTATTAGGCAGTGACAAGCACAACAATATAACGCGAAAGGACCACACTGAATACAACTTACCCTAATTACGTAATTTAATACAAAAAGTTCATATACTCCAAAATGTATAAATTGAACGTGTTAAAATTTTCTAATCATAAAATTTTTACACTCCTTAAAGCTTGAATGTGCACAAAACTATCTAGCATGCATATTCGTGTATTTGATATATTAATATATTTCAGTTACCAAAGCTGAAACTGAGTATATATTTCTAAACAATCTCACTAATGACATAATTAATTAAATCATTAGCGGCACTGTGTTATCGCACGTCAGCGCAATTATAACCGCACTAGAACGTCAAAGATAAGTCGCGTTTTCCTTCATCAAACACCGCAAACACAGTAACTGACAGATCTCCAACAGTAATTTACGCAAATGCGTTTAAATGGCAATAAATAGCAGATATCTGTGCCGCTTCCCAAGAAGCTGGGATGGAGATTGTGACAACCTGTAACTTGTATGGCGCATTTTACGGAACAATAACTGATCAAAATACGCAATGAATGTCAGGGAAACTTGCGAGCTGTCTGCCGGGAGTCCTGCTTGAAAGGAAGGCATACGTGCTTCTTGTGGAATCGTGAGGCGTTGCTACGTCTCTCTCTCTCTCTTATTATGATTATCTGGTGTCGAGAAGAGGCCTGCGTGTGGACAATTACCATGAAAGGCCAAATGATTGGAGAGAGTGGTGGGCCGGCGACGGAGTGTTGTGACACGGGGACAATGCGCCGGCTCGGGTAATGAACCTGTCAGTGCTCTCTAACACCCTCTCGAGAAGCGAGCGCACGCCGGAGCCGGGACCCGCGCAGGCCGCCGCTTACAGTAGCCGCCCGGCCGCAGTATCGGGCAGGTGAGGAGAGACGCGGCGCGGCGATAATTAGCGCGCTAAACGGGGCGCTTTACAGCGCCAACGCGCTGTCAAGGCGCAGATCTTTTCGGCCACCTGTAATAAATTCCTACCAGCGGAGCTATACACAAACTGCCACTCAATAAAAATTCTAATAAAAATATACGATATAAAAATATAACTTACGAAATAAATTTCACATAAAGGTGCATTTTCAGCACATATTTAAAAAAAATTGAAAATTAAAGCTGTCGACGGTTTTAAACTGCTTCATACTTAGACTGAGACGTAATATTAGCTAATAATGAAGAATTGCAAACATGTCAAACAGACAAGCATTCCTCCCGCGCTCATCTAAAACGTCTTACACCAAACGCCCGCGTGCCCTGCTCCCGCAACAAGCCACCAAAGATACACACTTAACCGCGAAAGGAAAGAATGTCAGGTTATATTTAGGCCCACAAGCCCCAGCCCATGTGTCACTGCGCCTGCTAATATGGATTAATCTAAAGCCACTAATCTAATAACAGTACTTTTATTATTACTACAGCTAGTAATGCTGCGTATCTAAATTATGCCTTTTCACATTTAAAATAGCCTTTAAAAAAGGAAATACAAGAATAATAAATGTATTAATCAATTTCGCAATTATATTTGAAATAACTCCAAAATATAAAAGTATACAAACATCGTTATATTAGGAAAGAATTCTAAAATGTAATTTTACAACTATTGCAATTCATTATTATATAGGCCTATTCTGAATTTCATCTTTTTCTTCGTACAGATAATTATTTTTTCTAAATACAATTTTTTTTTACCTAAGTACTAATTACTTTACTTTCGAATGTTCCTAAATATATACCCCTTTAAAACTACATAATCGTTTTACAAATATATATATCGTTTAAAAAAGTGGTCAGTCTCGTAAAGTATTTGGAACAATGCGCACAATTTATATGATATTTTGATGGATTTAAATACAAATCAAACATCAAGCACAGTACCCGAAACGACCAACTTAAAGTTAGTTTTCTTCATTAAATAAACGTATACGACACACTCGCGCACTACGCCAGAAAAGTTTGATCTAAATTCTTTTAAATCAAGGATGTGCTGTAGGGGTGTCTGATTGTAGCCCACACTTAAAGTCCACTTAAAGAGAGCGGAGAAGGAAGCTGTCTGGTTTCAATAGATCAAAGAGAGGTAATGGTGAATGGAGTCATTTGCAATTATAAGAATAATTAGCATCCCTGGTCCTACATTGCTAATCAGAGTCGGAGGTGACATGTTTATGTCTTCATGCAATCAGACGGGCAGTTGGAGTGCTCGCGCCCCCAGGACTCAATAGGAGCTAATCACCATCAGTACGAAATGCCATTTAAACGGTAAAATAATTCTAAATGAAATTAACAATCGAGAAAAAAATATCCAGAAAAAAAGATTGCCGGGATTAAACAATAAGAATGCATGGCCGTCATTTTATATGGACACATACGGATAAACACCTTATGACGAGATTTTAAATTGGATACACTCAATGTTTTATAGGCCCAACATGCAAACAAGGCGATAAACGGTAATCTAATGGTCAATGTTTATTCTTTATTTGCAATTTTGGCTACAGATGGATGCATAAATACTTTAATAATTATTTTCATGAGTACGATTAAAGTAAATTTAGGAACCCGCAATATCGTAGGGAATGTTTGATAAAATTACAGTATGCTACTATTAAAATCTTACGAGTGTCACCGTATACGGTTGTGGGAAAGCCAAGTCTTTGTACTGTTATAACATTTACTTTCTAAATCTGGAACTGCGGCCCATTTTAGTTTGTAGTTGACCCTCTCATTCAAGTCCCTCATTCACCCCCATTCTTCAGACAATATTTCCCTCCGGGGGATAATTATCTTTGCACTTCTCCGAGGCCAAATACATTGTGTTCGTCCCGAAGAAAAGGTTCTCTTTTAGACAAGTCGGAGAGAAACATCTGTCTCACCTCCTCCCTGACTCCGGTGCCATAAGTCCCTACATTTTAACAATGGCACCCTTGTTTTATGTGGCTTCCCTGAATCCAAAGTAATTACTTATCATCAATCAAAATTAATAATAGTTGATTTGGCTGGTGTGGTCAACGATTAGGGAAGGGGAAGGTTGTAAACCTTCTCACAGCGCTCCCAGTCACTGTCGAGCAGGCTTAAGGGGGGTTCGGGCCCTCTGTCTATTGGTATCCACTGGGAAACTACCGCCTCTCGTGATAGCCAAAAAGTCAGGAGCTGAATAAGGAAATGAAGCGTAATTTGAGGAAGATGGATGAGTCCGGAGGGCTACACCCCCTCCCGTCGCCTTTTCTATTGCAGATGATGAGCCTGGCGAGTATGCGTGCGTGTGTGTGTGTGTGTGCGTGCGTGTGACAAACAGAGAGAGAAACCGAGTGAGAGGGAAGCGAATGAGCGGCAGGTCGCAGTCAGCGAATTGGCTTAGTAGGGAGCGGACGGAGTCACGGCGCTCGGTATCACCGTCAGCCGCAAATCCCCAGGATACCAGCGATCGGCTAAGGAGTACACACATTCCGCTGTAAGCGGGAACCCAGGGATTTCCCGGCTTAAAAGCGAGGAGTACTTTTAGAACATAAAGCGATATTTGGCTCTCAACCAGAATGCAGAGACCAAGCGGCCAAGGTACGGCGTTTTCCATTGATTCCTTAATTGGGACTCCTCAGCCGCGGCCGGGGCACCTGCTCTACACGGGCTACCCGATGTTTATGCCGTACAGACCACTGGTAATCCCCCAAGCCCTGTCTCATTCGCCCCTACAGTCGGGCATCCCGCCGCTGGCCCCTTTGGCTTCATTTGCCGGACGACTAACCAACACATTCTGCGCCAGCCTGGGACAGGGGATGCCTTCCATGGTCGCCCTCACCACCACACTCCCCAGCTTCTCCGACCCGCAGGATAGTTTCTACCCACCGCAAGAGATTCCGGGACCCCGGCTGAGCGCGGATCCGGCGATAAGGAGACAGGAGAGCCCGCACTCGGAGGATTTGCCTGTACGGGACAAGGGCTCAGAACTACTCAACTTCTCGGAAACTTTTCAGACCATCACAGGTGAGGTGCATCAAATGCAGCACTTCCCGCAAGATCTCTGTAAGGAAAACGACAAAAACTTGTTGCCACGTGCACGTAAATAAATATGCCAACAAACTGATTGCTAAATTAGCCTAAATAAATTACAGGCTTAATAAATATATATAATATTAATATATTCTGAGAAAATCTCTCTTTTCAAAGTTCATAACTATGTAGTGTTTTTTTTCCCTAAAACGTTTTATTTTTCCTAACAGTTCCATGAAACGACATTTTTTAAAATGTTAGAATTCTAAAGATTAAATAAATGCTAATTGCTAACTTTAGAAGTAGACTGTACAGAATGGCTCTCTGACAATCGAACAGGATATACATACATATCATGTATTGGATCTGAGGTAATAAAAGATTCATGGAGATAGAAAGTATAGCTCATAATATCTACAAAAATCAACACTGGTCCACTTTTTCCAGGAAAAAAATAGCTGTCGCTAAATACGTATTAGTGAATTAAATAAAATTAGTAAAACATGCCATATAACTACGTTATATGTTTTATTATTATTATTATTAGTATTATTATTATTATTATTGATACAAAGTGCACCATTAACATGCGCTAGGATATGCCTTGTGACAGGTTACAGTACAACACACCTTACAAAGGTAACAATGAAATAGCGCGTAGGGATTCTGTCTCAAATTGCATTTTCCAAATTAAGCGAATATCATTTTAATGTTGCATACAATATACCAGTTTAATTACAAGCACACGAATGACTGCAATGCAAACAACTAAAAAGTAGTATTACATATTCTGTATCCTTTATAAACAGAATTTAATTCAAGCCACAATATCCTTTAAATCACAATATCTTGAGTCCTACATTAATATGAAAAAAACTGAGACTGTTTGGTATTTTTAATCATTAGCTGCAATAAAAAATCACCACCGTGTGCACTGTACTGTACTGTACTGCGTGTAATAATATACGTGTTCAGGTGAGTCGCTTGAATGTATTTAAGGGCTAAAACGACGTGTTCTCTTGTGGCCTTTGTTGCTGCTCAGGAGAAACCAAACTCTACAGTTCGGACGATGAGAAACTGGACCTCAAATCGACGGAGACCCCTTGCAGCGACAGGGAGGACGACAGCTCCGCGGACAGCGAGAACGAGAGTTTCTCGGACAGCAACAACTGCGGCTCGCTGTCGCAAAAGAACAAACTCAAGGCCGGATCACAGGAGCCGCTACCGCCGGGAAGTTCGGCTGGAAAGAGCCGGCGGAGACGAACCGCTTTTACCAGCGAGCAATTGCTGGAACTGGAGAAAGAGTTCCACTGTAAAAAGTACCTCTCGTTGACTGAGCGCTCACAGATAGCACACGCACTTAAGCTCAGCGAGGTCCAGGTCAAGATCTGGTTCCAGAACCGACGGGCCAAATGGAAACGGATTAAAGCCGGCAACGTCAACAACAGATCGGGGGAGCCAGTAAGGAACCCAAAAATCGTGGTCCCCATCCCCGTGCACGTCAACAGATTTGCCGTCAGGAGTCAACATCAGCAGATAGAACAAGGGAGCAGGCCGTGAGGGATCGGAGTGCCGGTGCAACTGTGTGCGCTTCTTACACAGACACTGGCAAATAAGCGACTTTATCCGGACTTGCATGACGCGTAGAGCGGGATTTTTGCAAGAGAGACAGACAGACACGTGGTTATTTAAAACGGACATTGCATCCTTCTGCTGCAGTATGTGTTAAAATTGATAGGCCTATTACGGTTATTTTCAAGGTGCTAATTATGATAGGAAATCCCATAATAACGGAAGACTGACATGGTATATGGAAAAGGTTGTCATTGTTAAATTTGATTACTTAATATCACGAATCAATTTACCTGGTTTGATTTGGGAATATGTACACGCCTCTTTATTTATTATTTTGTAAATATGTAAATATTAACTGTGTCAGAGCGACACGAAGTGCACTATTAAATAAGATTGAATACAATTCTTTTTTAAGAAAAATATTTATATGTTATAGTGTGGTATACCGAGTACGTAAGTTTGCTGCATGTTTGCTTATCGGCCCCACTTGTTGAAACCGAGTTACACTTTATGTTGTTAAAAAAATTCCCATCGTTTCAGTTGAGCCCAACAATCTGCATGTTCCTTTCCAATGTTGGCGTTTAGGTACCGTAGAAACTGTATTCGACAGATGTTTGTGAAAAATAAATTGTGACGGAAATAAATAATCTAAGCCAGCTATGTCACTTTCATACTGTGATAAAATAATTTGCCGGCCCGTTTGAAAAAGATTTATATAGTCTATCTGTAAATATTTGATCTCAATAAATTAATTCATGTCAAAATTACTAATTCAGTAGTTCATATTGTGACGTGGGTACGACACTTGAAATGCTGTTAGATAATTTAAAGATGATTTTGATTAACTGGTTCAAGGATTAGGGTTTGCTGATACCATGTCTTAGCTGGGATTTTAAAAATCTAATGGGAATACGGGTCAATTGTGTGTGTGTGTGTGTGTGTGTGTGTTGGGGGGGGGGGGGGCAGATTTACTGAACTTTTACGAAACTAATTACCGGAGAGGCCTACTCTTTTTGCATTATGCCCAGGTTCCAAATATTCTGTTATTTACTGCAAAATGAGGGGATTAAGGACATTTAGTTTTTAAGGCTGCTGTTCCTCTGCATAAGTGTCGAAGCCGTCTCGTGAAAGCTATTTTTCCAGTGAGAAAATATAACCATACATTTTTAAATTTAGGAGAGGACCTCGACTGCATTTCTTACAAAAGTGGGAAATTGTGCGTCGCAAATTAGAAGCTAAATGAGTCAAACGCGTAACCGCCATCTCGGGTAAAGGCCTTATGTATATTATAAAACGTTAACTGGCGTGATTCTTCGGCCAGATATGCTCCATGAATGTACTTAAGTGAGCCACTTATTCACTGGAAGGTGAGCGTGCGCTATAACGGCGGCGGCGTGCTGGCGACTGCAGAGGCGCACGTGCAAGGGGGCCGATTGTGGCGTCATTTGCACTGGTGAGTTTCCACCTTTTGCTTGGGATTTTGAGGTTTCCGTTAACAGATAAGCACCCCAAATGTAGGCCTACCTTTCCCAAGGAAACCAAGAAAACACTTAAACCAGTACTATCTCACAGGTATTTTAAATGTGTATATATATAGTATATATATATATTTTTTCATTAACTTCTTCAACTTTTTATCCCCAAGTAAAAGCAAATGCACTTTCTCCAAGTCTAACGTAAATCTGTGCGCCAGAAATGTAGCCCAGGACAGACGGTCTTTTCCTTTTAAGTGAAAACCGGCGTGTTTAAGCTGGAAGCCGTGAATTAAGCCGCTATTTATCCGGTCTTACCTAAGCCTGTTTGGAATTAAAACGTCTCGCTTTGCGGCTCAATGGCCGTCCGGGGAGCGTCCCTCTGTCACGTGACCTACGGGACAGGTAAAACGCTCTTTCCTTATTGCGCACTTCCATTGATTTTTCAATTTAGAAACGTGCTAAGAAGTTAATAGGATTTATGTGCAGGCGGAACTTAATGATGGCCTAATTTGAATGCTTAATTGGTATGATTATGTTTATCATAATAGTAAATGACAATTTCTCTTTCCATTCAGTTGGGACTCTCGCTGCGTTTGGAGAAAGGCTTAAGATAACAATGCGGAGCCGAAGTCAGGAAGCCGGGACATCCCAAACACGCACCCGGCCGAGTTCCGGTCGCAGTGCCGCTGTCACGGACAGCAGTCGCCGCCTTCTCTAAGCGATTGCGTTGGAAGAATGCCCCGTTATACTAGCACGGAAATCCTTGCTGCAAATATTCCCCTTAGCTAAACATTTTCTATGGGACATTAAGTCCAAAGTAAAACACCGGCATAGCATTACAATGGGCTAATAATTGTGTCACCCCCTGAAATGGCATTTTCTTTTACAATAACATTGTGAAATAAGGAAGCTCATTGTCTAAATTTCAGGAATAACACTTGTCATTTCCTAAGGGCACACATGCCACTTTTTGTTTTAAAAATTGCATAAGCATTTAATATGGAAACAAATACTACTTTCCAAGTTTCTCTGAGTTTCACAGTTTACAGGAACACATACTGTATTTATGACGAACGCGACTAATGTGAATCTTTGATCTTCTTTATTCGCCGTGCACGTGTTCTCAGTAGCTGAGACCTGTGCAGTCCCTTCTGTCTTAGCATTGCACATGAATACGCTAAGCCAGTGTGTAACCACTGCCCCGCAAATACGTCTTACAGTCTGGCAGACCTCCTTCATACGTGATGGGGCCTGGAGAGGAGGATTCACAAGTAGTTGAACGGCTTCCAATCAAAACTTCCCTTCCTTTGAATAGACGATTTACATAATGGTCGGAGACACTCTCATGTTCATGCTTTGGCCGAGAGCCACTGCCAAGTTCCAGTAAAAACTTTTCATGAAAGCCCGACCTCCTTAGAAGTTCAAACGTAACTGGATCTCACGGCCAGCCGTTCACCACAGATCCACGACCACGTTGCTCCAACATGGACTTTCGTGGGTAACTACTGGACTGGTAATTTCACTCTGGTTGTTCCCTGCTTGCCTACCTCTTCCCTGCATTGACTTGGTGTAAACACTCATTTATTTTGGCTACCTGCAATATAGAAATAGCAAGATTTCCCAAAATCTCCCACAAGACAGACAAAAGGAAGGTTGCCTATTAAACAACCGGGACATTCGCAGGGGGAAGATGAGAGATTTGTGTTAATGAGAGCTGCAGTCATTTGTCTCTCTTTAGGAGCCCAGGATTCCTTAAGGTGGAGTGATGGATCCCCATTAGAGTGGTCATATCCAGCACTTCGTAATGAACTTCACAATCAATCACCAGTCAAGGGGAGGAGCCATTGACGTGTGAGTGTGCTTGTGTGTGTGTCCATGCCCCTAGGCATGTTTAGCTCACAGCCTCAGTAACACAAGGCAAAGGTAGCTTCCTATAGGTCAGAAGCTATTTTAAACTTACTCTTTATCTCAGCTTAAGTGTTGGCTATGAGCTGTACTTTGGTTACACTGCCCTGAGAGTGCCTTCAGAAGCTGGACCACCTGATCATAATCATCCACGTCCTGCTGCTTTGTCCCCAAAGACGGCAACATACCATATGACACCATTGTATTTATCACACATAGCTTTGAAAATGTTATTTTCATGGTGCATTAGCTGCTGGTTCGGTGCTGTTTTGCTTAGACTTACTAAACAATGCAACACTGCAATACTCCACTATGCTAAGTGAAAATTTGTTTGACTGACTGACTGAGGTGGTACTAAGAAAGGCGAATTGTGGTCTAAAGGCAGGATTATGGTTAATGAGCTGATGTTTGAACATAAAGATAGCAGGTCCTGGGCGGCACGGTGAATCAGCGTTTAGCTTTGTTAGTGTAGAGTTTGCACGTTGTCCCCATGTTGTGGGAGAAACGACACACCTTAAGCGAATTATTGTCTCTATATGACCTGTATGAGTATGATTGTGTTTGTGCCCTGTCATGGACTGGTGTCCCGGCCAGGGTGTACCCCAGCCATGCGTCCTGTGACACCTGGGACAGACTCCAGGCCTCCTGTGACCTCCTGTGATATTCTAAGTGGTTAGAATATGGATGGATAAGGTTCAGATGCCTGCAGTTGCCCTGTGATGGTGCAGATATTTGCCTGAATCATATTGCTCTATTCAGGCTAACACAGTAGTGTTTAGTTGTTTAAGCCAACACGACTGCTAACTGCTCGCGTCATTTCGATTAACAGCAACCGCACAGAATTATGAATAAATCTGGATTACCTCCGTACGCGAAAAACCCACAGTTTATTCCGTACTCTATGCATAAAATCACAGATGTTTGCAATCACAGATGTTTTTATTTATTTTTTAAAACGTGGAATTTTATTGTTGATAGAATATAATTAAAACCGCAAAATCTAGACGGGAACAAATTGCAACAGAGATTCAGTTAGTCATATAGATGTTTCTAATGTGTTTAAATTCGTCCGCGGACAAAAAGGAGACATTAGTTAAAATCTCACCCGTTTGCAAAAACCTCTTGCCTAAGTTGGTTATTAAAAATAATAATAGAAGACCTGCGGTAGCTGGGGTGACGGTGGGACCCGGCAAGGCAATATTACCCCACCAGCCTCGGCGGGCAGGAACTAGCCGTTTCCTACAGCTGTTGAAATAATGAGAATGTATTCCGTTGCCCACGTGCTAATGGAGAGGACGAAGTTAGCGTGGGAATGGGAAGGGTTATTGTGCAGATTCTGCACAAAGGTGCTGCCCTGAGCTCTGCGGTTTACTCTCGACATGCGCGCTGTCACTGCGGTACTCGTACGGTAGCCGGCTACCGTTCAGCCTTGGGAGGTTCAGCTGTTTCTAACAAAATTAAAAGCCCCCAGTTTATCAACAGACGGCACCAAGATGAAAACGTACGATTCACTTTTTAACCATTAAAGTTCACCAGTACTGTCCCAAGTGCCCGTTCTCAGCCTGCGTTTCTTTTCAGGATCTTCTCCGCTTTGGAGTATATTACATACGTTTTAAGTTATCCGCTGTTCCCAAGGTTCTGGTAAATTAATCCGTGCATGCTACATTTATTGATTTTTCTGGGACGAATTTTTTATTCATGTAGATTTAATAATCCGAACGACTATTATATTAAATGTAATTCAAACGTGAATACTTTATTACAATTATCACTCAAATATAGAACATCTGGTGGGGAAATGTACTTCTAATTGTGAAGTGGGGTGCTTTTCCTTATAACAATGGTGGTGAGGCAGGATCTAGTACAAATCTAATATAAGGAATCATGCCCTGTCTTCTCAAATAACGCCAGATGGAAGATCTTCAGACGAACATGATAATGTAATTCTCAAAGCAGATATTGCTCGATTGCATTTTGTTTGTACGGATTTTGATGAGCGTGGGACCACATCATCTGAATAACCATAATAATCAAACAGCCGTATCATATATTAAAGACTGTGCGGTTCCCAAGGCTTTTTCTGGGCCCACACGATCCAAGGCCTCCATCATTATCATACGCAGACCCCTTCCTCTTCCTGGGCTCCTTGGATTAAGCGCTAACTGGACACTGCATGGTGCTGACCGATGTCCCATGCGCCACACATCTGTCATCTGTGATTGACTTGGGATTCTCCCGTCCAGAGCCTTTGGCCGCAGTGTTCACGCCAGCAGCTGCGGGTTGCCCTCTTGATGTCCAGCTCCGCGGCCCCGCAGGACCGATCCATTTTCTGAAAGAGGACAATGTAGACGGAGCCGGACAGTGGGGTGTATCGGTCCCCTGGACGGTTTTGGGTATCAGGAGGAGGAGTAGGAGGCTAGCTGAACCGTGCCTCTATCTGACAAACCCAACTGGGCCTCTCCTGCTTTGAAGGACTTCCATCGCGCCATCTCATATCGGCGCGATCCGAGCAGCCTTTGAGGCAGATGTTTGCGATGTTGAGCTTGTGGACGCGCCGAGAAGCTCAGTGTTGTCATAACACAGAGATTGGGCTCTCGTAGATGAAGTCTGGCACCTATGAACCTTATCAGTTACAAATCACATTGTAATCATTCTTCAGATCCTGTGAATTGAAAAGTACCCTTTGTCCGCGTGTGATTGGCATCCGCAGGTCCTTGTTACGTATAAAAGCCATGGTTTGGCGAGACAGCGTTCCTATACATTTCTGTCTGCTTCCTCAGTGTATCATTTTCATATATTGTCCTGTTCTCCTCCTGTATGCATATTTAACATTTCAAAGCCGGAACAGGCCCAGTACTGTACATTTTTTCCTGCATAATCACTATCCAAATATTTTGATTTTCACATTTTCCCATAAACGGTCTTATTTCTGTTTCCTGCTTGTAAATTTTTTTGTCACCGAACTTTGATATGTATGAACTCGACTTCCTGATTATCTTCCCTTTTAACATAAAATTATTTTTTTTTTGTGAAGGCTTTGAAGGTCTGGCAGCTACGGTTGTGGAAGTGCAGTGGGATCTGCATCTGTTTAGAGAGGGGCCATGAATATTTACTTTCTCCTGCGGGGTGGGGGGGGGGGGGTAAATGCGCC
>JAODKM010000075.1:4046889-4061554 GCA_026780845.1 Petrocephalus sullivani
GGGGGTGGGGGTGGGGCGGGGGGGGGGGGGGGGGGGGGGGGGGGGGGGAGATGAGCTGAATGGGCAGAATCCGAGGGGTTCTGCAATCCCTCTGTTACAGCTCTGGTCACCAGTGATATTTAGGGGGGCGGAGCACAAAGGGGAGCATTCTTTGAAAAAAACATAAAATTTATAGAGGCCATATAAATAAAACACTGAATAGTAACAATACGGTAAAATAATAATAAAAAAAATTGATTTCAGCTTGATTTCAGCATCTCTTCCCACCCTCAGATGTCAGTGTCGCACGCTTAAATAGCATTTCTGGCAACTTTCTTGTGAGTTATACTGCTTGTTTTTAAGGCATCCCCGGTGCACAATTCAGTTAGAAGTTAGCCATCAGCCACACCCTTCTCTCACGCACCCACCCGAATTTTCCGCCCAGATGTGTAACCCAAGCTGAGGACAGGAAATGAGAAAACAGATGTTTCGACTTCGGCCTGTGCCGAGGTTCCCTGGTTTATAAGGAGCCCGGTTGTTGAGGTGGAACCATGCGAAAATGAGCCAAACTCTGCTCCCCAACCCCAACCAAAAGGTCCGACCCCCAGAAGTCAACCGGACTGGCATTAATGTACTATGCAAAGCCGTTAACGTCTAGTCACGGCAAAGGAAAACCAGGTCAACAGAAAACAGTAACAGCTCAACATTTCCAGGTTCGGTCCTGTTCTCCAGTGGCTTCCAAATATGCGAAAATCATCACCGCTAAAAACTTAAATGTGGGCCCCGGGACAGACAGCTGAACCAGTCAATCAGGCGACCCGAAAGTCCAGCCGCGACAGAAGGCCCGGTCCCTGGAAAGGTAGCGACGGAGTAGCAGAGTGTGTGAGGTCAAGGCAGTGGAGATGAGGGGCGGGGACAGCAGACAGAGCGCCGAAAGGACTGCACTGGACCGGCTCTCTGCAGGGAACAGGAGGGAAGTGAGGTCAACACGGCCCCGCAAGAGCACCTGAGTCCTCTAACCTCAGCGTGGCCATTCCAGGCATGCAGGCAGGCTGAGTGCAGCTCGCTCTTAATTTCAACATCAACACCTTCATTTACTTTTTCCATTTATTTTTTACTAGTGACCAAAGACCAGACCAATAGCTTCTCCTCAGCAGAGTTCCAATACAAGATCCCAGCTGGAAACTGGGCTGTAAAAAAGGGAGGGGTGGGCAGGGAGCCGGATTGCTGATGCAACACCAACCCTACAGATCGGGAGCTCTGGGGAAGCCTGCGGCCAATTATCCAGCAAGAACCGGACCCAGCGCCTGCACTGGGCCAGTGTGGTTTCTACAGGCCCCCTTGGACCCCACCCCACCAAACACTGCTATAAATAGATACGCCATACCCATTTTATTAACAACATGTTCAATTAACCTCCAAAGCTAGCCATCCGCAAAAACGAGCAAAATCACCCGCAACTCAGAATAAGCGCCATCAACAGCAGACAGAGACTGCGGGCTTCTTTAACTGGCCGCTAAAATCACTATTGCTATCCTTATGCAAGGAGGAGGAAGAGGGAATGATGATGGAGAAGGAAGACAGCAGAACACACGCGGGCCCCTTCACTTGAGCAAACACACTCATCCTGTCCAAGCGTCAGTGAACCAAAGCCCTGAGGCAGCTCAACGCCGCGCAGCCACCAAGCTGCTCGTGAAGCATATATGATATACATGGAGGCCCCTGTCAGTTACTCTCTGTGTTGACAGCATGTGTGATTCACATACTCACTACAATAGCACTATGCTGGGAATGGTCTGAAATCTGTAAGGGCAGCAGACAGATGGTGCACCAGTGTGTGTGTGTGTGTGTGTGGGGGGGGGGGGGCACTATCACAGCGTTCTTTCATAATACCCATGTCAAGCCCCAAAGGTCGGCCTTCACAGCCTTGGAAAGGGGTGGGGGGAGAGAGAACTGTGGTTCAGGACAGTAGGGAGATTTTTGGAGGTGAGGGCAGTAGCTTCCAAACTTCCCTTTCCCTGCAGGTGCTTCCCCTGCTATGGATGCGATGTTTTCCCCAAACCAAGGCTAAACGGCCCCTGCCCCTGCCAAGGAGAGGTAGATGAGAGGGTGGCACGTCCCCCGGGGGCTACAGCCGCCATCGCCAAGGACAGGAAGAGGCTGGGGATCCACACTTAAAACACGACGCGGTGGAAACGACCGACCCCTCAGCAAGCCGACGACCCGACCGGCGTATCTACCATGGCGCTGCGTAGATCCCGAATCGGGGACCAGAAAGTGGTCGCCTCAACTCCCCTTTTCCTTCGCGGGCTCCTGCAGAGAAAGCCAGGCTCATCTCCAGCGACGCAGCCAAAAGCATAAGGTCCGCGGAGCAACAAACCCGCACTAACCAGACAAAACCAGCTAGTTACAGCCACACCGCCCACCCACGCCGCTAATGTGACTGAGGGTTATTTGTGGCGACCGTCACAAAAGGAGTAAGAGGAGCTGATAATATAGCAGCGTGTGCAGAACATCCAGGCAACACTGGAATACATATAAAAATCAAACGAGGATGGATACTCTACGTTCTGAAACTAGGGCAAAAGAAAATGACTTAAATAGCACCTTTTTCCTTCGCTTGAGCAAATAATGTACAAATGCCGGATCGCTGCAATATCACACGGAGTCCAGCAGTCAAAACCACAGAAAGATACACAGCAGAAGCCCCGAGATATGTTGGGTTTGATGACAGCCATTCTACTCCCGCATTGTGAGACTGAGGAATGGAGATCACACACGGAAACAGGCAGTGCCTAAATCATTTCTTAGGCTGAACAATAGGCCAAGAACTCAAGACTCTTAATGGTACATAATTTAAGCTACTGGGTAATCAAACCAGTAAACCCATGGTGGGTTGGGGTTAGTAACCAACAAGCTCCCAGTCTAAAAGCCAGTGGACAAGCACTGAAGGACAACCAAAGAAACTTGTCTGGATAAACATGGCTGGTCCCGCTTTCCCACACCAGGCTCCAGTGGTCTGCTCCTTCCTCATAATCTCATTCCGGTCACTTGAGCAGACTTGTCTTCTGCTGGAAAACCTCATCGGCCATGTCACATGACCTAGAGCCAAATCCGGAAACCAACCATCTGGAAAGTGAAGATGCAGAGGAGGTGATCTTTCCAAGTATTGGTCTCTGCAGACTGTAGTAATGGGCGGGCCGAAAGCTTGACAGGTGCACCAAACATTTCGAGGGCATGCCAGAAGGTTAGTGGGCGTGTCCAAATGTTAGTGGGCGTGTCCAAATGTTAGTGGGCGTGTCAAACGAAGTGAACAGAAAGAGCATGGTAAAGGGGATGGAAACAAGCATGCATTTTCACGATTCCTCAAAGTAAAGTGGCAAGCGTTAACAAGCTTAGGAAATGTCTTAAGCTATACGAACACCTTACGCAAAAGGTAGAAAGCCTTAAATACTATTTAATATTCTATGTGTAATTAGTTTTCCATTCACTCTGAAAATCTAATCACCAATATTGTGTATATTCACGGAGAGTAACAGTCCGGGGGGTGGGCAGGGGAGCCCAGGACTACTTGAACACTGACTTAGTATGAATTAGCTGGCAACTCCCAAGTGAAACCCCCCACCGACTCAGCAGGGGGCGTATAGTCAGCAGAGGGATGTCAAACTCAGATGACGGACAGCGTGACTGCAGCTGTCTTTCCTGAAGTCCTGGAGGAGGTCGAGCTGCCGGGAAGTCCAGGAAGGCAGCCTGAAAGGGTAACGTCTGGATCCGCGGCAGGCCGCTGAGCTAGGCAGCAACACACAGCTCGAGAAGCCGGACAAGCAAAACAACCAAATACTGGATCATTCCCAACGCTTCCAAAGGGAAACCATAAATCTTGTACGTTATAATTGACATCTTCGCTAATAGGAGTAGGGGCTAATCATTGGGGCCTCTTGGCTGAGTGTTTGATAGACCTGGCCCCAATGCAGCAAAATACGCCATAGTGGAACAACCCAGACGGGAAACCACGCTAAAAGAAAAACGGGGAAAAAAAAGCAGCCAGCCCAGCCCAAATGGTCAGTCTTTGCACTCCAACTTCTTCTGCAGAATAAAAGTCAGAGGATTAACTATCAAGATCCTTTGTGGCTGGACAGCATATTGGGACCTGGCAAATCGGAGAAGGCAGAGCTTGCAGGGGGACTGGCAGGGATGGGGGTCCTGGTGCCCAGCCAACCACAGCACTTTGTGGGCGGAGCAGCACGAAAAAGTGGTTTCGGTCTCATATCTTTCACTTGAGCCAACTTTACCACTTTTCTGTTTACGCGTACCCCTAATTACTCCACGGAATAACTGCCTGAAAAGGGTTCCGAAACCGTGAGGTTAGAGACACAGCCATGGGAAAATTAAAATTACATGTTAAAACTTTCAGAAATACGAATAATCCAATTATATGTCCACAAAAACCCAAACCTGGACAGCCCAAATCTATGCTGTTTTATATGACCTGAAACATGAAAATCTGCTAGAATACTCACATGTTAATTAGGGGCAATTAAGCAGGACACTTCAAAGCTCAGGGTAATGACTCCGGAACATTCCGCGGCAGTGTTCCGACGGAACGTTCCACGGGCAGGGGTTAGCAGGACCTCAAACGGATTGAAAATCCTTGGGATAGATAATAACATGGCTGTTTACTGGCAAAATGTCTAAATATATTTCCTATCCAGGGTGTGCATATACAAAACCCACCGTCACTGCGACTCCAAAGTGTCATAGCAACACCTAGACAACTCGACCGTCAGTGATGGCAGCCCCAGGGCTCTGACTAAGCACTCTACTGCTCTATACCAACTACTCGGGGGGGGGGGGGGGGCACAAACAGGCTACGTGGAAAGCATGACTTCCCCATTGCAATGCTGTAAGCTGGGGGCCTCAGCCATCGTCCCGGCTCCTTCCCCGCAAACATTTAACGGGCGACACCGCGCTCATTCCCGTCACGATACCGTGTTCTGGTCGGCATGGTGACCGATTTCCATGAGAACGGGCACTGCGCGACGGTGCTAGACTTCCCATTTTGTGAGAAATTAAACTGGGCTACTTCAGTATGCGGACATGCAACATCACGCGGTAAGGAAGCCAGTCACTAAGGATGACTAAACGGAGAGAAAACATGTAAACTCCTGCACCAAACTCAACGGCCTACTTCTCACCAATTTAATTCATCTTAAGAAACACCAGACTATTTTAAATTAGACCTCAACTAAATTAGAATTCAAACACGCACTACCGCTACAAGGCCTGACGACGTGCTTAGGCTCAAACTCAAGGTTTTTTATTTGGTGATTAAAGTCATTCTCCATCTAAGCTTTGCGGGAAGCCCAGACACTTTGATCAACGCGAACCTGACGGACTCTCCCGACTGAGCCAAAAGACAATCCTGAACATTAAAACCCTTCACGCTGGCAGGTAACAACAGGAGATTGCGAGAATCCCCTTCAGAGAGGGCTAGCGAACAGACGCATGATGCAGAAGACGGGGAAGGAGTGACAGGGTTATTAAGGGGACGCACAAGGCGGGCGCGGCGATGGGATCAGCAAAGCTCAGCGGATACCGGCACCAATTTGGTGGGCAAGGGGAGAGTAACAAGATGACAAGTACCTGAGAGGGAGAGTCAGACAGAATAAAAGTCAACAGGAATTAGCCTGCAACTGCACACACAGGGTCAAGACTTGGGGCAGGGTTACCAGGGCCAAAAAAACTGATTCATTTTGCATTAATGGAGAACTGGTGGTCCAGGTCAATACGACTATTCCTTATCACCCGACTCTCCCTCCTGTAACCATTCAATGACCTTCAAGATAACTTCTTTAGGAAGAGAGAGTGGAGGGACCCCCCCCCCCCCAAAGGGCCTTCCCATGTACTCTGAAAAGCAGTGCTACCCAGCATGCTATTTGATCTCATATTAACCTGCCCTACTCCTGAAGAGCATTCCAGTTGCCCCACCAGTCATAATTTCCCAGTTGGGTCACAATCTCCTCCCCTTCCTGGTCCAAAAAGTTCCGGGATGGGATTCAACGCTCCTGCTCCGTGGCTTGGCTTGAAATAAGCCTCACGAAAGAAAAAAAGACAGCTTGGATCTTTCCAAGGTCGAATAAATACTACATGGAAACTCTGAGGCGGCACGCCAGCGCGTCATTAAAATGTCCGCACGGTGGAGGCACGTTCCCGGGCAGCGTCGCTCATCTCCACGCTGCATTCCCCTCCGGGCTGCCGCACTCCAGACCGAATCACAAATCCACACTACTCAGCCACAAACGTGCCGCTCCGTTAGTGTCGGGAACCGCGACATCTACGAACTTATTGTGCCTGGCCGGATTCATTCTTCGGAAGGAAGTTGAAGTTGTGACCTCACTAAACAGCAGAATTTTAATACTGCGAGAGGGGGGGGCGGGGGAATTCTTACACCTTTTCGATGTCGGAACTGACTCAACGGTTTAGTAAGGTGCATGAAGTCAGGCACGTTTCCAGCGCGTTTCCAGAGAGCATTTGAGTCGTGAGCCGCGGCCGCTGGCTTGCCACGGGTGGTCGACGTGGGCAACGGAGTCCTCTCTTGCAGCTTCCCGCCCACGGCGCATTTCGCATGCTCCACGTCAGCTCTGCAAAGCCGGCGTCCGTCACAATGACGGGCGCGGTAGAATCCGCCGTTTCCGCGCGAGGAACGGCACGAGCTTCCAGCGCTGCTCCAAATGACTGGACCGTGAAAAATCAGTCGCCCCCCCTCCCGACATGGTGTTATAGTGTTTCGCCAACGCAAGGCTCAGCACGGTACGGCAGGACAGAGCTCTTCAATCCAATGGGGAAATTAGCTGTTGACAGGCTAAGCCTCCCCCCACCCACCTAAGGAACGCAAGAGGAGATCACCATGAAGCTGCCCCCGGCCCAAAGTGCACTGGTGCCCATGTCCACGACTGCAAGCCAGCTGGGGTGGAGGAAAGGGCCATCATCGCGATTTAACCTCACCTAGAAATTAAGACCTAGAGAGCCAAAGCACAAACTGCTCCATCAACTTATTATATGTCCTCAAAAGAAGCATCCAGGTCAAACACCACAGGGCGCAGAGGTACAAGTCCGTACCCACTGCAGAGGTCCAATACCGAGCAGCATCGCAGGCCTTGAATCTGCACCAGGCCAAGGTAGCAGGACTCTCAGCTTGGAGGATAAAAGGGAACGTGCTCGGGGCAGAACGTCACGCTCGATTGGTGCAAAAATCCCACCACTTTCACCCCACCCCACCGCACCCAGATCTGGACACGCTGTAAAAGATTAGTGCAGTTTACAAAGCTAAAAAACAATAAATGAAAGCAGCAGCATAAATACCTAACAACGCTTGGACAAGATGAAAGTCGAGGAGGGGGGGCTCGAGCGGTTTCATCAGCCAGATACGATCTCAGCGGGAAGAAAACACTTCGATGGCACCCAAAACCCCCAGACCCCATCGGCCAATAACAGCTCCACAACTGGCATCCTGCTGAGAGCCAAAACCACACCGGGCCGCAATCAGCTGGGACGGAACCCACGAAGGGGGGGCAGACCCGGTCCCACTGAATCCAATAACAGTTTATAAGTAGAAACGAATGATTCAATGCACCTGTATATTTAAGCTTGGACAGACATACTAGGTGTGTGTGTGTGTGAATATATCTGTGTGAGGAGTGATTCAGAAAACAGATTTCTGCACAGAGGAGAGATGCAGGCAGAGGAGAGATGCAGGCAAAGAAGGGCTTGATCGGGCAACAAGTGCAGAGAACACAGTGTTCAGGGGAGGGACAGAGAGTGGAGCTCAAGGGCCGAAACACACAGCTGGCAGTCTACGGTGTTTAATTAGTCTCAAAACCTGCAAACATAAAATCTAGGGGCGCATATGCGCTTGTGAGCTGAAAACCCATCCTCTCTACACGCCTGTGTCTCGCAGGACTGGCGCCGGACCGACCCGCCTGTGTACAGCCCTCGCTCGCTCCACAGGCTGAATTATTGAGACTTTGGAGGTGGGACAGTGGCTGATTTCTCCACTTCCTTGCTTGGTCACTCTGAATCCTACACGAGTGGGTTGAGGGGATGGCCTTTCTGTTCTAGCGCGCATACACAGCCACGGTTTGGCTTTTGAGCCTAGGTAAGCCCCACAGCGCATCAGCTGACTGCATTTCCTAGCAACGACCAATCAGCCGGCCCGCCCGGAGACTGCCCAGAGCAGGAAGTCACCTGCCGAAAGCTCCATGGCGCTGGAGCAGGTCTACACAAGAGCAGTCCGGGGTCTGAGCACTCCTGCAGATCCATCTCTGAAGCTCAACATGGACTTGGACATTCATACATGCACTTACAGTACTGGCACACCACGCCAAGACGAGAACACGGAAGATGGTCCAACTGGGAAGGGTGCGGCTAATCTATTCAACTTCTACTGTGACCTGGGAAAGGATCCAACCTGAAAACCTTCACATCCCCTTCCAAAGAACGGACGCTGCCCCAAAACACAAGCACTTTGCCCAGGTTATGAGTCCAGAACAAGAAACAGCTACTGGGGCAGGCGTGGATGCAAGAAATCCAGGAGGCAGGATCCGCTCAGTTCTGCTTTGTCCTTGAAATCGAGAAGCTTTCACTGGCCCCCAGGCATCGATTCTACCAGTTTTCCCCTCTTTTTAGAAGCATCCTATACAGGGGAATAAAAAGTGCCCTGGCCCTTTTCATGAAGGGAAATGATTGGCCGGAGAAGTGGGTGTGGTCTCAGAAGGTCCTTCATAGAAAGGATGACTAACACTTCCGGCTAGGAGAGACACACTGGGTCAGCCTTCGACTTAACAAGGGTGCAATCAGCCCCGATGCAAAAAGAAGCCTCTCCACCCAGGCAACAGCTGTGTTCCTCCAGGGGGGATGGGGGGGGGGGTACTGAAGTTAGCAACAGTGTTTCCCAGGGCAGGGAGGGCTGGGCTGGCCTCCTCCAAGCGCGGACATCGGGCTCGGGGCGGTCGACAAAGCCACCTCAGCAGACACACGCGGCAGAAGGAAATCAATCAGCGCAGGAGGACGATGGGATGGGGGCAGGGGGCGGGGCTTAGGCGTTCGCGAAGCCCAGAGCAAAAGGAGTCCGACGGAGGCGCCTGATATTAATCAAAACTGCAAGGGGCCCGGCGGAGGAGCCGGCCGCAGGACAAGCAGAGGAAGAGCATGCATAACCACTGCCCAGGACGGGGGGGATTAACAGCACGCGGTCATATCGCACTTCCTAGACAAGCACCACCGACACCAATGGATGCTCTAGCAGCCCGAGGGTGGGGTGGAGGAGAAATATTCCACTACCAGGTCAGAGCTTCAAAATAAAACGGGACAAGCCGTGAATAATGCAGCAGCGTGTACACAAAGGGGCAAAGCGAGAGGCGAGAGGGAAGCGGCGAGCTCACTGCACACCTGTGCGTATCCGAGAGGTCCATGCACACAGGTGTGGCCAATCACTCCCTGAGAACACTAATGGTTACCCTATTAACGGATAATAAGCTTCAAGTGATGCAGAGGTGCAAAGAGTGATATTTAGCGGCTGAACAATTTACGCAAGCGGATGGCGCCTTTTCAATCGTAAACAGGAAGGGTAATCCTTCGCAGACAGGCCTGACGGGGGGAGCGGTGCTCAGCATCTGGAATATGCTGTAAGCCAGATGGTTTACAGCAGGCTTTACAGTAGCAGGGCTGTAGGTGACAGAGTGACCCAATCCAAGGCGCTCGCATCCATAAGGGCGGGGGGGTTTGGGATCAGGTGAAGCATCAGAAATGGGACCCTAAGCAGCGGCAGCCGACATACAGGACGAGTCTGATAATCACACACCTGTGACCGTGTTATATTCATGCCCCGAGTAGCCAGCCCTGAGATGCAGGCCAAATCAGGGCCACACTGATCACAGCACGCAGGCACAAACCAATCCCTTAAAAAATATCGTGAGCCTGGTCACAGTAAATGTTTTAAAGCGGCGAAGATATGCTTCCTGATCTAGACATTAGGTCACACTATCGGCATTTTACACACCAATAAGGCTGGCACAAAAAACTAATAATAAAAAAAATTATTCAAAGATGCGGCCTCGTTTACACCAGGCACACAGACTGATCTTCTAGACAGACGCAGTACTCTGCATGCCTTTTGATACACAGCGACGTTACAAAAGGCTTTGACAAGTAAATTGCGAGCTTGAGAGAAATCAAATTCAATCCACATCTCAGAAACCGGCATTAAATTCCAACACAATGTGGAAAAGGACACAGCTTTCACTTGTGAGGCACTGACGTTGCGGTATGTTCCGGCAAAAATCTACCACTGCTTCACTGCAGTCCGGCTGTCGTGTCTAATCCCTCACCTCGAAGTGACGTGCGGAAGGTTTGACGCTTGGTTATTACGCAAAAAAAATTTTAAAAGAATAAATGTCCTGCAGAAAGATGAGCTTGTTTTCCAAGCAAACAGAAGGGCACTTGTGAACATTAATAGTTAGAGTATATCTGGAACATTCCATTGAACAGAGTCGCACGTTTATACACTATTTTGTCGTGTATATTTGTATTTCTGGATGTCACCGTGGAAACCCACAAAAACACCTAAGTAGGTGGTGAAATACATTCGCAGAGCTTCCAAAACAAATACACCACAAATAAATTTAGTTATGACTAAAGAACGCGAATGGGATGTTGCTGAAGTCGAAAGCTTGTTAACTTAAAGGGGTCAAGGGTGAAAGGTCACAAGTGCAAAACAGGAGAAAACGGTAATTACGTGCAAATTGCAGAGTCCTCAGATGACGCCGGTCGGCTGGACAGGGATAAAGAGGGAATCACTGTGCGAATGTACGCCGGGGGGCAACTGGTGCACACAAAGGCCAATCATTGGAGAGAATCTGGGGCAGAAACTCCAGTGACAGCCATCGGCAGAAACATCGGCGTGGCCCTCTGAAGGACACTGCCGTGGGACCAGCATGCAGATCGGAAGAGCAGCCAGCAGCTCAACAAGCACAGCACTGCACCAACACCCCATGGTCATGGGTTTGAGTCCCAGGGACCACACATATACTATAAGTCGTTTTAAATAAAACTGGCAAAGTGGCTTCCCTTCCATAGCAGATAATGTGTTAGGGATGATTATGAAGCCACTGTGTTCAGTGTAAATTGCAGTAGTCAGTTAGCATGATGCCAACTGCCTGGGACAACGACGACCGCGGACATCAGTTTACGGAATTGCACGTAGGAGATACGGCAGACCGCCCCATGAGATTGTCCATCACAGTCTTCATCTGAGATCAACAGTCGGTATACATTTCTGTCAGGGATCGGTTTCAGTACCCCGACTGCTTCAGTGGACTGGAATCTTTTTACGTTCGTTTTGCTGAAAGTCAAAATCTCTAGCTAACACACCCAGCTTGGAAACAGAAGCAGGGACTGCATAAGTGCTGGAGTCCAAAGTGAACATCTCTCACCAAACCAAAGGTGGCAGAACCCTCAGTACAAGGAATTTCGGGAGGCTAACCTAACACGCATCGGGGGAGACCACAAAATCAAAACAAGCAACTCGTGCATGCTGTTCGAGAACGATTTAATACGGCTTTACAAATTCATCTGGCACGACAGAATATTTTCAAAATAAACTGCGGTTTGGAAGCGGCCGGCCGACTCAGAGAAAACGCTGAGTGCGGGGCTTCCTGGTTACGGGGACTCGGAAGGGGTCGCCCTCAGCGCGACGGAGGAGAAATTACACGGGATCGGGGGTCTAACCGGGACTCGGGCCAGAAGCACGTCCGGTCGGAGAGCCGGCCCGGCCATCACAAGCCCCGGGATCAGACTCCGGAAAAACAAGAGGCAGAAAAAACGCCGTTATTGGAGGCGCCCATTAGGGGTCACAGGCAGGATCGGCTAAGCAGATCCCAAAGGGGACGAGCCCTTCAACCCCCCGCCATCTGCAGCTTACTCACAAATATTACAGGATATCCCCCCCCCCCCCCCCCCCATGACACAAGCTGCAGCAAAAGGGGGGCGTGGAGACGATCCAGCGGTGCTGGAGCCATAAACTTCCATTCAGCCACTCATCCCTGCACGCCCCTGCCTCGGCACGTACACCTGAACTGCAAGACGCACCCTAACCCTAACCCCCCACCCACATCAGAGCCAATCAGGCCACAGCGAGGGGCTACAGGGCTGCAGGGCCCGCGATGAGAAACACTTCCCATGTCACATTCGGGGGGCGCAGAGCAGCCACAGGAGCAGCGAACCAAATTAGCACTTAGGGAAAGAACATCGATAAAAATAAAAATTTACAAGCATCTTTTCTCAAGTGTCCAATTAAAAAATAAAGAAATAAATACAAAGATGCATTCTAAATCTAAAATGGTTAGTCACTGTATCCATGTGGGGGGGGGCAAATAATGATTTGGTGTCAAACTCGAAGTGCAGAATGTTGGGGGCGGAATGGGAGCAGCCAGGCCAAGATATCCGGGGGTGGGGGGGGGGGAGCGGGGAACAGGGGACAGAAAAGGAAAGGGGTGTCAGTTAATACGGGGGGCACACGAGGGCTATTCAAGGCACAATCTGACCACAATGTTCAGCAGCATTAACTGTAAATCGCACGCCTATGATCGTTTACAGAAGACTATGGGCGCAGAGGCTCCCAGGCCAATGTCCCCGAGCTCGGACCGAAGCCACAGAGGAGAGTCACTCCATTTAATGTCCTAATCATTCGGAGGAGTGGAACGCCTCCTCTAAAGAAAAAAACCCTCTGACCCTGAGATTTGCGTATGCTAAACCCGTCGATCTAATGAGTATGCTGCCTCAGGACTGGACGGAGAGCAGGAACACCCCATAATAAGGCAGCTTCATCTGTTCCTGCTTCATCTGTGCTTGCAGTATCTTTTTTGAGAGCAGGTAAATATGACATTACAAAGCCCCAGACGGGAAATGGGAGGGAGGGAGGGGGAATCAAATCGAAAGTGACTCAGCAACTGCGAGACTTTAGCCAGGCCTTGGAAAAGCAGCAAACTGCTGCATTGGGACCTTAGAGAGACTTATGTAAGGGGGGCGAGGCTGGCTCAACTCCAGCCTAGGAGCCGATCCATTTGTGGTACCGCCCGGTTCAGCTTAAAAACGCAGCTCCTCGTAACCATCCTCCACTATATGGGTGCCACTCTGCAAATATTTATGGACGTTTCCCCAAAAGCGAGGCAGGGGCCAGCCGCAGGCAGGAGGCAGAGAGCAGGTGGTCAGGCGAGATCTCCATCTAACCTCGCCGGTCTTAGCAGAGCATCAATCAGCGGAAGGGCTTTGGTGGAACTGACCCCGGAATCTCATTCCACAGCTCATATACCCCTCTCCCCTCCACCCCGACCCCCGACTCTGTAAAGTAAAGTTCCTTTCCTAGACTCAATTAGCACCCCCGGGGGCTGAGTGGGATTTAAAAGAAGTAGAAACGTGAGCGCGGGGTTTGTAAACCAACCAAACCCTGACAAGTTCAGTCATACAGACGCGTTTCCCACAGACGTCACACCGGCTCTGCGATGTTTGTGTCCCTGAACTTGGTAATGGTTTCATCTCTCTCTCTCTCTCTCTCTCTCTCGCTCGCTCTCACACACACAGCTGCCACATGAAAACCAAAGTCTTCATTTCAATCACCATGGTGTTTTGTGGTTACCCGCTAAAGGAGATTAAAGCCAGTACCAAAATCAGCGCTATAAATCCGCTGAATCATGCACATCAGGTGATGTGTTTCGCATGGGCCGAGGAAGCGGCAATTAATCAAAAACCTTGTCGGAGAGACACAGACCAATTAAAGCTGCTTTTCAGCCGCCTACGATGACGTTTGATCCATAATCATTTTGGGAAGTCCATTTTCTGCAGTCCGGCGGAGGATGATTAAACAGCGGCTGGCAGCGCTCCGAGCTAATGGCACACTTTTATGGGGGGGGCAGATAAAAATCAGATGCAAATCAGCAGTGCTATCACAAAATCAAGCGGAGGGAAAACAGAGCCTCTGCTGAATCACAGCACCATTAGAAGCTGATTAGGGACAACTGGACGTGTCAATTCATAGCCCTTACAGGGCAGACGAGAGTGTGGGGGCCAAACCACGTAATCGGTGAAACTAAGCTACTCCGTCACGCTGCCCCCACATAAGCCATTTACTCCGCAAAGCCCGCCGACATATTTGACTTTGCGATACTGTGTCCAACTTCGGTCCCAAGCAGGATGCTGGTACCAATCGTATTACATGAGATTATACATAAGCTTCAGTTTCTCTCCATTTTTTGGCCATGTGTTTTCTCCCCCCCCACGCCATACGCATACAATACGGTCATCGGAGTCCATCTTCAAGACGCTTGGAGACAAAGCCTGATGCCTGCAGCAGTGTCGGAGATTTTTAAAATTACCAATTAAAAAGCCATGTCCCTCTTTTACTCTACAACCCTCCCTGAATGGAATAGAGCTAAAATCAAGAGGGCACCCTCCATCTTCCAACCAGTCCTACAGTGTCCTGCGAGTGAGTACCTGGGAAACTGCTGTACTGACAGCATGCTCCTGCAGGACCCTCAGTGTAATGGCTATTCCGTAGTGATGCGACTGAGGAATCGGGCTTCCTCCTCTGCCTATTCCGTAGCGATGCGACTGAGGAATCGGGCTTCCTCCTCTG
>JAODKM010000075.1:4061654-4072302 GCA_026780845.1 Petrocephalus sullivani
TGAGGAATCGGGCTTCCTCCTCTGCCTATTCCGTAGCGATGCGACTGAGGAATCGGGCTTCCTCCTCTGCCTATTCCATAGCGAAGTGATGTTTTTGTCAAGGGAAAATAAGCAGCCCCCTCCCCCCCATGCCAAAAGCTCACGCAAATCGATCATTTTCCATTTGGCCAATGCTAGAGGAAGCAGGAGCAGTTAATAACGGCCTGTGAATCTTGTCACTCACCCCCATAGCCATGTCCGAGGAGTGCTCGGTGCCATCAGATGTGACCTGGCTGGTGGCCTAATGTGCGGCCCCCAGTCATCACGGGAAACGAGGCCACAGACATCGGCACACCCGGTTCTGCAGGGGTGACTCCCCGGTCTTACTCTTGATGCAATCATCTTATCACCTCACCTCCCCCCATAATTCAAAGCAAATAAGCCCAACAGGAGGGCACAGGAGCTACTCTGTACATGTAGGGGTTTCCTCAAAACCTGACTATGGGAGAAACTGCTAAATCCGCACACGGACGCAAGCTTAAAGCAGGTTCAGGAACAAACAGATACCTCCTGAGACCACAACAGGAGATAGACCTTGCAGGTTGCAAGTCTTTCTACCACCCACTTCCAAAGGCAGGAGCAGATATATTCAAAAACGCACCCCAATTATGGTCTCATCAGGGCCACTCTGCCCACCCCCATTCCTCCTGGTGTAGGGATGGACCCCAGTCAGCTAAACTGACCCTGTTACACGATGGGGAGTCTTTCAGCAACCAACAGGCAGATGCTGCCACCGCCTATATCATCACACGCATCAAGCCTGTGTTTACCTGGAAACGGTCAATGCTAACACAAACGTCGCGCATAATCTAAATATTAATATTAGGCGATTGATATAACACACAAACATTGTGGAGCTGCGCCGCTCGCTAGCACACACAGACACACTCACGCAGAGGCATGAACACACACCCACAGACAAACACGCGCATCAAAACCGCTGGAGTAAAATGGATTTACTGCCAGCATCTGCAGGCCGAGAGCCGGTCTTCCTTGTTTGCGTTCTGACTGTTAGAATTACTGTACGCTACAATAGCTGACAATTCCGGCTATGTCCAAAGATTCTTTTCAGGTCCCGAAAATAAATTCCATGCTGCTTCTGGACATCGCTCATGGTCAAGTGTCAGCAGTCCTTGACACTCCAGTAGGTTACGAACATCTAGGCCTCTATTTTTCGAAAGGAAAAAAAAAAAAAAAAAACTACCAGAGTTTTTACTCTGGGGGGCAGAAGGCAGCTTCAGGAATGAGTACGAAAAGTGGCTCAGTGAGTTTCGGAAACTGAACTCGCATCCCGGATCAGATGCAGTCTTATTCTGACACTGAACACCAAACGCAAATCACTCTTGCAGGGAAAGTCAGCCAGTAATAAGAGTGACTATTGTGTTTCGTTAGCAGTTTACGAAAACTGAATTTGACAATTATTTCCTCCTGCTGTGAGCCAGGCAGCTCTCAGGATGTCGTCGGTTGGACAGAAAGAGCCATTTATGTGGGACTTTCTGAAACCGTACAGGCCCGGGGACGTGCCGGGCTGCTGGGACTCGAAATCAACAAAATTAGCATCACGGTGGACATTCCGGCAAAACGCGGCCGTGCGGCACCATCCACTCCCCCCGCCATTGGCTGCGTCGCTCAGGCAGGGCTGAAACAGCGAAGATTTTAGCTTAAACTCCCCCAGGTATTTTCTCTACCACCCCTGCTATTTATACACATGCTATTTTTGGGCTTGACGGTCAAGTACTCATATGTACTGGACTCCTGACTGAGTTCAAAGGTTCAGAGCAGGACCAACACGCGGTCTCCAAAGAATGAGGGATTTCCAAAGGCCCAAAATACTCCACCACTGAGGTAAGACTTCCATAACATTTCCTAATATGCATACCTGCCCTAACCCTAACTCACATGCTCTATTTTTTATTTCAACTATATAAAAATAACCTCAGTGAACTCAGATTCAGTTGTACATATTAGAATGTATCTATAAACTTCAACCCTGAAGAGGTGAAGAGGAGGATAAACCTTATGCCAGGATGAGGCGGGGGACACCCTGGATGGGTTTGTGGTCCATCGCGGAGCTGACAAACAGGCACACAGAAGCAGGTGGTCTGGCACATTTAGAGACCCCAATCCACTTGAAACATCTTTGGAAGTGACTGGATAACCCAGAGGAAACCCACAAAAAGCACAGTATGGATCCTAACCCGGGGCCCTGGAGGCTTATACTAACGAAAACTAGAAAACTACCCAACAAAAACATGAAGAATCGGACTGTCAGGTCATGCCTACTGCCCAGCAGTAACTCTACCCCGCTATAACCATCTCGGGTGAGTAGGTGGCAAAGTAACAGGAAGTCAGACGCAGGAGGAAGAGACCCAGCGGGATGCCGTCGTCACCATTCTGGCTCCGCCCGGCCTCCTTGGGTAACTGACATCATTGCCAGAGAAGAGAAGCAGCCGAGGGGCGGGACTTATGGAAAATTATCGAGCCAATCAGGTTGTGGCTGCGGCGTATTTATTTTTAAGCCTGACCTGGGACAGCAGGAGGATGACCTAGAATGAATCCGCTGAGAGTAGGAAGAAGCCACTTCACTATTACCAACCCCCCGCTCGGCCCAGACCCCCAGATCGCGAACCACCCCCTCACACCGTCTTCATGGCACCCCACGGCCCTGCAGTCAGCAGCTGGCCGAGGTAGGGGGGGGCGGGGGGTGACTGCCAAATCGCAAAACCTGTCCCCCAAGGCTGCCCCCCCCATCATTACGCAATGCAATGCCCCCCCCCCCCCCCCCTCCACCCCAACCTCATCACTCAAACTCTGGAAAATGGGCACTTTTTGCTGGTTCAGCGTGAAGACGACACACAAAGCAGCCATTGTGGTGACAGCCAGAGAACAGTCATTGGGTGCCACCTCCCTGCCAGGACAAGACTGGATGCCCACACACCAGGGGTGCATACAGGGGCGGAGCCACAGCGGTTCTGGGCCAGGCTGAAAGCTGATTGGCCCACGGAGTGCCCGTCCTGTCACTCACCTACTCAAAACATATGATTGGCTAAAGATGAAGTTAGCCTCTCTGCATAAATTTTGCCCCCACCTTATAAACACATGCGCACACACAAGCATAGACGCCAACCAAACCTCAGGCTATCAAACATGCGCTACAGTAAGGATAGAAAAAGCACTGTCAAAGAAGACTATATTAAACTACATAGTGGACATTAAAATTACAGAACATGTACATGGCTTGAGGACCATTTTCAGAACCGACCACTCCGATGTATCAGTCAGGGTTCAAATACGGGCAGAGGTAGGATTAACTACAGAACATGATTCAGACTGTAAAACCCTCAAGTAACCACAACCCCCCACTGCCACACACACACACACACACACACACACCCCCACACCCACCCCAAAGTAAACAGCCAGTCTTATCAGAGGCTGGCGGGTCCAGGAATATAGAGAGAGATCAGCAAAACATGTCTGTGCCTCCATCTGGGAGAAACGTGTCCATTACCATCCCGTTATACTGCTGAGGGGGCACTTTGATGGCAGTGCTCTCTGCAGGCAGAGCTAGAATGTACCTTCTCATATCAGCAACTTTCCTTAATAAATAGAAATGAAAAATGATTAAATGTGCTTTAAAAAGGCCTCCATTCCAATACTGGGGGGATATCCATTTTTTCCCCCTTTGCATCCTTGTTTATTACCTGATGCAATATATACCGCTTTTCTGGAAGGGGCAGGAAACGTAATCGACCCCAGGATGTAGCAGGTGAGTACGAGCGACTTAAGATCGCAGTAGAACAGCGAGAGGGATGGCGTCACACTTGATCGGGACCATCCCATAACCACACACGTGCTGACATCACAGCTTACTTCTGCTGGACTGAGAAATTGCAAAGAATACATCTCACTTTACGTCAAGAAAATCAAAGTTTGTGCCAAATTTGAGAAGCTAAGGAAACATTTTACCAAAAAGATTATAATAATCCGTCCATCTTCTGACTGCATATCCGGTAGAGGATCATGGGTAAAATGTTTTCATGTCACTTCTGTGGCAAAATGAAACAAAAATGACTGGCAGAGTGCACAACGGGGGCCCCGATTTCAATAGAGGGTGGAGGGGGGGCGACGCTCATGAATGTGCACGCCAAGGGCGAAAATTTAAACAGCGAGGCGTCAAAATTTACGGCCGAGGCGAAAAGAGGGAGGAGCTCTGAGGCACTTTGCCCAGACGCCGACGCCCTCCCACCTCGTCAAAACGCCTTCGTATGGAAGGTAGCAAGGGAGAGAGGAAGAAATATTAATTCGTGAGCAATGTGTGTTTATTCATTTATTTCCATAGAGAAAGGGAGTCCCACACGCTGATGGACTGCGAGCCCCCAAAGAGTCACCCACCATCCCCCAAATCCATCCCTCCCACCACTATGGACATGGATAGAGAGGTTCCTCAAAGCTCTGGGGCACCATTTCCTCCAAGGATAACCTGACTTTACATATTTAAATTCCACCCCACACACACACACACAAATTAAAATTAACAAGCAGCACATCAGCCTGCCTGCTGCCACGTCCCTTCATGCATCTGCAGGGGGGGTCTCTCCCGCTGGAACCCCCCCCCCCCCCGACCGTCCCAGACTCCTGTTCTCTAATTCCTGCATGGCTGTATCATTAATCCCCCCCCACCAAGTACACCAGCTTCACCATTAACTTATTCAAGTGTCGCCGGCAAAGCTGAAAGGCTCCGCTGTCCGCCTGCTCTCCCACCGCCCCCCCCCCCCCGGCAGTTCCCCCCCACAGCTGCTGTTCCAGGCCGGCTCCATGGCGATCTCCCCTTTCACCGGAGTATGAAACAAGCCTTTTCTGAGTAAAATCACTGACAGTCTAAGGTCACACGGCTTCGCTTCTGGTGTCTCAGAAAGAAACTTAAAGCCAGACACGATAAAATATATATAAACGTAACGTAAATTCATCTTATTTGCTTTTTACGTCGATATGCTTGGCAGCAGACATGGGCCGGCGTACCGGCGGAGCAGCAAAGGAGACGCCAAAACGAGCATCGGGCCCGGCCGCGGTGAGAAAGCAGTGTGCCGGGGGAGGACTCGGAGGACCGAGACCTGGATGCAGAGCTAACGAGGGCAGTGCGGCTCCAGCCAGGCGCCCGGCTCTCCGCGTCATCGCCAGGATCACTGCGCTGGGTCTACAGCGGCGAATGCTGAAGTGGCCCTTCCCTAAAAATTTAAGGAAAACAAGCGGAGACTGGAAAGAAATCAGTGCAAACCTCCGTGTTTTGAAATCATCCATTTGGTGGAGCTACGTACTGCAGGCAGCAATGGGCCACACCCCCGCAGACAAACAAAACAGGTAAAGATTTAGAAGGACGGGTGTAAGTTTAGCAGAACAAAAGCCATGGCTCAGACCCCATTCACACCTCCACCGCAGGGGTCTACCCCCCCCGGCATCTATAACTTAAAATCTCGAACGGGGAGAATTAGCCTCTTCAGCAATGCAGCATTTCGATGACCTTACTATTCCAGCTCGAAGTGATGGCAGCATCACCATAGTAACGGCTTTCTTTAACAGCAGGCTATTGGGGAGGGGGGGGGGGATCAGTCAGATGAATCACAGTACTTCACATGCAGCTCAACCAACCACCCCCCCCCCCGACACTATCCACGCCTGCCTTCTGCCGTTCGAAACACTGGTAGATGGCGACTTGTCCTCCGGGTGTCCGGGGGGGATCGCTCACACGCCCGCCTTACAGGAAGACCCCCTTACCCACCAGCCCAGCACCGCCAGCCTCGCATTTACATGTCTCTTGCCCACAGGATGAGTTACGCAACATGGTGTGAGCTCATTACTCATTCCGAAACATCTCTGCCCAAAGCTACAGCATCAAACTCATTATCTGCCATTTTTTTTAATGAACTGGTCCTCTGCTTTGTTGGACCATAACGCAGCATATACAGGAACTGGCATTAAAGGACAAAAGCGTTCCGATTGGGCCCAACACAAAAAAAAATAAAAGGCACATACAATGCTCCCTAGCACTGGATCACTGATCCTCATGGTCAACACGACGAACACTTATGAAGGTTCTGCGTAAACAGAAAAAACAAAACAAAAAAAAAACTAATTCAATGGGTTTCAAGCCGTAAGGAAAACCACTGAAACACAGGAGAAGGACGAATAGGAAGACGAAGGAAGAAGGAACAGAGAGAGAGTGTAGCTGGGAAACAAAGGGACAGTGCATGAGAGCAGCCGAGAGGGACAGACAAAGGGAGACACTGTGCCGCACGGCCCCAGCCTGACCGGGGGGGTGCCGCCAAGCTCTCAGTCTCCACGAGGATCGATGAAGGCATGAGCAAGAGGCACGCGCACGAGCCAAACATGGCCCGGCTCACCGGGGGGGGCCCCGGGGGTCCATTCATCACCGCATGCTGAGGGAGCCACGCTTTTGGCCCAGGACAGATGACAGCGGACCCTACTTATTAGGGTGTGAAAGCACCCACCCCAAGCTCCACTGAGAAGGGGGGGGGGGGGGCACACAGAGTGTGCCAGAGCGACCACAGTGGCCTAAAAAAAAAAAAAGGCAAGCAGCAATGCGGACACACCTGCAGCACCAGAAACAGTGAGAGCCTTCGGTATGGACGCAGAAAAATAAACAGATCGATGTACTACTAGGTTTAAAAAAAATATATAGATTGCACAGAGTTGAGCAAAAAACGAAAACACCCCCAGGCTCGCTTGCGCACACACACACACACACACACACCACTCATGGGTTTATCAGGTTTATATCACACAGAACATCAGTTTAGAGCCCAGAACCAGAAACCTAGAACATACAGATCTCCAGGTAAGCGGTATGGTGGTGATGAGCTCCCATGGGGAAAAAACCATAATACAAACCACCCATTACGCTGAGCTCTAAGTAACATTAGTACCATCAGCTATGCACTGAATACACTGGTGTATTGACATCAAATGCCACTTTGTCGATAGCGATATGCATCTACTGCGTTAATATGGGTAATTTAAACAACAACGGATATAAAACATTATATTACGAGCCCAACAAATCAAGTTTGCTTTCACTCAAGCTGAACTCTCGCTGGGTATGCACGTCTGCCGGCTGCACACTCACAGTTTGCCGCGTCCTACTTGGGAATCGGACTAGAAGAGGCATCCCAGGACCCTCCCTGGCCTCCAGATTCCATCCTACCCAAGGGTCGTATCTACACCATCAGGGCCACAAATCTGGCCAATAAAGCACAAAGCCATCTGTTGATTCCAGTGTCAATTCTGACCAAGGAGGTTAAGCTCTTGGGCTACCATAAAGCAGGCCGAAGAGGGCCAGCATCATGCGGGACTTCACAACACACACGATGACTGAAACAAAGACACCATGAAGTTAATGTCCCAGTAATACCAAGTGACAAGCCCTTATCATTGTAAAGATGCACTCAGCCCGCCAATTGGTTCAAGTCTTAAGACTGACGGATTTTCCTACACCCAGTACTCAAAGTCAAAATAATAATTTTAATGCCATTTTAGATAAATATGTACAGAGAACCGACAGACCCACAGCTGAATACTTCAGAAGCTTCAGATTGCTACTGCAGTACACAAAGCCGGGAAGAGGATTAAATCTACCGTAGACATAGCCAGGCACTGACAAGATGACATTATAGCTGTGGGGTACACGGGGTGACCAATTTCAGTTAGCTAGTGCCAGCCATAAAAGTCTCCCCTCTCGTTTTAACGATGATGGAGGGTATGTCGATGGTCGGTCACTAAATGGAAAACAGCACACATGGGGTGGCACAGGGGACACGTCCACCTTCGAGAGGCCCGACTCAGAGAAGCTGCGATTACTTCCAAACCCAAGACCTTCTGAAGAAGGTGGGGGTTTGAGATACAGATGACTGAAGCAGGGCAGGCCCTCAAACTTTCGCTCGTTAGATTGCCCTAATCCTGACTCTCTGTACGAATAACAGATGTTCCCCTCCATCATCTCAAAACATGATACCGACCTGGAAACACCTCGGAAGGTTCTGTTTGGCGATTACTCCTCACCACATGACCATCATTATGTAAACAGACAAGAACAGCAGGAAGCCAACCATTTCCATTGTGCACCACGTTTTCACTACATCTGAACTAAGGGACTATCCACCTATTCAACATGTAATAAGCCACATTCTGGAACACAGTGTAAGAGGACTAAATAATTCTCAGATATGCACACAGACACATACTGTACGTGGATATAAATATGAGAGATGAACAGAAACACTCACTGATAAGGCACTGATAAGGTCTTAAATAAACTTGCAGTATTTACTATATATTCTGCATGGGAAACATCACCTAATTCTAAACCCAAAATTTAAACAAGTTATACAACACGAGGCCATGACTCTCAAGGGGGATTTTGTTCACTGGACACCTCATATGGTTCAGGAAAGCAGTTGGGTCAGTAAAAGGTGACAGGACGTGCTGCGAGGCTAATCCTCTCTTACTGGGCCCACTGGGAGGAACAGCATCAGTGCCAAGGCCAGGTGTGCCAATGCAGACGTGCAAAGGCCAGGTATGCCAGTGCAGACGTGCAAAGGCCAGGTGTGCCAGTGCAGACGTGCCAAGGCCAGGTGTGCCAGTGCAGACGTGCCAAGGCCAGGTATGCCAGTGCAGACGTGCCAAGGCCAGGTTTGCCAGTGCAGGCGTGCCAAGGCCAGGTTTGCCAGTGCAGGCGTGCCAAGGCCAGGTTTGCCAGTGCAGGCGTGCCCAACAGGTTAACTCCAGGAAAAACACTGCCCTTAAACAGCCTTAACAAGCGATGACACTCCCCAAGCTGGATGTAGAAGAGGCAGTTCAGGGGACGTCATTTCCACAAACTCAACCACAAAAACGCCTGCACTAGATGCTGCGTGATGTTCACCCAAACCCAAAGAAGATCTGAGGAACTTCTCAGAATTTAAATCTATGACCCAGAGACCACGTCAGTGGTTTTGGCCATGCTAATTACCAAGATCCAAACCACCAAGCCGCCCAGCTGTAACAGAATCACAAAGTCTGGAAGAACATCTGCAAAGATCTGCTGGGTAACAGAGGATGGCACTTCAATCTAAGCTTGGAGACGGCACACTGATGAGTGAGCTTCTGACACAAGAAAGACATACATCAGCCAGGTAAATGGAAGTTTAGTGTAAATAAACGTCAGAGATAAAAATAGAGAAAGTAGCTTGACAGGTAAGGACCAGGGCACTTAATAGACCCCAAGCTGTGATATGACAATCTTATGCTGAACAGCTTCTGTAAAATATCCTGTTGAACACATTTATACAATAAACAAAACATTAAACATTAAAAATGAGACTGAGGCAAAATTATAAATATGGGAAAAGAAGAGGTGAAAAAATAGCCACTGACAGTAACTGCTTCAGAAACTTTTTGCTGAGGTTTTCCAAAGGGTCCCCCCCTCCCCCCAAAAGAAGTGTCAAAACTTTGTACTTTAACTCCACACCAGACAGCACGGGGCTTCTGGGCAGGGCGGCGTGATGCAGCACTAAGGGCTGAGATTTACACGCCGCAGAGCTAAGAGCACTAGCAGTGCCTGAATGGAAAACAGCAGATTTCAAGTCTCCCGGAAAATGCAGCAGAGCTCGGCCGAACTGTCAAGGAGAGGCACGCCCCTCCCGAAAGCAAAGACCCAAAAGACAGCGCTCAATGAAAACCTCAGTATAAATACTCGGGACAACAGAGACAGCAGGGTCAACAAAGTCAAGATTCACTCCACAGCTGAAGCTGTAATGACCTCAACCCGGGCGGGGCATTGTGTGCCACTTTCAGCCAGTCCCCGAAGAATGGGTACCCATCATGCAACAAACAGGAAGTGACATCAGTCCGCGGTGATAAAACACCAGTCTAAATAAAGATGTCAGTGGTGCATTTAGGGGCACACCGGGATGCTGGAAGACATCGCTTGCATCGTTCATCATGCTTAAACGCAGCGACTGGAAAAAGCTTTCATCTTGGACTGGGCGGGGTCTGGAGCCAAAAAAATAAGATAGCCAGGGAACCTGCGGTGCCCGGCAGAGGAGCACTGCCTGCCGGATCCTGCAGATGCAGGTGGCTCTGCAGAGCCGGCCATTAAAAGACGGGAGACCTTCAGCCTGCACACGGGTAATTGCTTAAAAAGACCCGCGCCCAATGCAACAAGCAACCATAGGTCACCCTCCACTTTAATGGAAGCTCGTCGGGAGCGCTTTTAGCAATATTAAGTGTGATTGATCACAACCTGGACGTTGGAGACATTTTCGGCAAGGGAAGGAAGAAAATAAAAGCCCAGTGTTGGAAGGGAAAGTGCGGGGCGATCGATCCCGTGCCAAAGCAGGCCGCCAGCCAGAAACAACCCCGTTTCTGAAGTTTTATTTTAATGGGCGCAACCTTAGCAAAGCGAGGCTATAAACTGACAAGGCATATTACAACCCACCGTGGTCAGGTATGGGGGGGGGGGGGGGGGGGGCCTCTAAACTAACACTTTATTTCCGCCCTTTTTTTCCCTTTTTTCTCCCCCCCCCCTCTCCACTCCCCTTCTTTGTTGGTTGGG
>JAODKM010000075.1:4078531-4088764 GCA_026780845.1 Petrocephalus sullivani
GGTTTTCGTATAGAGTATGTCTTATTCACATCACCGTCATTGAAGGACTAGAGGTTTTCGTATAGAGTATGTCTTATCCACATCACCGTCATGGAAGGACTAGAGGTTTTCGTATAGAGTATGTCTTATCCACATCACCGTCATTGAAGGACTAGAGGTTTTCGTATAGAGTATGTCTTATCCACATCACCGTCATTGAAGGACTAGAGGTCACATTCAGGGAAATATATTCTCAGCTTTGGTATGATAATAATGAGACGTAGGGGTGGTGTGCAGCTCAGTGAGTCTGGAGTCTGTCCCCATTTCTGTGCCGTCTGTTCCATGGAGTAATCATATAATCATTGGACCCTTGAGCTACTGCTCCGGGGATGTTAGCTGCGCCTGCTTGCTTCCTCGACTTGTTGTATGTTGCTTTGGACACAAGTGTCTGCTAAAATAAATAGGAGCAGGCACTGTAAATTAGTTATATGGGAATTCCGAATATACTATTCAACAAACAAAGGAAAATTGTAAAAAACAGGGTTAAATGACTCAATATTTTGTAGAAGAATAGTCTATTGAAATTCTACTAATAGTGGAAAGATTTCCCTTGGATTAGGAAAAAGGATTAGCGGGGAATGTGCAAATCAAGGAAAACACTTGTAAAGTCACACAAGGAGTTAGCGCTGCAGTTTCTTGCAGAGATCCGAATTTAAATTAGGCCAGTAGATACGATGAATTTTCATCACCACTATTGTGCTTCCCCAAGCCTCCGATATGGAGCGAGAAAATAGAAGGATCTGTGTTATCTGTGTCAGCAGTGTGCCCCCACTTCCCCCAAAGGTAACGGTAATACGCCAACAGGCAGCCTTGCCCACTCTGGCTTGTGTACTGCTTGGACCTGCATGGTTACATGATCACATACAATAAGCTGTCAACTTTTCAGAAACATTCAGACTAAATCACAAGAAGTTTAAATGATGGAAAATTATATCCTGGATGTGTGAAGATCCCTGAATTTATTAAAAGGCAAAAATGCCTCGAAATTGAATCTAAGGCATAAGTTTGGTTTCAACATTGCTAGGCAGCCCCTAACCCCCCACCCCCCTAAATGCACACGGTACTCTCACGGTACTCCCACGGTACTTCCACGGTTCTCCCATGGTACTCCCACGGTACTCCCACTGTACTCCCACTTTACTCCCATGCTCTTGAAGCAAATTAAAGTAGACACGGTATCAAAATTACTTTGACTCCAAATGATAAAATATAAAGTGTATTTGCTGAAGTGGGAAGTCTTGCGTGTACTGGCATGTGTTCACATGTCTGGGGCAAATTTAACTCCTTTACTTATTTAGCGGTTTACAATTCATACATTTTTAGCTATCTTTCTTGTAAGCAAAATGTGATTCTACTTCAGACATACTCTGTCAATGATAACTTCGCTCGGGGGGGGGGGGGGGGGGGGGGGGTGGTCCCCCCGTGACACCCTCATCCATAACAAAAGGCCTCGACCCCTTCCATCAAAATTCAGCCGCCTTCTGAAACAGGCATGACTGAACAGAAGCCATTGTTCCTTAGAAGGCTTCTGTTGTGCATTTCCATCAAGCGTCTACGGACCAGAGCAGCAGTCAAAGCAGGAGATGAATGAAATACCTTAAGAATCAATTCAATAAAAAGCAAGGGGGAAAATAAAAGTGCCCTAACAGGATTCTATGAATTTCTGAATGCCAGTAATATTTTTGTGAATTCCTGCAACACTTACAAGACAAGAGGTATGTACTGACAGGAGACCGTATTCACCACTACCCCACAGTTCCCAGCACGAGCTGAGGCAGGAGGGATGAGGTTTGCATTCAGGAGGCCGAGCCCAGCACTATGACACTGGTGCGGAGGTGGAGAACGGAAAAGGTGTGGAACCAACACCAGCAGAGCCCCATCAGACACATGCTCCTCCAAGAAGTGGGGGGGTGCTTTGATCGATTTAGGCTGATTGTTTCATTTCACAACATCAAGCCCTCAGCGAGTAAACCCAGCGAGGGCGGAAAAGGGCTAGAAATCGAGTCCGACATGGCTGGTCTGGTTCTGAATCCAAGGATGAGGGTATCACCAAGGACAGTTAGAACCACTCAAGTGGATCCACAGACCGATACGAGATACTTTCGCAACTGACCTTTACCGAATCATAGTTCCGGAGAGAATTCCAGCTTCCCAGGATTTTTCCACCAACACCTTAAAATGTGGCCTTTTGTTTTTTAAATTCAGAAATGCATGACAGAGAAAACAGTCTTCCTTTAAATGTCATCAGAAACAAAGCTTCCACAAAACAATCATTAATCAGGAATGTGCAGCTTCGTCTAAGAATGAACTGCCTCCAAATCACGTAGGGAGAGCCCTAAAGTCTCCGAGGCCCGCGCCCATTCATAGACTCCGCCTCCCAGTGACGAAGCAAAGGCAAGCCGCTCGGTTGCTCCAGTGACATCAAGCACGGTCATCCGTGTGACTGATGCCTCTCCGCAATCTGAAGAGTTTAGTGACAGATCCATTCTGGGGTTAGAAATAAATAAAAAAGCCAACCTCTTTCAATGGGCCTAAGCAGTATTATACTGTGTTTTTTATTATTTTGCTGGTAACAGTCAGCAACAGTGCTCAACAGAGCTTGGACACGCAGTGTAAAGCCTTCTCCCTGCCTAAATACGACTGATCAATCTTCATCCAGAAACAAAGGGGTTTTACTTTATAAAAAAATAAAATTAAAAAAGCATAATGTCCATCTGTCGGCTTTTTCCACTTGTCTGATAAAGCCCAAATTGAGGAGCTACATTCGCAGTTCTCCAAGCTTCCTAATCACTATCACAGAACAACAAGCCTTTGTGCAAGTGGGGGGCAGGATCGAGACCTCACCACGTCGGCCCCTAGCCAGCTCATCTGTCAGTCAGAGATCATGCCGAGCTGCCCTGTGGAGCCTCCAATCCGGGGGAAAAAGTCCCCTCTCAACTCAAAACGGCTGCAGTTGCACTGACCAAACCCGGCCCTGCAGATGAATAGCCAATGGTGCGCGAAACACCGCCGAATCTCGTGAAAAAGTACTTAACCTTGAAGTCACCGGCAGCATGAACAGGTGAAAACGACAAATATAAATTAAAAAATCATGCAAAAATGAGCATCTGCTAATCTACAACAAAACAGCAGTTCCTTAACCCTCCATCAGTCCTTTCTTGGTCAGGATCCCGCCAAACAATTACAATTTATTGAATCAGGTGCAGGTCAGACAGTCCCTGGAGCATTTGGGGATTAAGAGCCTTGCTCAAGGGCCCAACAGTGAAAATGCACTGTCAACGCTTGGATTTCATTCGGCGACCTTCTGATCGCAGGCACAGTGTCCTAAGCCACTGAGCCACACAGCGCCCCCACACCATCGATCACATGCCCAATCACATGCCAGTAGCCAGAGCGTGCGGTTATAATGCAGGCACAGCTGAGAGTACAGCCCAGAATGGGAAGGCCTTCACCAAAAAACAAACAGTGGTGCTTCATTAAAAGCAGAGGTGTCAATTTCAGGTCCAGAAAGTAAAAATCCAGATCAGAATTTTGTTTCAACCAACCAGTTGAGTATTAAGGGTCTCAGTCAGAGTGCTCAACTAGTTTGTTCAAACAAAATCCTGGTCTGGATTTTTACTCTTTGGACCTGGATTACACACCACTGAAGCGATACAGGGATTTTTACTCGGATGTCCCTTTGATTTGGGATGACAAAAACGCTTCTTAGGCAGGAGTGGCTGCCATGTGCCAGCCAAAAGGGAGAAGCTACATACCTCGTTCTCTACCTGGGCTTTTTTTTTTTTACAACAGTCAAGAAGAGCAATTAGCGATTAGCAGCACGGTCCATGCACAAGGTGAGGACCTTGCCGCTGCTAGGGATGGCAGCGAGCAGCCTGCCAGTGCATCACCCCCATCAGCCGAATCGTGCTACCCCTGCTGTGAAGCATCCCTGCGTGGGATACTATTAATATCTCATGGCTGAAAAAGAAACTCCCTCATTAGGACAATGGATGAAGGGTTGAGGGAACATTCCAGATACTGTGCCCCTTTTTCTTCGGTCGCAATGCATGATGGGATTGCGTTATGCTCATTTCCACTCCTGGTTTTTAAAAAAAAAAAAAAAAACTAAACAGAGGCCAAACAGGCGCATTTTAAGTCCGAGCTGAAGACCGACCAGAACAGTGTGCCTGCGATGTCTGCTGCAGTCATCAAGTTTAAAGATGAAAAACGAAAATATGAAAATTAGAGCGGACGTGGCGGCGCCGAGCCCCGGAAAAACAAAAGGGATGCATCCCAGCAGCCCGGCCCGAAAACTGGAGCGACTCCCCTCTCCGTGGAAAAAAAAATGGCTAAAAATACCATGTGGCTCTATAAGAAATGCGTTTCAAGGGGACTCCAAGTCTCCCCGGTCCTCCGCTGATCTAGATTGCAGGTCCTTCTACCACCCAGTACCCCCCCATCCTTAAGAACCTCTCCTGGCGCCCCCCAGAGCTGCGTCCAACCGCCATGACTTACAGCTCCACTGTCAGTAACCCAGCTCTGCGATGGGTCCCCAAAACCATATTTGAGGAGATTGGCAGTCAATACGTGCCACTCCACAAGGAATCCGGTGTTAATGAACGAGTACAGTGCCTTGTTTCTGTCAACACCATGTCCGGGAGAAATGGAGCAACGCCGCCAAGATCAGCCCGAGAAGCAAAGCCTTTGACATTAAATAACAGCGAAAAACGAGCCACAGATATCAAAGCAGAATGAACACTGGCCTGGTGGGATAGGACAGGCCAGCGTTTCCCACATTCGTTGTTCTCTGGAAAGTCCATCCCTTTGGCCGTCTTCTAGAACGCCTGTCTGTCCGGTGGTCTCCCGGTGAGGATTCCTCGGCTCTTCCTCAAATTTCTAAACCCCCCCCAGTTCATAGCAGTCACTGCTCCCTGAAACATACTGATATATTCCCCACTGGAGCGGTGAGCGTTTAAAACCAGAACGACCTCACCACATCATTTGCGATGAGTGACAGTCAGGTAAGAAGACGACTCTGCAAACGGATACCCTCCTGCCATCCGCATTCCCGTAAGGGTCCTGCTTACTTACTCAAAGAACATTAGATTTTGTAATAAATTTAACATTTCGGGGGCACAGTACGGCAGATCTAATTTAAATTCTTTAGGGCTTTAAAAAAATGGATCTCCAATGTGAGAAGCATCGAGTCACTCGAGAGCGCAAGTCTGGATTAACAGGGAGGCATGCAATTCAACTCTGGGTGACCTATTGCAGTGGAAGGTCGACCATAGCTTATCTCAGAGACAGATCTATCTCGAGACAGTTTAGCTGTATCCTCAGCCCAGCAGTGACTCCAGGCACAATATCAAAACAAAATAAATAAATCTCGACAAAAGAAATTGGGGGTTTGCCCTATAAACTCTAGGGATGAAAGAGATCCCTCCCCTTCCAAAACGGCTAGAAGCAATAGGCGCAGTACCCAGCAGGTAGCAAAACAAACACACACACAAACACATAATTAATGCAATTAAATTTATTACATCAGCACAAAATACATATTGGGAAACTGCCAAAATCCCCATCAGTACTGAAGGAGAGAGTTTATCCAATGTATATCACTTCATTTCATGAAGAAATCCTTCTACTAATTAGGACCAAACCGCTGTGGATCTGATACTCTGCTTAATATGTCTGCCGCCTTGATTTCTGGCACCCAAATAACCGCATGACTAAACTTCATTTACAAACATGACATCTGACTGAGCAACCTCTCCAACAGGAAGCGGATGAGCAGTCTCTGGCACTTCGCAGATCATTTCCCCTTCAAGGCCCATCATATGTACATTCCGGCGCACATAATCAAGCGATTCAGCTGTTTACCTGACAGAAAATCAGGGAAATCAAAGGATTCAGAAGCATCAATTTCTTCAATAACTTCTCCCGTTCTCTCTCTGGTGAGTTCCTTGACATCAGATACAGGATACAAACATTGCTATAATCACTCAGGGCTCCCCGTCTTTCTAAAACTAGCCCAGGAGTCACGAATGGTAGGACGCAAACAATGGTTTCGTGTATCGGACGCATTTCACACAGAGGCTACGGCTCAAATATGTCCGCCCAGTGTGACCGACGACAAAGGGCTCCGAAAAATGACGACGCCTCAAGGTCCCAAAACCAGGAGGCCAGCCGCCATTATTGTGGGGAGGTGACGACGCCGTTTATCAGCACTCGGGGGGTGAAGGCCGCACCCGTGGCACTACTGCAGTCTTTCCTCCGCAGGACCTCGCTCGGCCTTGGATGGAAGACTTCAGTTAGACAGGCGGACGACGGACGGACAGGAAGAGGAAATGCAGAGTGAGGCACTGTTGTTGGACTTTTTATAACTGACCTAGATGGTTTCACAGCGCATATATACCCAATGTGATGAACAAAAGACTATTTTTAAGGAATGCAGCTTGTCCAGCATCACAGGACCCTTTGGAGGCCTGCCCCGCCCTCCATGGAGAGCAAGTCTCAGGTAGCAGACTTATTTGCTCTGGCCTTGGAGGCCTTTTGGCTCATTGAGAATGTTTACGGTTTAATTTAATAAACGAGCAGAGCAGGCTTAATCAGAGTGCGCTGAGAGCGGGCAATGGACCTCAACCCCGAGGTAGGGATGACTCCGTCCTCCTCTGGCAGGACCGGTGAAGGAGCTGCCACACCGGGACTGGCACTCGAATGCTGCTCCTCCCTGTGGAACTCTCAAGTGTTACGCGCCAGCAGTGCCAAGTCAGGGAGCACTAAATATGCTCCCTCCCGACTCCGGGCTGATTAGATCCCCTACAACGGGGTCCGCAATCACACAGGAGACCATATATCACAGCTCCCCTCCACCTCGGAGGTCAGGTAATCACGCTCGGGAGGAGGCCAGCGGGAAAATGACAAAGTGTGGGCTATCACATCAGTTTGCCACTGAGTGGGGGAAGTACCAGACCAGGACTTTCGGGTGCCTGGGTTCTCTACAGCTTGGTCAGAAATGCTTCTGATAGGGTGACAGAGCCGCTCAAACCCATTCTGCCAATCAGACCCAATGCTCACCGCCTACCATCGAAACGGCAACATCCATTAATCCGAGTAAGGAGCTCTCAGTAGGCCCAAAGATGTTAATGTTGCAACATAAGCTCCATAAAAATGAGGCAGTCGCCCCCGGTCAATGCCAGCCTGGCGGCCAAGCTTGAAAGCATAATTACTAAACCTGGAACCAGTAGGGAGGGCCTCCCAAAGTTCAGAGAAAGCTACTACAAAGTTTGCTCAGGTCAGAGACGTTTGGCATGCAAAGGAGCAGTGCGATGGACCCAGCAGAATCGTGCCTGGATTTGATCATTATTACAAAAGTAGCTTAATAAAATGGAGCCGCAGAATAACTGAAATGGAGCCATCTGGTTTGGTCTGAATATACACAACCACTGCGGCAAAGTTATTGCCAATTAAACCAGGCAGTATTCTCTCTTTTTTTTTATATACCTGCGTCAGGCCACTAACAGACACGACTGACACTGCAGGGGACCTGGTTTGCACTACGTGTGTGAAACAGACTAAAGACAGCACTGAGGCGGTTATCCCTGCAGATGGGGGCCGGGTGGGCTTCTTCTCATTGCCCTGCAGACTGGAGCATACCCGCTCCCCCCAATCAAGATGATGATGTGAATTGTAACTGTGAAAAGAGTTTATTATAAACTTAAACTTATGTTAGCAATTTGCAGTTAAAAATGGTTTTGCCACATGTCCACAGGTGCTAAATAAGACAAATGAAAGAGCAAAAAGGAAAAATCCTCTGAATAAAGAGTATCTGGCAGAATCAGCTGCAGAATCTCTGTAAGCATTGCTATTCAGCGGGGGTTCAGCTGAAGGTAAACAAGATGATCCAGCTTCGAGCAGGGAACCCAGCGAAGGGCTTGTGCCTGGCCGCTGTCGACCACCTCTTCATTTGCCATGACCACTGGCCTGGACTCACAGAGAAGCTGGAGCACGCAAAGACACACACACACACACACACACACACACACACACACACAGCCATCTAAAAACCGCTAGCATCCAGTTAGACTTGTGGGAAGAAACCGGCATCCCCTAAGCTTCACCTAAAAGGGGCCTCATATGAGCACCAGGAGAACACAAACCGACCGCAAACAAACACGTATACAGCCATCTGGAAAGGACCACACCTGCATCCAGTTAGACTTGTGACACACACACACACACACACACACACACAGACTACAGGTGCGCAGACGCAGACGCACAGAGCCGGGAGCAGAGCGCAGAAAGGCCGGAGCTGTAAAGCGTGTTCCCACCCAGCCGGGCTCTCATCATTCCCCCTGCAGAAGCACCATCTCCCACCGCGTGCATCTCGCCTACATCCTGCCGAGTGTAACGCGGTGACGGGCGGGCGTGGGGGGGGCTCGTCGCCATGATGCTCCGTCACGCAGCTTTAAAGCTCAAATTACAGCTTCGTACGGGTTCAGCTTAAAAATAAATATATATATATATAAATCATAAATAGCTATTCCTTCCTTGCTATCGCTTCCACCAGTCGCATGCCACAAGGACGGGATTGGCCAGTGTCACAGCTGCAGTGCCCCCCCCACCCCCCCAAGCAGCAATGACATTTACACACATTTTCATTAAAATACATGCCCCCATCTCCCTCTCAGATATCCAGCTATTTCCGAGTGATTTTCACCCCACAAGATGCCACACTCCTCTAGCTGGGAGGGGGCCGAGCGTCTGTGGTACATTATATTTAAAAAAACATATCACATATATAAATACAAGACATGAGCAGAGTCAGGCCGCGAAACACCGTCACGAAGACTTGGAGCAGAGTAAGAGGGATATGTCAGACAGCCCAATTATAATCTCTCGAGGGTCTGGGCCCGTTGTGATCGAGGCCCCCACCCGAACATCTCCAGCTACTGCCACTGCAGCTTAGTCAGATGTAAATGAGGAACACGGCAGAACAAACAGCAGCACAAGTCGGCTCATTGGGGGGGCCCCCTAAGAGGTCCTTCTGACACATCGCAACCCTTACAGGGCCCCAGAGTGCCTCAAATTGCCACTTACACTCAACGGACGTAATAATTAAATCAATTATGGATTTTAAATAGGGGAGAGAAAAAAAATACCCCTCCATAGAAAATGAGCATCCGCTGGTTTAACAGGCCCAGGCCTAAAGATGGATTATTTCACAGTCTGAGAAGTCATTCCCCAACAAATGCTGATGTATGCTGGGGAGCCATTAAGGACACTTCATCCAGGCATGACCCACTAGGAGAAGGGCTGTACATCCCCTGGGTCAATGTTTCCCAACACAGTCCTCGGGGAACCCCGGACAGCCCCCGTTTTTGCTTCCTCTCGGCTCCCAACACACCTGTACCAGGATTTCAGTGATCCTGATTGGCTGGGAGGTGGGAGGAAGAGAAAACGTGGACTGGAAGAGGTGAGGCCACAGACTTTCCAGATTTTAGGCCCAATCAGAAGGTCCTGTCCTCTTCTATACCTCTCAGATCATTGGTTCGATCAGCGATGCCGGCTATAAATCACAGACATCGTATATTAATCTGGCTCTGATGGCAGTTGCCCCCAAACAGAGATCACTGAAAAAGCGCCCATTAATGTCGGCCCACATCACGATCACATCTGGAGACACACCTCCCTGATCTCCCTCGCACCGCTGTGGATTGCAGAACCACCCCTTTAAGCTTCCCAGGAGTTCCTGGAGTTGGAGGAGATTCCGTTTCGGTAAATTTCACGGGCAGCCCGACCAGCTTAAACGCCAGGGAGTAAATTATAAGAGACAGATAAGGTAACGGCAGGACAGTTAACCCAACATAAATGCCATCGATTATCACTCCCTGGTCAGCCTCCTCCTATTGGGTTGTCAATTAGGCCGGGCTACGTGACCGAGTCGCCCATCACCTCAACTCATTGCGTGACCAGAGCCATAAAACAGCTCCGGCAGCACCCATCTGCCACGGGTCCCCTGCCTTATCGAGGCTGGCTGCCAACTCACCCATCCGCCAATCGACGGGCACATGGACCACCACACCAGTGCCACACCCACGTACAGGAAATGCAGGAATGCTCGGCCCAATCACAGAGTCAAACACACCGTCATTAATCATGGCAACCGACAGCACATTAGATCCACGGGGCACCGGCTAGAGCAGGAGA
>JAODKM010000075.1:4089719-4099843 GCA_026780845.1 Petrocephalus sullivani
TTCGCATCGGTGGGGAGGGTGAGCATCACGGAGAGGAGGAGGCGACTCTGTGCTTAGAGTTACAGAGATCACCCTTCTCATCGGTGGGGAGGGTGAGCATCACGGAGAGGAGGAGGCGCGGGGGGGGGCACTCGGAGTTTACAGCACATTTCCGGCACATTTTCTCTCTAGCTGAACTGACACATACCTTATGCTGTATATTTTCTGAAAACAACTTAAGTGAGGCTCCAATCACTGCTACCACTATGCCCTACAAAACATCACCTGCATACAGCATCTCTGCATCAGTGTTATTAGAAAGAGGGGCATCTATACATTTTACGGTATTAAAAATAGTACAGTTAGGATCTCTATGTGCCAGGGTATGCCGTCATGCACTCATATTGCCCAAGCCTAATACTGGGAGTCCTGGGACTTTACAGGGTGATTTAGGCTTGGGCAGTAATACGGCTAGCATGGTATACCACGCTATCTTGGGTTGCAATAATCCTGAAGCCTACCCCGGAAATCTCAGGGCACGCGGCAGGGGTATGCACACAGGGAGAACATGCTAACTGCAGACACACAGCCAAGGCTGAGACCCCAATCGTGAAGGCGGAGGAACACATGGCTCCCCTATGAACGACCACGCAACTTAGTGGCACATTCCAGCCCCCCTGCCACACACACACACACACACACACTTAACCGTCCGACCTCCCAGAAACCATCAGTTCCAGATTACCGTCGCCTGGTGCGTGTGGAACCACCTCCGCCACTCAGCGGAAGTCGTTAGCTTTTATGACACCACATCTCCCATTACCTTAAGCACAGAAACACAAACCTCAACCTATAGTTAGGCCCAGCGACTTGCACTCCGCCAGCCCACCCGCTAACAGTCTGCTCTCTGACCCGCGTATCGCCACCGCGTGGCCAACAGGGGGCACATTCTGCCGCATTAACCTCCCAAACTAATTAAATATTCCCAGTATTGCCGGCTCATCTATTCCAGCAGCAGCATGACAAACACACCCTTTTAACACTGTACTTTTATTAACCTCCATCCTTCGGTAAAAGTATCTTATCCTTCTGAACAGATTCTGCAGATGACAGTTCCGCAGGATTACAATTATTATGAATAATTAAGGCCTTAATATGGGCTTTACTCTCATTGCTTTTATATTTGAAACATCTTCAGGAAAAAAAAAGTGAAAAGAAAGAAATATAACGAGGTTATTTGAGTTTGTGCATCAAAATATTAGAAACTGCTTTTCAATAAAAGCAGATTGTAACATTTCCCAAAAGACGCAAGGGGGGGGGGGGGGCAGTTCCACAGCACAGAAAAATAGCTGAGAGGCAGAGAATTATAAACGACAAGAGCTCTGCAGACATCCCTCCATCTCTCTCCCCCTTGGTTTGGTGTCTTTCTGAAGTCTGAGGGACGTCCGCATCCTGCCGGTGAACATGCTTGGAGAAGCGGATGTGCGGCCCGAGGGCATATAGGGGGCGTGGCCACTGCTGAAAGCTGATGTGATAGGGCACTTCAGGGACCAATAACCAATACAAGATACATCATTGGCAAATGATAAGGTCGGCCCCTCTGTATGAATTACACCCCCTCTTATGCCCACCTCACCTTAAAAAGAAAATCTTAGAATGGCACATGTGTGCAGAGTATCTGCCTTCCTACCATCACTCTACACGACTTACCACAGTCCCACTGTAACCGAACTGGCCTTAGAGCTTCATTATAACACAGGCAACGCTGGAGTGTCTCATGGTCTCATCACTGTTCATATGTAATCAATCCATCCACACAACGCCTTGCAAAACAAAGCCAGATTCAGATTCAACCATTCTAGCCAACGCTATGTGACCAGGAGCAGAAGAAATGGTCTTGGGGTAATCACCTTCCACTTAAACACTATCCATCGAACTTCAGTGACGCGCAAGGAAAACCGGAGCCGAAGAAAGTCGCTCGCGGCCAGGCAGAACAAAACAGCAGGAATAATGCACTTCCCCATTAAGCAGTCCGAAGCAGGACCCCCCCACACACACACACACACACACACACACACAACTCGCCTTCATCTTCACACACCTGTCACCGGAGCAACGGTAATGACCGCAAGACTGCTTTTAGGAATCTGTCAGGCAGAAGCAGATGACTAAGACAGAGCGGAGTATAGCTGGGGAAAAGCTGCAGCCAGCAATTGCATAACTGGGGAGCCAATGGCTTTGCGCACATCTGAATGCAGAATGCATGCGGCGGGCAGAAAGGCCGGGCTGCAGCCTTGCAGGAATACACCGAGACAGTCACGGTTTTTACAACGTCCGTTTAACATTCATGCGGCGCTCCGAAAAAAAAACCTAAATAAGGAGATTACGGTTTCATCCTGGGGTGTCTGACTGGAGGCAGGAGTAGCTTGTTGCCTGGCAACAGCAGCCATGCGATGCTGCAGGATCACGGCGGAGGAGGAGGAGGACGCAGAGCGCAGCCGCGGGCCCTGCGGCGTCGCAGCGAGAGTTGCGGCCGGGATCGATAGACGTCGATCATCCAAAGGGGTAAAAATCTCCAGGCACAGGGAAATAAACAAATGCCAGAAGACGGGAGGCTCATGTTGGGGAGCAGGGGCCAATGAGGCCCAGCGCAGATGAAACCTCTTACACAAATCAGCTAGCATCGCCCACATCCTCAGACATTTCTGCTCGAACCCCGGCCCACAGCGGCTTGCTTATGAAGGACTCCCGGTCCATTCCTAACCCCCAGAACTAAGCCCATGAGCTGTGCGTCCCATGTACCAACCCCCGGCGTGGAAAGCTGGAAACGCCGGAACTTTCTTGAATTCTGCACGAGCAGATCCTAGTCACATTATTTGGAGACTTTGGTGAAAACTATGAATAACAATGAATAAAACATAGCAAGTATCATTTCCACATGATTGCACAAATAAAGGATGTTCCCGCTTAAAAAAAAAAAAAATTACAAAAAATGCAACTGGCATGGCGCAGAATTCCATGCGAGTCTGCTTCTGAGAGCGTCCAGCTGTAGGACTCTCTGCAACTTTTCAAGCGAGCTGATCAGCTTCATCCCTGCTTGTTGCCCATGAATTATATCCCACCACCAAGAGGTAACCAAACCCATCAGCCAGGTGTTTGTTTAGCCCCCAAACAAGGGAATGCCAACAGATTCACTGAGGCCTTGACTTCACTGGCCTGCCACACTCAGCCTGATTATCTAAATCGGCGCTTCTCAACCCAGTCCTTCGGGACCCCCAGACAGTCCACATTTTTGCTCCTTCCCAGCCAATCAGAAACAGTGAATTACTGGTTCAGGTATGCTAGGAGCTGAGAGACAGGAAAAATGTGGACTGGCTGAGGGTCCCCAAGGACTGGGTTGGGAAACGCTGATCTAAACAGCCACTAACTATCAACACGGACAACCTCTGAGGACTCCATCATTCGTGAACATCAATAGGGGACCAGCAGCCTGCAGGTACCCCAGGAAAACCTAGAACCTAAATGAACCAAAGACACTCCGGAACAGAGCTGGCAGTCCAGTAGCTTTCTGCCTTTTTAACATTGCTCTACAATGCATTCTGCAGGGCAAACATGCACACTATGCCTGAATTTATGCATTCCTTTCTTACAATGTTTGCCACAAGAACACCTATGAACACCAACTTCGGCACTGGACCCGGCAGCAGTCCAGACAAACTATTAGTCAACACGGTGTATTTTTAAACACATGGAGCACAACACCGTCTGCGTTAATTAGCGCAAAAAAAATGGCCGCCTTACAGCATTCTGCAGACTAACGAACGTACATCTCCGCAAGTGTTCTCCGGGTACACTCGCCATTGCGCCGTCTTCCATTATTACACATGGTAGCTTTTTACTGAAGCCTCCTAGCCATATCAGCTGAGGCATGGCGAGTCGGGGCCGGCAATGTGAAGCTCTCTGTGGACACCGGAGCCATCTCCGTTTGAGGTTGTCCTTCCCCATCCCAGTCCCATAGCTCACGCCTCAGAACAATCGTCCCCCACCGGCCGCTGAGTTACGGCTATATTAAAAACGTGATTTCACAAAAATAAGACACCCCAAGGAGATGGGGGGGGGGGTACGAGTTAGGGGCTGTTGTTCCCTCTTTCATTACAAAAACCCATTTGGCGGCGTTGTGATAAGATGCGAGAGAGAGCCGGGAACGCAGCGCACGACGGGCCGCGCTCCAAGCCACGCTCGAGCGCCCCGTATAATTATTTTCCGCATCACGGACGACATTGTGCAAGGATCATTCCTCGATGGAGCCACGCGATGAATGCGAGCCGCGTGCGATAAAAGCCAGTTGCACTGCAGTCACTGAATTACAGTAAATTGCAGTCTCGATATTTCATAATAAATCCGTGGTACCGTCGCTGCTGCTGCCATTAGGCACCCAATTTCGCCCCCCGCCCCCACAAGACCAAAAAATAAAGGAATTAAATGCCATAAGATCTTTGCCTTCATCATCTTCTCCACTATTACGGCAATCATTTTCAGAACCTCGTTGTCCCGCAGACATTATTATCTTGTCCAACTGCCCCTAAAGTCACCTTTAATCAGACGGGGATAATAAGTGCAATGTCCCTTTAAAATAATTATGCACCTCCTTTTGAAAGCTACCACCTGTTTCCAAAATGGACCCACTGATGGCTGTGGCGGCATACATCTTTAAATTACCATAAATCATCTTGTAAATAAGCAACAAAATGTTTCATATCAGGGCCAAACTGTGCTTTCTAATATTCAGACATCATCATAGCATATATTATTAATTTTACACATACACACACCTGAGACAAACCTACAACCTAAACCTCATGGATTAGGATATCAGTTAAAAGTACAGTAATTATGATAAGCTTTAGTTATTGACTGAAAATTAATACAGACTGTACAATAATGTCCTCTTTTGTATGATGACTGGGCCTGTCAATTATTACATAATCTCCTGATCGCGATTATTTGAGCTGACCGTAATTATTATGCATAATTGCTAAAACTGTCTCCATCCATATATATATCTGATCTGGTCCTCGGGGCCCGAAAGTTGGTCCATGTTTTTGCTCCCTCCGAGCTCCCTACCAAATCGTTCAAGTTTTTGCTGCCCCTGGTGGCTCCCCGAGGACCAGACTGGGAAACATTCATCCATGTCATACAAAGAGCAATGTCATATTTCTGTCACTATTTCCACAGACTGGGCAGGCCTTATGGATTGGGCAGGCCTTATGGACTGGGCAGGCTGTGCGACATTGTATGACGATGGCGGAACTGTACCACTCCGTTTCACAACATTCCACTTCTTTCCACAACATCGGTTTCATTCTACAGACAGCTTGCGAGAGATCCCCACCAGCCCAGAACGGGATATTCAGCCAGATATTCTGATTTTGGGTTCTTGGTGTTCTCCGTCTGTCAAATAAAATGCATGTTTGTGTGTCTCGTTAGGTGCCCCAGTCACGACAGGGTTACCGGGTAAGTCTCTGAAAGCTGCCACTATTTATGCTGCAGCAAAGTCCATAGGCCAATAGACCATCTAGAGAAATGCATGTTAATTTTGATGTTTTTTTCTGATCCCACTGATTTGGAGTGACAGAAATAACTGAAGCCAAGACAAAATACACCAAACTTTATATTTCAGTTCAGAGGGAACCAAGGCCATAAGAATACCAAAATACCATGTGACTAGAAAGCAGCATTCTCAGCTGGTAGAAGCATAAACTAACATTTCAGATATGGAATATTTAAGTAACGGTGTTGATCCAAAAACTGGAAACTGATGACTAGAGTGAACATCAAGCCAAGAAAACAGTTTATTTAAGTCAGAGGAACCATTAACACCAGGGGCCTGCATCACAATTCTCAAAGCCGGATTTCTCGCTTAGCCGGATAACTTGTTGGATTTAAGGTAGCCCAGTTTAAATTAACTTTATAGTCATTCACTGATATTTAGCCCTGACTACCTTAAATACAACAAGTTATTCAGCTAAACAAAAAAAAATCTTGCTTTGCGATACAGGCCACAGTTCTCACTTAACAATAACGCGACCGCAGTAATTTGCTACAAAATATAGGCAATATGGTTCGCCGTAAAATGCCTGGATGAACAAATTGGGCAGTGCCAGAAAATGTAATGTAGTGTAAAGTAGCGACAACACCTATGGTTTATCTGAGGCATTTAACTTCTCATTTGTTATCTGCCCTGTACAATTTTCTTTTACAAAGCTTAAAAGGCAAACAAATGCTACTTTTTATGTGCCACCATTCAGTGCCAATAAATAGCTCTTCAGCTTCATAAGGTGAGCGTGTATTATTCAGCTATGATTAGGCTTACAATAAAAGTTATAAAATTAAGAGAAAATGGCAATTCAATTGTTAAATCACAATTATTTGCATGCCAATTAATCGTGCACAAAAATGTCATGACGGCGACAATCCTAATGATGAGAGTCATGAAAAAGACCAAAGAAAGTTGATCATTTCAGAACTGTAAATTTGATTGGACTGGCCGTTGGCCAAGAGCACGGAAGCATAAACAGGTCAGAGGAACCGATAAAACATTTCATACAAATCATTAACTTTCTCCGCTACACAAGGAGAAATGCGTGAAATTAAGGTAAGAAGTTTAAGGAGCTTCCGATTCATCTCCCTAGGCAATGCGAAGGCTCCAATCACCACTAAGCCCTGGCTGCTCAGTCACAAACCCATTTCCCACGATGCTCCTGGACAGAACCACCTCCAGCTTCCTGCTTCCTCCCAACCCCACAGTCTGGCGCCCCGAAGGCACGATTCGCAGATCGAGAGAGCAGCACCATGACATCACGGCATCAGTCACAAGACTGGCTGAAGATTCCACACACACGTCTGCTGTATCCATAAATGTTAATACATCCAAATTATTTACACTATTTTAACCAAAAGAACTCTCAAAATACACTCAGAAAATTTGGTCCACAGATGCTAGAGCGTGGGAAATTCAAGTTCATTATTAAACCCAATGCTGTGAATGACCTAAAATTTAAGAAGTTAAATTAATTCACAGACGCAAAAAAGCTCAAATATTGGTTGCCCCTGGCAACAGTTTTGTTGATTGGCTTTGGTGTTCACAGCGTCATATTCCAAGCAATCTGGAAATGACGAGTTCCATATCCAAATCATTTAGCTAAAGTCATGGTCTGCTGAGCCAAGTCAAGAGCCACTTAGCAAAATTTGGCACAAAACCCATACATCATACTTTCTAGAAAGATCCGGCACGGGCTGAAACCCAGCCCCTGTCCTACTACCCACAAAGGAGCTGCAGAGAAATCCAACTGACCGTAGAATCAGACCCAGGCAGGAAAGAAGAGACTTGACAAGCCACAGTCAAAGAGCAGTATATTTTCCTTAAGCATTACAACGTTATTGGCCATGCATTACATAGAGTACAAACAAAAAATGTCTTAACACACCAAAAGACGATCATGCGTTTTTCGACAAGATAAGGGCCCGTAGCATACAGGGTTGTGTACTGTATTTTCTTGTGAACAAGGCAAAAGATGAAAGAGCTGTGACAGATAACCTGGCAACCAAACCCCCCGACCTAAACCCTACAGAGCTGGTTTAGGATGACTTGGATCGAAGAGTGAGAGCAAGGGGGCCAACCTGTGCCCAGAGCCTGTGGGCTACATCTGGAAGCAGGTCTAAAGACCCCCCCCCCACAAAAGGGGACCATCTTGAACAGTCGAAAATTTAAAAAAAACTGAGTCGTTGAACATCTTACACTGGTCATTGCAATATTTGATCTGCATCACTTCACTACCTTGAGGCCTTTTACGTGGTGAATAACATGGCTAGAAAGATGACGAACAGAAGCAGGTACGTCTGGCCTTCTGTCCGGTATTGCATGACAAGCAGCACCTCAATGCTAAAAGTATAATCCCATAAGCCAGAGCAAGGGAGACTCTAGGAAGACAGATATAGACAGATGATCTACCATCAAGGAATCTCTCTGTTCAGTTAAAGTTTTGTTAAACATCAAAGTTTCCATATCTGTTCAGCATTGGTAAGAACAAGTAAGGAATCATTGAAGAGAATTTTTAAGCAGAACAGCAAATACAAAACGTTCACAATAAAATCAGAAATGTTTTTAACAGGGCTTTGCTCTGTTCTTCGGAAAAATAACGATGTATTTTAATGGAAACCAACTGGTCAATAATACAGACCAAGATTTGTATTACATGACTCACTAGACATAACTGCAGTCCTAATTCAGTTTTAATTCGGTGTTTAATCTCATTGTTCCAACTAAGTTTCATGCCACAGTAGCATATATTCCAATGAGCAATCCTACGACTACCAGTCAGCATTCCAACCTCATTATCTGTAACCAAGCATCCGTACTTGGACACACTCAAGAGCATGAAACACCCCACGGCCCACAGATTGGAAATATGTCAAGAAATGAGTCAGGGAAAGAGGATTCTCCTACCCTCCTCAACCACAAGTAAGAAAGCCTCTTGTCACTCATCAAAACCAAGCACAAGCCTCGCACACTAATATATGCGTTTGAGCTGCAGATGTGACAAAATATTTCACGCCCATAAATCCCCATCGCTCAGCTGCGGCCGGCGTGACAAGCGTGGCCCTGCCTCCACAGCGATAAAAACGGCGGACGAGGAAGTCTTGCGTCGCTCCTTGCAAAGGGAAGATGGGGTGAGCTGCTTCAGCTAATTCCAGCAGGAGCGTACCGGGCCAGCATCAGCTAGCATCACAGTCCCACTCAAACCGAAGCCACAATAGGGGCATTTTCACAGTAACCATCCAAACAGCCAGAGAAACACCCGTGTCAACTGCCATTTACCCATAATTCTCAGCGTACCAGTCCCAGACTGCCCACTCCAGCAACAGCAAGGCTAATGTTAATCAAACACCCCCCCCCCCCGTATGTTTTAAAATACATGTTGAGTATTTGGCAGCGGTCAACAGGTGAGCAGAGTTTGGACCATGTAGGCACCAGAATACCAAGCCAGAGTGGACCGCTCTCAACTCTACATCTGCTCCATCAAACATGAGACTCATCAGTCACATGTTGAATATGAATAGGCCCTATCAAGATGCCAATAAGAAATCAGGGCTGCATTTCTTAATCCATCCCCGATTTGAAACCTAAGCGCAAAACGGCGTCTTGATTACGTTGCAGCTGCAGCCCTGATAAATGTGATAAATGGAGGCACTGGCTGCACCTCAGGAAGGTTGTAGGGAGACATTTCTGTCGTTTCAACAGCCTGGCCTGTATTACGGCCGGTACCTCCCCACCCACGGAAGCACAGCTGCAAAGCCCGATCTGACTAATTAAAATGCAAGACAGCTCAGGCCAATTAGTGCATTGGGGACATTTAAACTAACGGACCATAATCCTCTTTAAGAACTTAAACACATTAAGGGGAACAAAACAACATATGTATGTTTTATCATCAATCAGCAATCTTCCACTACACACTGATCGCTTTTAATTCATCAAAATATGTGCTACCATCCGGCAAAGGCACCCCGACTCCGGCAGTGACAGGATTGCACAAGACAAGTTGTCTAAAGAGAAACTGCACGATTCGCTCCTAGGGCGGGTGGATGGCACTATGTTTTATCACATATGAAAGCACCATTAGGCAGTGAGGCGCCGGCGTAATGCAAAGCTGGAGCAGGCAGCCGAGGGCGAGCGGGCTCTGGGCGCCTTTTTGGCAAACTTCAGCCCGCCCAGCCCAAACCCGCCCGCGATCCGCGTCGATGCCCGCCGTGGAAACGCTCATTTCCCGGGCTGGGAGCAGCCCCTCCGCGGCCGGGGAGCCGCCGAGCGCCGGGCTTCCGCTCAGCTCTGCTACTGCAACATGTATCCAAGCAGCCCGCTCCCCCGCGTAACAAAGTAACCGATCGGCGGGGAAGGAGCGCGTCCCCGGCGGGCAGCGACGGGGCAGGGCTGCGCCAGGGGCGAGCAAGACCCCGCTCCAGAGGCGGGACGAGGCTCCGAGAGAGGAAACCAGCATGCAAATGTATTAATAATAATAATAATAATAATAATAAAACACTAAAGCATATATGCCGGTGCATCAATCAACCCAAGCGCGCATGTT
>JAODKM010000075.1:4104713-4116641 GCA_026780845.1 Petrocephalus sullivani
CCGTTGAGGGACAGACTAAAGTTACGGGTGGGGATGAGGTCAAGGATAGAACGAGGCATAAAATGGAATGGAGGGAATGTTTTCGGGAGGTCCGGGTAACTCCAGGCCATACTGCAGAAAGCAGCCCATTCCATTCCCCTTTATCATAATTATTTGATTCTGTTTAGCTACACCACTGTTATCTCCTTCAATTATCAGAACTGGTCACAGTCCTCACACTTGCCAATTTCAGCTCTTGTTCTCTACCGCCACCTGTTTTAGTTATAGTTGTGTTAAATCTCTACTGTGATTCCCTATCATTTATGTGCTCATTTTACACCTCCCCCCTCCTTTTTAAGGATGATAACATTAACACAAAGCATCCTACCCAAAACTATCCTCCAAAGCAGCTTCAAATTTCTACCCATCTGTTGAGTATTTCATGGCAGACTACACCACCTGAGACCCTGCTGTGGTACCGTCGGATCTCTGTGACTCCACCCGTCATTGACCCATGTTTGTAACTTTTTCCATGTTGTCAAAGCAGGGATAAGTGAGGGGCTCCTCTCTTGATCCACTCTGACGCCCTCATGTCACTGTGGGGTATGAAAATCATTTTCCGGACAAATCCCGATTCAACATGCATTCCTGTTCCAAGTTAATTAAGAACGCCTTGCTTCCTCTTCTTGGTGTAGATTGCATGGGCGTCACTGTGACAATGAACGGCAACCATCAAGAGCAGGACAACGCCCACTGGTGGTTTTTAAAAAAAAATCAGTCCTATGTAATTACTTGCGAGCTGCAATCATTCACGCTACAGGTTTACTGCAAACCTAACCGCAATGCTCAACAACACTTGGGCTTGTTTTTTAAGTCACTGGTGGCAAATGCTCAGTTGCCCAGAGAGACCTGGAAAAAGGTTTCTGCATCTGGGGGTTAGTAAAACATCAGACAGCAGTCTGAGAATTAACTCCTAGTTAACTCCATAGTCATGGGAGAGGCTATAATGAGCAGATCTGATGACCCTCTCAGAATAGCATGCTGTCGATCTAGTATCTAATGAGTTGTCAAACTATTTAGTGTTTTCAGGGCATCAAAGAATCTTTAATTTGGCCGTGAAACATTTGCAGTCGGTGTGATGTTGCAAGTGGTGTATGAGAATTCTACTACCCACAGGCTATCTAAGATGTTTAAGTTATTAAATAAGCCACTTTTTATAATGCACCTTCAAGGATTCAAGTATATATTAAGCGGTTTCTTGCGTCACTGATCCTGACCAGTAGGGGGTGCAGCCCAAACTCCTGTCGGCTGTGACTTGCAAATATTCTGAAGGGATTTTTGCCTCTGGCACCATCTTGCTCCAAATGTGATCACATCTGGCCAGCCTTTGCCTCACGTGGAATTCATCACCAATGCCTGCCCCTCGCTGTGTGTTAGCAAACCATAGGAATTAAGTAGAAGGACAATGCTGGCCCCTGAACACTCCCACAGTCCAGTCTGTTCAGGAAGAGAAGGTGTTCAGCTCAGATTTCACATACACACACGTTGAGGCTATGAGGTCAAACCTTGCTCACCTTGGCGACTCTCCGTTCACAGCCATTTATGGTCCCGTTAATTGAACGACACTCACCCGAAATACATTCAGTGACAAAAAAAGTTAAGCACCCAGACGGAGTGGTGGAAATGAAATGAATCTGCATGTGGAGAACACTGCTGGTCCCATGTGAGTAGGGTATTGCCTCTCGTGAGGCAGGTCGGCCCACAGCTGTTGTAACTGGTCTTCGAGATCCTGCAGATTGGCACTGGGTTTGAGTTGACATCCTAGCTGATCCCACACATGTTCGATTGGGGAAAGACCGGGGGACATGGCTGGCCACGGGAGGACGACAACATGATGCAGGCAGTCCATAGACGCACGTGCCCTTTGTGGATGGGCGTTGTCTTGTTTAAAGACTGTACCAGGGTACTGTCTCAGGAGGGGTAATGTGGGGTATGTGGACACGGGATGCCACTGGTGTAGTGCTGTGCCATCAGGGTCCCCTGAATCACTACCAGATTATAGTTATACCCTATGGCACCCCACACCATGATGCCAGGAGTAACACTGGTGTCTCTCTCCATAACATTGGAAGGATTGGTCCCCTCCCCTTGGTGCCACCATACGCACACATGACGGTCATCTGTGGTAATGCAGAGCCGGGATTCATCACTGAACATGGCACTATTCTAACCGCAGCTGTCTCTATGCTGGTGTTAACGGCAGCCTACGCATGGGACGGTGAACCCGTAGTCTGGCTGGTGCCAGTCGTCGAGACACGGTGCCGGATGACATGGGGTGCTGTAGAAAGTCCAACGCCTGTGTCCGGATGGCAGGCGCAGATGTCATGGGGTTCTGCAATGCTTGGTGTGGTCTGTCTTGTGCGACTGGAACCTTCACTATATGTTTGGGTGCCCTCACGTGCCCAGTGGTTCCAAATTGGGCGACTGTGAGCATGTCCCAGTGGTACGACACGATCATCCGGTCTCATGCAAACCCACAGTGCGACCCCTACCAACCCCCTTCAAGTGCTGGTACTGCTGTCTAATGCTTCTCCTGGGCATCCTCTGTGTCTGGTGACTAGACCTGCCAGCTCCTTACAAATCGAATCATTTACATGCCCATCACTGGGCTGCACGCGCACCAAATAACATCTAAATCAAACCATTACTTCTGGGTGCTTAACTTTTTTTGTCACTGAGTATATACTTATACTCATATATACTTATCGTGCGTTCCATTATCCTCGGAGGTCGGAGCGCGGAACTCCGCTAAAACGTGAATAACGTCACATCCGCTAAAAACTCGGGGAAAGCCGAGTCAGATGCATTCCACTTGCCAAACTCGGATCCAAGATGGAAGCCTCCAAGAAAGTGGCTTTTGCGCTAGCTCTTTCGGAGTACAAACGGCTCCAAGCGTATGCCGTTCGCCGCAGCAACACATCTATCGACTACAATAACGCTGTACGGTGTACACAGCTTACGAAATTGACTCAAACAGCACTAAAATGCTTAAAAATGTAAAATATCACAACACCACCTACAGTCTTTGCACTGGGCAGCCATCTTGAATCCGAAACTCGGGGCACTCTGAGCTGCCCGAGCTTTTGTCTCAGATTTTCGAGAGACGGGAGCGCACGTCGTCACTTCCGGCCTCGAGACTCGGAATCCGGCTCGGATTCTGACCTCCCGAGGATAATGGAACGCACGCTTACACTGAGTATATACTTGAGCAGCAAATGAACTGGGAACCACTGAGTTAATTATGTTTTTTTTATGATTTACTTGTGTTAGTTGAGTAGTAGTTTTCCCCACATGCGACACCATTGACACGACACAATACTTTCACCAGAGTTCAGCTATTTCCGAAAGCTATTCTACAATTGCAGGAATATTGAGTTGAGCCCGGCTGGTGTATCGCAAGGAGTGTCATGAAGTTTTGTCCTCATCTCCATCCAACGCACTTTGCCCTTTTGATATTCTACAGCCTCGCTGATGAGGAGGGTGATTACCATATTGCATTGCTCCTTGCGTGTTCCCCATCTTGACCTTGCGCTGATTGAAGGTCCCGGCCCGCCGGTTTGCCGAGAGCGAGCTAACATTCATAATTCTCGCCCCTTGCTGCCCCCCCCCCCTCCAGTTCCCACAAGAGCCTCTTCATACTGAAAATCCACCCCCCTGCTCTACCTACATCCATGTCCTTCTGTGATCTTTGCATACATTTCAGAGCAGGAAGCCACAGTGACCTCCCCAGTCATGGATGCTCCCATAGCTAGCAGTCTGCATTTGACAGCAGCCTGGTTTGTACATTTTATTGAAAGCTGAATGTCATTGTTGACACACCATAGCACACAGTGCACAACAACAAAATGTGTCCTCTGCTTTTAACCCATGTGTCATCGTGACACAGCAGGGGGCAGCTAAGTGAGTACCCGGGTGCTCAGGGTACCTCAGCGGTCAGGGATTCGAACCGGCGATCTTTCAATTACGCAGTTGCATCCCTACACTACGCCACCTGCCTGCCCCTTCTGCTTATTCTTGCTCTGTTTTCTGGAGGATTCCACAAGATGGGTGGGGTCAAGGTGTGGGGAGTGGGGCAGTTGGTGTGGGCTACACATGGCCGCTGTTGGACTTCTTTGTGTTCTGAGGCCACCCAGCACTTTCTCCCGACCTGAAACGCAGCTAGCATAGATATTACTGTAAAAGCGAGTGGTGGGGGGAACACAGGACTAATGAAGACAGATGTTTGTACCTTTTAGTGTGTCTCTCAAGGCAGTCGGCTCTCGTCCGCATGAACAAAGCGGGCAGAAGTAAAAGGTGGAAATCACCTAACAGCAGAAAAAGTAAAACGCTGGCTCTCTCAAACGTTCCCAGACAGCTATTACTGCTAGGACCTTGTTCCCCTTCCTAAAAAACGTCTGCTCCTGGCGCCTACACCAGATCTTCCCTTAGAAACGCCCCCTTTCTTTACAACCGTGAAATGTTTCTATTTTTCTGCATTTTAAGTGCAGTGAGCTTGAACACTAAAGATCAACCCACCAGCGGAGGCGCCTCACCTTTTAAACTCTTTCTGGCGGCTAAACGTAGCAGGGTAAAAAAAAAAATAAAACGTCTCCAGTACGCATGTTATGGAAACCAGTTACGTGCAGATGGCAAATGAAAATCCTGAAGAATCGCCTGTCTGGAATTAAATTAACTAGAAAAGAAATGTCTAATTGTCTCGGGCAGCTTTCGCCTAACGTCCGATCGCTATAAATGAAACGAGCGCAAACATCGTAAGGCATGACGGCCCAGCAGCCGGGCTGGGGCTCCCGATGCAGCGCCGTGCGCTCCTGCCCGGCTACGGTGACTTGGCACGTTCCTCGACCGCCTTCCTTCCCGCTCATTAGTCAGGGGGAGCTGACAGGGTCTCTGGCACCGAGCAAAAGCGAATCTGATGTAGTATTTATTTTCTCGGAAAAAAACATAGAGCGAGTTAAATTGCCCACTCTGTACAATAGCGCTTAGGAAGGCTTCTAAGTCGGACGGGCTGCTTGTTATTCAGTATTGCATTCCAGGGAAATGTCTGAACCCTGAAATATTTAACAACTTGAATATTTAACAAGTTGAACTCGAATTTTATAATATGGGCTAATTAACATTCTTATTGTTTTGTCCCCCTCCCCCGTGCCCCGTTTCTTCTCGTCGCCTTTATTTTTTTTTGTTAATGAAATACCATTCGCTCCGATTTTGCGCCTACATTTGTAATTTTCACTTCAAACTGCGGGAAAAAAAAATAATTAAAACATTTTCACCGGATAATTATACAGCGAGATTAGGAGATGGGTCCAGACATTGCGGGAGAGCGGCGCCGTTAGGGAAATGAAGCACGTTTTAAGGTTTGAAATTGGAGTGTCTAGTTAATTGTCGATCGTACAATGTCTCTTAGTTGTTCGAAATACGGAATAGTGTGTATGCGCACACACAGATACACGCGTGTATATTTATACTCTGCATTCCATCAGTAATGCTTACGCTGCACCTAGTAATATAAAAAACTGTCTGTTGTATGTTTTGGCAGTTACGTATATTACATCTTATAAATTATACATGTTTATTCACATTGTATACATGGAAGCAATTCTCTTAGAGTACCTGGATTAAAGACACAAAATGTGGACACCTTATTACGTATTGACATACCCGTGTTCTGACCTATAACTGCTCAGAGATCCCGACTCACGCCCTCATGTTTCCTCCCTGCCAGCTACCAGCAGCCTTTACCAATCACTGCTCTTAGGAATGGGTTCCCACAATTTTCGGCCATCAAGACCCTAAAAAGAGATATTTGCAGTTCCCATTTTGCTACCGGGGCTGCTGGAGGGTCCCCTCGGTAGATTTCACCAGCTGGGGAGTAGTCCCTCCAGTACAGGGCTGGCCAACCCTGCTCCTGGAGAGCCACAACCCTGCAGAGCTTAAGTGCCCTAATTTAACACACCTGATATTGATAACCAAGCCCTTCAGAAGCATCTCAATTAGAGTCAGCTATGTTGAAGCAAAGTTGACTCTAACACTCAGATGCTTCTGAAAGGCTCGATTATCAGTATCAAGTGCGTTAAATTAGGGCAGCACTTAAGCTCTGCAGGGTTGTGGCTCTCCAGGAGCAGGGTTGGCCAGCCCTGCTCCAGTAGATTTAGTTTTAGTAACATGCTCTGGACCCCCCTACTTTGGGAACCCCTGGCTACTACTGGTGACCTTACTAATGTGTATATAAATATTACAAAGTTTATGTTATATAATACAGTATATATTAACACTATATATTCACTAATATGAGACCCAAGAATCACGACGAATGTAATTGTGCTGATATGAGACAGCTAATTCCTACCTAGGCACTTTCAGATGATCACCAAATTAAAATAAGACTTATTATAACTGCTGCACACACACAAAAAGAAAGACAAAACGTTCCGAAAAGATTCAGTTCAGTTCACTGACTTTCACTTGGAACTTTGTATCTCATGAGACCCTATAGTTTGTCAAACAGAGAGAAGCATAGCTGCTGGATTTAAGATGGTTTGTGCTGAATACAGATGATTCTTAAGAATAATTAACCACTTGCTTGGGGAAAAAATGTGAGGTAGGTTGCTTAGGAAACAAAGAACCAGCTGTCTGTTAATCATTTTCACTAAAATAAAAATTAAAACTTAAAAGACACACAAATCATAGAGGAACATACCCCACAGCATTATGCATTTTGAATATGTTCTGGTGGAACAGAATGATTCAGAAAACCATTTAAACACATAGAGAAGTATAGTAGCTGGCAACAGAAACACCTAACAGCATATTAATTTTAAAGACCTAATAAGAAGTCGGGTCATCCATTGCCTTCATGCAGCTCCCGACTGGAATACTATCAAACAAGCCCTGAGCTCTTTATATGTGAACTACTGGACCGTTCTTCAAGTAGTGAAGCTTCCACTTTTTTGAGGGACCGGAAATCTTCACAGAGAAGAACTTCCTTAACTTCCCAAAAAGTTTCAGTGACCATAGGGTGCAATTGGTTCTGTAAACAGCCTCATACTGCTTGGCTTTCATGCAACCATGCTGAGCAATCATTGGCCCTAATGATTCCCAGGAGATGACTTCCCATACTGTTGTGATTCCTCACAGTGAGGGCTAAGGGCGTCCTATGGCTTCCTCCAAACATAAACCCATCTTCTAGACTGAAATATAGATCAGACATAATACCTTTTCAATTAGCCAAGAGTTTATGTTTTGTGCTCCTTAGACCAGGTAATGCATCTATATACGCCGGCCTTCTGAGATCAGCAGTGGGTGTTGGACTCCGTAGGGCTGCCATTTGTAACCAAACTTCTAGATGCAGCCAAGGGGCAGAGGGGGTCTGGTTCAGTGACCTTGATGCTTTTTGCAGATGACATGCTCCTGTTGACTTCATCAGGCTGCAGCAATGCACTGGGGCAGTTTACAGCCAAGTGAGAGGCAGCTGGGATGAGGATCAGCACCTCCAAGGCCATAGTTCTTGGCCGGAAAATGGTAGATTGCCCTCTCCAGGTGGGGGATGAGTTACTGCCTGAAGGGGAGGAGTCTAAGTATGTCAGGGTCTTGTTCACAAAGGAAGGGAGCAGGAGATGGACAGGGGAATCGGTGCAGCGCCTACCGTAACGCCGGCATCATACTGTTCTGTTGTGGTAACGAGGGAGCTAAGCCTATCAAGCTACCCGTCAGTCTGTGTTCCTGTCCTCACCTACGGTCACAAGCTTTTGGTAGAACTGAAAGACTGAGATGACGGACACATTCAATATAAATGAGTTACCTTCACAGGGTGTCTGGGCTTGGCCGTAGAGGTAGGGTGAGGAGCGCAGGCATTCGGGAGGAGCTCAAAGTAGAGCCACTGCTCCGCCATATCAAAGGAAACAGTTGAGGTGGTCTGGGCGTCTATCCTGGAGAAGCTCATAACAGTTCTCTTTAGAGCGGCTCACAGAGATGCTAAAGACATGATTCATTTATGTTGTCATTTTTGAAGATATGTTTTGGTTAACAGCTATGCTGTGAAGTGTCTATAAGCTTTGACTGGTCACCATGAATCTGCTTTGCAGAAGTAGTTTGGATAAGTTTGGCGTACGCTCTCATGATTTTTGACACTGTTCCCCTTGACAGTGGCGATTAGGCTGCAACTATGCGGCCCTTTTTGTGACTCTCGTCGTTATTTCTCTAAAAACCCCTGTATTGAAGCGCTTATTGTCAGGCCTCATTTGCAGCCGACACATACCACTAATTGGCGTTCACCCTAATAGGGCTCACTTTGGCAGCTGAGTTTGTAGTTACTTCAAAGTTAAGCTCACATTCTTTTAGTATTTTGTTACTTTGTCTACTCCTTCTAGCAGAAGGTGTCCATCCATCCATCCGTTTTCTGTAACCGCTTCTCCTATTCAGGGTCGTGGGGGTGTGGAGCCTATTCTGGAGGCTACGGGTGCAAGGCCGGGAGCGACCCAGGACGGGGCGCCAGCCCATCGCAGGGCACACAGACACCATTCCACACATATGTGCACAGGGACAGTGCTAACGCCAGTGAGCCTCAGCCTGGTTTTGGACTGTGGGGGGAAACAGGAGTTGTAACAGAAGACGTTTAAAATTTAATTCAATGTATTTGAGTTAAAATGCTTGGTAACAGATTTCATATTGCGAATATGAGATAGGAAACCAAAAATGTTATGTTTAACATTGTCGAATGTTAAACATAAGATCAAGGTAGGTCTCCTGGACACCATGAAGCACTTTAAGCAACATTATTTAAGGTCTTTTTCCTTTATTCCAAATTTTCTGCATTCGTCCATCCATTTTCTATACTTCCTCATCCTGTGCAAGGTTGTGGGGGTCCTGAGGCCATCTTGGAGGCTACTGGAGCAAAAATAACCCAAGATTCGGCACCAACCCATCGCAGGCCTAATATTATTTGTTATGTTGTTTCTTGACTCCCAGGAAAGGAGGATTTGTAAACTTACAAAATACTACAGCATATAATAAAGGTCTTATGCTTGAGGTATTTTACAGAGACCTGAGTGGCAGCACAGAGGCGCGGGCGGTTCCGGATCGGGCCGCTGACGGCAGGTACCACCTATTTTGGAGCCGTGGCCCCCAGCCAAACACACGGGATCGTGAGCATGAGGCCGTGGCCCGCCGCCCGCACGCCGACTGCGGCAGGAAGGTCACACGAGTCGCCGTGGTGACACTCCGGAGGCGGAAGAGAGCTGTGTGAGGTGGGGGGCGCAGTGCCGGCATGGGGTAGCTATTTATAGCCGGAGCGGAATTACCCCTGCTCTCCCCGCAACCGAGCGGACGCAGTGCCGTCGCCCCCATCAGATTATTCTCCGCCACGAGTAACAGATGCTCTCCAAACCAGACGCGGCCAGTAGCTGCGCGCCCACATCGCAGTGCGAGGCTTTGTACTGACACCTCGGCCTGCCGCACTGTAGGGGGCGGCGCTGAGGCAGCCGGCGACGAGGCCGTCAGGTGGAGATTCAGCATGATGATGATGATGATAGCCTTCGTTTCTGGTAGTATTTGTGGGCATAGACGCGCATCGGTCCTCATTCGCAGAGATCCAGAGGCTGTCCCAGGAGCCACCTCTGTGCCCCTGGAATGGACGTCAGAGCAAGGCACTGACGTGCACAAGGTCGACTCTGAATCATTAATCCGCCTAAACAGTATGACTTTGGGCAGGGAGACAGCATCAGGGCACAGGGAGGAGACCCAGGAGGACGCAGGGTGGGGGCCGAATTCACAACCAGCAACCGGGAGTCAGGAAAATACTGACACACATACAGGTGCTTGATTTCTGAAATTTTGCCTTTGCCATGGTCTGATAGCAATGCACATTCAGTAAGCCCAGACATCCCATACAGTGAGATGTATTATACAGTGGGGTTTTTTTGTGTTTAACCAAATTTTCCCCGGCCTATCACATCTTGTAAACGCCCAACTGTGTCACATCATATCATATTTGGATGCGACTTATGAAATGTTCATCTTTCCATTAATTAGTTGAAACATAACCGTATTGTAAGTTGAGGGGTATCCGTAATTATGCAACAGAACAATTATATCAAATTAAAATAAAGAAAAGAAAATAGAAGGTAGGGTAAGCCAAGGTAGGCCCAGGCAAGGTACCAGGATGGCCGAGTGGTTAAGGCGTTGGACTTAAGATCCAATGGACTGTTGTCCTCGTGGGTTCGAACCCCACTCCTGGTAACAATCTTTCTTGTGCTTGTAGCAGAAAAATGCATTGGTAGTGTTAATTTGACCCGGAGTTAATTGCTTAAATCTCACTTTCATGTAAAACCGTACCTTAAAGTGTATAAATGTGAATGCTGGAACGTCCTCCCTTATCTAACGGTGCCTGCCGAATGCTGCAAATGAAAATTATAAGTAAGAGATGAAAACGAATCCACACCCCCCCCCACCCCCCAAAGGAGAGGGACTCTCCAGGTGAACCTGGCTAGTCTTCAGACACTCTCACCAGGTGCTTCAGACAAATGGGCTGATATCCTACAGACGCCTGAGGCAGCAAAGATGTTTCACCCGGAAAGATGGAATGGGCGCAGGGCGATGCGAATGCCCCGCCTTGGCCCCCTTGATAAACAGCGCGCAGAAACCATCTGCCCCACCCCTCCGATTCGTCTCAGCGGTGCCCGTACTCTCAGGCCTTTTGTGCTCATTGCTCCTGGGGGTGGGGGGCAACTTCCTGTTGTCTTTATGACTTAATCAGCTCTATAATTTTGTGGCCACAAAGCATAAAAAAAACATGAAAAGCAGACCCTGAATTGCTTAAAGCCGTTTAGCTATTGTAGTAGCGTAATGACTATCAGGATAGCACTCATGCTACTGCTTCCTGTTTAATTACTTAATTAGACACGCTTTGCTGCGTTTCCCATAATATGGGTGGCGAATCGTACCTTTCATGCAGTTTTTCCTAAACATGCTGAAAGTCAGCTGGGTGCGGGAGATGGGGCTTTGAATGCATGCAAAGCATTGTGGGAAGAATTCCAAGATGCCGGCTGGGGTAGTGTACCACTGACCTGCATGGCCTGCATGCTCCGTGGGGACTAGGTTGCAACACAGGCCCTCCTTGAGGGCTTGTACTGTAGTGTGTGACTGTAATGATCCTACGCAACCATGGCAACCCTGTACAGGATCGCAGTGAGCCTTGAGCCTGTCCCAGGCAGCACAGGCACCGTGGGTGGACTCCCCGTGCATCACAGGGCATACATACTCACTCACAAATCAAGTTACCTGAACAGCATGGCTTCGAGCTGCAGCGGGAAATGGGAGCATCTATAGCAGACCCACGCAACACATGTCCAACATGCAAACTTTCCCGGTGCTGAGCCAGGTATGGAGATTGAACCCTCAATCCTGGTGCCCCCTGTGCTAGGCACTGCAATGGTCCTGAGGAGTGTAGTACTCACTTTATAATTAGGTTGCATGACAGGAGGAGGAGACCCTGAGGCAGACCCAGGACAAGCTGGAGAGATTATATCTCTTTGCTGGGTTATGAGTGCCTATGGGTCTCAGCCAGAGGAGCTGGAGGATGTGGCTGGGGAGAGAGAGGTCTGGGAATCTCTGCTCAGTATGCTGCCACTGCAACTCTGACCCAGATAGGAGATGGATGGATGGATGGATGATGGATGAATAGAACAATTAAAAGAAAAAGCAACTGTCTACCAGAATATACCACAAAGAACTGTATGCACAGAAGAGCAACAGACTATATTTTTAGGTTTATGCCTTAGTGTAGGGGAGGCTGGCAGGCAGCCAGCTGATGGCTGCTCAGTGCAAAGACTGTAAGTGGTGCTGTGATATTTTACATTTTTAAGCACTTTAGTGCTGTTTGAGTCAACTTCGTAA
>JAODKM010000075.1:4118468-4129262 GCA_026780845.1 Petrocephalus sullivani
AGGCTTCCATCTTGGATCCGAGTTCGGCAAGTGGAATGCATCCGACTCGGTTTTCCCCGAGTTTTTAGCAGATGTGACGTCATTCTGAGTTCCGAGTTCCGACCTCCGAGGATAATGGAATGCACTATTAAATTGTAAATGAGTAAAAAAAATATGACAAAAAGGTGATTAACACACTATTGCGTGCTGAGTTCATGCAAATGGGCCAAACCCTATTTGTCCAGAACTGTGTTAATTCATATTTCATAGCATAATGTGGGCCTATGCACTAATAAAAATGAGCAGACGGCTACACAGAGGTGCCCAGCTCTGCGCCTTTAAAAACACGCTGCCAGATCTGAAGCACAAATCAGACAGAGCAGCTTTTCCCACTCGGAGACCCAACAAGGCCCAGTGTGACTCATCTTGGCCTCGGTCTCTCAAAATGCAGCAATGAAACTGAATGCACCAGCCCCCTATTTCAGTTGTTAAAGGGTTAAATGTGAGAAAGTAGCAGGAGAAGACCAGTCGTTGGTTCAAGTCCCAAGATGACCAGCTGTTGTAAGAGCTCATCTGAATCTCCCCAGTAATAAAATCCAGCTGGGGAAAGTGTGTTAAAATGTACTTGTCATCTTAGAACTTAGATGTGAAGGGTGCTAAATAAAAAAAAAAGAGTGCTCTCTTATTCCTGTTTTTAAAAATAGAATCCCTGTTGTGTAATGTTTGCAGCCAGACCCGACAATTACCCACATTTCTGCAGAGCCTCTGACCTACAGAGGTCAAAATAGGCAGCTGGCACCCTGGGCGGAGGCTATGGCTGACTCTGCACAGTGTTTCCTAACCCTAGGCAGAGGCTGTGGTGAATCAGCACGTTACTCCTTAACCCGAGGTCAAGGCTGTGGCAATTCAGTGTGGTATTCCCTAACCAGAGGCGGAGGCTGTAGCGAGTCAGTGTGGTATTCCCTAACCAGAGGTCGAGGCTGTGGCAATTCAGCATGGTATTCCCTAACCAGAGGCTAAGGCTGTGGCGATTCAGCACAGTATTCCCTAACCAGAGGCTGAGGCTGTGGCGATTCAGCACAGTATTCCCTAACCCGAGGTTGGGGCTGTGACGATTCAGTGTGGTATTCCCTAACCGGAAGGCTGAGGCTGTAGCGATTCAGCGCCATATTCCCTAACCCGAGGCCAAGGCTGCGGAGATTCAGTGTGGTATTCCATAACCTGAGGTTGAGGCTGTGGCGACTCAGTGTGGTATTCCCTAACCAGAGGCCGAGGCTGTGGCAATTCAGCATGGTATTCCCTAACGAGAGGCTGAGGCTGTAGCGATTCAGTGTGGTACTCCCTAACCTAAGGTTGAGGCTGTGGTGATTCAGTATGGTATTTCCTAACCAGAGGCTGAGGTTGTGGTGATTCTGTGTGGTGTTCCCTAACCCGAGGCCAAGGCTGTGGAAATTCAGCACAGTATTCCTTAACCCGAGGCCAAAGCTGTGGAGATTCAGTGCGGTATTCCCTAATCTGAGGCAGAGGCTGTGGAGTTCAGTACAGTATTCCCTAACCTTAGGCCGAGGCTGTGGCAATTCAATGCGGTGTTCCCTTTCCCAAGGTTGTGACTGTGGCGATTCAGTGAGGTATTCCCTAACCCGAGGTTGAGGCTGTGGCGATTCAGTGTGGTATTCCCTAACCTGAGGCTGTGGTGATTCAGCGCGGTATTCCCTAACTCGAGGCCAAGGCTGTGGCGATTCAGGGCGGTATTCCCTAACCCGAGGCCAAGGCTGTGGCGATTCAGGGCGGTATTCCCTAACCCGAGGCCAAGGCTGTGCCGATTCAGGGCAGTATTCCCTAACTTGAGGCTGTGGCAATTCAGGGCGGTATTCCCTGAGGCTGTGGCGATTCAGAGCGGTATTCCCTAACCTGAGGCTGTGGTGATTCAGGACGGTATTCCCTAACCCGAGGCCAAGGCTGTGGCGATTCAGGGCGGTATTCCCTAATCTGAGGCTGTGGCGATTCAGGGCGGTATTCCCTAACCTGAGGCTGTGGCGATTCAGGGCGGTATTCCCTGAGGCTGTGGCGATTCAGGGCGGTATTCCCTAACCCTAGGTTGAGGCTGTGGCAATTCAGGGCAGTATTCCCTAATCCGAGGCCGAGGCTGTGGCTGTTCTGTGCGGTGTTCCTTAACCCGAGGCCGAGGCCACAGCAATTCAGTGTGCTGTTTGCTCCAACCACCTGCTGCTCCTTGCACACGACCGTCTTTGTTTCTTCCTTCCCCGGTTAGCAGGAGTTCCTGAAGCTGGTAAAAAAACAGCTCAGTTGAATGAAAAAAAAACATCAGCCTTCCTTTCTGGGCTCATTTAGCACACCCACGTGGTTATTTACATAATGTGTGGGAACGCGAGACACCGGGGGGTGGGGGGGGGGACAAATCTGAACAACGTGTCGGATTCAGTGGGATAGATGGGTAACGAGGAAAATGACTCATGGAGGCCAGCTAATGTGAGACGTCAGGTCAGGCTTTCAAGCACCCTGCCCGTGTCTGAGGAGAGAGGGTCTGACTGCAGGTTCTTACGGCTTTGAACGAGGAAGGAAGTCCCTTCTAATACTGTACATTCACTTCAAAGCAGCCTTGGTGCTCTTGTATGCTTTCTGTGATGCCGCGGTGCTGCTCTCATGCCTTTGTTAGCTGGCTCTCATGCCTTTGTTAGCTGGTTAGCTCAAAATAGGATGATAATTTTGCCAAAATGAATTTGCATCCTGGAAGCCCACAGGTGGTACCAGGAAACGTCCCAGCATAGAAATATGGATTGTGCATAATTTGGTGGTGCATACTGTACATCTCATCTTGGTTACTTGCGTGAAAATGTAATAAACTGACAAGACGAAATGGAAAGGTTATAAGTCCCCAGAATCTTGACAGGTGAGCTCAGAGCTCTGCTGAACTGCACTTTAGCAACCAGCAAAGGAGTCGGAGCTGGTGGGGGGGTAAGAACTGGCATCTAGCAGAGCTATGCTGACTGCTTCCGCAGCCAAGACCAGCAGAGAGTCGGGTAATTACTGAGCCCCATGGATCCATTCTGTCACTCCAGCATCAATGCAGAAAAAAAACACGAAGTTGTTCCGAAATCCCTCTGCAGTTAGTTTAGCACTTCTGAGCAGGATATGCTTTGCTATGAAGTATCTGTGCATTTTAAAATGTTCCATTTTTCCTACAATATTATTTCAGCAATGCATTTTGTCTTTCAGCATCGAAAAGGTACAACCTGCATCCATTGCTAGTGAAGCGTGCTGTATGCTCTGTCATTTTGCGACTTTGCGATACTCTGACTTATAACTTTCAGGATACACGATGTCCAGTAGGTGTCATATAACAGTATTTGTAACTTCTAGTTACTATGGCATGGGTCATGCTAGTAGCTCAACAGAATGTATGTGACTTATATACAGGGGTTGACATAAGTCGTACGCAAGTACGCATTCGCTGTTTAAACGGTAAAATGCGCGGTAGTTTCTTGTTATAACAGTGAAAATGCGTACTTATTTACGCAGCTATCACAAGAAATTACAGTGTGATAGGTAAAGTTTATAATGCTCATAACCGCGCAAATGCGTTTATACGCCTATGTGCATTTGAACTGGTACAACAAAAAACTGCCGCACATTTTAGGGTTTATACGGCGAATGCGTACTTGCGTACCACTTATGCCAACCCCTGGTTATAGTACTGTATTAGTTTTACAGAGTAAATGTGTCTTATAGTAGCAGTTCAACAGAATATATGTGACTTATAGTTTTAGTTTTACAAAGTATATATGTCTTATAGTATTTGTTTTACAAAGTGTCTTATATTATTAGTTATACGGAGTACATCTGTCCTATAGTAGTTGTTTAATAGAGCGCATTTGTAGTAGCAGTCGAACAGAGTACCGAAAATAATGCCTTAAAAATGCCTAAGAAGGACTAATAAATAGAAGTAGTTATTTCCATTGACATAAATGCACATTTAATTCATTATAAAATTCAGTGTTCACTTTGCAATCATAAAAGTCAATGTTCACCTAGACTTCAGAATTTTTTTTAATAAAGTAGAAATTACTGTTATAAAAGTGACTACATTAAATATTTTGGACTGTGTTTCATCAAAATACGTTAAGTACACCAACTCCTATTGATTGTTACCGCTGTATGAGTTATTTTTTTAATGAGTAAGACCAATTCTTATTTTAATAATTTTTTATTGGATTTTATATTATCTTTACCTATTTTGGTGTTTTATTGTTTTAACCCATTTTAAAAGAAGCTTCAGAGAAAAGTCTTTATATTTAAAAAAAAAAATGTATGAACATCCCATATGGAGGTAACACCGTCAATATTTTTTAAGGTTTTTAAGATGTTTTTTTATGATTTTTATATCAGTTTTATGCATTTTAGCTATTCTTCATAAACTTTTTTAAAGAAAATTTACTTTTTTTCAAGTAAGATGTATGTGACATTGCTAGTGACATGAAGCTGCAAAAAAACTAATTTGTGTGTAATTACTACAGATAAGCGACGTGACGTAGAGTTTGACGTATGCCGAAATGACGTGCGGCGAAATGACATATGCCAAAATTATGTATACCGTAATGACGTATGCCAAAATGACGTATACCAGGGTTACTGTATATGTGCCTCTTAGTAGCAGTTTAACATGAATGCATGTCATGCTACTAGTTATGTGTCTTATGGTAGTAATTTATGAATATATATGCTTCATAGTAGTGATTTACATGTGTGAGTACATTTGTTTTATAGTAGTAATATGTGTTTCATATTAGTAGTTTGACAGAGTGTCTGTGTTTTATAGACAGCATTAGCCAAGCAATGGTTAGCATTAGCATTCTGAGTTGTACTGCAAACTGGGATCAGGAAAGGACAGCTGAAGCGCCATTCCGCAAGCCGTGCCGCTTTCCCACCCCCTGCTAGCGGCTCCTTTCCTGCCGTCTCTCGCAGGGCTGCCCCAGGAAGAGCAGCATGCTTCCCTTTGAAGTGGATGGGGAGCTGGGCCAGGCGATGCTGCCTATCCCTTTGACGGCAACTGGGGGCGACCCCGTTCCTGTCCAAAGACACGGTAGGGGGCACCGTGGCGCAGACTTATATTCCTGTTCATTTAATTCTGAAGTTGTTCTTGTGCTCTTCAGCTTGCAGCTTCTAGCGTCTTAAATCCATAAGCGGAAAACACCAATGATGGATGGATTTCTGCCTTTGAGAGACTTCACATGCACTGTCATTTTAATGCGATTAGTGACTCCATTCCAAATGTTTCCCTTTTCCAAAAGAAAAACCCAAAACAAACCACAAATACAGAACTCAGAAACAAGAACACTGATGACAAGTTTTTTCTTGCACCATTTAAAAGAAAAACAGGTCTGTTTACCTGGGATGTCTCCAGAATGTGTTTTTCAGAAGTTACTATCTTTGTGCCCCCATAAACACAGCGAGATCAATACACAGACTTTCAAAGAAATGAAGACACCTGCATAAATGGAGTCTGGGACACTGTACCAAGGAGGTCTGACACGAGGGTGAATGAGGAATAGGTAATGCAAAGGAAAAGCATTTCAAATGGTAAGACGTTACTCCCCACTGATTGAGTTAAAGTTTGGCGTCGTATTGCGATGTCCAGGTTCTCTTTAGAAACCCTCTGGCTGCCTTCTAGTCAGTGCTGTTTCTAGAAAGAAATAGAGAAGAAAGTCTCAACCTCACCCACGGGCTGGGGGAAGAGGTGATGGACTCGGTGCCGTGGCGACCGGGAGCATTGTGTAGTCGGCCAGTAGTGCTGCATTCTTCACTGGCACTAACAAAATTGCTAATGCGGAGATGTGATGTAAAAACAAAGCAGCAGCCATATTTCACTCAAAGATGTGAGGCTTCAGCCAGATCTGAACAAACAGACGGGCCCCTCGGGTGATGGTGCACGCCCAGGCCTACGGTCTTCTCAAGGGCTGTATGATCTGAACCCTCTGTGCTAGACACGGTACACAGAATATGCCCTCTGTTATTTATTCAAAATTAATATGCATTTTTCAATCCATTGGATGCATGAATTCTTAAAATCACCTTTCGGTTGCAGGGCAGTGATTTACTTTTACTCCAGTTTTGGAGCGTGTGAAATATTCCGGAATAGCTGCATGTTTTGAATTTGTCTGATTACCTGTCAGAGTGATAAAATGATTGGCTCAGGACTACCAAAGGGTGAGATCATTCATTGTCAAACCAGTCCTTACAAATAGATAATATAAACATGTATATGCATGTTGATATATCTGTTGTAATTGTTCTCAGATCATTTACCCTGTTGCTCATCTGCAAATGGCTGTGAGCCAGACAAGCTGAGCCCCCCCTCCCACACGCACACACACACACACACACAATCACTCTACTGCCTGTAGAAGTCTCCACCCACCCCAGTTAAGACATACATTTCACTGTTAATGTGTTTTATCTGCACACCATAGCAGTCTCAGTCACCGGCCGTCTAACGGAAAGGTGTGCTATGCTACTAGCGTGCGGGGGGCGGGGAGCTTATTCTCCTCTGGATACCTGAAATCTCTGGATGCATTTCTAGCTAAACATAGACCTGGTAATAAGAGGGAGCTTTCCTGGCTGCGCTAAAGGTTTAATGTTCCAATTATTATGTCACACCCAAGAATGATCTCAATCAGCAGCAACCCTGGCCCAAACAGCAGGGGGTGCTAGAGTGACCGCTGAGCATTTTGGACTTGCCTCAGCATCTCTGGGGAAGAGGACTTCTAAGGAGAGGACCTTATATTAAAGCAGGGCTTATCAGCCACAAGTCCCCCCGCCCCCCCCCTAGCGGCCATATCCCACAATACACCACGTCAGCGATGACTTCAGTGGACCATGACATTTCTACGATTCTGTGTTAAAACATTTGAGTGTCAGCAGAGGGCGAACTCACCGTGGCTTCTAATTAAAGATGATCCTCCAGGGTTACTTACAGTCTCCGGGACGGAGGTAATATGAAAGTCTGGGGATCCTTATGCCCCCTTTGGTCACTTCGCTTTGAAGTTGGCTGTTATGAGATTTGAATTCTGCCTTGAAGGAGCGCGTGGAGGGGGCAGCCAGCCCTCCGCCGCTGCGTGATGGATGATGCCAGCGCTATACCGCTTACGCCATTAACCTTCTCCACACTGCTGTGCTGCAGTGCAGAATGGAGCTGAGCGTCACTGAAGATAAGTATACGAAACACATGGGCGGCGCGGTGGCCCGATAGGTGGCGCCGAAGCCCCACGCGCCCCCAGGGCTGCCGATTCGAGTCCCTCCTGCTCCCTGGAATGTCCCTCGATTCCTCCCACAGTCCAAGAACGTGCAGTTGGGCGAATCACGGAGACTAAATTAGCCGTGGTGTGTGAGTGACTTCCTGTCCGGGGTGCCCCCTGCCTCCTGGGATAAGCTGCACAGCAGGAGATTAATAATGGTAAGTTATTATTAACTGCGGAAAGGACAGACATTTCAACAAATGGGCTCTTGTCAAGGAGCGGGAATAGCATGAAGATCACAGGATGCAGATCCCCTTGTCATTCGGCGCATACATTAAGAGACAGTTGGTAATAAAGCTACAGAACACCTTAATGTGCAATAGTTTGACTGAAGACTGAAGACCTATTACTTCAGTTTGGTCTACCCACAACCTAACACATAACCCAATGTAATTATGGCTGCTGGTGCTGCTGAATGTTTTACCTACTACGCTTCTCCATTAGTATGCCAATGCATGTTCTGACCATCAATGCTCTGTGCCTTCCCGCATGCCTGGATGGTGCCTGGGGAGGGCACTGTCTGAGCTGGAGACCTGGTTCAGTCCCATGGAGAGGCGGCATTGTGGATGTGACTTACGAACTGTAACATCGTAGGTGCAGCTTTCAATCTGCCACCCTACACAGGCTGGTGTGCAGAACTGACTCACTGATGGACTTTGGCTTTGACCTTGACCACAGTTTACACCATGCTTTTAGTGAGCAAGCCGACTGTACCTGTTTTCAATAATGTTAGCTTGTCTGGTGTGGTTGGGCAGCCAGTTGACCTTGGACCTCTAGTGGTTTTCTTTCTCCCAAGTTGGGAGTTTTTGGCTCCTTTCCTCTGTTGTCTCTTTCTTTCTCTCTTTCTTTCTCTCTCTCTGTCTTTCTTCCTTTCTTTCTGTCTTTCTAAGCACACCCATGTAAAGCCCCCCCGGGGCGACTCCGTTGTGATGGGCGCTTCATAAAAATTTATTGAATTGAATTGAATATGTGGAATTTGTGGATCTTCATATGGATGTAGAAGTATGATTTTATGTCTGTGACAGTGTGTGTGGGCTTAACAATTTAAAAGCAATCTTATTGTCAGTAGCACCTAGAATAGCTAATATCTCTTTTTAATTACCTTTTAAGCAATTAAGTTAATAAATTAAGTGACCTGGTTGTGAGATGTAACAAATATTGGCTGAGATGTCCCAGAGGAGTGTTTTCTAACCATCCAATTAAATATCCATAACATTTTGGGGAAGAGAAGAAATTCTTGTTCATTTTTTTATTGGGTTATTCTTAATTTGCATATTTTCTAATCTTCTAACATTAAATTGTTTTTTGTTCTGAGCACATATACACTTCACAAATTGATAAATAGCTTTGAACATTCCCTTTGACTGCTGAAGACACGCACACACACACAGAGACCTTCATACCTATCTAAACGGCGACTGTCCATTCATTTCCATGACACCCTTAACCCCAACGCAGCCCTAACCTTAACCATAAGTAACCAACCCAAATACAAGACTTTTGGCATTTTTATTTTTTTGATTGCATTAACAGATTTTTATAAAAATTATTTTATCCAAATGGGGACATAAAAAAATATCCCCAAAAGTAAGGAAGTTTCAGGTTTCACCATACTTAGGGGACATTTTGGTCCCCAAATGTGATCTTTTCAAACCAACACGCACACACACATATTTCTGCACGAGTGCTTCATTGTCAAACTGAAGTCCAGTTCAGATTTTAGGAAAGAAATTGCACAACAAAACACAGCAGCATTGCAGTAATGATGGAGCACGTGGAAACGATGGCGGTGGGAACAGGGGTAACGGAGCAGGATGGAGTGGGCGGCTGAGGCGGCCCGCGTGACCACCGGGATACCTGTGGGCTCCCAGACACACCGGCCCAGGTAGCCGTCTGATTCCCACTCACAGGCACCAAACGGCCACAGGCGTAGCGAGCAGTGTGGGCTGCTGTCTGCAGGCCTCAGCGCTGTTCGGGAGCCATAATGGAATATTTTCTAGAGCGTTAATGAAATGTGGGCGTTCTCCATGCGAAATCGCTAATGCGCCGGCAGATGTAGCCAATGATTCCCATGATAAAGGCCTCATTTAATTCCACCAAATTGCTGAATATATTTGTCGGCTTATTCCCACCCTGCATTTGAAGGGAGGCGGGTGTTTCGGGCTGCGGGGTGGGGGGGGGGGGTTAATGTGTGTCGTTCCCTTGTAGTTTCTGCCAGTTTTGTTTTTTTTTTTTTTCCGGCCGGGAACCTCCGGCGGATCGTCCTCCTACAGCGCTGTCATATTCCGCCGAAAATGGGCCACTTCTGAGAAGCGCGAGAAGCCCACACGCGCTCGCACGCACGCGCGATCCGGAGGCAGCGCCCCGCTGGAGGAGTCGCGGCGCCCTAGTTATGCTTATTCTCGCGACGGCTCGCTAAACCTCCGCGGCGGCCCCGTGTTCAGCCTTGTTGACCCCCACTCATAATTCCCGGGTCCCTCCCCTCTCCCACTCCCCGATTGCCTTCGGCCCCCCATCTGTGTCAGGAAGCGGGTCCATGCAGCCCTTTGCCGCCTCCAGATTCCCCTCTGTGTCCCCCCACTGCCTCCCCACTCCACATGCACACCTGACATGATGTCACATCTCACAGCAAGCCACCAGAAGTAGGCAGTGATGGACACAGCCAGGCGTCGGAGGCGAGACTCGCTGGCGAAAGTGAGGCTCTTACCCTGAACCCCAGGCAGAGCCCTTTCTCATCTCTTTATATATACTGTATATAAATAAATAAATATATATATCTTAAAAGCCTTGTCACATCTAACAAATACATTCTCGAAACAAAGGTGTCAGTGAGCACGGCACAAAGAGAAAAATTCCTAAGCTAAATGCTTGTAAACATTCCACAAAGCATCTTGAATTTTACATACTAGGAAAAAAAAATACAGCTTGCATTTAGCTCTGAAACAATGAAAATCAAAAACAGATTGATAGGATAAAGTTTCTGGGGGAGGAAACATCTTTAAATCTGAGCCAAATGTAACGTCAAATATCACGGCTAATGGCTCCACGCCGCATAAATAACTGATAAATGCAGGAAGTGTCCGTAAAATACTGTTTTCAGCTGAAGGTGCTATACCAGTACTCTCTTTAGCCAGAAGTCTACCAATCTACTCTCTTTCGCTATACTGTTTTTTTTTTTTTTTGAGGTGCATCCTTTTAAAAGTCACTTCTGGTTCCGGGAAGGTCAGCACCAAGGCCTTTCAACCCGATTAGCCAGAGGTGAGAGAGAGACACCATTGTTAGGTGTCTGTGGGGCTGGAGCCGTTGCGAGGGGCTTCTACTTGTCCTAGTATGCCACATTCGAAATTATGTAAATGCATCACTGCAAGGAGGCGGGTAGGAATGGCTGGAATGTTATAAAAATTGCCGGGGGGGGGGGGGGGGGGGGGGGGGGTGCTTTGACAATTTGGGGGGCTGGGGGGGGGGCATGGGGGGCCCGTGTCTGTCTCTCAGGACCGGCCCC
>JAODKM010000075.1:4144084-4158273 GCA_026780845.1 Petrocephalus sullivani
AGTTAATGGTTAATTAATGCATTTACTAAGCATGTATTACTGCATTATTTGTGTCCCCTCAAGTAAAGTGTTACCAATAAAATGGTACTATTTTTTATTATTAGAACAACAATTTAAATTTTTTACTTATATGAAAACATAGTTTACACACATAATGCAATCCTGTTTAGAGCATCCACTACCTTGTCCCCTGTGATGGACAGGCATCCCGTGCAGGCTGTCCCCTGCTCTCTCCTCTGTGATGTACAGGCATCCCATACAGAGTGTCTCCTGCCTTTTCCCCTGTGTTGGACAGGCATCACATGCAAGCTGCCCCCTGTTTACTCTTTTGTTTTGGACAGGCATTATGTGCAAGGTGTCCCCTATGATGGACAGGAATCCCATCCAGGGTGTCCCCTGCCTTGTCTCCCAAGCTTCCTGGGATAGGCTCCAGGCTCTGTGACCCATGTACTAGATAATCAGCTATGGAAGATAAATGGATGGATTTATGCCTGCTGAATAAACTTCAAGCGGGATCTGCAGAGACAGATGGAGGCTGAGGGGATGCCGTCAATCCCAAAGTACAATCCACAGAGTCTTAAGGAAGAACACCTGCCTGAAGATGTCGGGTAGCTGTGATACAGATTATCACAGTATCTATTTTCAGCTTAGTGGCAGCCAATGAGAGGAATGAACGATAAAACTCACCTTTTCGATTTCACCAGGTTCCTCAGAGTTGCCCCCTGACGCGATATGCAGAATGTCATTGCTAAGAGTTCTAGCACTGGCAGAACTGGGAAGCATTATCATTCCATCTGCACACGGCGACCTTTGGACTGTCTGGGTCCCTGAGTCATTTCCCCGCATCTATTCGTTACTCCGGGAGTGATGGGCTTTTGTTTCTGCCCGATTTAAAAGGACAGTGGGTCAGGCGGGAGTGGAATTGCCCACCAACAGAGACAATAAACTTTATTCAACAGTTGGGCTCAAGGAGCTGAGCATAAAGTGAAAAAAAATAAATCAGGAATAATTTCACTTTAATGTCGAGCAGCAGTGCCAAGGTCAGCAGTGAGAGAGACGCAGCACCCCCAGTGCCGCTAATAGGAGCTACCCTACAGGAAAGGAAGCTGTGCCTCTCTTCATCGTCTGTTCTTCATTTTCTCTGTTATAACCCCCCCTCCCCAAAGGTAAATATGAGACTTTTGGCATTTTTAGTTTTTTGATTGCAGACACAGATTTTTATAAAATTGAGGTTATCCTTATGGGGACCAAAAAAATGTCCCCACTGTTGGGACATTGGGTCCCCACAAAGTAATATAAATATGTCCACACACACACACACACACTGTGGATAATGTAGCGGTGCCAATTAATCTAATTAAATGGCTCTAATCTTCTCCAGGATGCCCAGCTGCCTGCATCCCATCCAGGGTCTCCTCTGCTCCCTGCTTGTGGCGAGGCTCCAGCCACACAGCACCCCTGTACTAGCCAAGCTCTTATGGAAGACAGACAGACAGCTGGCTAATTGGAGAATCACAGCTTGTCCAGTCAGTAAAGGTCTATTCAGCCCAGGCAGCACTCGAAAACCCAATATAGTCCTTTATCCCAAAATCAAAATATTGGATATTTCTCACATTTAGGCTATCGTAATGCTACTCCACGGGCCGGAAATATTCAGCCCACATTTTGAATTTGCTGTTTAGCGGAAATAAAGATACGTTATTGATTCCTGTGGGGAAATTCTCTTTTTGCTGACCCCATCTTGCTCTCCATGGCACATAGGTGAGAGCAAGCTTGGTAGCTAAGGGTAGCTACCTGCAGTGACGGGGGGAGCTGGAGGTTAAGGGCCTTGCTCATGGGACCCCCATGTGGGGATTCTGCAAAGGCCGGGCTCAAATCAGTGACCTTAATTTTGACTGTCTAGTTTTTCAGAAGATGGGCCCTTTCTTGCATTTTTGTTTTGTGCATTTTGCATTTTAACAAATTGTAACATTTGAAGCACTGATACAGACTGAGAGTTTTGCTGGGTGGATAAAATTTGTAGCTAGCTAGCTTAGCTAGGCATGTTGAAATTATGCAATAAAACCACAAAATCAAACTAAAACATAGTTCTATATGTTTAGTCAAATTAGAGAGGAGGATATTACCTGTTTTTGGAAAAGCTGTCGCAGGTGCAGCCATAGATGTACTAGTTACGTAACCAAGGCAACAAGCGCCATAATTTTTATTGCCCATTAATTTTAATAGATAATCAACTACTGATTTACGCGCAATTTGATATTTATATATTTAATATTAATTTGATTACTTAATTGGCTACGGAAAATAAATGGTCCAGTCCCTGAGAATGGAGGAAAAAGACTCAAAAGGTAATTCATACATACTCAAGTGCCAGGCGAAGTTCATTGGTTTTAATAAATTAATAAAGTATGAATTCTAAAAAAAACAAAACAAAAACAAAAAACCTACTCACATAAAATGACAAGAGTATTCATTACTATACACCCCCGCTCATTACAAACCACCACAAGTAGTCCGTAGTTTCAGCGCAGTCAAGACCTTGAAGCCATGGGGTGGCCAAGCAGCAGTGATGGAGACCGGTTCTGGGCCAAAACAGTCATCCCTCTTTCAAAAGAGTAACGGTAGGGGCCCCTCTTGGTGGCTTAGCAAACTCCATTCGCTGTACTAACATAAGGAACCATATCGGGCATAATCACTCCTAGAATCTTGCTTTGCATTCCATTTTAAATCGATGCATCTTTGAGACTGCATCTTTACTTCGTACCGGAAAATGTGCGCTTTTCTGAGCCAAACAGAGTCAGTTCTTCCATTTTTTTGCAAATTTATATTATGGTATTTTTATAAACATATCTAAAATTGCGTGACCTTAAAAATTTTCTTCAAAATTGCTTATACCCTACAATAGCCAAGGGAAAAAAACCAGTAGGGTTATTTTAGCACACAATCCTGAAGCGATTTACATACACAATTTTTATATAAAATAGATTATTACCAACCGTGACCCTCCGATGAATTGGGGGAATGGAAAATTAATGAATATTACATATAAATCAGTCAGGTTAATACTTTCCAAGACCGGAAATCTCACACACAGCTCTAGTGCAATTCGCTGCTATTTTTAGAGGCAGGCTACAAGCTAGAATGAACGCCAGTCCATCAGAAGGCACAAGTGGGACAATTTAGGGGCATTTAGAGACCCCTGAAACGCCCAGACCAAGGTTCAAATCTGCGTCAGGATTCCATATGCATGGAGTTTGCATGTTCTCCCCACGTCGTCGTAGGGTTTCCTCAGGGTTTCACCCCACAGTACAAAAACATGCTGAGGCTAATTGGAGTTGCCAAATTGCCCACAGGTCTGCATGTGTGAGTAACTGGTGTGCGAGCGTGCAGGGCAATGGGCTGCCCCCCCCATCCTGCGTTGTCCCCCACCTTGCGCCCATAGCCTCCGGGATAGGCTCGGGACCCCCCGCAACCTGGAATAGGAGAAGCGGTTTCAGATAATGGATGGATGAAACACCCAGAAGGAAAAAACAAATCAAACTCAGAATGTGCAAAGTCGACTCATAGAGCCGGACCAAGACTCAAACCTTCTACCCATGAAGATGTGAGGGCACTGCTCTGATAATGTAGTCTGGTGAAGATCTGTTTGACTGACAACAATGTGACTATTTGGCTATGTTTTGAATAATTGGATGTTTTGAGCATAGCTGAATGATCATTTCATGGTTTTTAAAATTAATTTGCTTTCTGAAACAATACCCCACCATCCCTCGTCGAGAGATTTTTCTCGCACCCAGCTGCCCAATTTCAGCATCCGTGCCCCCCATTTTCTGAGAACATTGCAGTGCTGATGCTTGGTTCAGACACCTGTATACGCTAATAAATGGAATTAAATTTTGCTTAGCTTAATGGCTCAGTGAATAGCAATTATAATAGCAATTTAAAGCAGTGACATGTCTTGCAGCAGTGATTTAATTTGTCCGACTGACATGTTGATTAGGATTCGCACGTAAGCTATTTCCGTCAGACACCCGCCGAGCAGATTGTCAGGTGAATCCACGGATACCGTTTCCCTTTTTGTAAGAGAGGTATTAAGGGGATTCACCCTGGTTGCAGTGCTGGGAAATATTTCTGATGAGTTTATTTGGATTGGAACATGGTACATATGATATATTAATTATTATACTTTTTATCATTGACAAAAATGAGCCAAAAAGCAGACGGCATTATAACCATCTCTGGAATCATTTTCATTTACGATGTGTGGCAGCCGACTATGTCACTGCAGCTCAGCTAGTTGTATATACTTGAAGCACGATGGCGATCATGCAATAGGCCTATATATTTCTTTTACTGCCCCCTCAAAGCTGTCATTTATGGACTGTGAAAATGAGAAACTTCTTTATCAATAGAAAAAAGAAACATCGCCCCGGAATAGATCTGATGACATGTATTGGTTTATCTTGAGAATCACTAATTATATCACTGTTGGTATTTATTACCTTTGTATGGATGATCCAAGCCATCACCAGGGCTGAAATTCCCCTGTATCCTTTTGAAGACCACAACACGCCCTTGCCGGCACAGAGGCTCTGCACGAACATCGAGGAGGAATTCACCACTCGACCCTCACCATCCCCCACCACCACATTCATGTAATTTAACTCTCACAACACCGAGAGCAAGATGGCCGTCCCCTTGGCCCCACATGGCTAAAAATTCCCTGGCGCTCTAAAAGCCGGACGGTGGCAGTTGGCCTCCGTGTGTGTGGAGTGAGAGACTCCATGCTTCTGATCATGCCTGTCACACCTGCATGGTCCAGTATGACCTGTGATGGCAATGTGATATGACCTGCAACAACCCTGTCATTTTCACATGTGCCAGCACATTGTGTTAATGACAATAAGAATTGAATGGAATTGAATTGAATTGAATTGAATTGAATTGAACTGATCTGTGAAGACAGCCACCATAGAAGGGGCTGCCCATTAGGAAACATTCTTATCACCAGACACTAGAAAAGGCTGTAACTCATAACATCTCACTAGCTGATGCCTCTGAACAATGAATCGTGTCTATTATAGAGGTAATGGGTGGAAAAAAATATTTTAGGAGCAGAACTGTTGAAAATAAACTTGTCTTGTCTTGTAACACTTTCTAGAAAGGAGTGCAATATAAATCTGCTGTTTAGTATGCTGTTATACTAAACAATCCCAAAACTTGTTTATGTACTTGGCTGGATATATGCCTTCAACAAAGCCTCAAGTGCACCAATAAACTGACCAGTTAATAATTAATGTAAAATCACACATATAAACTCAGACTGGGAGTGGAAGTGACTTGTCGTGCATGACCTCATTTGGTGCTTTGCTTTGTATCCTATTGCCAGCTAGGGCCTTGAACTGCGCCGCTCTTGCTAATTTGCGTAAATGTACATAATAATGAGCGGAGTTTCTGATTTCGGCATGTGCTAGACTCATTTGACTTATCAGTGCGTAATTATAACTTAGCGTTGACACTGTAACAAAAATAGGCCGATCACAGTATTGGTGCACAATGGATGTGGATGCTAATTAGTTCCTGTGAGGTGGCACAATTAGTTTCAGTCTCAATGAAATATCCTTGCCATACTGGTTTGTCACTCATAGAGAATCATTTTCCAATCATTTTTAATTATATATCATGTATAGCTCTCATGAATCTTTCCTGAAATGACTTTCCTGCAGTCGTTTTTTACTCGTTACCTGTTCGCTAAACAAGAAACGTGAGGTTATTTGTAAACTTATACGAAATGCTAATTTCAGCTAAACATATATATAGCGCTGTCATTCACAAATTATTATTACAGATATTTCCTGAGGAACATTTGCGTTAGAAGTCTCCCCGCTGGCCACACATGGCCCTTCCCCGCCGAGGGGGAGCCTGTGTTGTGTGGCATTTGAACAAGCAATTGGTTTGTTTGTTTTTATGATTTATGTGATTTGTGTCAAACTTCTGCCCATGATCCATAATGCTCCAGTTAATTTATTTAAGAACGGATAGTCAATTACAGTAAACCATGAAATCTATTAATTGACCATACAAAAGCAGCAACTGACAGCAACACTATTTAAACTGCCTCCTATGAAATTGCAGCTTTTAACTTTTAATTAAAAAAACCAGCCAGCGATATTAAGCTAGAAATACAAACATCCACTGTGATCCAGGCATGTTTCTTTTTAATATCCTGGAGAAATTATAAGCAGATGAATAAGTGAGGTAATGCATATTTATGGGGAGATTAGTAGTATCCAGCCAACTGGAAGCTAATGCTTTTAAAATAATTTTCCCCTCTCGGTTGACCTGTGATGACATTTTTGTGAATACAACTTCATAAAGAGAATCCTTAAATTCACGCCATAAAAACACATAGAAGTCATTGTGCAAATGATCATAACAACATAAAGGAAACTAAAACATTTTTAAGGTAGGTACATGAGTAAAAAAATAAACCTCCATGCCCTAAAGAAGGTTGAGTCTGCAGCCTCTGTGGGTATAGAGCCGCATAAAAGGAGAACAGAAGGTTGTTCTTGATTGGTTGTTTTCAAATGTTCCATAAATTTGATTGGCTGAAAGAGGCATGCTTCCAAAACAAGAATATTGTTTGCAATAAGTCATAAGTGAAGGTAGCCCGAGATGGTGGTTCAGTTACTTGCACTGTTGCTGTCACACCTCCAGGGCTGGGGGTTTAAACCCTTCCCCCACCCCGTGTCTGTATGCTGTGTCCTGTGGGTGTGTTTCTTCTGCAATCCAACGACATGCAGTTAGATGATTTGGTGTTTCTAAATTGCCCATCGTGGACAGGGACCGCCGTCCTACTCAGGGGGTGTTCGGTGGCGCCTGTGCTAGATAAGTGGTTGGAAGATGAAGGGACAAGCAAAGGGAGAGCATTTTAGAAAGAACTTTTCCTACTGAAGCCGACTAGGATGAGTAATAGGGGATACTTTGTTGTAAATGTGTGAGCATGCGCCCTGCCGCGGGGATCATTATGGACAGAACGCGGCCTTGTGTCCTGTGTTTACTGGCAGAAGCGGCAGGCTCCCAGTAACCCTGTGTTGGGAAGACATGACATGAAATGACATGTAGTTTTACACTGCATTCATTTATGACCAAACAGAACCTTCAAGCTCTGGAAAGCTGACAGTTAACACCTACTGATTTATGGCCACGTGTATCGCATGACCGGGTATGCGCCTGCCACACTGTCCCATTATCCCGAGGCTCGTCGGAATGGGGGAGGGGTGGCCGTAGCACACAATATGGCGATTGTGCGCCGTGTTAAGCGCTCTTGTGAAAGGGCCGTGACACAAGCCGAGCTCGACGTGATCTGAGAAGATCCGAGATCCTTACCCTGCCCGGCCGACGTGGAACTTTTGCTTCTTGCCGTTCAGAGGGACACGAGCAAACGTCACCTCGCCTCTTCGAGAGAAGGACAGCTCGAGCTTCTGGGAAAATGTGGAAACAGTTATCTGTCAGCTTTTGAGGGCAATTCTCAAGCACGCAAACCGGATTCGAGACATTCCAGTGCTACCAAATATGAGCAAAACCAACGTGCCGACCTTTCGCACGACTTTTTTTAATACACCAGCCCCTTAAAACTCGATGTGTGGCGAATTCTCATTCAATAACTGTGTATGGAATGCTAAGTGTCTAATTCTGAGAGATCATTTTGGAGATTAACAATTTGCCCGCCCTCTTTAGAGCACAGGGTTTTGACAGGACTACACATTAAGGCAATTATGTATGTCCCAAGAGGAGCATTATTTGGCCCACTTGTCAGGATGGGGTGACCTCAGACCAGGTCAGAAAAGCTGTGCCATGGACCAGAAGTTCTAATCAAGAACTTGAGAAAAGAAAATTGGTACGGAGATGATTATTTTTCCACATTATGACTTTGTGTGCTGGAAAAGCCTGCTAATAGACTGGTTTGTCCAGGTTAGTAATGGATGTACTGGGAGGCACCATAGTGCTGATAATCTATGGGAGTCTAATTGCTGATTAGCCCAATGCTTTGGGGGGGGGCTGATAATGTGATTGACAATTAAATTAAGTGCTCTGGTGACATAGGGGTGGTCCGGGTGATAAATAACCGGGGAAGGAGAGCCATCAACCAGCTCGAATGGTGTTTTTATCACGAAAGTGCATAGTCTTGTCGTTCTGACTAGGAAACCTCCTGCTATCTTTGCTATTCAGACTCACTGGTCCACTCAAATACTTCGTCCCAAGTGAAAGTTCCAGACTCCAAATTACAAACAATTTACAAGGAATTGCCATCAACAAGAATGAAGGAGATTACAATTTCATAGCCCACCCATTTGTCCATTTTCTGTAACTATTAAGGTTTGTACAAGGTCCTGGAGGCTATGGGCACAAGGATCCACGCAACCATCTAGATATCGATCTACTTATCTATTTATCCCACCTTCTGTAATCACTTATCCTGTTCAAGGCTGCAGGGGTCTGAAGCCTATGAGCACAAAGCAGGGAACAACCCAGGATGGGGCACACACCTGGGGATCATTATGGACAATTTGGCAACTTCAATCAACCTCAGCATGCTTTTGGACTGCGATGGGCTGGAAATTCCATGGTGGCACGGTAAGAACATGCAAGCTCCACACACGTGGAGACTCAAACCCAGGTCCCAGAGGTACGAGGCAAGTGTGCCAACCACTGTGCCTCCGTTTCACCATCCATCCCCCCAAATTCATAGCACCCCGTAGAAATATATTTTTTAGTAGCTCAAAAATGATGTCCAGGCCCTTCATTTACTAAATAAAAAAGACAAAATTGGTGCACTGACCTGTTAGTAACTGTTAATAACTCCAGAATTAGTCTCTGCTAGGGGGGGCGCGTCGCCAGAACTCCAGTTGAACCCGAGGTCACTAACAAAGGAATCAGTGTCCCGTGATGATCAAGCTCAGCATCCCACTGGCTGCTAGCAAAACCGCTGTTCCTGAGTGTACATCCCCAAAAATAACGCCACACGTGTAACACAAGGAACATGACAGAGCAATGGGGAAAATGCAGAGAATCACGGCCACACTCACATCCCTTCCGAGACAAACAGCTAAAGAATCTAAGCAGCCGACGGTGACAGACATGATGACTGACAGGCAGAATTTCCAGTGGATGAAGCAGGTAGACTTCCTCTAGCACCTTTCTTACGGGGTGGGAGAATAGCTGCGGACCTGGCCCAGTTTCAGGAGGACATATTGGTCTGAAGTCGGAAGCTTCTAGGTAGCGCGCCAGGCCAGGTTTGGTGGCCTCTGTTTCCAAAAGGATATTGGCCGGAAGGATGGAGAAATTGGCAGAGGCCACGAATACCACTGCCGAAATTTCCCGGGCTGAGTGACGGAGTGAAGCTCGGGGGGAAGACGAGATGGAGTGTCCATGCGCAGTCCCTTACGCATGTGAGTACAATTATAAGGACAGTGTGCTGGACAGAGCCCCGGCTCTTCATGTTACAGCCTACAGCACTGCATCAATTAGCAGAAGCTAAATGAAGTATGAGGCATGCATGTGTTGGGGGGTTTTCCCTCTGCCAAGTAAATATGACTGGGCAAAATCACCTGATGTATCGCCCAAAGCGACAATGCGGTTGTGGATTTTCCATAATTCACTGTCGTGCTTCATTCAGGCAGCAGACTTGCTTGTGCAGTGACGTCATGCGGGCTTTCGCAGGTTATGGCAGGTGTCATGTTGGCAGGTTTTAGCGCAAAAAAGTCAGGGTGCCGGCAGATTCTAAGGGTAAACATCTACTGATAAAGTTACCCTTAAGCTTAAGTTGCTATAAAGGGCACAGCAGTAATTGTATAGACCTAATTTTATATGCGTACAGTGCTTCTAATATTACTGCAAGTTTGTCTCATTCCATTTTAGTAGTGCAGTGGAAACGCGGTTTTATAATTTGGTTTAAGATATATTAAAATATATTTTTTAATTTCTGTGCCACCGCAGTAATTTAACAATGATACCACGGCCCCGCGCAGTTAATAAGGCTCGCATTAGGCAATCGGGCCGGTGCAGTCCGCAGCGCATAATTGAAGGTAAGCAGGGAAATGCGTAACCTTTCGTGCGGCAAAGTCACGGGCAAACGGAGAGCAATATTAACGCGTCTGGAGGACATGAGCATGACACGAGATGCCAAAATGACGGCGTCACCCCCAATGTGGTGGCAAATGTGATCAGTGGGTGTTCGGGGAAGAAGCGCATTACTACGGAAGGATGGCAGCATCACGGGCGCGATAGTGACAGGGGGAACGGGAGCGAGAATACGCGTACCTTTAACACCACACTGCAGCACCTGGCGGCAGCGGCACAACGGATGCGAAGATCGCTGTCGCCACCCAGTGGACAAGTATGGCTCTGCAAGTCGCCGTCCCCCGCTTCTGCGTCAGAAAGGCATCCTGCAGATTGCACGGGTAAAGGAACAAATCCGATGCAAAGTATCAAGTGGCCCATCTAAAGCATTCCAAAAAATAAATGCTAGTATCTTGGAATAGAAATAGAAATGTTTTTCACGTCGCTTTAACCATATGGCATCGCAATCATTCACTTTAACGGTTTACCCGTGTAATTAAATATACGGGTTATTTGCACATGTGTTTATTTATTTAAGTGCACGAAGCTCCGGGTGACCCAGGAACATACGCAGATCTGGATCAACAGCAGTGGAGCCGATTAAAACAGGTGGAAATCCAAAATCAAAGAGGAATTTACAACGGGACTGTAAATCTTGTTTAATGGTTCCATTCAAAGTGGCTTAATGCAATTACACATATCATTAACACACTGCCCTTAAAATGAGAGATATTATCCACGTAATCATCTGTTTCGTTCTGGTTTGTTTTGAGGACTCAAAGCTTTCTGTGACCTCTCATTTATACCCCTGCAGCGTGATATTATAACCGCAAATCCAGGGGAGCCCGGTGTGGGCTTTCTAACAGCGCGGACGGAAAACTCCATTCGTGAAGGTAAAGTCTTTTAATTGGCTTTAATTTGGACGCTTCGGCCCGCGGGTTTTGCACATTAGAAGCTTTCTGGTAAGTTGCGAAAGTACTGCCTTCCAAAATCACAACTATGAATATTAATGTTCTAAGCAATAAATAAGACGTTATAGGAATCGGGGTTTTTTGTGAGATAAAGGATCCCCCCCCCCTCTGGGCTGAAGCAGCTTTGTGACGTTTCGTGAATTACCGCATAAACCACATCAGCTTCATATTTATGCTGATTTCGCGGAGAGGAAACACTTCTGTGTCTCGGAAACGTGTTTACAAACAGTTTAAGAGACGGGAGGCTCTAGAGGTAATGACTGCGACTTAATTAATGCATATATTCAGAAGTAGAGATAATGACTATCTGCTTAGGGAGCAAGTGTGTCGTAAAGCATCGCATGCCCTAACACTCAGTTTCTAACCTGAGAATTTACCTGGTGTAAACTGTAAGATCCGCGCATGAAATTACAACGCATACTGAAAAGCTGTCTACTAAGCGCAGTGACTTTCAGCAGAAGAAAAGGGAGAGCTTCTGCACAGTGCTTTGGCACTGCAGCCCGGTGGGGAGATGCCGCAGGGGTGAAAGTAATTACTGTGCATAGTGTCGCTCAAGTATAGCCCTGTCTCGCATCTGTAGCCACTGACACGCAAAAGACACCCTTAATCATAAAGGTAGCGCCCTGTGAACGGGGCCAGAGTCATGATGCAAACAGGCCGGACTGGGTCCTCCTCGCACATGGAGAGTTTTCATCTGCACCGCTTTCTTTATAATTATATGCATTGCGCCGCTGTGCTTTGCGAAAAAAGATGCATAATAGCCCGGATATAAATAGCATAGATAATTAAGCACTAATTGGGCGAATTAAGCTAAGGGAGTGGGTTGGGATAAATGCGCGCGGTCCCTGTGGAATTTCGTTTTGACAGCCTCGCTGTAAATGATGGGAGAGTCAGCATCCCGAGCAGGCTGGTGTGCCGATGCTGGCCTGCTCCCTCTCATGGCTCCCCTCCGCGGATCAACATTAACAGGAACAGCCTGCTGCCGGCTGGCTCGCAAAAAAGACAATGGCCGTGCCTCTTGCTGTAATACTAATGCTAGCTGGTTTTTGTTTGGTTGCCATTGCAGATGAGCTGTTTGAATAGAAATGACCCACTTGGGAGGTCTGTACTGTATAATGTAGCTCGCAAACGGCGTATACTGAGTCATATGCGAGGTCACTCCAGTTAAGGGTTATTGTAATGATGATGACCGGGGTCTAGTCCCAGAATGACCCATTGTCGTTTATTAACAAAAGCTGCCACAGAATGTCGATAACGCCGGTAAATGGTAACGGTAATAACAGAGGTGACCGACAGGCATGGCGTAAACTCACAATGCCGACTGAGAGCAGTATAAATATAATTAAACCGGAAATCGGTAGTGGGTGTTTTAGAAAAACGCCAGTGAGTTTCGGTGTCAGGGTCGTCGTTCCGGGCTGGATCCCGGACCTGAAGCTGGGTTGATTAGTTATGTTCTGCGCATTCGATATTTCCCAGCTCGTTTCTGCTTCATCAAAAAAAAACAAATGAAATAAATGTTAGTCACAGGCATGGAAAGGAAACAGCAGAAGCTCGCTTTTGCAACTGATGCTCAGCATTGGGGGCATGCGAGATGGTAGCTATTAGCTGGATGAAGAGGCCCCACACCTCGGCCACTCTATGGCTGCCAGACGGTCTCCTGGCAACCCGCGCACACGGCCACCATACGAGGGGAGGGCTGACCCGCGTCACTGCCTAGCGGGCCTCCCAGGAAACAGATGGACACTTTGGCACCGGGCTCCTGCATCCCGAGTCGCGCCAGCGGGCTGGGGAGTCAGGGTGGGTGGACTGTGGGCTGTGGGGGTTTGCCTGCCCGGCTAGGCCTTTGCGCTGCGCTGGGCCAGCTGTCCCGGGTACGAGAGCCTCTCCCCAACCCCAGATACGGGAAGGGGGGGGCGCAGATTCCTCGAAATAAACCGTCTTCACACGAGTCACCTTTTTTGTTTACGCAAAGGACACTTCAGACATGATTCGGGTTTTTTATGAAAATAGACCTGTTTGTAGTCCCCATGGGCGGATACATAAACACCTTTGTACATCTCTTGTACATTAACTGTACTGCAGGTCCCTTAAATCTCTAATCCAGTTACTTTTTGTAGTATATTTTGTAGCGGTTTTGTGATTAAATCATATTTATTATCTTAATGTTGAATCCGGGTCAGTCACCAAGTGAAATCAGCCACTTCTCCCTCTGAGTATGACGGCAGTATGGCTTCTGAGACGCAGGAGAGCCGAGATCTGAGTGCCCTTCCGAGGTCACGTGACCCTGAGTCATCGTCTCGCTCGCCGCTGTCCCGCCGCACCGGCTCTGTCACCCTCGCCTCCCTGAGGCGCGTGTTACTTCACGGGATTATTAATGGACATAACCCCGCGAGAGTTCCCCTCCCACAGACGAGCCGTAACCAACATAACGAGTGCCGACCGGTGCCGAGCACCAGGTAAAAATGAGAAAGAGGTCCACAGAGAGAGCGACAGGAAGTGTGGATGACGGAAGGGAGGAGACAGCAGGGAGGAGGCAGAGGCGGTGGGAACGGCAAGATCAGCCTCAGCTCAGAGGGCTGCAGCGCTGACTCTGATTGGATCTGACAGGCCACAGGCATCACAGATGAAATTATTTCAGTCAGCGTGTTTTTGACAGGAGTTACTGAGGATCCTGACGCCTGTTTTCTGTCTGTCTATCTATCTGCCTGTGTGTCTGTCTGGTGTATCCATCCATCTATCTAACTGTCTCTTTGGCTGGAGGGATGGAGGTATTGGCGGAGCCCATCAATACCACTGCCGAATATCCCGGGCTGAATGACGGATGGCGCTCGGAAGAACCCCCAGAGGATTGTGGACATATGCATCACCCCGTCCTCATCTGTGTGCACTGTAAGCCACTTTCTGCTCTGCCCCATCACCCGGCCGGCTGCTCGCAAACCCCGGTTCCTTCTCCCCGTGCCCCATCACCCAGCCGGCTGCTCGCTAACCCCGGTTCCTTCTCCCCGTGCCCCATCACCCGGCCGGCTGCTCGCTAACCCCGGTTCCTTCTCCCCGTGCCCCATCACCCGGCCGGCTGCTCGCTAACCCCGGTTCCTT
>JAODKM010000075.1:4177150-4192839 GCA_026780845.1 Petrocephalus sullivani
CAGGGATTTCTAGCCAATCAGAAGAGGGCCGAGAACCTGAAGGACACCTCGGTGCTGCCGGACCTGTGTCTAAGCCACGCCAACCAGCTGATGATAATGCTAACCAACCACAGGAAGCTGCTTGACATTAAACAGAAATGCACGACTGCCAAACAGGAACTCGCCAACAATCTGCAAGTCCGACTCAAGTAAGGGCTTCCAGCTAACGCTGATTGCTACTGAATACTTCATTTTTTTGCCTATAAGCTTTCAAGCGGGGAAAACTTCGTGTATGTTAATCTCAAATCTAATGCCAGGATTAGTAGATGGCTTAATGGAATAAAATTTTCAGCGCGGATCAAGTGCCTGCAGCATGCAGAGGAGCAGAACAGATTGCGTGTAGCTGTACCGGGGTCTTGTTTTAGAGCTCTAACGGATCAACAGAGCGACGATTCTCTGCTGGCTGGCTGATACTCATAGCTAATGGATAAACAGCATAAGCGACGTTAGCCTGTTTTGCCTGCTATGGAAGTACTCTTCCTAAGAGACTGAAAATGCCAAACGTTCAGAAACGGAGTTATGTTGTACATTTGCCCCTCAAATATATGTTCTCTTGGCTCCAGGGTGTTTCACAACCATGTTCAGGATAAAGCCCTATAAAGTCAAATGGATGGAGATATGTTCCTTTATTCTGTTAAATGGTTAGATGAATACTAAACAACTGAGCTTGAATTATGGGTTTTCATTTTTCCTTGCTTGGGGACATGTGGGTTCTTAGTTTGGGGGTCTCCGGTTATCCCCTCAACCAAATTATGTGACATAGGTTGGGGGAATAAAATGGTGTGGCCCAGCATTCTGTGTATTTTTTTCACCGGAGAGCACAGCAAACATTTGTATTGTTCAGCAGGGGGAGTAACAGCAGGGGGCAGTGCAGGCTTTGTGACCACGGTGACCTTGCTGTGCAGAAAATGTGGGCAGACAGTACAGTAACGAGTATCTGTGTTAGACACAGATTAATTAAGCATGTGTAGGACAAACGATGGAGTCACCATATCTGAATGGTGGATGGTTTCTGTTCGTTTGGGAGCTGTAGTGTAGTACTGGGCGATATGACGATATTATCGGTTGTAGGCTCTTTGTAGGCTTTGGATACACGCAAAGCAAGGATATATGATTCAGCTTTCAGTTTAGCGTTGTAGCCTATGTTTATGACACCGTTTAAAGGGAAAAAACATGGCTGTTAAAGTGTGGCATTTCACAGGCATTGCCCATTGTTTTAATGGTGTGTTCACCATCCTTGTAAGTTGGGAAGTTCGGTGTTGTCACATAACCAACTTCTGCCTTCCAGTCCGCAGCCAGAATGTCAGCCATTCAATGCAACTTCCTGGTGGGAATTTCAGGCACCTTCTGTGCTTCTGTGCTTGTGAGGGGGTTGGACAGCTGTCATCGTTTATCTGGATATATTAATTTTTCAGACATCACGCGGCCCTATTGTAGTGTGGGTTATAGGAGTTTTGTGGTTGTTCGGAATAGATCTGTGCAGAACCGAGGCCTCGGTGGACCAACGACATGGTTCTCATTCTCCCTTCGCCGGACACCAGGGCGTGGCATCAGCTCCTGCCAGCGCCTGGTCCACGTCTCACCTCATTTTCCCTGCCCCCCCCCGCGGCCTTTAGGTGGTGCTGCTACGTGATGCTTCACGCGGACCAGGACGGGGAGAAGCTGCAGGCCCTGCTGCGGCTGTTGATGGAGCTGCTGGAGAGGGTGCGGGTGGTGGAGGCGCTGGGCACGGTGCCGCAGATGTACTGCCTGGCCGTGGTCGAGGTCGTGAGGCGCAGGATCTTCATACGGCACTACAGAGAGGTCAGGAGCACGGGTCCCGGGCCAGCTTGCTGGGAGCGTCTGCTGCCAGGGGAAGCTGACTCACTCTCGCTGTGTTTCTAGTGGGCCGGTGCCCTCGTGAAAGACGGAAAGCAGCTTTATGAGGCAGAGAAGGCCAAGAGGGAAACCTTTGGAAAACTCTTCAGTGAGTTATCTCGAAATTCCCGATTTCAGCCGCTCTCTTACACAAGGCTTTGGCACAAACATTTGTGTTTTTTTTTTTTTTTCTCTCTGAAACAACATGTTCTGGGCACAGTGTGTCTGGGCATATTTTAGCAGCTATCTTGAGACATTTCTTGATCCAATTGCAGGGAAATCTTTTCTCAGAAACCGGTTGTTTCGGGGCCTCGATTCCTGGCCTCCCACGTCATTTTGCGTAAGTCTTTAATGAGTTTACACTTGTCTACTTTGTGAATCCGTAAAGTCGTACTAAATTCTCTCGCTTCCCCTTTGTGGGTGGGCTGGGTGAATGTTGGTGTCGTTCATGTTCCACAGACACGAAAGCCCCGGAAGTTTGACTTTGAGCTCCCAGACATTTCCCTCGCTGACCTGCAGTATTTGAAATCTTGCTGCCCTTCCGAAGTCCAGCCTTTCCTCAGGTGCGACACTACGGTGACTTTCGGGCAATTGCACGAGACATCAGCTCCCAGGAAGCTTTGATTTGCACTTAATTGTGGGGTGTCTGAAGTGGAAACTTGGCATCGGATATTGTTGAGTGTGACCAGATACCACCTCAGGAAATTTCATGTAGATAAAGCTGCTTCCACTTGATCGGAGAATGATATGAAGTTTTGAATTTTATCTGGCCTCTGGAGTGAAGATAAGACCATTTTATTCCTAACTGTTGCCGAAAGACTGCTATCCAAATTGTCAGATGTTAGAGGATGTTATCTCAAAGGACACCTTGAGCTGAACACGAAACTGAAAAGCCATATTAAAAAAAAAGGTGATCTTAGCGTTCGCATTCATAGATGTGCATTTCATCTATATTATCTAATTTTTTTCCCTCCCCTCCAGTGTCCCATCACTGTGTGACTTTGAACCTCTCCAACACCACAGTCAAAAGCTTCAGCTGTTGGTTCAGGCTGCCCAGAGTGTAGATGAGATGTCCCAGACCATCACGGACTTGCTGAGTGAACAGAAGGTAACAGATAAACTAGCTGTAGCTAATCTCTGTAGCGTTTAATGCCTTGAAGCCGCAGAATGTTCTGAACTTCCTATTGGTGAATCCTATTTCTGACATGATGGACAGTATTTTTGGATGTTCTTTTGGGTGTTGCGGTGCGCTCTGATTTTAAAACCTGTTTTCTACCAGGCGTCCAGTACCCAGATGGCGCAGAGATCCACTGCACTACCGCGATCAGAAAGCACAACAGGAACCACCTCTACCTCCCCCAAAGCCACATCACTCAGTCTCCAGGGACCCCTCTGTCAGGCTCTTGCGACTCCTGCTCCTTTAGAGGAGTTATCCCCGGACAGCATTGACGCCCACACGTTTGACTTTGAAACCATCGGACACCCGAACATGGACCCGGTGTTACAGCAGGGCTCTCTAGACCTTGACTCGTTAGCGGAGAGCCCCGAGTCAGATTTCCTGTCTGCTGTGAATGAGTTTGTGATTGAGGGGAACTTGACATCCCCAAATCCCATCAGTGACCCCACCAGCCCCGAAATGATGGTAGAGTCTCTGTACTCCTCGGTCATCAACGCCATAGACAGCAAGCGCATTCAGGACACTACGACATTGGAAAGGGAGAACTCAAAGGTGGCTGCTTTGAAATTATGCATCGATAAATACAGGTCGGTTACTGAGGAATCCCAAGGCTACCTGAGGAGCATTAAGGAGGATCTGTGCCACTTTCGCGGACTAATGCTGAAAGAGCGGCGAGATTTCAGCTTTGCCCTGAAGTTGATGTCTGTCGACATACAGAAAGTCTTGGATAATATCCTGCAGTTTCATGAGGAGGAACTGAAGAAGAAGCAGCAGGCGGAAATGCAGGCTCTCAGAATAGAGCACGACAAACAGCTGTCAGACCTACGAGAAGAATCTGAGGTGAACCAGAACATCATCAAAGACATACAGAGGGCCATGCTTGAGCTGGAAGGCATCGTGGGGAGGAAGGAGAAAGAAATTGCCCAGCTCGAGGGTGAGAGAGAGAGGTCCTCAGAAGCTGTGAGCACTCTAAAGATGGAGTTGCAGGGCCTGGAGCAGAAGATGGCAGATCAGAGTGAGCAGATGAAGTCTGTGGAGCTGTCCCGGGACTCGCTTGCTAGTCAGTTAGAGCACCTGCACTTTGAGATCGAACGCAGCCAGCAGAAGATTCGCCAGGAGATGGAAGGCCTGGAGAGGGCTCACCTCCATGAGCTGGAGGAGAGGTTACGGAGGCAGCATGCCGCTGAGCTGGAGGAGGTCCGGCGTGATGGGCAGGCGGCCCGCGAGCGGCTGGCCGAGGAGAATGTGGCTAAACTGAAGGAGCTTGTTGACCTCCACGCCACAGACCTCCATGAGCGGGAGGAGCGCTTGAAGGACCTGGAGCTCCGTCTCTCAGAGCTGTCAGACCTGCGCTGCAAGCTGGAGGTGGAGATGGCCCTCAAGGAGGCTGAGACAGAGGAGATACGGCTTCTGTATGAAGAAGCCAAGAGTCACCAGGAGGAAGCTGTGACCTCCCGGGTGAAATCTGAAACGGAAGCTTTCCAGAAGGAGATTGGTGACCTGAAGCAGCAACTGCAGGCTAAGAATGAGGAGTATGAAGTGGGGCTGGCTGAGCTGAGGTCCCTCATGAGGTTGGAGAAGGACCATTGCATCTCTGAGCTTGTGGACAGGCACGAAGAGGAGAGTACACTACTCCGGAATGAGTTTGTGACTCTGCAACGGAAATCAGTTGAAGTCGAGACTGATCTCAGAGAGCAGGTGCTGATTCTTCAGAAGGAGCTGGAGGACAGCAGTGCTACCCTGCAGAGTGAGAAGGAGGAGCAGGAGAGATTGTTTCAAGAAGAGCAACAGCACCTGAAAACGGTTATCAACGATCTTCAGGCGGAGAACGAGCTGTTTTCAGAGAGGATAGCTCAGGAGAAGCAGACGGCCCTTCAGAGTCTGCAGGAACAAAGAGACGCGGCTGTGAAGACCGCTTTGGCAGAGGCCTTCAAAGACTTTGAACTGCAGAAGGCAGCCGTTGAGGAACGACTGTTGGAAAAGATTAAGCAGCTTGAAAACCAACTCCAAGACAGACGGTCCGCCCAAGGGTGAGTGAATGTGTTTCTAGATGACAGCAGCCAAGCGCAGTTCCCTGGACTTCGACAAATTGCCATGTTTTGTGCTGAAGTAAATTACTTGCTTTTGGTGACATTGATAAACAAAGTTATCAAACATGCAACCATTTGTCGCAAAGTGAAAGAGTTTGGAAGAGTTCAGTCTTCCACATTGCTTGTCCAGTATAGGAGTGTGGTGAAATTAAACCATAGATGTAATTATATAATTATAAATGTAACTATGTGTGTGTGTGTGTGTGTGTGTGTACATTAGTCCCCTATATCCACAGGTGATGAGTTCCAAGACCTACTGGGGGTAATGGCAAACTAGCTGCAGACCCCATATATAACGTGATTTTTAACGTGATGTGCATACAGTGACTGATAAATTACACAAAGTATTGATAAATACAGCTCAGCTACAGTAAATTACACCTAATTCTCAAGAGACCACATTTTAGGCCAATTCTCAAGCAATTAAAAAAAATTGTTACACATTTTCGTTTTTTTGGACCGTGGTGAACCACAGATACGTGAAACTGCAGTTCCTGAAACCGCTGATATGGGGGACTACTGTACATGGTAAAAAGGATTCCTTATTGCAGTAATGGTTCTGTTGTTTCCTTGGTGCTGAGAGCTTGTTTAAAATGTGAGTTTTACGAGAAATGGGTTTTATCCTTTTGTTTGTGTTGGTCTTGGCTCACCATGCTGGGCTGAGCTGAAGGTCTCGACAGCTTTCAGATTCACAGATGTTTCTCGATATGCAGCCCGGGGGCACCGTCGGGACAGACCGAGGAGCCAGGCGAGTGCTCAGCCCCCATCAACCCTGAGCTTCAGGAGAGGTTGCAGGAGGAGAGGGTCTCCCTCCTGACCCAGCTGGACCTCCTAGAGAAGAGGAAGAACGAGGAGATGCAGAATCTCAAGACGTCGCTCATCGCCGAGCAGCAGGTGAGGAGGTCTCTGGGTCTAAAGAGACTGAGTTTTGGACACCCCTTCCCTAGAGAGCACATACTGGCTGATGTACTGCTCTCTCGCTGCCTACTTTACATCTAGGATGTTCATAATAGCTTAATATCAGCCTTATCAATGGGCTCCTACTGTGGTGTACCTACCTGTCCATGTTTGTGTTGACGCTCCTGTTGGCTGGTAGGTTTGTGGGTTTAAATGCTAGAATGCCCTAATCCCTGTTACAGGGTTGAATCCATTGGGAGCGGATTTAATGGGATGAAGTATACCATTTGTGTGCATTGCTATAGGGAAAACTCTGCAACGCAAATAAACAATGCCTATTGGATCCAAACAAATGTATCACATGACAAACATGGTCAAAGACAAGAGGGTGATAAAACGGATGGAGCTCCTCATAGGAAATCCTCGTTAGGACTCCACTAAACGAGTTTAATCAGCCGGTTTGATGGGAGACAGCCCTTGAGGGAGAGTGATCTGAAAGCGTGTGTACATTCAGTCATTAACATGGTCTTTGTTGCTGAAGTGCTCAGAAACCCTCAAATCTAATTAAGGGCGACATCCAAATGTATCACCGCAGTGAGCGAAATCAGAGGCGAGGCACGGGGAAGGGAACAGGATATGCAAAGCGTGGCTAGAAACAATCTGCAATCAAGTCAAAAAAATTCAATCATCATACATCTAAAAGCAGAAATGGAAGCCGAAAGAGGGCCCGTGAAACTCAAATCAGTTAAATCTGTGCCATTTATTTATTTTTTTAAGATTTTTCATTTATAGCTAAGTTTGTGATAAAAGCGATACAATTTCTCTTGAATTTGCTTGAAGGTATATTTTTAAACCTTTGGGATGATGATGTACACTTATTATAACGCTTCAGTCAAGGTCTAGACTAGCTGTGCGTTTCTTCACATTTTGTATAATGAGATGATTTACAGAAATTGTTTGGACACTGACTTGATTGATATGTTTTTGCATGGCTGAGTTTAATGTGCCCTTCCTTGTGCCTTGGTGGTCTGCAGACGAACTTCAACACTGTCCTGACAAGAGAGAAAATGAAGAAGGAGCAGCTGATCAGCGAGTTGACGGAGAAGCTGAGAAAGGTCACCCAGCAGCAGGAGAAGGACAAAGGTGCTTCTCTCTCGGCTGTGTAGCTCCTGGGTGCTGATTCTGCGGTAGCCTTACTGTAGCTCTTACATGGCGGCTTCTGTGCCATGTTCTTGGAGGTAGCAGATTTGTCTTTCTGATTGAGCTGGGATCAGGTTACATGCGAGGGGGATAAGAAGTAAGGCGTAGTACTCTTCAGCGCCTTGTCAGTAAGCCTGCATTCCGGCCACAGGCCTGATCGAGACCCTGCAGGAGGACCGAGCTAGCCTGCTGCAGGAGAAGAAGCAGCTGCAGGAGGAGCTCGGCCGTCTGCGCAGCTCTGCCATGCTGTCGTCGGCCCACTTCGCAAGCAGCCCCCCCCTGGCCGAGATCTCTGGGGCGGTCTCGTCCTCTGAGGCTCCGCTCGACCCGGACCGACTGGCATCTGTGGTGCCGACCCGTGAGGAGGAGAAGGTGGACACGGCCGTGGAGGCCAGCATGATGACCGTACAGTAAGGACAGTCTGCACTCCTCCAAACACGATGCTAAAAAGATTGGGTTGCTAGATGACAGCTGTCAGTCACACCACATGATGACATGAAGGGGGACGGACCATTTGGGTCTTCTCTGTATTTTGCCCTGTCATAGAGCACTTTCGGGAGAATTTCAGGAATTGTTGTGAAGCTTGATAAAGCTTTTGCCCAGCAGTAGAAGGTAAAATGCAAAGTGTAAACCAGTGAAGAACACGTGGAAGGATATTTGTGCATGTATAATGAAATATCAGTATGTTTGAAATTTCAGTGGATGGTTCGGCACTAGTTAGAGGCGTAACTGATTATTTGAGCCTTTTGCACATTACAATTGGATAATGTTCAGCTAGAGCAAACATTCTTTACTTGCAGGACAGGTTTTAAGTGGCCACCCCCACTGTGTTTCCCAGCGGTACGGCCCTTGACCTGGGGATTTCTTTTGTCCCATCAATGTTTACCTGTTCAATGCCAGAATGGACTCTCTGGGAATTGTAATTGGTGCTTCTACAAGCTAACACATCTCGGCTTCTGGAAAAAGGAGGGTGCAATTTATGAATGTGGAATGTTTCTTCCCTGTCTGATGTAGCGCATGCTTTGAGGTCCTCGTGTCCTTTATCTGGGTGAGGGCTGATGGGGAAGCCAGCTGTAAGACTCTAGGTCGGGCAGCTTGTGTTACCGTTGTCAATCTGCTCTCTCATCCCAGTGAGAACGTCCTGCTGCTGTCAGAGGAGAAACGGCGCATCCTTCTGTTGGAAAGGGTGAGTTTGGAAGACGCCCGAGAGCACAGATGTGGGGAAAAGTCATTTATAAAACGTGTTTTGTTTTGCACTTATTTTGCAAATGATTATATTCTGATTAAGAGAAGCAGAATCAAATTCAATGAAGGTCTGTACGCTCCCACAGAATCAGGTCTTCCTGTTTTCCATGATCAGTCTGCCTCTTGCAGTAGAGTTTCATGGATTACACTGGTCAACATATTTTTACTTTCCCTTTCACAAATCAAAATAGGTGAATCTTACAGTATTGTTTGTGCTGAATTTATGAATTCAGATATCTAGGTAAATTCTATATTCTCACATGGATTTTGAGTGACGCTCAATTAAACCACACGCTGTACATGTATATACAGTATATGTTCGTGTTAAAAATTACTCATCTAAAAGGTCAAAGTGTATGATTTTCTGCTGTACTTGGCCTCTTAAGGGTCGAGCAAAAGTCAGCGAGCAGACTGGGGCTCCACTTGGCTTGATAGCATTTTTCCATATCGGAGAAAGAGCAGGACCCTGTCTCAACATGTCCATGTTTTGCTCCCTTCTGTAAAGTCCTAAATTAAAATCTTTTTTTCCTAAATTACTTTGAAATATGCCCATACATTCTTCATAAGGAATTCTATACTATCAGTATAGCCTAAAAATGACATCACTGAAAAACTATGGTTGAGAGCAAAATAATGAGCGCATTTCTTAAATTGGCATTAAGAAGTACATTGGACAAACCTTAGTTGTTTTATACTCATTTTTATTGACCAGTGTTGTGTGAAATACCGGTTATAAGTGTTCTTCAATAATTAAGAAATTGTCCGTTTCTCAACAAACTTTGTGATGTGAACATGTTTAAGTTATTTCTGTGATGGGCATCACAAAATCTGTCTGGCACACCAAGAATTACGAAAGCCAGTGCAGGCCTCGCGGTCCGAGTTCACTGCAGGATTTCCCGGGGAAGTGTGTTCATGCGGATTCTCTCGATTTTCCAGACCTTGCATATGAAAGAGGAGGAGAACAAGCGGCTCACTCAGAGACTGGTAATGTCCAGATTCACCACGTTGCTGTTAAAAAAAGACTCTTCACCATCCCATTATTAACATATTCAGTATTTTTTCCCCTGCAGTTGATTAGAGTGGTATTATTAGTACTATGCTTCATGATTTGACACCCCGGTGGTAGCCATCAGGGTGTAAGACCTGATTTCCTTTTGACTTGTTTGATGTTTGTTTTGCAGAAAGAGAACAGTTTCCCTCGGTGTTAGACAGCATCGTCATGAATATTCATGGCGGTGGCCATTAGATAGCTTTTAATTTCGCAATATTAATTTAACAGATGTAGATGTAGGCAGTCATGCATTTGTGATGTGGGACATAGTCCAAATCAGTGTGAAGTATAGCTAAGTTTCATTTGGCATGTACCTCCGTATTATTTATAAGGATGAAATTTGCCAGTAACACAGACCGCAAAGACACATAATGACTGTTGGATTCCAAATTAGTTGTCTCGCAATACAAGATTAACATCCAGATTTATTTTGGCAACTTTTATAAGAACAGAGAGCCATGTCACAGTTATGTGAACTGCAGTCTTGACCACATTGTACCCTATATGGAACAGGATATTCTCCATGTGTCACCACTTGGTGGCAGCATTACCCAGTTCTTTAGGTAGTGTATATACTGGTGAGGACAATCGACTGGTTTTCAAGGACTAACTTAGAGACGGGTATTATTTTATTGAACTTGTATATAACTATGGCAGCTGCACTCACACAGCTGTATTTTGGAATTTTTAAATAACAATGGTGATGAGAATTTTATTTATTGCTTTCTTTGCAAGAACATTACTATTGCCATGATGACAGTGTAAACAATGGGGGGGAAAAAAAAACTTGTGGTCTGTGATTGGCTCCCCAGCTGGTCATAGTGACATGTTTGCTGTGTAAACTATTAATAAAAAAAATAATAAAAAAAAAAAAACTTTGAACAAATGCCCGATTTCTTCCCCACATACACTGCGGCAAAACCACGGAATTGTTTTAAAATTGCTGGATGATAAATGTCAGCAGAATGCCAGTATTGATTTCAGCCCTCATCGATTACCTTCGTTAGTGACAGACGCTATATTACTGAAAGGTCTCTCGTACTTATCTAGAGCTATGACATGTTAGCCTATAGCTAGCAAACAGCTAGCTTTTAACACTTCGTCATTTTAATGATGGTATCCTTTTTTTTTTTTTTTTTTTAAAGATGTCCCAAAGTATGTCCTCTGTGTCTTCCCGACACTCGGAGAAAATCGCTATAAGAGAGTAAGTCACCTCTGTCGAATGTCATTTTTAACTGCGACTAAGTGTTAGAAATTATGGTTGGTTGGCTGTCTTTAGAATTTGGTGTGGTCTTAATAATATTTACAGGAGTCTTTGTCCCTCGTATAGTCTCTGTTTTCCCACATGGCATGTGAGATGCTCCTATTCTCAAACTCGGTCTCCCATCTTCTGACATGCGATTTGTCGGAACATTGCTGCCTTCTCTATATCGTCTTTGGCTCCACCCAGTTTTCAGGTGGGCGACTTGGTGCTGATCATTCTGGATGAGAGACATGACAACTACGTCCTGTTCACCGTGGGCCCCACCCTTTACTTCCTCCACTCTGAATCTCTCGCCGGCCTGGATCTCAAGCCAGGTACATTGTCAGCTCCCCTCGCCTCCGTCTCTGCGTGTGCCGCCGAGCGTGTGGTCGCAGTTGCCCCGTGTCTAGCCAGCCGTGACGGCAGGCGGCAATCCATCCCTATTTAGCCATCTGATGGTCCGCGTCGGCGGCCGCCTGGCCTTTGATAGCCTTAGCGGGTTAGCATGAACTGGGCGCTTTCGACTTGCAGGTAGCTAGACACTTGTAGGTAGCACATGCTGCTGTGTGGGAGAGTAATCACTTGCAAACGGGCCACGCTTGGCTGTCTGGCCAGAGTTCACCTTTCGCTTTTGTGGCTTGTAAGGCTATATAGGCTCTGATTTCTGTATTTATTTTTTCCAGTTTGGACCGTAACGTGAAATTAGGAATCTGGCGTACTTTCTTATTGGCCAGACCAATATTTGAAGTTCGTCAACCAGAAACTGTGGTGCACTTTTACAAGAAAAGGAAACGGGGGGGCGGTTCAGAAGAGAGTCTGTTTTTGAGAGGGGGGGGTAAAGTCAGAATTATTCTCTGAGCCCTTCATAGAAAGTTATTGAGTAACACTCCTAGACAATATTGTCTGTGAATGTAGAAATTATACAATTATAAACAACACGAGGGTCTCTTGTCCATGGCCGAGAGATGGGGGGTCAGTGATCGTGGTCGTGTCGTCCGCGCTGGGAGGATGAAGGCCCACAGAGGGGTGGAGTGGGGCTCTGGGTCCCCTGGAGGCAGGGTGGGCCGCCCGCCCGCCCGTGTGCGGGGCAGAGGCAGGAAGTCCCGGAAGCCATGGGTCGGCACCTTTTAATGTCACTTCATTATTTAGCTTCTAGAGGCTGCTATATAAAATGACCTGCATGGCTCCCAATTATATACTCTAAGCGCTGACACAGGCGGGTGTCTCGCTAAAGCGGATCAGGCCGTGGGCCTGGCTGGCGATGCGGCTCTGGAGACGCTCCCGGGAGGGAAATCCACGCTGAGCCCGGACTACGCCGCCCGTAAGCGAATCCTGCAAATCGCTTAAGTCCGCCAGCGGTTGAAACCGGCCACCCGTTACGGTCGGTCAGAAGGCGGGTGGGAAGCGTGCTGAACGTGCAATTTTTGGCCGTGTTATCCCCCCCCCCCCCCCTTTTGCAATCTAAACACGCCCGTGTCAGAATTTTCGTTTTATTCATGACCACCTTGTGGCGGAGCTGCGTGTTCTCTGGCTGCAGCCAGCGTGGTGCTTCCAAAAAGCCGACACCAGCTGCCGTCCCCGTGGCACATGTGGCCGTCTGCTGTGGGGCCCGAGAGGAGCTTAGCGGTCAGGGACGAAAGGACCAGTAGTGACGATAATGCCGATCAATATCAGTAAGAAGATGAAGAATGATAATGATAATAACGATAATGATGATAATAATCATAATAATAATGATAATAACGATAATGATGATGATGATAACAACAACAATAACGATAATGCTGATAATAATAACAACAATAATGATAATGATGATAATAATAATAATAATTATTATTATTTAGTATTATTATTATCAATATTATTATTATTATTATTATCAATACTATTATCAATATTATTATTATTATTATTATTATCAATACTGTTATTATCAATATTATTATTAATATTATTATTAATAATAATACATGGGCCGGTCACTGCTGCCCAACTTTTCTTGCTAACTAGGTTTTGTGTTAAGTTTCTATTTTTAAATACAATTTTAAAAATTACAGCCAATTAAAATAAATCACCGCTCAGATATTGTTGCTCCTATTTCCTGCTTTCCCACCCACCCAAAGCTTTACGTTGTAGCTAGTCGTGTTTATTTTAATTAGCATGGGGGGTGGGGCTGTGATGCAGGCACTCCAAGCGCGGGCGCACGCCGCCGAGAGGGCGCCTCAGTCGAGTGGCTCTTGGCCTGACGGGTTTGCCACGTTGATCTCCGACTGCCTGCTTGGGTCACGCGCCGGGGGGCACTGTGTCGGGGTCTCGGCAGATGTTGCATGTCAGTCGTGTTAAAAGTGCTGCCGTTTTTGTATTTTTAATTAAAAAAAAAAAAGAATGTTTTTGTCTCTCGTTCCAGCATCAGGGGCTGCTCGACGACCGTGGGTTCTTGGGAAAGTGATGGAAAAGGAGTATTGTCAGGCGAAAAAGGTAATGTCACATGAAGAAAAAAATTGTTAAAGAAGCAGGATGAATGTATGTTTTATGGCATGCTAATGTATGGCGGTATCTGCGTGCTCTCCGACAGTTTTAACATTTTAGCATAAGTTGCCTGAAAGCGTATTCTCAATCCGTTCTGTCAAACCTGTGCTTAGGAGCCACTGGACTCGGTGGGAGTTGCCGCTCGATTTTAGGCCCGTGTCTCATGTTCCGGCATCAGGGCCTCTTTAAAACCTCCTCCTACCTACGGAGGGGCTCCTTCTTGCGCCACAGTGCAACGTGTCGATCGCGGTTCCCACAAAGTAAAGCCCTCTTCCGTTATTTGGGCCGCAGCATCATTTTGATCTCATTACAGTCTGAACATGTTTACAGCCATTTGAATTAAACCTCTGTGCAGGCGGAAAAATGACAATTAGGAAAATATCTGTAAAATAATGAGCAGAACACTGTTATGGATAGTTTAATTAGTCCAGCTGTGTACTATGGAAATCTCCGTTTGAAGGATTACGATAAAGATAATTACGGCATCATTTGGAACAAAGCGTGCTGTATATCTTTCTGGTAGTGTTTGTTTATAGGATTGTCTGTCATTGATGTGAAATCTTACTATGAGTGAAATATTACCCTCAATGGTGCATCCTATAACATAGGCTGCCTACTTTCTGGTATCATCTGACATAATGGCCAGCGGCTTTGTGTGAGCTATAGTTTGGCTATGTTTAGTATCAAACGATTTAAGAGAGATGGGTGTTAGTGTCGATATTGCGGTTGAAGACTTTGTTCTGTTCCCCAAGTCCCAAGCGGACATGACTCATGAGTATGGCTATTATTTAACGTAACTCTCTGTTCACTGAGAAGATTGGAACCGTAACAGAATTGCAGACATTAGAAAGTTAAATGAAAAAGATTAGCCGAGTCACTTTTGGTCGCGTGGATCATCTCGTGGGCTCCTTTCTAGCGAAAATGACACCTGCCGCTACTACTCCGGATAGTCTATCCATCCATCTGTTTTTGTCCTCATCCAGCAGTGTGTAGTGTCTTTAAATTTCTGTTACATGTAGGTGAACGTGAAAAACCTGCCTCTTCATGCCTGAAGTTGTCTTCTCTCCTCAGGCTCAGAACCGATTCAAGGTCCCCCTGGGCACCAAATTCTACAGAGTCAAGGCTGTGCCCTGGAACACGAAAGTATAAAGTGGCCGCGTGCAGGAGACAGAAGTTTGTTTTGCTTACATTTTTAAAATGCATCTCGTGTTGTTCATAAATCTGTTATAAATCAGCACTGCATTAGCAGGAATAAAATCATAATCATGACGTTTTCACTTCACATTTGCTATTAAAAGAACAAATTTTGTTTTTCTTTTTTTTAACCCAGGATATTTATAATTGTGGACCAAATTTTAATTTAATTTACTTTGGTTAGGGCATGTCCTATACATACTGGCTGTGATGCCATTCGATTTGTCTGTATAATAAACATAAGAATTTGAATGTCGCGTTAGTTTCGGTTATGACCAGCACTCGTCCTTCGTGGAAATTCTCTCGATCAGCTGCGATGTTCTTTAATGTTCTGGAAGTTCACATTTACCCTAAATGTTTATGGAGGAATGTTCATGGCATGTATGACCTGTTTGCTTCCTCTCATCAGATTCTCCAGATAAATGTGGTCGTTGGCTATGTAGGTTTATGCTGTTTGTTTCTCACAACACAGTATACTGGCCCTCTGTTTAAAAAAAAAAAAAAAAAAGAAAAAAAAAAGAAAAATGTATATTTCGAAAGGCTGGGTATGGCAGTCTTCACGCAATCCTTTAAAATGCACTTTCAGAAGATGACAAATTGCTCCCATGAATACAGAAAAAGGGATTTTGTTCTGTTCATAACATGACAGTGCAACTTCCCTTGTTCATCAAATGTTGGTATATAGGAAATAATATTTCATATTTGTGTTCTTGTGTTTCATTATTGGATAAATATGACATTGTACATTACCCATCAAGTCATACAAGTAACAATAAATGACTGTATTGTAAAGGAATATAGACTTTTGAAACAATAAAGGTTTGATCCCAGATGTCTTTATCTACGGTTCCTGTGTCATACGGGCTTTCACACGTAACTAGCCAATGAGACGTTACCGTGGCTGTGAACCATGGGCTGCCGCGCTAACGGATTACCTGGGATTTTTATAGGGCTGTTTTATAACGTGTTTTATGGCCTCATCAGTGACTCAGAGCCAACAGTTTGGCCAGAGCGAGGAGGCGGAGAACTGGAGCCCCAGCTGTGCCGTTTTGTGGTCTTTCCGATGTCGGGGAAAACGGTCTCCCCAGGCGGCGACAGAAAGGTGGGCTCCCAGGAGGGAGAGTCCATGTCGCTGTGAGCGCAGCCCACGCCGGGGCCGCACGC
>JAODKM010000075.1:4192939-4208100 GCA_026780845.1 Petrocephalus sullivani
GGAGGCGGGGCCCCCGGGGGGGGGGTGAGGGGGGCCGGGGCTGCCCAACGGCCCTCAGGGGGGCGGGGGGGGGGGGGGGGCCCCCCCCCCCCCCCCGGCTGCTAACCCCCCTCGTCCTCCAGAGGCAGGGCTCTGCTATATCGATTTGCTCGGGAGACGGGCAGCCCTCTCGCTGCTGGGAAGATGAGCGGCGTTTACCTGCGACTCGCGATGCGCTGCTGCTGAGGCTGGCCGCTCCGGGCGCCGGTACCCAGGCTGCGGGGGCTTAGCCGCACAGATCCCGCCGGCTTGCAGCATCCCAGGCCCCTTGTCTTTCAGGGGATTATGCCCACCGTGTCCTTGTCTGTCTTTCTCCTCTCCGTCCCCCGGCTTTTCTCCATCCCTCCTTCACGTGGCTTATTCTATATTCACGTTATACTGTGCCGCGTCCCCTTCCGCAAACGCCCTCGCGTCACATTGGTCCTGTAAGCAGCTGCGTCCCCCCCGGCAGCTTCTCTCGCCCTTTTTTGCCCTTGGTGGTGGTGAGGCGGTGAGTTTCTATCGCACAAAGGGGAACGGCAACATTCCACAGTTTTGAAACCCAGCCACCGGCGGGTTTTCCTGTCATGCGCCGGTAAAAAAAAAAAAAAAATTGGCCGCCGACGGATTTTCTCTGCCAAGTAGCGCAGCAGGAAATGGAGCCCGTGACAGAAAATAACAAAGTCACTTTGTAATGCCGTCGTGACATTTTTATCCGCAAATGATTACTCCCGTCAGCCTCTCCCATTACTTTTAATTTCCACCATATAATTAGGAAAGGCGGTGTCTGCAGTAATCGCAAGCATGGTTTGAATAAACAGTCCCTGAAACGGCGTGCCTCTTAGCATTTCTGAGACTCCGTCGGGGTCACGAGGCCTGCATATTCTAGCAAATGCAGTTTGCTCAGTTTACTGATTACCACTTTTAACTAACGATGAAATATGGGCTAGTTCACCTTATTGCAAAGTAACAGTTTGCATCTCTTTGGAAGATACTTCAGGTCCTGCTTGGATTAACAGCCTCACCAAACAACCTGGAGCTGTTTCGTTTGCTCCTGGAGGATACCTTGTAATTAAGGTCCTGGCTGAGCCTTGCGTCCTAGTCAGCCCGAGGCCAGGGGGCATCTCATAAACACGTTTCATGGACTGAAACCTGGCCTGTTCATTTCTTTCATTTCCCCCATAAATGGCATACCGAATGTGTACTGACTAAGATGCTATATGCTACCTGGTAGTCTTAGAATATAATTATTTTACAACTTGTTTAATAGAAGTCCTCAGCATTCGATTACTTATATGGGCTAATATGGCTGTAAGGAGGGCTAGTCGGTTTTGTTTATTGTGGTATGTGAGAGTATCTTTGGTTGCGTTCATACGGAGAAGAATCTGTTTTCTCTGCAGCTTTCATGTGCTCCGCTTTATGCAATTCCCAGAGAAACTATTCAGAAGAAAAGCCGGTTATTGGATGCAGCGCTGTTTACCGGAGTTGCGTAACGGAAATGGACTGTCAAAAATGCCAGTTGTCGCAAATCAGAATGAAAGCATGTTGAGATGTGCTTAGTCAGTACAGTGCCATGGGAAATGTGATTGCTTCTGCATATGAAACGCTTATAGTTCCTGCTTCATGCTGTTTTAAAAGCCATTTCTCGTTTCCAAAAATGAACAGAAGGCCTTTTTGAACGAACCCGGCTTGTTTAAAGCTGAATTATCGGTACTGATGTCTTCAGTAGATGCTGGGCCCAGCGTGCGTAATTCCTGGGCCTGAAGCTGGGCCTGAAGAGGGTCTCCCGCATGAGGACCACTGTCTGTCCTGGCCCCCATCTGGGATATGAGGTGGGGGGGGGCGATGTTGAGTTGATGTTAGCCTTTGCCAAAGGTTGCATTTTTGTATGATATACTGAGGGTATTTCTCTGGATCTCTTTCTCCAAAGAATCGCTGGTGACCTGATCTGTATGTGAGGCAGCCTGTGAGTCTCGATATCAACAAAAACCCTGCTGGCTTCCAAAGTCCTCTGGTACCAGCGTGGGTACTGAGTCTCGCAGCTTTGCAAGGGGCATCGATGGGGACTGAGAGGACTTTCAGGTTTCCGGCATGAGGCTTCTTCTGCGACACAGAGATAGTGTGACATTCACCTCCATCTGCAATAAACATCTTGTAAATGACAGCTCCCTGCATCTCCAGGTTATGGGCCTAATCTGAGCTGTATAGCTCCACTCTATTGGGGACGTGACTTTAAGAGAGCTGTGAAGCAGGGAGGGTGGTATTCGTTGTCTTTGACCGTAAGTGGAAATTCTAGCCTCATTCCTGGTTGGAGGACATGCTGTGCCGGTTCTCCTGACACACATTATGACAGAAAAGTTGATCTATAAGAACCAATAAGTGTAAGGCCTTGCAGGTGACTGCGAATGGAAATGCCCCCTTGCTGAAAGCAGTCAGGTGATGCTGTCTGTCTCTCTTATTCGTATGTGATGTGCCCATATGCCTTAGCTGTGAATCTCAGTGCCTCTGGAGCTTGTCACCAAAGGGCACACACTGAATGAGATGTCGGTCATGTGACTCGTCTCAGGAGGCTAAGAGTTTAGGGTTAGAAAGGCGTCCTGCCTTTAAAGGGAAATCAGTGTTTATAAATTGATCCGTCACTGCTAAATGAATCATTTTCCGCTGTGTGTGGGTTAAGCGGTCACGTGACTCTGAAAACAAAAATGACTTAAGCGAAGGGCAATTCTTAGTCGTTCCTAAAAATACGGTAGTAGATCGGGCCGAGGCGGTCAGGCTGGACCCTGAGCTCATTTTTTCCAGCACGGGAAGGCTGCTTTGTTGGCGCTGAGCCTCGCTCGTGGCCAGCGCCTCATCCCGTCTCTTCCAGCCCGGGGCCTTGGCCCGCTGCCCTGGTCCGAGTGGCCAGCCGGGGCCTCACTAATGGAGGGCTTTAGATAATTAGGTGGGGGAAGGTGCCAGAACCCTGGGCCAGAAAGTGAGCTTATCGCTGGGAGGCGCTGCACCCCGCCGGCCCCCCAAAGCCGGGTTACGTCTCAGCCGGCCCCCAGGGCAGGCCGTGTGCCGCAGAGCCGGGTTACGTCTCAGCCGGCCCCCCAGGGCAGGTTGTGTGCCGCAGAGCCGGGTTACGTCTCAGCCGGCCGCCTGCTCGCCGTCTCGCCATGGCAAACGCAGCGGCGGGAGCAGCTAGCTGATCTGCCGACTCAGTCATGCACGTCTCCAATATGGCAGCCGAACAATGTCCTGCCGTCACCATCAGACCAGTCAGCGTGCTCAGCGCCTGCTAATCTGCCTCCGCTTGAGTCGCGTTCGCACGACGAGGCCCTGCAAACCCAGAATGAGTCGCTTCTAGTGTGTAGCGTCTCTGCGTGCGTCTCACTTGATAGACGAGGGAAGATTGACCCAATTGTGTTATGTTGTTAAGGGTTTGACCGGGCTTTGGCGGGTTTTATGGTGCCCCCGCCATTCATGTGGACAGCTAGCTCTCCCCCCTATCTTGTGTTGTGGGGGTGAGGCTCTACGTGTAAATCTCTGAGCTCTCTGCTCTCGAAACCAGGAGTCTCGCTCTGAGCTCTGGGCTGCATCCCGTCCCTATCTCCTAGGTAGCCTGCCATGCGGATGGGTTTGAGTACCGAGAGTCGTCCGGCTGTGGTGAGGAGTGAGGAGCTCCCCCTAGCTGTTTTGTTAGCTAGTACAGCTGCCTGTTTCTCTCCATCACACCCTATTTACATCTGATCACTTACTGAGGTGTCTGGGACGCGTTTGACCACATATCTTTTGTAGCGTAATCGCTGATGAGTCCCTGATAAAGACATTACAATAACATTACAATAGCTGTGGGCGGGGCCATTTGACCTTCTAGTGGAAGTACGGTAGGAAGCGACGAGATCTGCACACAGGTGGTCGGCTGGACTCCATGGGGAGGCATGATAGGCACAGGTGTGAATGGCGATATGTCCCAGCTCTCCATCTGTGATCCAAATGCCCAAACCACAATCAAGTGTAAACAGAGCCACAGAGAATTACCCTCTCTTTGGGGGAGCTGTACTTCTTCTGAAGATTTTCCTCAGACTTGCTTTCTTCTACTGATATCCAAATAATGGGCTTCTAGTTACGGATGATCAGATGGAACGAGGTTTGTCATAATTCCAAAAATGGCTGCTAGCTATGAATTATTTTGACAGTACAGAGTAACGCCGATGTTGGAGATAATCTCGACAGCAGCAGCACAGCCTTTGTGATGATTTCATACCTTCGGTTTGCGTGACGCTGTTATTCGAGGTGCGTTCCCAGTGCATTTCTGGGAAAACACGCTGCTTATCACCGCCAGCAGACTCCACCTCATCTCCACAGAAGCGTGCACTTCCTCTGCAACAGTCACTTCTGCTTAGCTGCTCTCTGCTGCCGGCGTGCGTTTGGGCGACACTGTCCGAGAGAGCTGGGAAGAACAGGGACAGGGTTTCCTCAGAGGACCGGAGGGGGCACGATGGTGCAGGACGGGCGTAGGGGCACACGGTAACCCCCTCCCCCGGGGAGAGACAGTAGTGGGACACAGAGGGTGACCGAGATCCCCCGGAGGCTCCACCACATAGCAGGGTAAGCACGCCGGCCAGCATGGACCCGCGGTAACCCAGAAAGGGGGACTCGTTTGGTAAGATAGCTAATTCAGGAACCTCAGAAATTAAGTGCATTATTATATTACTATTGAAAAGTACCTGAGTTGCACATTTTTAAATATATTTGTTTTGTGATTTTTTTTTCCCCCCAAGAAAGTTTTCAGATTGAAGTTGAAGGGTTTAGGTACGCCAGCTTTGTACTTTTAGCTCGATGATTCTGAAGTGTAGAGCAATGCTTCCCAATCCAGTCCTCAGGGACTCACGGTCGGTCCATGTTTTTGTTCCCTCCGAGCTCCCTGCCAGATTGCCCACATTTTTGCTCCCTCCCAGCTTGTGGACTGTCTCTGGGTCCCTGAGGACCGGATGGGGAAATGCTGGTATACAGAAATGCAGAAGAGAGGCTCCAGCCAATCACACGGACTGTAGCTGCCGTCCTGGGGCTCAGCTCCTCTCCCCTCACACACCTGCTGGAGGCTGTTTAGCTGTTTCCCTAATTAAAATTAGGACACCTGTAAGTGATGCATGAAGCCATAGGCGGGGTCTGGTAAACGGTTTGCCTAATCAGTACCAGCAGTCCGCAGCAGGCCTTCAGCATGGCCACCTTTCTTTAAAGCTCTTCTTCGATGGGAGATAGCGGATGGAGCTTAATCCATAGCAGTTGCTGATTTTTTTATGGGGGTGGGGAGGGACTGTTATAGTAAACCACCCCCCCCCCTCTGCGGGTTTAAGTCCTTCAGTCTGGCTCCAGCTGTCCCAGGGCTGTGTGTCCTCCACCGTTCGCTGGCTGGTGTCAGGCTCCGTAACCCTGGAAACGCAGCGGCCGTGTTTCAAGCGTTCAGCGTCATCTTGTCAGCATTGCGGGGTGGGGGGGTGGGTGATGAAATCTTTTCAGAAAACTGAATCACAGCCAGACGTGGGCCAGGTTTGACCTGCGGCCACCCTGCCAGGTCCCTCTGCTTTTGGGGGGGGGGTCAGTCTCACATATCTGCGCAACAAGAATCGATTCTTCTTTTTTCCTCTAACTTGACCGTCAATAACAATATGAAGCGTGTTATGGGTGCAAATTAAAACATGCCACTGCTTAATAAGCAGCATAAGCAGTGCGAGGCGTGTCTCTCGCCTCGCTGGTCTGACAAAGCCAGGAAGACCCAGCGGAATGCGGCCCGCGCTGTCTGTGTGGTGTCACATTCAAGGCTTGCTTTCTTTCTTTCTTTAACCTTCTCCTTTTTTTTTTGGCCTGGTATTTTGGGCCTGAGAATGACTTCACCATCTGGGCCCCCCCCCCCCCCCCCCCAACCACTGCGGGTCTCTGGTGTGGAATTTGCCACACGTGCTGGTGAAATTAATTGCCTGAAGTGACATATTTCAAAGCCCCGATTATTAAGTAATAGATGGTTTAATAATCCCCGTCTCAGACACAGAAGGTCATTAAAAAGCGATGTGTTCTGACCCGTTCACAAGAATGAAACGGGCCAGAGGAGCAGCGATGTGTCGCTCTCCTTTTCTCGCTCTTCTCGATGTTTAAATCTCGTCTTCCGGATTTTTTATGTGGAAAGATTAGCTTCGAGAACTGCTGCTGAGAGATTAAATCAAGACATCAGTGTCCAGGACGTACATACGCTACACACTCACTACCTGGGTCTTTCATTTCTTAAAGTGCACTGAGGAGGCTGTAAATGTATATGTAAATCATTTAGTAGATGCACGGGCGTGGCCATGAGCTTGTCCGGTCCGCCTGATTAATTTTCCGTACCTCGCAGATCTTCCTGACCGCGCCATGCTGCTGATGGAGAGCCTCTTTTTTAAACAGCTGCTGTTAAAAAACAGACACAGTCAGTCTTGTTTGGTGGCATCTAAATATATTTGCTTACTCGATATGCTGGGTGACATGTTTTTCAAAGTGTATAAAAATAGGATGAATCGCCACATTTTTTATTTATTTATTTTTTTGCAGTACTGAGTAATAAATTTTAGAATGGAATGAGTCGCGCATAAGGGGAATAGTTTTACAGGCGTCACGGAAATGTGACAGGAATGCCTGGTGGAGAACAGGCGACAGGCACACGCACACACGCACACACACACACACACACACACACACACACACACACATCAGGTCATTTATATATTATATAGCTGGGACCAAATGTCCCCACAGTGAGATAAAAACCGGTTATTTTGACGTTGTTGGGATCACCTTTTCTGCCCCTACAAGGGCAAGCTCAGTTGTATAAAAGTCTGTGACTGCAATCAAAAACCAAAAATGCCACAATTTTTGTATTTTGTTTGGTAACTTATAGTTAGTTAACTTATAGTTAAGGTTAGTGCTAGGTATCGGTTAAGGTTGTCAGACAGCGGATACAGGTAGCCAGAGAGAGGGCTAGGAGTGTGTGTCAGCTAGAGACAGCGGGCACAGGCAGCCAGAGAGAGGAATAGGAGTGTGTGTCAGCTGCAGACAGCGGGCACAGGCAGCCAGAGAGAGGGTTAGGAGTGTGTGTCAGCTACAGACAGCGGGCACAGGCAGCCAGAGACAGGAATAGGAGTGTGTGTCAGCTACAGACAGCGGGCACAGGCAGCCAGAGAGAGGGTTAGGAGTGTGTGTCAGCTACAGACAGCGGGCCCAGGCAGCCAGAGACAGGAATAGGAGTGTGTGTATATATAACATTGAGATTTATATTATGGGGAACCAGGAAATGTCCCCACAAGGTAAGAATGACACATTCTCCATCACATTTTTTCACCCCCCCCGGCTCAGCAGCTCTGCTCCCCCCACAGTACTGCCGCTGTCATTGTGTGGCAGTCTGCAGCCGCCACAGAACCACGAAAAGCTGGCGAATGAATGATTTCGGGCGTGCCGAGGGGAGCGGGGGAGGGCTGATAGGTGCTGCTGCTGCAGCAGAGAGGGGTAAGAAGCACTCTCCACTGAGGAGGGGGCCCGAGTCAGGCTTCTGGGGGGGCCCTCGCCCGCTTTTCCCACAGCGTAAGGCCGACGGCCTGCCTCGGCTTGGACGGGTGCAGTCTGGCACTTCAGCAGCAGAGGGCAGGCTGCTCCCTGACTCCCCAGGAGCTGCCTCAGTGACCCCCAAACCAGGAGTGGGAACGGGACAGTGGGGGCCCAGGGGGCCCTGCTCATTCGCACCTGCGACGCGGGGGGGGCTTTTCTGCCGGTGATCTCTGGCTTCCGTTCTTTTCTGGGTGAGAGGCTGGGACACTGTTCCTGTGTCAAGCGACTCCCCTAGTAAGCAATAAATAAGATAATGAATAAAAGGGCCATAGTGTAGTCAGTTATGCAGATTCATTTCTGTATCAGCCGCTGGTTGAGGCCACTCCTCCTGTAACGGCGGCAGGTGGCTTTGCTCAGGTGAACAATGTGGGGGTTCCCTTTTGACCCCGTCGCTGAGGTAAACGTGGGTCACTTCTGAACTGGAGGGGGGGGGGGGGGGTCAGTTTGGCAGGAAGCCCCAAGGTGAGTCGGGAACTCTGGGCTGGGCGGGCTTGGACGTCAGCTTCCAGCTGACCGAATGCGGCCTGCTTTATTTTGGAGCCAGTGTGCCGTGGGGGTGTGAGTGGGCTGGCAGTCTCTGTGGGGGGGCGGGCGGGCACTCGGGGAGGCTCCAGCCGCAATCCACGGGCGCCGTTGCCCTTTTCGTCAGCGGCGACGCACCCCGATCACTTTCCCAGCTCGCAGCAGGGAGTGTGACAGCCGTGCCTCCAGCGACATGTGGGGCTAGGGGTGTCTCTTACAATGTTTTGCTTCATTCCCGCCACCGAGCATACGTCTGCTGTCACATTTGGGCAGTTTTTTTTTAAAGGGATTTACAGAGTGGTCTGTCCAATCCCGGCTTTTTTTTTTCTTTCTTTTTTTTCATTTTCACGGGACAGGCTTTAGTGACACAACACCCGCTACGGGGGGTGCTGGGGAGGGCTAAGCATGTGTACCAGACAGGCTCTCTGTGCTAATGTTTACAGCCCCCCACTGAGCTACTGGGAGATACTCCCATCACGGGACCAGGCACATTACTGCCATGTGTCCGCGCCTCCTTAGTCTGACCACAATATCTGCAAACGAACCCTGTAATTTAGCCTATTTAAATATGCCGCACAAACTGTAGGAAGCTGTTAAATGCCGCTGAAACGCGTCCCCCCGCTCGGCTAGAAAACACGTCCCGACGAAAGCCCGGGCACCTCGACGTTAGCGCCGTCGCCGGCTACCGATGCCCACCCAGGCACATGCGTTATGGGGCACTGGCAGGCTGGCCACGCAGCTGACACGCGGCCAGTGAGACGGCAGGCCGGGTGTTACGCGTATCTGTGGCAGGCCCTGCGGAGAGATTCCCAGAGTCCACCCAGAACCTGGAGGATGTCGTGGCGGCTACACTCTAAGAAAAACTGGTTCTTCATTAGTGCTCTGGAGAACCTTTTTATGGTGTCTAAGGTTCTCTGGAGAACTGAATACAATAAAAAAAGAGTTCTTTAAGTAACACCTTATGTTATTTTCAGTGCTTTGAAGAACCAAAGAAGGTTCCCCAATGGCATCACTGTGAAGAACCACTTTTGGTTCTTTTATTTTTAAGAGTGTAGTCGACACGGAGATGCAGTGGCGATCCTAACGCCCTGGTGGACTGGTTTTATAGGTCTCAATTTCAGGGGATGCGGTTCGCCTGTTACCATGGCTACATTACGCAGAGATGCTGCATCGCCTCTTCAGTACAAACACACACAGAAAACTTCAGTCAGTTGTTGTCTTTTAATGTACGGCTTGAAAAAACACATTTGTATTTCAAAGTGCGTAATATTAATCTGTCTATTCAGCTAACAAAAGTGCGTATCCTGTACAGGGTCACAGTGATCCCATAGTCCAAGCCTGGCCAATTATTTTCCGTGGAAGGCCAAATCTGAACTTCCCAATGTTGGCATGGGTTATCTGTGAATTATTTTTCATTAAATTATTTTCTTATATCTCCCAAAAGGTAAAATAGAAGAATTGTTCTGTTTTGGAAGTAGTAGTTGTATTAGTTATCCGTTGGGCATAAAAGTTGATATTTTTTTTCATTATAATAATAGGCAGTAAAAATATATGGTTTTGCTGTAGCCCTGGCCAGGAAAAACAGAATAATGAATTCACATAAACAAAACTCAGGAACTAGTTACTAACCAAAACCAAAATTCATACCTGTATGTTCAGCTTTGACCGCGGTAAAAGCCTGGTTCCATGCAAATGATGTCTGCAGAAGCCATGCAAATCCACGGCATGCAAATCCCTTTAGGAGCACTTGTAAAGAAACTTTAACTTTCTTACCCCTTAAGGAAAGTTTTGCCCATTTCATAAAAGAAAATAAGAATGTATGGTTACAAAATACAAAATATAAAATATAGACAGCAATTTTCTATATTAGCAAGTGGAAAATGTAAATGTGGGCCTAGTTTAAACTTCAGGTGAAAATGATTATATTTTGTTTATTTATGAATAATTGCTCCATGTTGTGAATATGCATCTGTTTATAATAAATTGATTTAAAATAATGTAATTGCATTACTAATTTAGTAATTATTTAATTTACGACCCAGGTTATGAATCAAAAATTTCCTCCAGAAATAGAACGGAGGCGTAACTTTTTTTCTCGTGAACAAAATGCACTTAATGTTTTTTAATTATTATTATTGTACTGCGGGCTGAATTATAGGAGGCGGTTTGCATGACAAAGACATGCAAAGAGGCGCAGGTCGGCGCGGTGGGAGCGGCCGGGCCGGTATAGCGCCGCCGGGTGGCGGGCCGGCGCGGTGCGGCTCCAGCGGCTCCAGCGGCCGCCTCCCGGCGCCACCTGAGTCCCGGCTCTCCGCCGACAATGAGCGCTCTGTGACTTTCAGGATGCCGCTGCTCCTCACGAACAGGCCGGGCAGACGCAGCTTTACCGCCCCGAAAGTAAGTAGCACGACTTTCACGCCTATTCTCGTAATACGCATTTAATTTCGCACCTTCTTTACTCCATCCACTATTAAAAAAAGCAGAAGAAGAATTAAGCACAACTTTGCGTGCTGCTCCGAGACTGCACTCATCAACGAACGAATACTTTGTAACCGTTCATATTTATTAACTTCTTACTTACAGTAAAAACTAGTAAGAGAGCTTTTATTTAAGTTATTAGTAAACTAAAATCTAATTTTAGTTTACTTTTTTCCAGGACTATTTACAGTTCACGCATTGATTGGATTTCACTCGGGACACTTTTTAGATGTAATTCCCAGGGGGGATCCGCACGCACAGGGAAAGCTGGCACTCCTGGCCGCCTTCTCACCTGCATTTTTGTCCTTGTCGCTTTTAGATCTTTGCCCCCTTATCCGAGGTTCGTTCCTCTTTCTATATCTCTAAAAACAAATTAGATTTAAAAAAAAAGAAACCCTACACGCAACCTGTGTTTGCAGTTGGGAGGAAGTGTCACATAATGATGTAGCCATCTTGGATTTGGGTTTAAAGTTTTTAAATCAATCGCGACTCCTGGGGGCTTAATTCATCATTCTGACGTTTATTTTACTGCGGAGTGTTTTATGGGGTTTGGAAAATCGAACTTTGTCTTGGGCTGTTGAGTTTCAGATGGAAGTGGTACTTTAAAAAGTACAATGGGCATCATTCTGTAATATTTCTTTGATAAATGGACTCATTATTTTAACAAAGAACGTGGCAGCTTATCCAGTCGGGCTGAACCCAGATGCTGTCCCGGGACGTGTAGGGCACAGAACAGGGTACACCAAGCTGATCATCCATTTGCACCAGTCCCACAACCCACAGGTCGGCAAAATGCAGTCTTTGGCACTATTATTTGGGGGGTCATGGGCTGGAAGGTTTGGGTACTTGTGAATTGGGAGGCTTCGGTGTCTTGGTAAATTGTTCTCCTGACATAGGCACAGACTTATTTGGTACTGGTGCCCCCAGACAGTAATGGGCTTTGCTCACAAACCCAGCAGAGATGTGATTATTTTGCTATGGTTCAAACCAGCAACCTTCTGATGAGAGGCACCGAGGCCTAACCTACTGAGCCACACCCTACAACCTCCCGGGGTTTTATCTGGCTTTTAGGAGTGGCGCTGAATTTAATGGTGCGGCAGAAAGGAGAATGTCAGGAGGATGTGTAGGAGTAAGGCAGAGAAATGGACATTGCAGGTGATGGAGGTGCTGGAAAGTGACGTAGCAGAGCCTGCGTATCTGAGTCTGCATGTTTGCTGAGGGGTCAGCAGTGGAAAACAGACCCCAGTCTTATGGGACTGTAAGAAGGCACTTATTATCAGCAAATGTTAATTAACGATGACTACAGTGGTCACGTGACTTCTGGCAATACTGGCTCTGTAGTTAGAGTAGCCTGCATCCAGAGCGATGACATCATCTCACAAATGTAACTTCTGCTGCCTCCTCGCGCTGCATCAGCCGACTGCCTGTGGCGCTCTAACTCGTTTTACGAAGCATCGTTTTATTCTGCTTAATTCTACTGGCAAGTGTGCTTCTGTTACAATAAGTCCTCAGGTGTGTGACCTAGTGCAACTTCCGTCAAACAGAGGTCGACTGGTGCCCTCTCCTGGTGTCTCCCCACCATTTCACTGATTACTTTTGCAAGACTAAAAAAACAGCACTGTATTTGGCATTTACTGCATTTTTCATAAAAGCCAGTCCAAAGACCTGATGTTTAAATACAAGGATTATCAACACCTGTAGCCATCCCAGAAGATGACTGTGTCACAATTTCTGTGGGGAGACACTCTGAAAAACATTCCCGAAGTAATATGGGGTGATAACAGTCAGTACGTTCAGTATGTGCTGAGCGTGTAAGCTGTCACCCGGCCCTGTCAGAAATGCAGTAATATGTCCGCTTTCTAGAGGAGTGACGTGCCTAAGAGGTCATGGTAAGATCACCATGGTAAGAGGAGAGCCGCAATCAGGGCCTGTCAACCTGTCTGTACGTGGACAGACATGTGCTTAGCGAGGCCTGTCTGTGTCCATGGCAAAACGTTATGACAGGAAGAAAAGACCACTTAGGATACATTTTCAGATGCTATGGGCATGGTGAAAGTTGCATTTTTATCAAACTGTCTGTCAGAAGTCGCCACGGTGATGACCCCTGGATCCAGGGATCCCACACACGCCATACTAAGACATGTATAGCGTGTTCTGGTGTGGACGGTGCGCCCTATTCCCATGGTGACTGCGCACACGCACACGTGTGTGGCCAGCCCCCTCCACCGCAGGGTCAGGTCCAACCTCAAGAAACTGCTACCCAAATATGTCTAAAATATCTGAAATATGATCTTTGACTTGAGTCACACCTCATTTAATCAGGTTAATGTCCAAAACCTACAGGTCCGTCTCTTCGGGGAAAATGCGGAAGGCAAGCGGTTGTCTTACTACGCGCTCAAGTAGGCCAAGAGCCGCTGAAACTGCACAGCTCACCCGACCGGTACTACTTAGTGAAAAGGGACGCGTGTTCTCGACGGCGGATAAATAATAAGCGCTCCTGCGCTGGCGCGGCGCTGCCCTCGCGCAGATGGCGCCTCTTAAACTCATAATTCCGCCGCGACCCCTGGAAGGCGTCCCTGTAACAGTTGCCGCGCGCCAGCTGTTGTCTCCGCGCGTCTCCCACGGCGGGTCCGCGGCTCGTAGCAGCTTGTGGCGCCGGTGCCGGGGTCGCCCGCGGCCCCACGTTCACGGCAGTGCCCCCCCTCCACCTGCGCGGGAGAAGACAAGGAGGAGAGATCTGATAACAAGACAGCGTGGGAGTCGACGGGCCGGGAAGGTGCCCTTACAGAGAGTCTCGTCAGAGGGTGCGGAAACAGGTTGCGCTACCTGTATTTGTGTGCTGCCGTTCGGCAACTTACCGTTATTTTTTTTTTCGCTCACTCTCACTTTTGTTCTTCGCGACGCTTAGACAAAGGGTATCAAGTTTTTTTTTTGTGTGTTTCTCTTTTTCCGTGTACACAAGCTCGAATGTAGGATTTAGCTGATTGATGTGAAAACGGCGTGTAACCAGCTAAGTAACAACAGTTGTGTTTTGGTGACACCGGCCTGCATTTACAAAAGAGAGCTGGGGCAGCGCGGAGTCCGGACACACCCCGCAGCTGCCTGTGCGATTGGGGGGGTGTATCTCCCCTCTGCGCTCCATCGTGTGGCAGATTCTCTTACCTTAGGTGACTTTTATGCTCCTGTTCTCACACGCTGCCATGGGTTTGGTGAGGTGGCTAAGCTGCTTGGGATGCTGAGCCCCTTATCAGAAGGTTGTTGGGTCGAGTCCCATGATTAGCTGAGTGGTTGCACCATTGATTAAAGGCCCTTAACTCCCACCTGCTTCTGGGATTGGCTTGCCCCTGCTTTCACAAAAAAATGTACATCACCTTGAATAACAGCATCTCCTAAATAAATAATGTATCTTGTCGCAAATATATAGCCGGGGCTGCCTTCTTGGCGTCTAAACCCTTGAAACCATTTCAGTAATGAGGTCTCTTGTACACCTCACTGCTAACTGGGCCTATAAGTTAAGACGAATGAATAATAAAGTGTTTTTCCCCCTTGAATATTCACACCCACTTCTTAATAACTGTGTGATCCGCTTGTGTTATCCGATTTGTAAACCAGATGACTTGGAACAGTAAAAGTAGCGGAAAACTTACCTGACGGCCACTGCTGCTACAGTTGGGGTGCTGCTTCTGGGTGGGCGTCAGTCTGGGCTCCAGCCCAAATGTCTGCACTGGGTTTTCTCATGCCAATGCTATGGGGTGAGATGTTTTCGATTAATAATTGTGCCGTGTTTTTTTTTCTTTTTTTTCTCTCCATTTTTTTTTTCTCTCGCATGGATGTAACATCTCGCCGGCACTCTGCGGCTTCACGCTAGCCACTTTCCTCCGAGGCTCGTCACCTCTGCCGCCGTCCGTGCCCGCGTGCCGCGGGGGGCCCCGTGTGTGCGTAGTCACAGGTGTGGAGGCAACCAGAAGCGGTTTGCTTTATGGTCGTTTGGCTGGAGAATTGGGGGTTACCTGTGTGCTCCAGCTAACCTCTTAACCGGAATACACCCAAACAGATTTCCGGCAGTATTGCAGCCCGCTCGTTCGGCAATCTGGCGAGTTGGGAGTGTGCGCCTCCCGCAGCCTCTGTTCTTGGCTCCTCTCAGCTTCTGTAACATCCCGACCATCGCTGACACGGCTGTAGGAGTTTCTCCCCCGAAACGTATGCGGCTTTGCCGCCGAGTCTCAGTACCATAGACCCCGGTAATTAATTCCCATTTATTTGGCCTCTGCCGGACACGCGTTTCCATTCTGCGGCGCTGGCAGGCCGCCCCTTCGACAGATGAAGATCTGTCATTTTTCAGTTTAACTGTTTTCTGCATCATTACTTCACAGCAAAACATTTAGCCACGAAATCCGCTGGCGCTAAGACCCTGGGGAGGCCCGGGGGTGGGGCGGTGGGGGGGGGGGGGGTAGGGGCGGAGGCTGCCCCGGGGGCCCTGCTGCCGTGGTGGGCGGGGTTGGGGCGGCACACCGGAAGCGGTGCCC
>JAODKM010000075.1:4209118-4219195 GCA_026780845.1 Petrocephalus sullivani
GGTGTGGGGGGTGTGGTGGGTGGGGGGGGGGAAAGGTATCCAGCTATTTCAGAATCCTGAGGGACCCACCTAAAATGGGATTAAAAAATGAGAGATTTTTTTTCAAGTTAGTCAGAGGACCAGTTATTGAAGAAATGTATTCAGTATTTGTATATACGTATTAATATGTGGTGGTTAGAATACCACCTGATCGGTCTGTGTCGGACGCGGCTGTCTTTATTTAAAATGTGATATTTACTGAAAATTAATTACCAAAAAATTAATTTAAAAAAGGACACCTGCGCACGGGTCACCGGATGCCAAATGTTTCCCATAATGCTGTGTAACGTGCAGTACTGCTCGATTCCTCCCCCCCCCCCCACCGGCTGAATCTGGCACGCTGTGGGTGACGATGTAAATGGTGGACGGGCAAAGAAGCGGTGGGAGCGCCCTGCGGGGCCCCATCGACTCCGCGCTCGCCGCCTGCCCGCCCGCCCCCTCGTAGACACCCTGGCCCACCCCCGCGCACAGCCTCAGCGGGCCGCATAGCTGCTGCGTCGAGCCCCCGGGCACCACCCGCCGCTCCGTTACCTCTTTGTTCGGGTGCTTGTACACCTGCTGATAACATAGACTGCTGCCTCCGAGAGCACAGATCCAGGATCTGCTGCCAGCAAGCTACCAGTCTCATTGTGCCACAGGAGGAGAAGAATAAGGCGTTTACACGGGGTGGGGGTGGCTGTGGTGCAAATGCTAAACAGGGGAGCAAACTCTGGGACCAATAAGGGATCAGAGTAACTTCGCCAGTCGTTATTTTTAGCCGCGCCGCGGTACTAGCTTAGCGGATAAGGGTGTGGATTTGCGCGTTCGGCGGCGTCTGCGGCAAACTTCTTCATGCTCAATTGGGCCCCTCATGAAAAAAGGACAACCTAGGTGTGAAATTGATGTTCTGAAGGAGCGCCGTATGTGTCACTAAGTCATTTGACTAATATGCTAATGCGACATGACAAACCTTACATTCCTGACAGCTTTTTCCTACTCTCCAGAAGCCTGTCGGATCACATAATGTACTCCCTCTGGCTCCTGTTTCGCCGCTTTTGGACCAGCAGATGATCAGAGTTTCCACTGAAGTTTGCGTCTTAAGGGTTCTGCCGACGTTTACGGAATTCGCAGACTGGCTCCGCGCGCCGTCGTGGCTGCTGGTCAGCGGCGACTGCAGGGTTGCGTATCATAGTTCTATGAAGGTCCTCGCTCACTTCATGAGCATGTAAAACTTAAGCGCAGTTAAAATGCCTGGCTGTAAAAATTGGTGCAGATCTCATGGTACAATGCAGCGTGGAAGTGTGGTACAGTGGGTTAGACCTCTGTTCCTGTGGCTGGAACATTGTGGGTTTGAATCCTGGTTTTGGCAGAAAAGTTGTGTGTCTTGAGCAAGGTCCTTCACCCCCAAAATTCTTTAGGGGTGTCAGATAAATGGCCTGACCCTACACTCGGACCCCAAGCCTCGCTGTCTCAGCTGTATATAAAGTCTGTGTGTGTCACGGAAAGGAGAAGCTGATGGGACACGCAAAAAGCCGCATTCCAGTGAACCTGATCTTGTGCAAATGCGAAATGGAGTGTCGTTTTATTTTCATTTCAATTAATGCAGGCAAATAAATTTGAATTTGTGGCTCTGATGGTCACCGGGACCTGGGGTTCTCACCTGGGGGCCGGTAAAGCAGACTGAGCGCCCCGTCAGTAGCGTGCCACAGCTTCTGGGTGACGAGGCGAGTGGTGCCAAGAGAAAAGCTGAGTCGTGTTCTGCTGCTTGACATCAGCTTACATGTGTCAATGAAAGACAAAGTGAGGCCGCGTGTGGGGCCATGAAAGGCGCCACGCTGTTGGGGGAGGCGGTGGGTGGGCGGGACTCGGTGGGGTCGCCTGGGGTCACCGAGGTCACGCTGTACCACGGAACGCCGGTCCTCCTCATGCCGAGATCCTGGGCTCTCCCCCGTGCCTTTCGTAGGCCGGTGAGGTCCCGAGGCACAGGGGGGTGACCCCATTGTAATGGGGTGGGTGGGCGGGGAGGCCAAAGGCGAGGAGGGCAGGGAGCAGGGACAGCCAGCCTGCTGGAGCGGGGGGCTGTCGACGGCAGCTGTCAGCGCTTTGGAACCATGAGCAGACAGATTGTGTGTTCTGAAGCTCCAGCCAGTCCGCCACCTGGCAGGATTCTCCTCATTAGAACTTCTAGCTGTTTCTCTCCCCGTCTGAATTATTCCAATCGTTTATTTCTTTCCTTTTTTTTTTTAATTTTTAAGGATTCAGTGGCAATCGCTGGTGGGGGGGGGGGGCACTGCAGCGTTTGAACGAGCCTCGTTTTCTGGTTTATGGGCGACGCAGACGGACGTGATCGGGGACAATGAAGCGGAACGTGGCCGCTTAGCCCCAGCTAACCTGCCTCCCGCCGCCTCCGCGCTCCTTTGGGTAAAACCGCGGCGCCCCCTAGTGGCTGGAGGGAGCCGCTCCAAGGCAGAGTCGGCAGAAATAGGAGCGATAAGGTGGTGCCCGGCGCTGTTCTGGTCTCCGAGCTGAAATCGTCCGTCCGGCTCCTTTGTGCGGAAGCCGCATCCTCCAGCTGGTGAACCTTGGACCTTCTCGGCAAGCCTGGCTTCCAGGGCCGAAAGACTCCCGCCGCTGTGAGTCTTGGGGGCCCTGCCGATTGGCACGCCCGTTTGGTTAGTTAGTCATCCCCCCCCCTCCATCACACCCAGGCTCGGGGGAGGGGGGGGCCGTCGCCCCGCTGCCGAGACTCGCGTTGTGGCACATATGCGCCTTTCCCCTTCCTCGCATGGTGGTGTGCCGCCCCTGTGACCCCCCCGGGCAACCCCCCCCAACCCCACGAGCTGCTCCGTTTCACCCTCTGCCCCCCTCCCCCTCGCTTTCCCCCTGTATTTGCCTCACGGCGACGTGACCTCCATCGGGACATAGCCGGAGATTAGCGGTGGCGGCCAGGGCCGGCCTTTGGAGCGACTTCTCATCGTTAACCAGAGAACGGGAAGGAGGGTGGGAGTGCGGCCCCACTTTGTGACATAATGTAATTAGGGCAGGGGAAGGATGTGCACCTTATTTAGGATATTCCTTGCCAGAAATCTCCCTGCCTGGAGCGACAACCCTCGATTCCGCTGACCCGCGGTCGGCGCGCCCTGGAACGCTCCGTCACCTTATGGGCCCTGATTAATTAACCAGAATTAGGGCATCATGGTGAGGCCTGCATCAGCCCCGTGTCTTCTGCTGGTTCTTTTGTCCCTTTTCACCTTTCTAGACAGATACATTGTTCCTGAGGGAAAAAAAACATGTTTCCTGTTATTGTGGTTCTGTAGCCACTTGGCGCTAACAGCCTGTCGCTATACTACTGATTACTGGCGAAACGCTGTTTGCTGTATCGTTTGCTATTAGCCCTTTGAATGGCTACAGATGAGTCCCCCTGCCCACCCCTGGACTTGAACCTGCATCCCATGCCCCCGCATCTTAAGCTAATCACCGGTAACAAAGGATCGTGCGAGTCGGGGGAGAGTTCTTAGAGGACCAGTCGTGGGCCTTCAGGGGTGTGACATTCCCAGGATGGGAACAGGGTTGCCCGGTTTGTTTGTGTGTATGATCGGCTTTTATCTGACACGGCTGCCTTGCTTGTTATGTGACCGTTATTGAATTCGGATGTTTTAATGGGAGCATTTCAGGAATCGAACCGGCAGTCAAGATGGTAGCGAAAACGGAAATTCGAGAGCATTAGGCGGTTTGGAAAAGTGGATTGTGTGAGTGGATGAGGAAGGGACTTGTGGTTTGATGTTAGTGACGGTACAGCGCCGGGCCTGACCGAGTCTGACACGGTGCCGCCATTCTTATGCTTTTAGAATGAAGCTTCGCACCCTCCGTGTTTAGAGGGTCAGTAAGATACCTGAGAGCAGCAACAGATCTGCTAACAAGCTGTGCCACTGGCTCTGGGCCCCCGAAAAAGGGGGGTAGAGGCGACCCAGCTGCAAAGCTCCCAGTCCGGGCCGGACCTGAGCGCTTTATGGGCGATGATGCAGCTCACAAAAAGCACCCTATTGTGGGCACAGACACACACGCGCCCCGTGTCAGGCTGTCCCGGGACCCGACGGTTCCGGTCCTGACTCACGGGGGGGCGAGAGCAGGCCCGGACATGGCCCTGTTTGTTTTCTGGCACCCCCCCCCCTTGTGAAAAGAGTTATGCCGTGCATTTTGAATAGACAGCGTTTCCCTTTGTGCCCGCGATCAAAACAGAGGGCAGAGTTACTCAGCAAGCCGCCCGGCTCCTATACTCTGCTTCTTCGAGCGGAGGAACCGGACAATGCTTTTCACTGTCTGTGACTTGGGGGGGTCGCTGGAGGTAGGACATTTTAACTTTAAACAGCTAAAAACTTGAGAGGGAGCAGTTGTCTTTGCATGCGCCCATGTTTGCATAGATGCGTATCTGTGCATGTGTGCTCCTCGTACGTGTGCGTCACATACACCAGTGTGGGCCTTCTTACAGTGTGACGTTTTATTGCACGTGTGTGATGGATATGTGGGCAGAAAGGCAGTTAAATGTGTGACAGGCCTGCTGCCCCCCCCCCCCCCACACGTAGTTTATTTCAGGTACATTTTCGCAGTGGTATCAGGCTCATGTTCCCAAAAGGAAGACGCCGTTTCGGGTGACAGCTGCGGCAACTGGACCCGCTTCCAGACGATTCCTTGCTCCCCCCCCCCCCCCGAACTTAAGTTCTGCTTAAAACACTGACAGGAACATCCTGGTACACATGGAATATTTGTATATATATTTTTTTTCTTTTTATCTGATCTGTTTACTAACCACAAGATATTTGCCTGTGAATCCCTGGCACTCCTGATATTACCTGAAGGCAAACGGTGCAGATTTATACAACTTATTTACAACAAGAGCCAACCCATTCCTCTGGAAACTAGGCTGCAGATCAAAGGGATTGTTTTGATCTCTGCTTAGCATATTTGTTTAACCTAGCCAGTGATACTGAAGAGTGCACCAGCTTTCTGGTGATACGCGAGCGCTTGCTTTATCCTCCTTTTTCTTGTGTTAGCTCTGGATTTAAGTACTTTCTGTATTTAGGAGACAACTGGATTTGCCAGCTTTTGAAATTTAGTTGCCCACTGCTCCCTGCCTGGCACTCGGAAATAGATAACTAGGTATACACTCCAGCTAATCCTGATCAGCCTTGTAATAGTATTTGTGGACTGTACAACACCCAATTATGACACAACATGTTATTTTTATTTTATTTAGGCTTAATTACACTAGGAAATATGGTTTGTTTTTAGATTTTCCCTTAACATTTACCTTTCTGCATTTTGAGTATTTACATTTTAAATCTAATTTAATTTGTTTTTTTTTTTTTTATTTTACGAGCAAGCTGTTGTCACGCCATACCGTACGGATCGCCGGGATGGATTCTGAGGGACGATGCGGGCACATCCGTCCGATCAGGTGCCGGCGACTGGAATCGTCACCGCGGAGCGCGGTCGCATCGACGGCAACCTGGATGCAGCCCGGGGACTGGGGGCTTTTTCGCGAAGCCTGTAGATTAATGCGGTGACATACATGAAAGTCATCAGAGGGATGCGTCTGCCGTAAAGACCCCGCGCTAAGAAACGCGCGAAAATTATACCGCGGCGTAAAAGAATGCGACGGCCTTCCAAGGCAGCAGTTTGGGAGGGGGGGCATGGGCAGGGGTGCATAAATGTATGTTTGTGTGTTTAAATATTACAGACAAGGGGATACATGTGTCGAGGGCCGTTTAGAGCTGGGAGGCTCCAGGGCCCGGAGAGATAAATCAGTAAGTGTGTTTTGCAGAAAACGATGCGAGAGCCCGACGGGGGGATGGTGAGGCGGTGTTCTGGGGAGAGGAGGGGCAGCCCTCGGAAGTCCCAGGCCACGGAGAAGCCGGACGGACCGGCTCCGGACCACACGGAGGCCTCCTCCTCCAACCGGAGTAGCACAGAGCACCCCAGAAAAGGTAAGGATCCATGGCGGCCGTCGCCAGGGTCGCGGGCCGTCTGCGAGCCGCCGGGGAAGTGCGCGGCCACATGCATCCGTAGGAGTCACACTGTGGCGGGAGGATGTTTTATTTGTTTGTGTTCCAAAGCCCCTTACATACCTATTCCTCTATCTTTTTGTGCGTGTCACTGGATTTTGGGGAGAAGCTTAATTTTTAACCGCGTCTCCTCGCTGTCCCCCAGCGGCCGGGGGGCCCTGCTCCTGCGGACACAGGCGCCATTGTCCGCGGCGGAAAAAAAATCCCTTTGTCCACCGCGTTCAATGTGGTCTCAGCTGAGCCACTGTTTACCTCAAAGACAAAGCAAAACACAAACAAAACATTCACAGGTGTTATGGTAAAGGGAAGCCATTGAGGATACCAGCTGTAGTCCCTCCAGGAAGTGTCTTTGTATGCTGGCACTGTGGATGGACTTTTGACAAGGGCACTCCACAGAGGTAGACGGCCCTGTTCAATAGTGTCAATAATGTAAGAACAATAAAGTATGTTGAAAGCCATTGAAGTGGGACACGTGGGGGGGGGGGTATTTCATAGATTAGCCTCATCTCCGCACCAAATCCCACGGCTAGGGAAGGACTGGTCTGCTCATCGTCGGCCGGCACAGTCTGCCGTAGCCGGCTTCCTGCACGGGTGAGTGCGTGTGCTTATGCGCGTGTCCGCGCACGTGTGGCCGCGCCATTCACACCTCATTTACAGATCATGCAGCTGTCCGACGCACACGCACATCTCACCTCACAGCCGGCACATGCCGCGGGCCCAAAATGTACCGCACTTATCAATCTTAACGTAAGAACCTCCGTCCGGCCACACGTCATGATTACGCGGGCCTTAAAACCACACTCGCAGGTGCTGTAGAAGTTTCTTCTTTTCCGCGGGCATGTGTATAAACAGAAAAGACGTTTGTATGTTTACGCTGAGGTGTACTGGCCTGCCGGCGTGTGGTTAAAACCTGACAGACCGGGGCTGAGCGCGATGGGAGCACATAGCTGTATTCTGACTTATCTGAGCATCCGATCTGGTGCGTTAAGGCTGAAACAGCAGAGGGTCAGCCGCCACGGGGGGTTAACGGAACATGGTAAAGCGAGCGCCTGCCAGTCCCTGCTCGCCTTCCTGGTGGATTTTAGACAAAGCGGTACGGCGCGGCATTGCAGCGGACGTGATGTTTAAAGCTCTTGTTACCCCACAACAGAAGAGAACGGTCGCAGGCAGGTTGAGGGATGTAAAAACACACATTCACGCTTGTTAGGGGCGGGTAGGATTAAATCGTGCTCTAAAAAAGGCTAATGTGTTAAGAATGCAGTAAGGTGTGACAGGAGCTGGGGGTCAGGTGCGTAACGTCCCACAGAAGGTCTCACGTCGAATGTGCCGTTCCGTCCGCGCAGAAGAGGCGTCGCGCTCACTTCCGCCTCCTATTTATTTATTGTTCTCTCACGTTTTTCCAACGTGGTTTTCGCTAAAAATCTAAATTCTCTTGGAACAACATTGTTACCACCTTTATGAAACGGTTGTGATTTTCATTATCTAAACGTTATCATTTGCCCAATAAAGCATTTTTGTTCTCTGACACATTATACACAAAACGAAATGGTCCTTTTCGCAGCTAACTTAGTTTATGGGGTTTAGGTTAGGGTAGGGTATTAAACACTAGCTATTACGAATGAAACGTCAAATGAAGAACAGTTACGTATAGCACAGTTTATGATAAATGGTAATTGTAAATTCTAATTTTCTTTTTTGTACACTGTAGTTTTCCATGATAATATAAATAGTGATGATACATAGTACTATTGAATAACATACTAAGTTCATGTGGTGTAAATCATGTTCGGATCTCAGCTGTGTAATTCGCCAATTGTGTATCGAAGCCCCTGGCGGTGAAGTAAATTGGCTTCGTTCCGCCGAGGGTGGGTGGCAAATCGGCCCGGGTCATCCGGCGGCTGCTCGCAGCACGTGGCTTCCGTCAGTCGCCGGTTGCCGGCGGCGATGGTCGCCGCGTTCCTGCTCCTGGCTGTTGTGTGGTGCCAGCCGATTTGCTTATGACAGCGTGAAGGGGTTTTAGGCGCACCACAGGCTGGTGGCATGGCTGCTAGAGGTCTTCTCCTATTTGCCACTACGGCTTGTGAGTTCAGGGACCCTCGGTATTGATTTGGAAAGCGCACACTGCCTCCCGTCCGCCCTTTCCCGCGGCACTCGAGAATCAATGCTTCCCAGGTTAATGCCTGAATTGTCCCATCCTGTCAGACAGCCTATAGTGGCGTCCTGTACATCCATGCCCCCCCCCCCAGGCCCCTGTTCAGTGCATGTCCGGGCCATGTGAAAACATACGAACGCAGGGATACATCTCTGTCTATCGCCAGCCAAATTCTGCTGCGAGCGCTAGGCTTCCTTACGTAATGCGAGGAGGCCTCCCATGCTGGTCTGGTCCAGCAGAGGTCAGCACACGGCATTCCAACTGAGCCGCGGAGATCTTCCAGCTCACCGCTGCCGCTTCTGCTCTGGCCACGTCAGAGGCTGCGATTTAGTCTGACACACCGTCTGACATGATACCGGGCTATTTTGGGGCGATTTTAAACTTTTTTATTGTTTAAGATGAGCTCTCATATTCAAGGATGAATATAAGAGCCTAAGGGGTTAAGAATGAGTTAGAAGCGGTGGTCAGCTGGGGGTCTCAAAATGGCCTCTTAAAGGTGTCCTTTAAGGAAAAGGGGCTTCTGCCTTCTACTTTAACCTCTTTGACACCTTGTGAGTTCTCTGAGGACTCAGATTCACGAGGAGGAGCAGTGCCGCATACTTGTGCCTGTTAGATGGTGGTAAAGCTAATGTACTGCAAAGCGCTGTGTCACGCTCGCTGAAGAGTGTGTTTCTATTGCTGAAATTACAATAGCATAATAGCAATTACATAATAATTACTGTGTAATTATATAATAACATAATAATCACAGTACAAAGGGAAATGCAATTAACGTGTAGTACCTTCACCACACAACCTGCACACCTTAGCATGCACACAATGCACAGTTCAGTTTGAGACAGGAAACCATTTTCAGTGCATTTTAAATACAAGAGACCAGACCTGAAAAGGCTGAGGGTGATGTAATTACATTTAAGCTTTCAGTGCGGATTCTGGTCATTGTACCCTAAGTATAGCCTGTGTTATGGTCTAACTCTTGTGGTACAACTAGATAACTTACTAAGAGGCACAGACAATAAACTAACCATTAGCTGCGGAGAGATAAATAACTCTGAATCACAAACAGGCATCTGACTAAGGCACAGACTGATAACTGACTGTGGTTCACAGAGGGATAACTAACTCAGAGGCACAGACCAATAACTGTCTCTGGGGTACAGACACATAAGTGATCTGGAGATACAGAGAGATCAATGACTCTGAGGCACAGACACATAACTGACTCAGAGACACAGAGAGGTAAATGACTGAGACAGAGACACATAACTGACTCTATAACTGAGACACATAACTGAGATACATTGAGATAAATGACTATGAGATACAGACACGTATCTGGCTCAAACATACAGAGCAATCAATGACTCTGAGACACAAACGTATAACTGTATAACTGGCCCAGAGATACAGAGAGATCAATGATACTGAGGCACAGATGTATAACTGACTCAGTGATAGAGAGAGATTAACTCTGAGGCACAGACACATTACTAATTCATACAGACGAATACAGAGAGGTAAATGATTCTGGGGTACCAATACAGAACTGACCCTGAGATACAGAGAGAGAAATTACTCTGAGGCATAGACACATCTGGCTCAAAGATACAGAGAGATAAATGACTCTGAGGCACAGGCATGTAACTGACTCAGAGATACAGAGAGATAAATGACTCTGAGGCACAGGCATGTAACTGACTCAGAGATACAGAGAGATAAATGACTCTCGGGCACAACCATGTAACTGACTCAGAGATACAGAGAGATAAATGACTCTGAGACAGAGACACATAACTGACTCAGAGTTACATTGAGATGAAAGACTATGAGGTACAGACACGTATC
>JAODKM010000075.1:4265607-4281125 GCA_026780845.1 Petrocephalus sullivani
GTTTATGTCGAGTAGCACCTAGATGCTCTCCCCCCCCCCCATTCTTTGTATATTACCAACACTGGCGCAATTTGTTTGCTTTTAATATTCAAATCCGAAGATGAGGCATTTGTGCATTTATTCATGTTCGACTCCCAGCAGCGCTGTGAAGTAGGAATTAAACACAGCTGGGAAGAAAGCATTTAGATATATTTAGACGACTAATTTACTTTCACGGTATTCGCTAAGTAAGACAGGGTCTTATAACAAGGTCTGTATAATTTTACACAACAACTAAATTGTGCAGACATTATAATGTTACAGTTTAATGCAGAGAAACTTGTTTTTTCAGCTAGTTGTTTTTAGGTCATTTTCGTCGGGTGGAAATCCACGGGTGAGAACGAAAGCCTTTAGATTTACCGTGTCGCCCTAACGTGACATAAACACGCCCTTCAGACACGTCTCTCAAAGGCCGCCTTGGTTTGGCTGTCACCTTTCCCCGCTCCTTTCATCCTGAAGTCTCCGGGGCCTTTGTGACGCCCTTTAAGTAGTTTAACTTTCTGAAGCATTCAGGCTTTAAAATTCATTGTTCCCTATGCGAAGAGCGACATGACGAATTACAGTGTATAAACAATTACAGAAATACTAGGGGCATCACTTTTCTTTCTGGGAAACATGTAGATGTCATATGCATCTGTGAAATTACCCGTTTTCTCTGTGCTGTCACTCTTTGGATTGTTTGATTTATGGCTCAGATTCCATCCATCCATCTTCTAGCTGCTTGTTCTAGTCAGGGTCATGGGGGGTGATTTTAATTTATAATACAGTAGTGGACAGGGCTGTGTTGTGGCTCAAGCTGTTTCCTTCTCCGTCTGCTAATATTCTTTCATGTAATTTAATTTCACCCTCAGTCATTATGCAACCATGAATTAATCCCATTTATGACCTAACTAGCATAGACTTTTTTTTTTAAACAATATCACTTATTCGAAGGCGGGCATATTAATATCTTAGACTCAATTTAAACAATTGTATCTGTGTTTTCACACATCAAAAATGTGTTACAGATATAAAATACTTCATTTGACAGTGTTGAAAATGGACCGTGTACATCATTTTTACAGAATAGATGGGCAGTGATAAATGCCGAAGGAGTCTGTTGTGGTTCTTTATTTCCATATTTCTTCCGTGTATTTTTAAATTGTGATATAAATGAAAATAAATGACAGAGCATTATAAAATATTGGCACGTCTGCTCCTTTAGTCAAGTGCGCTGCTCCGCCAAATGGTCCCCACGCCCTGTTCTTGGTGTTGACCTGCAGGACCCCTAGCTTGCTGAGGAAGTTCGAGTTCAAGCACTACAACTACCGGCTGGGCCACCCTGTGTCCACTCTGCAGGCCAGTCTGGCCAAGGACCTGGACAAGTACAGCAAGATCCGCTTCGACCATGCCAGCTTCGACGCGCAGGTCTTCGGCAAGCAGCCGGCGGCGCCGTCCAGCCAGGACGTCGACTTGTCACACTTCGGCGAGCGTAAGTCAGCAACACGGGCCCGGCTGTAGGCTACCACGTCCGGCCCGTGCCTTTAGCAGAGAATCTGGCCGGCCGGCCCGTAAGGCCTTTTCAGTCATCTGCCCGGCATATCATCACCGGGCGAGGCATGTGACCCCAATAGTTGCCTGCAGCCCCGTAACTCACCCACTGCCGTACTTCGACAGATACCTCGTGTGATTTTAGGAGGAGGCACAAATTCAGCCCTGCTCCCGCAGACTTACGTAACGGCACAACTGGGGAGTGTTTGCTCTAATCCTGGCTGTCATTAGCTCTCCGCTGAGTGTCCTCTTGTGATGTATCCTCAGCACCCCTCCAGTACCCCGGCCTGCTGACCCCGGGCACCCGTCTGCCCATCCCCCGAGGCCTCAGTCCCGGCCACTACGCCCCGTCCGCCGAAGACTTTCAGGCCACGGCTGCCACCAACGCCATCCTCAACCTGTCCACCCGCTACCGTAGCAACAGGGAGCCCTTGGTGGCCCGGGCACTGGGCCCCTCTGCAAAGGTAATCAAATCGAGTCCACTTGGCCAGGTATGCGAGTGCGGCGCTTAACGCAGCCCCAGCTCGCATGCGCGAACACAAAACGGGGTGGGAGGAAGGGAAAAAAACAAAACAAAAGAAGAAAAAACAACAACATCAAAAGAGTGATTTTGGCAAGGCAGGCTGAGCTTCTGGGAGGAAAACAGCAAGAGGGTTACCAATAAAGCTTTAATGTACACTAGTAATTACATCAAAAGGAAGCCAGACAATGGCGCTTCTTCTGAATTCACTATTAGCCGCCCCTTCGTTATACATGCAATCATGCACGTAGTTTACACGTTTCCCACAACATGGGGGACAAAAAAACTTTAACTAATGCGTGCGTGTAAATCAGCCTGGCCCTGCAGATGGTGGAAGATATTTTCTTTGGTAAGACATTATCCAGGATAAACTGAGCCTGACCAGCCCTGAGCGCCCAGTTGCCATCAGATGGCATATAAAGCTGCAGTTAGTGGATTAAACCAATCAGCGGTAGGATTCATTAGCCCTCTTATTCCGGCACATTGTTCCAGCACTCTGTCCAGCGTGCACCAGCCTGAAAGTTGAGCCCTTTGTTAAGTCCTGGTGGAGCCTGTCTCTAAGTAGGCCTTGTTGTGCCTTAACTGCACCCCCCCCCCTTTTCAAAAGAATGCAGATTGCAGCATCCCCATTCATGCTGGGGGGGTGGGCGTCCTCACCCTGCACCTGGTACAGCCCCGTGTCGGCAGCACCGGCAGCCCATGGGGCTGGCGGCCGCCTTGCTGCTCTCACCCTCGGAAACACGAGGCGACGGAAAGCGGTGGGCTAATGGAAGAGGGCTGACAGCTCTCGGAGGAGCGCAGCCGCTGGCTTTGACGGAGCATTAGGCTTCCACGTTCTAATAACGTCCTGTGCCGCGGTAATTGTCCCAGTTTGCCGCTGGTGGCATATATACACCCAAAATTCCTCATAGCTAGCATAGTGTATTTGTATATAGCACTTAACTAGGTTAAATTCTTAAGCTTTAACATATTTATACCCATAATTCCCGGCAGCTAGCATGTAGCTGTGTGTTTATGTGTGTAAATGTATATGTATATATATATATATATATATATAATTTATGTATATATTTATGTGTATGTGTGTGTGTGTGTGTGTGTGTGTGTGTATACACATACATACATATATAAACACATTTACATATGTGTGTGTGTGCGCGCACGCGTGTGAGAGCTAATGCCATGCTTTGGGTCTGTTCTCCTCTGAGTCTATTTTACTTATATAATGATTAGCTTTTCAAAGTTTTATTGTGTTTATCGCTATAATTGGAAGTAGCTAGCCTGACCTGCAGCGGCATGGATATATAATGCATGTTACATAGCAGTTAATGTAGCGTATGGCTATTGAGGAGGGTAACAATTGAGCGCGCCTATAGCTCGCTTCTCGCCGCTACGCCCGCCAAGGTTGGCCACCCCCACAATGCGCCACAGACGCGGCCCCGCACCAGGTACACCACGCGCATGAATTAAACAGCGTTTGCATGTTTGTCCCCGACTCCGCTCTGAATCAGGAAGCATTTATGAATATGAAATGTTTGTTGTACACTTCTGGGAGCCAGGGTGTCAGAGAGAGAGGGAGGCAGAACTTGGACGATGCGGCGGGTGACATAACCGTGTCTTTTTATCGACAGGAATAACATCTTTAAGAACGAATGGTGAAAAACTTAACAGATGAATGTCGCTGGTCCGTGAAACGTTTCGAATCCACTGCTGCTTGAAAAACAGGTTGTCTCCCAGTGAAGAAGGAAAAAAAAAAAGTTATCACTCTGACTTACTGTGAAATTTTTGTATTGAATTAAAATTTTGGAGAGCTTGTGAGGAAACAATATGCTTAATGTGAGAGAATTGTGCAAACCCATGGCATTGTGGGATTCATTAATGTCGCGTAGTGGATGCTCACTATAATAACACTATTATTAAGTAGTGTCAGCAATGAGGGGAAGGTATTGTGGAAGAAAGTATCAATTTGTATACGTGAACGTTAAATGGGTATAGATACTAATGTGCCGGGTTTGATATAGGTGTGGATGTAATTAGGTGTATATGTAAATAGGTACAGATGGATTAGCATGTGTCTAGCGTAGCGGGGGTCGGTCTCTACGCAGAAATAACCAGTCAGTCACACAAGGAGGTTAAAGGAAAACTCAGCAGTTGCATGTTCATGTTTGGTTTACGTTTTTTGCTGGGATCGGTCCCTGTTCTGCCTGCAAATAAATGGAGTTCAAGAGCATTCCGAGTCTGTCTGAGCTCTATACGACCGACAGAATCGAAACTGGACTGAACATCAGCCACCCCCGTCGTTTTTAACACCTACTTCAGCGCGCATCTGTCGGTGATGAAAACTTACGTCGCATTAAGCTCTTTTAATTTGGGTTTGACGGCAATGACCTAAAACCAGCAGTCCCAGCTGCCATCTTGGTGCCGCGTCCTAGAAAACAGATGACACAGCTGTCACCAGAAAACAATTGGCCGGCAATCTGGGCGGCGGCCATTGTGTGCAGGCTAACCCCATTGTCTGCTCCTTTCTAATCAAAGTCCGCGCGCCAACTTCAGCCGAATCTGAAAGGCCTTTCCAGTTGTTTGCCCGGCTGAGTTTTCGCTCAGTGGCAAAAGGGATCGCTTTTAGGATTTAAAGGCCATATGCGATGGAGTTATTTTATTCAAGCTTATAGTTATTTATTTAGTGTGTCTTATTTACAGGACTTCAATTTTTTTTCCCAAAACACTGTTATAAACGTAAACAAAGTGTTCAGTGTAATATTTCTGGGGAGGGAGGGGACACGGTGCTGCTGTTGCCTTACTCGTCTGAGACCCGGGTCTGAGTCTCCACCCTAGCTCTGTGTGTGTGGAGTTTACATCTCCTCTGTGTGATCGTGGAGTTTCCTCTGGGTACTCTGGCCTCCACAGTCCAAATACATGCTAAGATGAATTGGAGTGAACTGGAGCCGAATTGCCCGTCAGTGGTGTGTGTGTCCTGTGATGGGTTGGCACCCCGTCCTGGGTCATTCCCTGCCTTGTACCTGTAGCTTCCAGGACAAGCTCCAGACACTCACAAGCATACATAGGACAATTCTCAGGGTTTTTAGATTAAGTAAGAGTTTGAGGGAATGAAAGAAAGAAGCTTTCTGAGTTATCCCTGACTTTTGTTGTGTTTTTGACTCAGGACGGCCTCATAGAGGTAGACGAGAACGGCACACTGGACCTGAGCATGAAGAAGAATCGAGATGGTCCCAAAGCTCCGCCCCCGGCACCTCCGGGGGAGTCACTGCCCACCCCGGCATCCTCCCCCACCAAGTCCGCCAGCGTCCGCGGGACCCCCGCCTTCTTCCAGGCGCTGTGCGAGCAGGAGGCCTGGGACACGCCACTGAACTACAGCAAAGTGCATGCCGTGCCGGACCATGAGGTACGGGCCCCCCGACCGCAGCCATCGAAGGGGAAGTCCGCTGCCCCTGGCCACACGCACCGCTCGTCACGTGACGCGGCTGCTTAACCGGTGACCAGTCACCCCCTGAATAATGGAACAGGAACGATGTGTCGTACAGGAACCAGACGAGGAGGCTGCGGTGTGACACTGGTGACGTCGGCGCCCCCTTGTGTTACTGATTAACGAGTGGCACCTCGTTTGAGAGCAAAGCGGAGTGCCTTGCTCACGCAATGCGGCTGCCCAGATTCGCGCCATTTCACGTTTCTAACGTCACATTAAAAGACTCTTTCCCCTGGGGGGGGGGGGGTGGCGTGCCGTTTGGATAAAGCCAGTTGGTAACCTGAAGGTGGTAAACTTGTACAGCCAAGAGATCCATCGATGGCCAGCAGATCAGTAAAAGTGAAATGTTGTTAAGGCACCACGCAGATTCATTAGCGGGTAACAGTGACGTCAACAGGGAGACTGAACGCATCCAGAGCTTCAGCCAGCCCTGGCATACAGTCGGAACAAAGCTGTGTACTGAAGGCACGAAAGAGCGCCTTAAATTGCTCCGTGGTGCTCCAGCTGAAGACAGCATGTTGCGTAAATGAGGCTTCTGTCTTCATTATGGATGATTAACTGAGGTTATATTTGTGGCATATTAATGCCCTGCAAAAAGACGTAGGCTATTCAGACAGATTCCAAAATATGACTGAACTAAGAATGTGGATGTAAAATACAGGACCCGGTACCTTACAGTTATCCGTTTTAAATCTGTGTGTTTGTTTATTATTAGAGTGATATTATATATAGGAAGTGAACAAAATAATGGAAAAGCCTACAAGGGTACTAATGTTCAGGGCCTCATAAAGACGCCGCAACACATTCTTGAAATGCTGACCTGAACATGAGTCCTGGACTGTGTGTAGCGGATTATTGGACCATACCTCAAGAAGCAAATGTAATCCTCCAGCACTTTGAGGGGTGAAGGAAAGGAAATCCTCACACTCTGAGCTCCAGAAATTCTCAGAGAGGTCAAATGATGTTTATATCTGGTGACTAGGGAGACAATGTGAGAAGTTTAACTTCATCCTGGAGTTTATGAAGCCACGTCTGAGTGTGTTTAGCAGTGTCTATGGGAGCATTATCATGACGGGAACATCATGAGGGAATGGTGTTAGCACCTGGTCCTGCAAAGTGGCCTCATCTTTCTTGGCCATTGTACAGCCACGCAGAGCAATGTTGAGTCCCACAAGATGATTTCCCATTGCATTACTGATCCTCTACCCTGTTGCCTATTTGATTTTTTTTTTCCCCAAACATAAATCTTTCCAAAAAAAAATGTAGAAATCTCATCGGACCATGTCACATGTCTCTATGCTCCTTACACCAGCTTGCACATTGCTGTGCACTGGCCTGGGATATCAGCAGCGTCTCAGTGACAGCCCTGCCATAAATTCCAGCTTTGTGACGCTCACAGCATGCAGTGGTTGTTGAGATTGGGCCACAGATGGGCTACATTGGAGGCTCATTTTTGTAACATTTAGCAGCTATCCTGTGCAGTGTCCCTGACGGTGAGCTTCGACTTTCGATACCCTGCTCCCCTTCCCCTGTTGAATCTGTCTGTCGCCGGCGTACGCCAACTCCGTTAGCCGCCTTGTGTTGCTTTGAAAACTCCGATATCAAAGTGCCGTGCGTCTGTCCACTTCTGCACGTCACACATAGCACTAATTGGCATTCAACCTCCCCAGACTCACCTTTGTAGCCGTGCTTCTGCCTGCGATTGAGTTACTTCAAAGTTAAAGTTCTTTTTCATGTATGCCTTCCCTCATTTTGCCTACCTTGTCTTTGCTATTCATCTGTTGTAGCTGATATTATTTACCTGAATAAATATTAGAATGACCTTTTGCAAGATCAACCCTGACATACACTGAAGGAATAGAAAAAAAAACTGGTAATTCATTTATTATTATCATTACTACAAAAAAAACCTAAACTGGAGGACTTTAGAAATGGGCAAATATCGTTTTGTTTGTGACAGTAGGTCTGTTTCAGGAATAGGTTTAGCGCAATGATCTTTTGAGTGTATCTCCTGTCTTACAGGTGCATTTCCACTCTAGGTGATTTGATTTTCCGTGTTTTAATCTGACAAAACACTCCATTCAGTTGGACTTTTTCTAATTCACTTCAGCGTCTGGTGCCTCTTCCACAGATTTCCACTTAAAAAAAATGCTAAACCCATTGGTTTTCCATTATAACCAGTGATCGTAAATACCAAACAGATTAAATCCGACTTTAAATGGACGTATGAGTTACTGTGAGTGTACTTAAGTATATTGATACCCACCCTATCTTCTACTAATGTTTTGGGCCTGAATGACAAAAGGCTGTTTTTTAGTTTTTATTTTTTGCTGCCCAGCTGATCATTTGAAAAGCGGCAATATTTGTATGGTCTCAACAACAGAAAATATATTGTACAAATTTCAGAAGGATGACCTGGATAGCATGGCACTGGAGGACAGAAAGTACCATGGCGACATTAGCCTGTTGAGCCCCAAGTCCAAGATCCTCTCCAGGGAAACGAAGAAGGAGCTAATGAGGTATGTCATGTGATTCAAGTCATGTGATTTAAGTTATGTGACACTGGCTGCCCTAACAGACCTACAAAACAGCAAGGAAACGTTTTCTGTAGAACGCGGCCAGTGTTAACTCATCTGTGAATGTTTGTTCGAATAATGTTCATTAAAGACAGAATCTGGATTAAAATCCAGAAAAGCCTTTACTACGGGTTGTTGTATTCGAGAGTCTGCAGGCAGATATCCACTCTGTATCAATGAAAAATATGGAATCCGTTGTCCACCACTGTAACCAATGTATCTGCAGGTTCTTTTGGAGGAGACTTGTATCTGTTTTGAAAGTGAGTGTATGTGTATGTATATCTTCACTCGAGCTTCCAAGTCTCTTAACCTCGTAGTTAGACCATGCATGTGTTCGCACTGCTAAAGCTTTGTAGAGTCACTGCGATGCAGTGCAGTGATCTGGGATCATCCAACTGTAGTCTTGAAACACAACCTCAGGCTTTTTAGGACCTAAATTTCATGAAGGCCTCTCCGGGCCTGCCAATTTTAGACACTGTCTCCTGAAATTCATTTTTTTCTACTAAAATTTCCTGCTTTACTAACTTTACAGTGATGAATGGTATGCAAATTTCCAATCTATTTTTATTATTATTATTATTATTATTGTTATTATACTGAACACTGCATTGGAATTTACTTGTATAGCCAAGATACGACATATCGAATAGCCAGAGGTTAAAGATGTATAATAAAAGTACACAGACTTTCTTCTGAATTCTACTACTGAGGGCCTAAATATGTTCATCTGTGTTTTAGCTGCCCAACTCCGGGTTGTGATGGAAGCGGACACGTTACAGGAAATTACGCCTCTCACCGCAGGTACTCCAATCTGATAGTTAGTCTGCTTTATTCTGCCATAGGAATAATTCTTTAAGGAGCAGTGCTGTCCTGGTGTATTTTTGTGTGTAGTTGTCGATTTGACTCACCGATGATTATAATCACTCCCCGTTTAGCGACCGAGTTCCGTTCCCACGACCAGGTCCTTAAGCGTTATGATCGCTAAGTGAAAGTCACGGTAGCCTAAGCATGCTTATGACTTTAGAACAGCCTACCCTACTCAATGCCTTTTAACTTTCGTGAAGTGGACATTTTTAACAACAATTTGTACATTCGGCTTCAAAGATCTTTATCGCTCCACAGTGTGTTGATGTCCAGCGTACGAAATTTGGTCGTAAATGCGTGCATTGTTCGGAAAATTAATTTTTCATTGCTGACACATCTTTTCAAATGATTTGGGTTGGAGTTAACTGAGGTAGTCACTAAAGGAGGAGTGGTTGTAGTTGATTGGTTGGTTGGTTGATTGATTGATTGCTTCATTCTCAGTTACAGCCTCTTGTGTTTTAGTTGTGGTTGAGCATACATGGGGTCATGCCACATAAATAATGCAGCTCCATCTTTCCATCTATAACTTTAAAATTATGATGCGTCATTCTCTAAAAACTGAAGTCAGAGCTCTGTAAAGGAAACTTTTTTTTTTTTTTTAGTGTTTCTGGCTGCCCATTGGCTGACAAGACTCTCAAGTCACTGATGGCAGCCAATTCTCAGGAACTCAAGTATGTATCACCACTGGCTTTGTTTAGCATCGATGCGCTATGTGGTTTTTTTGTTATTGAAGTTAAACATGATGAAAGGCTGAGCCACAGAGGTTCCAACTGAAGTCAGTGCATGATGTAATGCAGATTCCAGACACAGTCAGTAAATATAGCTTTGGCCCCAGTAACAGTTTGTTTCATTGGATCCCAGTGGGGCGAATCCCTTTGCCAGTTTATCCGATCAGGAGTCCTACAAAATACTCACATTCAGGCAGCATGGTTTACCAGTCGTGCATTTACTTTGTTAAATCGGGGCTTACGTTCACTAACTCGACTGTGCCCTTATATCTGTAACCGCCTTCGAGTGTCACGTATATTTGACATATATATTTATATGTGAGATTGGAGGTTATTTTCGGCCGAATTTAAAACATTTGTTTTTCAGAAAACGAGTCTGAAGGTGGTGCATACTGTAGTTATTCAAAAATGCGGTCAAGGTTAAAGGAAAAGGTCGTCTGCGATGAAGAGCACCCCGGGCCCATCTGTTCGTGTCCTCTTCATGCAGGTGCCCAACGCCTGGTTGTGACGGGTCCGGTCATGTGACAGGAAATTACGCCTCTCACAGAAGGTAGGCTTTCCGGCATGAACAGTCAGAGCACAGCCAGATTGGTAAGACAGGTCCGGCTCGGGCTCCAGATCTTCCGCATTTTCCTAGAGTCCCAGTCAAGTTATCTTTATTTATATAGCACATTTAAAAGACAAGATCAAGTGTCAGCCAAAGTGCTGCACAATAAATCAGGCAAGACAAACATTTAAATGGTTAAAACAAAGAATGAAATGCAACTAATAAGAATAAAGACAAAACAACAAATAGATCAAAACAGAAAGTAAAAGTTCAACTCAGTATTAGTGTTCCATGGAAATTCACCCTGCAATGCTCAGTTCCATGAGTTTCTCATCCTTAATGTCATAGTATAATACAATAACCCTTAGTTTCATCTTTCATAAAATTAAAGGGCATTCAACTTGGTAATTTTATGAATTCATATATTTCAATAGCAACAAGGAAATTAATGCCCAGAAAGTCAGAATTGGCATTGAGACCGTGTCTTTCTGCACCACCATGTATGAATGATATGGAAATACAATCAAGTATCAGTGATGGGGATGCTGACCTTGATATAATAGAAATACTAATGATTTTAGAGCTCATCATCATTTGTCTCTGTTTTTCAAATTCATGCCGGACATAGTCATTTTCTTGGCATGGGTCGGACACCTAGGCGATGTACCGAAAAATATGACATTATTGGGTGGGATTGAGGTGATGCCTTTACGAGGTCAGATTGAGGAGTTCGGCTGGTTCAGCCTTTTTCTCTGTGGTTTCCCAGCTTGTCGGGATGCCCACGTGCACGGAAGGGAGGAATGAAGCTCACACCAAACAAAGACGACAAAGAGGACCAAGAAATGAAGTAAGGCTTCCTTTCCTTTTCCGTCCCTTTCTTTCCTTTCCCTTCTGTTGCTTTTCCCTTCCTTTCCATTACCTTCCGTTCCTTTCCCTTCCCTTCCTTTCCTTCCCTTCCTTTCCTGTCCTTTTCTTTTCCTTCTGTCCCTTTCCCTTCCTTTCTATTCCCTTCCGTTCCTTTCCATTCCTTCCTATCCTTTCCTTTTCCTTCTGTTCCTTCCTTTCCCATTGTTTCTTTCCCTTTCCTTTCCCTTTCCTTTCCCCTTCCCTTTCCCTTCCTGTTACTTTCCCTTACATTTCCTTTCCCTTTCATTCTCTTTCCTTTCCCTTCCCTTTCATTTCCTTTCCCTTCCATTCCCTTTCCTTCCCCTTCTCTTTCCTTTTCCTTCCTTTCCATTCCCTTTCTCTTCCCTTTCTCTGCCCTTCCCTTTCTCTTCCATTTCCCTGCCCTTCCTTCCCCTTTCCTTTCCTTTCCCTTTCCCCGCCCATCCTTTCCCTTTCCTTTCCCTTCTCTTTCCCTGCCCTTCCTTTCCCTTTCCTTCCCTTCCATTCCATTTCCTTCCTTTCCCTTTCCTTTCCCTTCCCCTCCTTTCCCTTTCCTTTCCCTTCCCCTTTCCCTTTCCCTGCCCATCCTTTCCCTTTCCCCGCCCATCCTTTCCCTTTCCTTTCCCTTCTCTTTCCCTACCCTTCCTTTCCCTTTCCCTTTCCTCGCCTTTCCTTTCCCTTTCCTTTCCCCTTCCCTTTCCCTTCCTGTTACTTTCCCTTTCATTTCCTTTCCCTTTCATTCCCTTTCCTTTCCCTTCCCTTTCATTTCCTTTCCCTTCCATTCCCTTTCCTTTCCCTTCTCTTTCATTTCCTTTCACTTCCCTTTCCCTTTCATTTCCTTTCCCTTCCCTTTCCCTTTCATTTCCTTTCTTTTCCCTTCCCTTTCCCTTTCATTTCCTTTCCTTTCTGTTCCCCCCCTTACAAAAATGAACCATGGTTTTACTATGGTTTTTTGGGTAACCATGAGTTTATGACTATGGTTTTATCATGGTTTCACTGTAGTTACCATGCAGTGCTATACGTAAACCATAGTAGTACCACAGTTACCACAAAGTGCTATAAGTAAATCATGGTAATACTATGGGTAGGAGCTTAGTAATCATAATTACCATGAGGTACCATAGTAAAACCATGGTTACTGTAAAAACCCATACCCAAAACCCAAAAAACCATAAGAAACCATAGTGAATTTCCGTAAGGGCTTTCCCTTTCATGTCCTTTCCTTTCCCTGCCCTTCTTTACCCTTCCCTTTACCTTCCCCTTCTCTTTCCTTTTCCTTCCTTTCCATTCCCTTTCTCTGCCCTTCCCTTTCTCTTCCATTTCCCTGCCCTTCCTTCCCCTTTCCTTTCCCTTTCCCCGCCCATCCTTTCCCTTTCCCTTCTCTTTGCCTGCCCTTCCTTTCCCTTTCCTTTCCTTCCATTCCCTTTCCCCCCTTTCCTTTCCCTTCCCCTTTCCCTTTCCCCACCCATCCTTTCCCTTTCCCTTCTCTTTCCCTGCCCTTCCTTTCCCTTTCCTTCCCCTCCATTCCCTTTCCTTTCCCTTCTTTCCCTTCCCTTTCCTTCCTCTTCCCTTTGCCTGCCCTTCCCTTTTCTTTCCCTTCCCCTCCCTTGTCCCCTTCCCCTTTCCTTTCCCCTTCCCTTTTCCTTCCTTTCCTTTCACTTTCCTTTCCCTTTCCTTTCCCTTCCCCTCCCCTTCCCCTTTCCTTTTCATTTCCCTTTCCCTTCCTTTCCCTTTCCTTTCCCTTTCCCTTTCCCTTCCTTTCCTTTCCTTTCCCTTCCCTTTCCCTTCCTTTCCTTTCCCTTTCCTTTCCCTTTCCCTTTCCTTTCCCCTTCCCTTTCCCTTCCTTTCCTTTCCCTTTCCTTTCCCTTCTCTTTCCCTGCGCTTCCCTTCCCAAACACTGCATACTGTCATTTCTTTCTTTCAGTTGTCAACAGCGATAATACATTTGTAGTCCTTTATACTTTTCCCTGAACCTCAATTAAAATTGAAGTCTGCAGATTAGGATTTTAAGGCTGAAAGCCATTCTGATATTAAAATGAAATTTTAATGACTGCCTGTAAACATTAGTAAATTAATAGTTAAGAGGAGTCAACCTTTGAAAGATTCATTATTACATTCTCATTTAGAAACGATCATGTTGCAAAACATGCATAGTTTGAGAGAGTGGAAAAAAACGGAAAGCCTGCATCTCTCTTAATGCAGTGCTGGTTGCTGCTATAGGGGGCTGGTTACTTTCAGTGCCACCCTGCCCAATGTAATATTACTCCATTATTAATGGAATTGATTGTTGCATAAATTCAAAGCCACATGGGTGGGCCTCCTTTACCTTTACATCTGGAATGGCTTTTTTGCTTTTTTAATTACTAATGCAAAGTTGAGAGCTTTTAGGAATTAGATTGGAATGGATCTCATGCGCACAACTGGACGGAAAATAGCGGAGGCACATCTGTACTGTAATGCACTACCACGTGTCCTGGTCCTCATGGCAGCCCTCGTACGTTGGGGGCCTCGTGATGGCACACTCCTGGGTGGAAGGGCTGTCCTAACTGCAGTTCTGGTATGCAGGGCGGGGAGCTGCTAGCTGTGGTGGATGGTGCATAAAGAATGCCCAGTAACTGGCTATTCGTGGTCCGAATCTCTCAGGACAGCTTTGGTTGTATAGTCATCGCTCTGTGACTAACTTGGTTATCTACATCCTTACCCCAAGTTCATTTATTGCCATTAAATACTAAAATTTACACAGAGCATCGCTCCTGATGCAACCTCCAATAATTTAAAACAATAAATCTTAAATACGTGGGAAAAATGTTTGCATAGCTGTCTGCATGATTGGGACACATTTTTGCATTGCATTTTTTTCAGTTAGTTAGACTTAAATTTGTAATCAGCATTTCAGTGGATTAATCAGTTTAATGGCTGGAAAATTCCTTCAGGCCGGTGTATGGAGGGATATTTGTGGCTCTGATCACATTACCAGTCATACATTTATTTTGATCTGCTCCTAAGGAGTCGCAATCAGGTTAATTCAGACGGTCTTTGTCTTCTGCCTACGCGAGCCCAGCCCAAGTCCGGTGATCGGCTCGCGTTAATTACACCATGGTTTTCAGTGCACCGCGTCCTCCCCCAGAGCAGCCAAAAGTGAATTACACCAAAGCACATCTTGAATACAATGTGCAGAGCACCTCCAGGCCATAATCTTGTAGATGGTAAATTACAGGTGCTGGATTATGAGGATTCTCCCCAGGTTCTTATTTTGCTTGTTATTTTTTTGTATGTGTCAGTACACTTGCATTACATTTATTTAATTAGCTAGTCATTAGGCCTGACAGAATCCCTGGAGCAGTTGGGACTAAGGGCTTTACGCAAGGGCCCAATGGAGATATGATTATCATCAGCCACAGGTTTTGAACAAACAACCTTTCCAATGTGGACACAGATCCCAAACCCGCTAAGCGACACAGCCCCAGTAGATAATATAAAAAATAATAGATAAAAATATAGTTTGTCAGTCATTATACAACCCAAGATTGTGTATCCCTCATCTAATAATGTATGTGCAATCAGAAATTTGTACTGAGTAGTTATTCTTTATCTTTGCACAAGTACTGGGTAGTTATTCAAGTACTGAGTACGTATTCTTATTTTTGTACAAAAAAACCCATCAGGGGCCTCTCCATAAGGGAACAGATGCAATAGCAGTGAATGCATCCTCCTGTTTTTATTTTTTTTGTGCTAGATGTCCAGTAATTGGTTGCGATGGCCAAGGCCACGTACTGGGTAAATATACATCCCACCGCAGTGCCGGAAGCTGTCCCATTGCTGCCAAGAGACAGAAGGAGAGCACTATTAATGGATCTGCCTTCTCCTGGAAGGTCTGCAAACAGGAAGTGCCCCACTGCCCACTACCAGGCTGTAATGGTCTAGGTCACGCCAATAATGTGTTTGTCAGTCACCGAAGGTAAGGCTGAGTTCACACTCTGGCCGCCACGCATCCTCCTCTATTTTAGTTTTATTTATATATTTATTATATTTATTTACCTCTGTCGTATTGTTCTCGGGGGCCAGGGGGGCGTCACATTCATGCATCCTGCAATGTTTTGTCACGTCCAAAATAACATGCTATTCTGCCCTTAGCGATGCGCAGCCATGAGGTGCAGTGTCTGTGTCTCGATGAGTAACCACCCCGCGCTCGGGTCCTCGTTCTGTCCTCACAGTCTGTCTGGGTGCCCGCTAAACGCCCAAACCATCAAGAAGAAGCTCTCGGGAGACGAGATGATGACCATCAAAGTGAAAGCAAGCAGCGGTGAGCCTCCCCCCCCCCCCCCCAACCACAGCCCACCCGAGA
>JAODKM010000075.1:4281225-4295311 GCA_026780845.1 Petrocephalus sullivani
GCCGTGGGTCCGGGGGGCCGCGAAACGCCCAACCCATGAGGGGGGAGGTCGCGGGAGGGGAGGCGGGGACCACCCACGGGAAGGCAAGCGGCCGTGGGCCTTCCCCCCCCCCCACCACCACCACCCCAGCAGCACGAATCCCAGCAGACCTAGAAACCCTAACAGAAAAGGACCTTGTTAATCAGGTCTTGCTGTTCCATAGTGCAAAATATAGAAATATTCTGAAAGGCTTGGATATCTGAAAGCATTCATATATTATATAAAATTACATAAAATATACAGGCAGCTTTCAACTCAAGTCATAGCCGACTTTGCTATTTAAAAAATATCCAAGATACATAGTTTACATACCTAACGCAAAACGGCAACATCAAGACATGCCTTTATGTGAATTTATGCTTTATCTTTTCATTTATGTGGTTAGTATGTACTGGTATGTTTTTGTCTTTATATGTTTTTTTGCTAAGTGTCTTGAGTGGTCTGCGGAGGTAAATCTGACTTGCGTAAAATCTGAATTACATAAGGGTTTGTGGAAGGGATGACTTGCGTCTGTCATGAACTGCCTATAGAAGTTCTACCCATGGGTTAGTCACCCAGACCACTCGGTTATAGCTTGAGTTATTGCCCGTGACCTTCAGATACTCCATTTGCTGCTAGCAGGATGGGTTTCTCCATGAAGGAAGTGTTTATCTTTCCATATTAGTTAAATATTTACTGTAGAAACAGCAGAAAGCATCACTGCCTGTCTGACAGCGTTGATTGCCGGGTCTTCCCACTGAAATGCCGGCTTCTCGCAGGCGTAGAGGGAAATGAAGACATGCAGCACCTGGACAACGAGATCAAGGAGCTGAACGAATCAAATCTGAAGATCGAGGCTGACATGATGCAGCTGCAGACCCAGGTGGGCCACCGCTGTCAACCGTGAGCTAACCAGACACCTGGCTGGCTCCCCTACCCACCAAGTCGTGGTTTAACCCATCCCCCCTCTGCTGTGCTGTGGTTTAACCCAACCCCCCCCCCCCAGATCTCCTCCATGGAATGTAATCTGAAGACGATCGAGGAGGAGAACAAGATGATAGAGCAGCACAACGATAGCCTCCTGAAGGAGCTGGCACGCCTCAGCCAGGCTCTCATCAACAGCCTGACCGACATCCAGCTGCCTCCCATGGTACGTGCGTCTGCCGCCGTAGCTGACGGCCCAGCACCGGCGCACCTGGCTTCGGACCTTGAGGGCCGCAGTGCCGTGGGGGTACACAACGAAGGCCTGAGATTCAGTCAAAACCGGACCTAGGCACTCCTGTCATAGCAGAGGCTCACAGCACCCTACAGCCTTACTTTCACCTATGAATATCATGGTGAAGGGTTAGTACGGGAATTGCAGTTCCTGCAAGGACTTTACCCCGTGCAGCGCTCTGACCAACTTCCATTTTCCTCTAAGATGTAGTGATTTACGACCACATAGTCTGATTCAGTTTGTTGCTTATGAGCGTAAAGGTTATCACGGTTGGCAGCTTCCCCAAGCCAAGCCATGTACCCGGGGATTGCTCTCTGAATCTCACCGTGTCCAGTCACAGGCTTCAGTGCATCCAGCGGATTTCTGAGGGCAGCTGCATGAGCACCCCCTGCAGGCCGTCAGGGAGACATGCCGTGTTACAGCAAGAATCCTCCCTTGGTATTGACTAAAATTGGTTTCAGGCTAGCTGCTAGAAATTCTATATTTGAGGGGAAATCCACCTTCATCAAACCATTTTTATGTACTTCCTCCTGTCCTGTGTGATACGAATTTAAACTAGGTACGACTTATTTATTTCTTTAGCTAATAATATGAGCATTCTCGGGTTTTTTTATTCTGGCACAAGGATCACAGTCCTGAGTTTCTATACATTAGTGAATCTCACACCTTTACCTTTTTATAGCATCGGGGTTTCATGGGAAAGTGAGATTCACAGGCCAGGGAGGGTTTTTTATGCAAATGTGACGACACTGAACGTTTTTCACGCTCGACCGCATTGATTGACAGAAGAAAAGCAGAGATAGGTGAGGCAGCTGTCGTCACGGAGACCAGAGAAACACTGACAGGTTGCCGGGTGCATACATTCCACCACCAGTACAAATCTGAAAAAAGGGTCATGTGATCACGAGCAGCAAGGGAAAAAAAAACGTGGCACAGTTAGTTTGCCCAAGGTGCATTTCTGTATGGTCTGCCTTGGATGAATGCAAGAGTATCTGGGGATGGAGAGGAGGAAGAAAGCAAACTTAATATCATTTTTTGGCTCGAATTCCCATCTAATTCAAAACCAATTTTTCAAGAATTCCAGAGAAGCTGCAGTCCATGCAATCCATGCGCCCAGCCTGTATGACTAATATATTTAAAAAAAGCCCCCAAGGCTACCTGTTTGGAGCCTTTTAAACGGATGTCATCCTACACATTCTGCGCGAAACATGCTCGAATGTACTTAAAGCTCTGTGGGAATGTGCGTTTGTCAGGACCAATCACAGAGCTGGGCCCCTTAGAGTGAGGCGCTGAAAAGAAGCTGGGAGCTGCATTGTGACTTGATTCCCACCAAGCCCGAATGTTGTGACAGCGAAGAGCACAGCGATAAATTTGTGGGAGGAGTAATAGTAATCACCAGGCCTGCCGCGAGTGGCGCGGCGCGCCCTCGTAGGACCCCGTTCCGCGACTTGTCGGGAAAGCGTGGCGGAAGCGCACCGAGCGACATAGATTGGGCTTATTTAGCTACCTGTGCGTCGGCGATAAGTGCGCTAACGAAAGGAACTGGAATGTTCTGCAGGGGCCCATCTGCGAGCAGAACTTCGAGGCCTACGTGAACACGCTGACAGACATGTACAACAACTCGGAGCACGACTACTCACCAGAGTGCAAGGCCCTCCTGGAGAGCATCAAGCAGGCAGTCAAGGGAATCCACGTGTAAGCCCCGCCCCCCCGCCCCAGCCAGCCCCAGCCCACCAGCACCACGGCGCACCTTAGAGTCCCTTCATCCCAGTATGGAGCACTGGTTGCATGTTCAGGAGACTTTTTGGGATACATTTTCTGTTTCACAGCAAACATATCGCACTGACTAAAATCATACCAGCCGTGATATGTTAAGGACTTAAAAAGCAATTTGCTTTTTTAAGTGATGAACTTTTACCCCCCTTGCACTTAGTTCTCTGTATTGTTTGCTGTAATCGACTTCTGTATTTATTTCTGTGTATTACACGTTATTATTTATTGTCTTAATTTATTTTCCCACCAAATGTTCTTCTTGTTCCTCTTCCTATTATTATTATTATTGTTATTGTTATTATTATTATTATTTATTAGTTCCTACAACTGATAATTTTAAAACTTTTAAAACCATACAGCTGCTAACTCGATGTTTTGGACAGCAGCCTGAATCTCCGCACATTGTAAATATTTTAGCACCTTCCATTCTAATATTATTTCTCATAGGGCTTTTTTATATTACTTTACGTCTTTTATTAAGAGAAAACGTCAGACTTCATTTCTGCCTAAATTGTGGTTCGTTGCTGCCACCTAGTGGCGATGCATCCTCCAGTCTTTAAGTGAAGTTGACGTGCGAGATAATTCCGTGGGAATCATTGTATTGACGACTATTAGGGAAACACTTGCAACATGATACGTTTATTTAGTATATTTGAAATCCACTCGTCTCACACCAAGGTAACAGCAGCATTCCTCTCCTGTTTTTGATTACCTGAATGTCTGATTTAGCCACAGAGCTGAAGCGCTGGGTCCTATAGCTACCAGACCGTAACATCACAATCTTGGTCTTTCTTTTGTCTTGAACTATATTGATATGAATTGCCTTTTGTGTGCACACGTGTGTGTGCATATACGTGCCTAACTGTAAATGTGTACATGAAACATAGTTTTCACTGTTTTGTGGTACAATAGTATTATGTGAAATGGTGTCTAATTTATTATACAGTACAGTTATTTTTTAAAGGAAAAGAAGTGGTGGTTTTTTTTCTAGCTTGAAAGCGCTACTGTTTCTACTGCATTCTAGATTTATAAGCACACAGCCTAGTAGGACATCATACAGGCCAGTTCGCGTGAAGTGCCGCATGTGAATCTAATGCATAAGCAATTTAAAGCGGTTAAAAGTCCCACTTTTGTGAAGTTTTCAAAAGTAAAATAACACTAATATGAATTATAACCTGATGGAGTCCCTTGTGATGCTCAGATTGAACTGGCATCCTGGTTATAAAAACAGCCGCAGTGTGAAACGACCCTGTGGTTATAATCGGTTTCACATAGGGTTTCGGCGGCTCCCCCACGGTGACAATTACGGCTGCGGTTTGAACGGACCACGTGGACATGATTAAAAGTGCTTTGCAGGTCTGTACTGTACTTAACGGCTTTAAGACACATTTGGGGATACTGACATGAGTCTGTATGTGTAACGGATGAAAGCTGAAAACGGCTATTTTCATTTCCCGCTTTCCCACATTAGAAAGGAATCCCTTTTCACATCTCGGAAAGCCGGGTCAGAGGCTCTGCTCCTGACAAAAGTTTTGCCAATGTTTCATTTCTATTGATTAGTTTATTCGTTATTGTTATTTTACGCTTCCTTGCTGAGAAAGCAAAGTCACACGTTTGGTTTTACCTCCGACGAGCGGCGAGCAGTCTGCTCCCCCAGCAGGTGAAGGTCACCGCTCCGCTCGGAAGTGCGATTCTGTTCAGACACGTTTTTATTACGGGGTTTCCGCGGATAATAAGATCGCATTTGCCAAATAAAGATACCGTTGTTGTTTTTTTGTGTCGGAAGCGCACCAAAATATGTATGCAACTCGACGTATTGATACAAGTTTCACAATGCTCCTTGAATGTCGTTTTACTTTTTTAAAAGATCGTCTTGTTTTTAACAGGATTAAAATGCCGCAGTTTGTGTTTGCAAAGGTCACTCAGTTTAAAGGAATCGTTTTTCCCACCTACGTACTACTCCAGCCCGTAAAATCAAACATATTAAGAACCACACACAACATTTCAGCTTAAAGTAAATAACATTTTTACTTTTGTGTATTTAACTGCCCATTTCCACTGTACAATATTTAAACATACATCTGAATACAGAGCCTTTGATGATGGTTTTATTACATGTTTAATTTTTTTTTTCAAGAACGTGTTGGTTAATGTTTCAGAACTGCTACGCAATGAGGTAGACTAGGTCTATACATTTTCCACTATTTAAATTAATGAAATGTCTATAAAACCTTCCACCCGGATGACCAATTGCTTAAATGCAAATAAATGTTTTATTTTATACAAAAAGAATCAACGCATTAAATTGTAATTTTAATAAACTTTATCAGCAATTTTGTTGAAATTCATGATAACTGTATAACTTTATAATTCTGCTTATTTATTTGTAATTGTTAATATTTAATTTATATGCCACGTATTGTTTGCTCAGGAAGTTTTGTGAAGAATATTTATTTTTTTCCCTGTTTGTACTTGATGTGTTTTGTAACGTGAACTGGATTTTGTGTCGAACGATATTGGTACTATGAGACTGTATTGTAAATTAGTTTATTTCTTTTTAATTCAAATGAGTTCCGCTTTTTTTTTTTCATTTCGAGTAGTTTGTATATTGAGGTTTCCCGAAACTTTTACTATTTCAGAACAGATATGCGCTGTGTTGTACAGTTTGTGTATGGTAGAAATAAACCTTTTCAAATGGTCTGACGTGTCAGCGTGTAAATGTACAGCTGGATGCTGCCCGTGACCCGAGGGAAGTCCCCCGTAGCTCAGCCGCAGCGGACCTCAGGGCTCTTTTTACATGTAAGCCTATTCGAATAGTTAGACTGGAGTATATTCCGTTTTTACCCTTTTTTGTCAGCCGCGAGGTGTTCAATATTTATTATTCTTCGTATTATTATTAATATTACTATGATTAGGCTATTATTGTTAATAATACTTTTGGTTTAAAATAAAATGCGATAGATCCCCTTAGGACAGGACAGAAGACCCCAGCTTCTTAGTTAAGCTTTCTTTGTTTCGTGGTGATTCGAATTGTGCAAATGTTTAGATTATAAGCAGTCCCATGGGACATAAAAATATTGCTGTTTACCTTTTCTATTAAAACAAGAACAGACAGCACAGTACACGTAATTGTGAAAACGACCCGCTAAACATTAAGAAACTCATTATTGCTGAAAATAAATTAGTGAGGTTTATTTCGGACCTCTGATGTACACACCACATCAGAAACCAAGCGCAATTACTACAATAAATTGGCCTGGATATAAATCAGGCTGTTTCACTTATAAAATCGGAAAAAATGCATATAGTACATTTTTAAGAAATATATCCGAGCCTAGTACTTAAGGCAAGTGTTCTGTGCTTTTTCAAATGATTCGCGCAGTTACCCCGAACCGGCAGTTACGATGATGCTCTTTTGGCGGAATGGCTTCTAATTTTCAGTCAGTAATCCGACGTAAACGTCTGTTAAATTTCACGTGTCAATAACGCATCATTGCTGACCAATAACTCAGCTGAAGTAAACAAAGTAGGCCTATTACATATTAGAAGAATTTTCCGTTTCTTTTTTTTAATGACACCGAACATTTAAACTCATTTTAGAGATTTAGCTAACTTAATACGTTTTAATTACAGCCCTAACCTTCTCTCATGCTACCCTGTAAACAAATATTCGATCAATTACGCTTCTGAATGAAAACAAAAATATAGGTAAGTTTTACACTGTCGAAGCATAGCCACTAGATGGCAGACCGAAGTCATTTTTCTATCTCAAGAATTATATTTTACGTAATTGGTGGGAGAATCAATAATCATGTATTAAAGAATACGATTAAATATGTATGATGTGTGATTCGATGAAACGTCAAAGCTCGTTAATTTTCAAAGCTTGGAGACTGGCAGCTAGGAAAACCTCAGTTGTCATTTATAGCGCCTTTAATGAATGCATTTCGGGATGATAAATGCCTGGCCTGGGCCATTAGGAATCACGTGGAGGTTAGTGACTGCACGTCCCCGCCACCTGCATGATGACGATCAGGGCAGTGTGATTATGCCCAGCACTAACAATGATAACGGCCCGTGCAACAAAGGCGCTTTTGTAAAGCAAAGGTTCGGCAGTTTAGTCTCAAAAATTACCAGGCTGAACGGGTGGGATGTACATGGAGAAATGCGCTTCTAACTTTACGGCTCCTTCGCGATAAACGCCAAAGCACGGCTATAAACATTCAGCTTTGCATCAGATATGGGATACATGCGGACTGACTGCGATGGGACCCATCCAGCGCGCTAAGCCTCGCTTTCCTGCTGCGCTGCCTTCTCTATAAATGAGTTACACGCGGACCTGGTGGGAGCCCATTAATATAATTATACCATAATGGTATAGGAGGATCTCGCGACCCAAAACTGGATAATAGGCTGTAACATGGGGGGGGGTAATAGAGGACCCCTTCAACTGCGCTTCCTGTGTCCGGCTCCAGGTATAAGACACCGTATTACATAAACAGTCACAGAAAATGGTGAATGGATCCCCCCCGTCAGATATTACTCATCTCTCTGCCCCCCCCCCAGCTGCTGCTGCTGCTGCAGCTGCAGTAATAAGCTACGATCAACCCCAACAGTATACATTTTACTCTCCTTTTTAACACTTTGTAAACGGATATCAACAGGCGCATTTACGGCGACATGAGATCACACGTATCGGGTTGTTTGACAGGTAAAATAGATGCACTCGCTTTATTTGGGTCTGCAGCTTTATTTACGCACTGGCCAGTGCGACGGACGACGACGCGCCACGTGAGGCGTAGAACGCAATGGCTTCCTATCGGCCGTTGGAGTTTTTATTATTATTATCATTATTATCAGTATCGGAAGAACACACGCTGCCCACAAAACCCCGCAATGCAATTAAAAGGCCGTCCAGACTAGGCACCGCTATGCAAACAAACACGGGAGTATCCATTTCAGCGGGCTGTTTACCTCCATGCAAACCCCCCCCTGTTCCGGTTACGGTAACGGTAATGAGCTGTTCCGGGCCTGCCCGAGAAGGCATGCGCGGAAAGGAGCCTGCACACATAGTACAGACCTGCAAACGCGGAATAATAATAATAATCACCGCGATCTGAAATCTAAGCTTCGATGCGCGCAGGGACATGCCCGGGCGCGGGATCGTGACCGGGTTCGGGTCCGGGCTGCGCTCCTGCGGCTGCCGTCGGCGCCTCACCACGTGACATATGTTTACATCCTCTCAGCTGTTCCTCCTGCGCCGAGCCGAAGGGACGCCAGCATGCCCTGCGCTTTTTAAACACCCAAATATCTGGCCGCACAATCCACGAATAAGGAGCCCGCGGTCGTACACAGAGCCTGATATTATTCGGGGTTTCGGTGTGATCGCGCTCCTTTCCCCCGCGACGGTATATGCGGCGTAACTAGGTGAGTGGTGCTTTTTTATTACAAGAAGAGAGAGCGTCTCGTGTCGACATTTTGTTGTTTTGTTTGTTACAAAGTAGCGGAGCGGCGCGCCACCGCGAGCCCCTGCACCCGTCCCGCCGCCGATCGCGCCGCGGAAGCCGGGCTGTCGGGCGTAATGCGGCTGAAGCACTCGGCGGCCGATCTGGACCTAACATGGCTACGCATGCATTATATTGAGGGGCTCTTGTCGGACTTAAGTTTTTTATTGTTGTGTAACTGGGGCTGGATCGTGGCCTGCGATGGATGATTTGACTTTTCTGGGGTTTCCCCCCCCCCCCCGCAGTAATACTGTCGAGCTTTTAGCAGAGGGTTCGGTTATAACTACAGTCCGGCTGTTTTATTTATTATTATTATTATTTGTTTGATCGCACTGTCGCAGAATCTCCGAGTGGCTGCCGGGCAGCAGTTTAAGACGGTGTAAGTTAAAGGCAGCTGCCCCTTAGATGCGTGCATGTTCCTGCCAGCATCTCCGCAGCTCTAATTGCTTTTTATACTTTAAGAAAGTTGATGATACGTGGAGGAATAGGGCCCTGCCTGCCGCGGCTAACCTCCATGAGGCTAGCAAAATAAATGAAATGTTGCGTATGTAAGTAAGGCACAGGTACGCGGAGGTGTTTCACAAGGTTTTTATGACTGCCCGCATTTCACTCCAGCGTGTGCATGAGGTGTCATTTTGTCTTGCGATTTGTTTTTTATTTTTTTTTATTTTTAATATAGCTACTATGTGTGTTAACCTTGTAAAGCATGTGATGAAGGCTTCTACCTTAACACGCACAACTAACTGAATGGCTGATCGTAGTAATAATGACACCACCAACAATAAAAATAATAATAATATGGGTTTGTCATGCAATACAAACGCACTGCAGATGTACTACAAGGACTTGATGGAGACTCTTTGTTGCTGCCGAGATGGCGTCAGTGGAAAGTTTTTCCACACAAAATAAGGGATCGTGTTTAAATATTATTGCTCCGTAGAAAACAATTCCAGTATCTACCAACTTTTCGCACCGGATAAACGTTTACTGTCACCTTAAACCGTATTTGTACTAAAAGAGGAAATAGCTACGCGAATACTCTTTTTATTAAACGGGAGACTGCAGTAGTCTAGTGCAAAACATATCCTTCGTAAGTGTTGTGGACATTTCCGACGATCCCTCAGCCGTGGCTGGATATTTTGCTTGTGTTTTTCTGTAGACTGAGCGCCGTGAGAGGCAGCCGGAGCTGTCGATCTACCAATATGTCTAAAAGCCAAATAAGAATAAAAGCTCGATATAGACGCCAACAATATCTTAAGGCAGGCGTCTATTGCGCAAGCCGTATAATACACCGGAAAATGTTCAGTACGAAATGGGCACATATCACTGTTGAGGTTGATGAAGAAATGTGGGGGTTCCGGGTGTTATACGCTGTCAAATTCTCCTTGCAGAGAGAAGCGGGGCTGTTATTAAGGAAAGGGCAAAGCAATAGTGTACAATAGTGTAATGCACCGTCATTTGTTAAAGGTAATAGGTTTGCGTTTAATAATCGACATTGTGCACCGTTTTATTAATAAAACTCCTGCAGAATATTGCATTGATATTGATTATTATTATTGATGGTGATGTATGATATTAGAATACGTGTTAGGACGGCTGTTTTCGAAGAATGGTGTGACTTTAGGGAACGCCATTGTCTCCCGCCCTGTTATAAGCGGTCTCATTTCTCATTCTCCAGGACCGTTGACTCCACAGAGCTTAATGAAGTTCTTCCAGTCTTTGTTTTGGAGGCCACATTGAGGAAGTGAACCATCTAGTGACTCTGGCAAGGTGTAAGGAAGCCCGTCACCATGACAGGAGTGCGTCCTGAGCCTGCAGAGGGCTTTATTAAGTGCACAAAAAACGTGAGCTCTTAATGTGCACCTTCCTTTTGCCAGTTTGTTTACCAGCGATGAGTCTGACTTCCTGGTTTCATTCTCAGAGCCACTCCGCCGAGCCCCATCTCTCTCACCATTTAACTTGCCGTTGGGTTTCTGGTATTGCTGGTATCGTGACCCGTCTGTATGCGTCACCTCTGAAACCGGAGGAGGACAGGCGCTGAACTCTGGGACCTCCAAGTCCTGGGCCCAGAGAGTCGCACTCAGCTTCAGACTGAGGCACTGGAAATTCAGAGGTTATGTTCAGCTCCTGTCTGTGATATCATCCCAATCTCCAACCCGTTAAATCCAACAACTAATGACCCAGGGCCGAGTTGGGGAAGGGAGACCGACACACAAAATGGCAGACTTATATCTTTAACTTATTAAGCCAGTTAAATGCGTCTAAAGTGTGAGTGTAAGTTGTTTCCAACCACCATAACCAATGTGAGTAATTACAGGAAAGACTTGTGAAATTGTCTAGTTTACTTGGCTGCTTTGTGAAAATCTGTCACCACTGTATACATTTCCACTACAAGTGGTGTCACTCGTAGTAATGTGATCTGCTATTGTCTACAGTAATTTAAATGTATATTTGGAGAAAAAATTGAAAAGACTAGCGCATATAAGGATGAATGTCTTGACTGTATCCTTTTAGTAAATATAGTTTGAAGGATCTCTGTTTAACCAGTCTAAAGCTTTTTCTCATCATCTTTATGGATTAAGATCTTAATTTGTAGTAGAGCTTCTGCATTGGTGGCTTGGTAATTATGATTGTTTTGCTATTTTTACCTTCCCCATATGCAACACCCATAAATATTTCTAAATTATTGTTGCTACGCTGTAAGCAGTTCTTTAAAAAACTTAAAAAGCGGCGAAAGGCGACACAGTGCTGGTAGAATGTGCTGCCCGCTCTCTCCTGCTTTGAATTGTGCCCCGTCTCGTTGTGACATCCCAGCTCGCCCATACCGTCACTCAGCTGAGAGCCCAGGCTTTGCCGGGGCCTGATTCTCGCCGGCGTCAAGTGGCCGTTCGGCACGGCCTCTCTGCGATGGAGGAAGGCGGCCTGTGCTGCTCGCCTGGCCCGCACCGCTGCCGTGGAGCTCCTGACGGCTGCCTAAGATTAGCGCAGTTGCGTGTCTGCTGCCTGAGCACTCGGCTCCAAAGAGGTTCCTGAGTGTCGGTTATCGATTTCGCATCACACGGGCTCTCAAATTCTTCCCACATCTGTCCTCTCTTAAAAAAAAAAAAGCGTGATGTTTGTTTTGATTGATCTGACAGTCGATTGTGCATTTAACCTGACAGCTGGAAATTCACCTGCAAATATTCCACATGCATGTTCCTTTGCATGGCATCTTGAAATATATGCTTTTAACAGAATGTTATGTATCAATGATGCCGAATTTTCATTCTTGCTTGGGAAATCTTTGGAAAATCATAGAAATCTGTCGTGACGTTGTGTAATATTCATGAGTGGCTTTTAATTTGTTTATCCTAGTCAGTTCTTAAGCTGTAGTTGTGATCATACTTGTCTTCAAGTTCTGGTGGCTGTACCTGTGATCGGAAGGTTGTTGGTTCAAATCCCAGCATCTGTAGAATGATGTCACCGTTGGACTCCGCCAAAGAAAGTAAATGCAGTACAGTAAATGACTGCTTTTTGGCCTGTTTATAAATATGCTGGCAGATTCTAAAGCTGCAGCTGTGAGTGTGCTTTTGCTGAAATGCCCCGCGTCTTTCGAAATATGCGAGTGCCGTAAGTGTCACGTTTAATTAGGTTTTTCGCAGCCTGAGAGCTGAGCTGCTTCGGCTCAGCGTGGAAGGTGACGGGAAGCGGGTTCGCTGCACAAATGGTGGACGGGCCTGTAGCCACTGGGATGGACGGGCCTGCTGTAGCCACTGGGATGGACGGGCCTGTAGCCACGGCCTCTGCAGAGCACAGCTGGGTTACTGCGGCTTTTTGGTCCTCGTGTCTTTTATGTTTTTGACATCAGCTGTCATTTGAAATGGTGAAAGTCTGCCCTTTCCCGCAGGGGTGGAGTCCTGTCGCTCTGTATTCTTCTGGGCCGAGTCACATCTTTTTATGACGATTTCTGTCCAGCCGGAAGGGTGATTGAAGATGTACATGGTGATAAAACCGTGCGTCTCTCCTCAGCCGCTAACATTCATCCTAAAGCTCATACTGCGAGTGTTCATTCTGCAGCACTGTTTGTAATAAAAAAAAAAAATAATAAACGGAAGTTTAAGAACGGAGCTGCATAGTCAAGAAGCTGGACAGGCCTAGTAGGTGTGCTTTGCACTCGGAGTGAGGGTCGTGGTGAATGGCTTTCTTGTCCCCTGGAAGCAGGACAATGGGGTTTAATTGTGCGGGCCGGTCTGCCGGTGTCAGAATGGCGAGATCTTCTGACTGAGACCCAGCTGGGGGGACACAGGCCTCTCAGTGTGAGTGCGAGCAGAGCCGAGGCCAGTCACGGTGGCTGGGCCAGAGAGGAGGCTCGCCACAAAGGACAGGGACTCCTGTTTTTGCTTTATTACCGCATTTATATTTATATTTGCTTGTTTTGCAGATGATTCTATCTGGAGTACATCTGAGACAGAGGAGTCAGAAAATCCCTGAAGCGAGGGGGGGTTAAGGCCTCGCTTAGGGGGTCAGCGGTGACCACACTTACCGACGCTAGGATTTGAACTGGCGACCTAGCGATGACACGCCCTAACCTGGTGGTGTTGTTCTATTTTTTTTTTCTTACTTCGGCATGTAAACTAGGGAGGTTTTTCTTCCCCAAGCGATTATGAAATAGCCCTAAGTGCTTTGTGGCGTGCTGCACCGACCACCTGCACGTTCCGTTAAAATTAAGGCACCTGACCCATTTCGGGCGCAATATTTTTACTGCGAGAAAACTCGGGAGGACTCTGCACTGCAGAGCGCAAATCAGAAAGTGGGACAAAGGCCTGGCAGAGGCGCGATGCTCCTTCCTCCTCCGGTTTGAAACTAACGGCTCGTGGACGGGGGGGGGGAACGGAATGTGTGTGCTGTTCAGATATAAACTGGTTTAACCGTTGTGGAGATTTTTAATCAGGCTTCTATTTCACCCTCTTCCTGACCTCGCCAGGTCATGTTATGGTGGCGGTGTCCAGCTCAGCAGGTTAAGAATCTAAGCCTGTGTTCCGGAAGGTTGTGGGTTTGAGTCCCATGGCAATACCGTAATCATGGCATGTGAGCAAGACCCTTCACTCCAATTTCTCCTGGGAAGCTGGACACTAGCTTACCTTGCACTCTGACCCCAAAAAATCTCCTGGAGAGCAATATGGGGTATGGAAAAACAAAATTCCCATGTACATTGTACAATGGACAACATCTGTCTTACTCTGTGATGAGTCTATCTGTAGTTCCCACTAAAACTTTGACCAGTTTTAAGGTTCAGGGGTGAGCAGTCTTATCCCCAGAGGCCCAATGTCTATGCTGGTTTTCGTGATAACCTTTAGATTAGCATTTCAAACCCAAGTGTGAGGAATCAGCCCGCTAATTAGTAACCTAATTAGGCAGTTTCTCCCCCTTTCCGCGTTGCTGGTGGATCGTGGTCAGTGTGTTTCTGGGTCGTGGTACGTCGTTTTGCATGGCGCTCGTAAATATCCCTGAGCTCGGTGTTTCGCCTGCCGCTGTTACGCACGGCACCCGTGACCCTCCCCCCCTCACGCACCGCACGCCTCCCTACATCATTTGG
>JAODKM010000075.1:4295411-4307274 GCA_026780845.1 Petrocephalus sullivani
CTTTGAGGTCTCGCCGCCCCCCAGGGCCCCGCCCTCCTACCCTCCCCTCCCCTTAAGTAGGCGGGCCCCCCCCCCCCCCCCCAAGTCTACCGCCTTGTCTACCTGGACACCCCCGTGCATCTGGCATCCTTCCCCGTAAAGTGTGGTTTGTAGATCTTCTGAAATATGTCCCTGACGTTTCTCAGTTATTACCACATCTCTTGCTTTTCCGGCCCTTCCCTATGAAGCAAAAAATATAATAAAATCTGGGAACGACTCTGCTTCAAGTACAGTCATGTCAGCCACAGCCCCGTATAATGTGTCGTTTCATTAATTCATGAAGGGTAAAGGTGTTTTTATTTTGTGTGCTGAGAATTAGGAGAGCTACTGCTGATTTTCCCCATCTCCCTTCCTGGTTTTCGGTTTTCTGGTCTTCGCAGCTGCCATTCGACGACAGGAACCCTGGTGTTAATTCCCAGGCTCGCTCAGTGCCCCACTGTCACCGGTTTGGTCCGGTGTCCCTGCGAATGTCGCGTCGGCAGTGATTTGATTTCAGGAGAATTGTCTCCTCTTTGTTGCTCAGAACTTGGCATATTGTCCACAGCCGGGTGAAGGAAACTTTTTGGCCTCTGTCACACGAGGCGACAACAAGGCCCTCATACGTCTTTGTCGTTTCCTCGCCCGCGTGTTAACGAGAGAGCGAGGGGAAGAAGTCCAGCTGATCTTTTTAACTTGTCTATTTTGGATGCATTTAGATCTATCAAAGTTCAAGAGGTGTTTCACTCTTGTTTACCCTTAAGTCAAGGTGTTTTTTGCTGGCAGGTTCTGCAGGTGGACACGCTTTGGCACGAGGGGGATGCCACCGTGTGTCTGTTTTTGTTTTTTGTTTTCTATAAAGCACTGTGTTCGGTATCCGCCTGCAGAGGAACTCCCGCAAGCAAAAGCTGATGATGTTTTCTGTCTCTAAATGTGAATTTGTGTCAAGTACACCGCTAGTGTTTATGAAGCCTCATGGAAATTCCCCGTCAGAAGAATACCGGAAACCAGGACGTTGTCTTGAGGACAATTAGAGAACTTTGTTTACTGTGGAAATGACTGGGTCGCTGGTTCAGTCTGGTCTGTATGACTTCATACGCTGGTGGAGTCCATATCGCTGAAGCTCTAAGTGGTTCTGGGAAATGTAGTTGTGTTAGGATTCTGAGTGTGGTGCTGCGCTTTGTGTTCATAACCGGTCGTTCGGATGAGCATGATGAATATAGAGGCACAATGAGTGCGCCCCCCCCCCCCCCCCCCGCCGCGCCCGCCCCCCCGCCCACCCCCGAGGCCCCCCCCCCCCCCCCCCCCGCCGCCCCCCCACCCGATTTTTCCCTCCCCCCCTCGCCGTCGCGCTTCCTCGCCACCGCCACGAGCGCGGGGGGCCCCCCCCCCCCCCCCCCCCCAGTGCTAGGCAAAGGAAACGTCCGTAATGTAATACAGCCCTATTTGTTTTCATCCTGGAGGTTACCAAGCATCTGAGAATTTGAGGGGGTTCAAGTTTTGAGCACGCCATGTATGTTTGTGTTGATTAAAAATTACTAAACTAACCGGGAGACTGTCATAGATAAGGGGGTGCTTTGTTTTTATACGGCCACTTTTCTGCCAGGTTAGTTTACTGTGGGAGGCTCTCTCTGGGGGGGGGGACAGACTTCAGCTTCCTGGCTGCGATCTGGGCCGGGCAGCCATCCGTGTGGTTGTCTCTCGAGCTGCCTGCTTAGTCACCGGAGCTGTAGGCCCATGTAGCCGCTGGGAGCCAGGTAGGCAGACACCGGTGCGCCCGGTGGTGGTGATGTGGATATCTGATGCCGTGAGTGTCATGTGTGGCTGTAGCTTCTGGACCTTTTTCTAGATTAGCAAGTCCCCCATCTCACTCTGCCCGCTGCTGACCCCCCCCCCCAGTTACCGTGGCGCCGGTGATCTGACGTCCAGAGCCCGAGGAGCACCACCCGGTGTCCATGCGGTGAGGGGCGACCCGAGAGTGCGTGCACCAAAGATCTCCAGCAGCCATGGGGGGCGCGGTAAGTGCTGGTGAGGACAACGACGATCTGATCGACAATCTGAAGGAGGCCCAGTACATCCGCACCGAGAAGGTGGAGCAAGCCTTCCGGGCCATCGACCGCGGTGACTACTACCTGGAGGGTTACAGGGACAATGCCTACAAGGACTTGGCGTGGAAGCATGGGAACATCCACCTCTCGGCGCCATGCATCTACTCCGAGGTGATGGAGGCACTGAAGCTCCATCAGGGCCTCTCCTTCCTCAACCTGGGGAGTGGAACTGGCTACCTGAGCACCATGGTGGGCCTGATTATAGGTAAGGTCCATATACTCTACACTCAAGCTCGGATGCTAAGAAAATGCCTTCTTTTTATTAAGGAAATGCTTTTGTCTCCTGAAGAGGGGCGTGTGTTATTTTGGTAAGGCCCCCCCCCCCCCCCGACAAGGCACTCGGGTTGCTATGAGTCTTTACTTAGCAGTGGCTTGTCAAATTCATAACCTTGCTACAGTTTGCCGAAAAGTCGTGCTGCAGAGTTGCCTTTGCTAAGTGCTTGTCCTTAAACAGCAAACCTTCTGTTCAGCCTGCCAGCCTTCTGTGCGTTTCCAGACCCCAAGGAAACTTGACACGTCAGTGTAAATGCATCAGACAGGTTTGTTGCTCTGCTTGGGGCTCAGCGGACGCGGGCTGCCTGCGATTTTGAAGGTCGCCAATTTGTATCCCAAACTCTCCAAGAAGAATGCACTTTGGAAAAGCGTTTCCTTTCGTTGCTGTGGTCACAAAATAAGATTTATGTCGTATTTCATGTGTGTCACTGTGTGATGCGTCACATCTTTAGTGGTTGCCAACACGTCCACCGCAGCCCACAGGGAGTCAAAGTGTAGCCCTGATGATGCTTATTAGAAATCAGATTAACAGTATAATCAACCCCCTCAATCAACACACAGAATCACCTTCTATCTATCACCTTCTATCTGATCAACACAGCCCCCCAGATGCATGACCCTCCACATTATCTTCTTTGTAGAAGTAGTTCTCAGTGTACAGAAGCTTAGAGAGCCGTGGTATACAGCATGGTAACTACTGCTGGTCTGTATAATACCCTGCTGTCAGAGTGGTATGCCGCGCAGTTAGGTCGGGATACCCGCTGTAGTCATGCATTCTCCGATCGTTTATGCACAATTAGGGCCTTTTCCCATGGGAACTGGCTTTTCCTCTGCCCTGTCGTGGACCATGAGGTTGATTTTAGGGGCCGCAGGGGGAGTTTGGCACTTCCGTGACCTGGGAATGACATGCTGCTAGAGCCGGATCGCCGAGTTAGCGGAGAAGGGCGTCTGAAATGGCCCCGTGGTGAAGTGGAGGCGCCTGGGGCCGGAGCCGTACGCGGCCGTGCACGTGCACTGCGGAGCGCGCGGCAATGGCGGTGTTGGCCAGTGTGTGTGACGTGACTTGGTCACCCTGGATGTCGCTCCTCTTTGCCGTGTGACGCCAGGTGAATGAAGCACATGTCTCGCGGTGCATCCTCTGTTCCTATACCTTGGTCTTGCGTCTGATGGCGTCTAGGTCCGTTTGGGGTGAACCACGGAGTCGAGCTCCACACAGACGTGGTGGAATATGCCAGAGAGAAGCTGGAGGACTTCATTAAGAACAGCGACAGTTTCGATAAGTGAGTCAGACTTGAATTCCTGCTCTGCATTTTGGTCCTTTGTGATACATCTATACATTTAGAATGTACTTGTATTTCAGTCTTTATGATGCAATTAATTCATCCATCAACGTCTTGCGATTGCAGGAGCCTCTCCCAGGCAGCAGAGGGCGCTGTAATTAATTGTTTTTTTTTTGTTTTTTGCCAGGTTTGAGTTTTGTGAACCCAAGTTTGTGGTGGGGAACTGCTTAGAGATCTCGTCCGACAGTCACCAGTACGATCGCATTTATTGCGGAGCTGGGGTTCAGAAGGACCATGAGAACTACATGAAGATCCTGCTGAGGGTGGGTGGCATCCTCGTCATGCCCATCGAGGATCAGGTCAGTCGCCTGCTTTCATCCCGTTGTCAGACTCCGAAATGCACTGAGATTGTCACATTTGGACAGAAGAATGATACCAGCACCGTTGGTCCTCCTGAGATCCAGCACGCCATTTTCGCCCTCTGTAGTGGACATCATTTTTGCTCATATTTCTCATACTGTCTGTTACACTATTGCCTCCTGTTGTTCCTTAAGGAGGACGTTTAGGCTTTAAGATCACATCATATGTGAGGAGGTGTAACCTTGCCTGCGTCCTCGTTCTGTCAAATCTAAATTTTAATCAGTATTTAAAAACGTTGTTTTTCCTGGAACTCAGGAGGTATGTGGTATGCATGTAGAAAATGGTGAGTGAATGGGTCCTTAGAATCTACAGGCTAGCCGTGTCTGAGCACTGAAGAATGATTAACTTAGTGTGGATAAGGAGCGCCAGGGCACCAGTCCTGTCAGCACGGAAGCCCGCAGGAGCCGTTAGCGCATGGGGGCCGACACTATGGTCACAGGGTTGCATTTCTGCATAATGCCGCAGATGCCTGCTAGCGGTGGAGATGTACGTTAAGGAATAAGGGGGGGGTGGGAGAGAGGCTCTGTGATACCAATTTTATTCTTAAACCCGTCGCGTTTGAGCTGTGTCAGGTGACTGACTGTGGCTTCCGGACGTGGCCTTTTCTGTTTGCGGATCCGTCCGCCTGCAGCTGACCCAGATCACGAGGACCAGCCAGAGCAGCTGGGAGAGCAAGAACATCCTGGCAGTGTCCTTTGCACCCCTGGTGCAGCAGAGCCGGGGGGAGGGGAGTAAGCCCGACACCGTCAAGCTACGTAAGTCCCCCCGAGAACCCGGCGGACACATCCGGCTTCTTGCCGGAGCTCCGCTCAGCATTTCCGGGGGAGGGCACAGTGTTTGGGGTCTGATTAGGTCCTGCTAATAGAACTAAGGTCACACGGGGTCAGCTTGGAAGTTCTCAGAAGCAGAAATGCTGCTCTGAGGCAAGGCTTCCAGTTCAACCTTTGATGATATTTGGGCTCCTTCTGTACTTTTTCATGGTCTTGTTGATTACGTTTCGTCTGGTTTTTCCAGTTTATAAAGCAGACACTTCCAAAGCAACGTACGTTTTTGAGAGCGAACGGGGTCAGACGGGGTCCCTGCAGCCATTTTGGGGTTTCGGTGGTGATTACTTTCTGTCAGTCCTCGGGATTTAAACCGACTTTCTGATCACAGGCACGGCGACCTAACCTGCTGAGCCTTGGTGTGATTATGAGCCTTGGAGATATTTGAGAAATCGAGAAATTTTCTATGTGTAGAGCATCTGGTGGGAGGATCCCTGATACAGGGAGCCCCAGGGGGGCGCTGGTGTTCCTCCTCCTCTGTGGTATCTCTTACCCTGCTGGACACACCTCTTCCTGAAGGTGTCCTGTCCGGGGTGTTGCGGGGTGACTGGGTTTGATTGGATTGGCTGTGACTGAAAAGGGCGGTGCCACACTTCTCTTCTTCCTGTAGCTCCCATTAGCGTGAGGAGTCTCCAGGACCTCTCGCGCATCTACATCCGCCGCGCGCTCCGCGTGCTGACCAACGACGAGATGCAGTCCCGCAGCACGCCACAGAGGGCGCCGCAGAAGCGCAAGCGCCGGCGCTGCCGCCGCCGCCGCATCAACACCTACGTCTTCGTCGGCAACCAGCTGATGCCGCAGCCGGCGGAGAGCGAGGAGGACGAGCGGATCGAGGACGACAGCAAGGAGGAGGAGGAGAAGGACAGCTGTGAGGCCGTGAAGCCCGAGGAACCGCAGCAGAACCTCCTGAGGAGCAAGATCATGATGTTGCCTTTACCGGAAGCTCTAAAGGCGTACCTGCTGTACTACCGAGAGAAATAGCAGACAGCCAATCAGAGAGGCTGTTACACACCTGCTTTTTTTTGTTTCCCCCCCCCCCCCCCCCACCCCCTTACTGCTTTCTCGAGATGTAGCATGGTCGTGGTTCTTTTTCGGAGGTGGACCCGTCTCTGACCCCCCACCCCCCCCGGTACCGTGCGCCGTGCCCGCGGCCATGTGATCTTTACCGTCTCTTTGCTGTCGAACGTAGGGAAAAAAAAAAATTAAAAAATGTGATGTAATCGCTTTCCAAAAATGGGAGGGCGCGTATCACCTGCACGTTTGTATCCAAGAAAAGGAAGAAAAACAAACTGAAAGTGTGTGTGTGTGGGGGGGGGGGATCCTGAATCTTGAAATGAAAAATGAAATACCGAACACAAATGTACCTTGATTGTGTTTTAAAAAAAAAAAAAAAAACTGCAAAAAAATCTTCAATTTGTATACATTTTACATTCTGTAAACCATTCCTCCAATTCTTTAGAGGAATCACAAAGGAAAAAATTAATACATACTGTATTTTGCCATTTATATTGCTTTCTAAAATCCTCTTATTTTCTATTAGAGGTTTTTAAGGCCTTGTATAAAAAAAAAAACTATAATAATCTTTAGACCATGGGCTTTATTTTGTTTTTCTTTCCCAGATGCACTTTTATTCCGTATAATTCTTGTGAGATCAGATATTATCTGCACAGAGTTACAATTAATAGATTTTCAGGGTAATAGTCTGGAGTTGAGTGGTGTGGTGACCGTGCGAAACTTAGGCTGAATGCGGCGCTGCTCGCGGTTTCGGGTGGGGGGGGGGGGCAGCGTTGACTTTGCGTCCTCGTGCTCCTGTTTAGTGTTCCGTGGTGTTGGGGCGAGGACGCGTGGGGGTGTGGACTGTGGCAAATTCTGTGGGAGCCCTATGCTAATTCTACCGTTATTTGGGTGGCGGGGTTCGTATCACTTAGTGATGAATGTTGCTTGTTCACGACCAGCATTATCTTTTGGTCTGGGGGCTGGGGTCTGGTGTGACCCAGCAAACGGAGCCGGAACACAGTAAGTCTCTGCAACACTGTTTTGGATGTGGCAGTCGATCCCGGCCCCTTTTGCCTGTATCGGCCCAATCAGGTGCCATCGTGCCCTATTATGCCATTCCCTGCTGAGGATTACGGGAATTATCACAATTACCATCTCTCAATTGCCCGAGAAGACCTTCTTCTACGCATTAGTCATGCGCTGACATGGGCGTTTTAGCATCTAGACTTAAAACGGAGGGTTATTCGTAAAGGTCAATTCACGCTTTTTTCTTTTCTTTCGAACTGGCGTGGTTGCCGCGGTTTCGTGCCGCTGTTAACGTCATTTTTTACACGGCCGCTTTTCAGCTGGCTGAGGGTAGCAGCCCTCCCCGAGCGGTCAGACCCAGTGCAGCCTTGCCGTGCGACAGAAATGCACATTTTCCAAAGACAGAGCTGGTGCTCGGCAGGCTGAGGCCCCCTGAACCCCCCTGAACCCCCCCCTACCTGTGATGTCTCCCACTTCACACAGCAGTCATTGGTTCCGGTGATTAGCTGTCCAAAAATTTAGTGTGTTTTTTTTTTCCCCCCGGGGCTGATGAGCAGTTTTTGTAGGCGGGGAGGTGAACTTTTACAGGTGAGAATCAGCTGCCCTTTCCAAAAAAAAAAAACCCACGGCTGGCTGTCATTCAAGCACGAAAGAGACTATTTAAAATGACAAAGAGGGTGTTACACATTCCCGTCTGTGAGGTCATTGCTTTTTTTTTTTTCTTCTTCATTTTAATTTCTTCCTTATCCTTTTAATTAGCTAAGATTCATGATTTTTTTTTTTCCCTCCACTCGGCATGTCAAAATGGAGCCCACGCATCGCTAACGGCTTGACACAAAGTCCAGTAGTAACACTAACTCTTTAAGTTTGGAGGTAAACACTGGATGTGCAAAGTTACCTAGTTACTTATAAGAGGTCGTGTCACATTGGCAGTATCTGAGGAACCTTTCGAGATCTATACGCTGAAATGTACACACTCCCCCTTTTTTGCATGGTTCGGGGGCTTTTTCCGAATGAGCAGTACGAGATTTGACATGCTGCTGTGTAAAAAATGATTAACTGTCTGAATTACATGGCAAGCAGTGTGTTAAATTCTTCTGGATTGGTCTCCTCCATTCCCGTGTTTTTTTTTTTTTTTTTTTTTTTTTTTTTATTCGTTCAAAAAGCAACAGCTTGTTTGGGCCTCCCTTTAGAAATAGCCAAGCACTGATACACGAAATAACACATTAGGTGTGGGTTGAGGCTTTTTGAGGGAATTTTGAAAATGAATATGTAATTGCTGGGAAATTAAAATGACTACTGGTAAGATTATACAGGTGTGATCTGGCTGTTGCGTTGGAATTTTCAAAACATTTTTCTTTATGGTATAATTAGTATTTATATGAAATTTGTTTTGATGTGTAATATTGCTTGTAAACAGTTGATGTAATCAGTTCATTTGGTATTATGGTCTGGCCACAATATTTTAATAGACATTAAAATTTTAATAATTTTTCCTTTCCAGATTTGAACTGTGTAAAATGATCTAAATGAAGTTGCTATGTAAAAAAACATGGTCTGGCATGGGACTACCTAAGCTTGGAGAATTCTGACGGGATATTTCAAAGTGGCTTTTCGATGAGATGGCACAGAATCCAGTGGAGAGGTCCACCACCCTCACACATCTTTGGTTTCTGAAGATAATCAGGGTAGCCAGCTACAGTGGCCGTGTTGACTTTCCTCTTCAATACCACAGACGAGAATTTCCATATATATATTTTTTTTTGATTCTCTGCTTTAGATTTAATGCTTGATTCACCTTTTTTTAAGTTGGTTGAGAATTTGGTTGTTTCTGGTTTGTCCCTGTACTGTAGTTCTGTGTAGATCACCGGCGTAGTGAATATGTAACCTTGAACTTTGTCAGTTAATAAACTTTGTCAAATAATTAGGTTTACTTCTTTGCTAGTGTTTTAATTTCTTTTTATGAACCCCTTGGGAGGAGGACCACATTAAGGCAGCATTACATAATCCATCCTGTGTAGAAAAGCATACCCTCACCTGCCAATAACAGATTTAAAGACTTATAACACTAATTAAAGACTTTTCAGGAAGTTTACTACCTGAATTGGGATTCCAGTTTCATTTGTTTAGAACCTCTCTGTAATTCACTCATGCCTGCTCTATTCCAAACCTATACATGCAAGCCTCATGGTCAAAAATAAATCTAGTTTTCTGCAGTCTTCATTTCCACCTGTCAGCATGTAGAAGAGAACTTGCAAAACCTCTCCATGGGCCTGTGGTGCAACATACCTGAGGTTTACATACCTTGAAGCCATTTCAACGGCAGGTGACCTTAGAGGGTTTAACCTTGACTCTGTGCAGTTGTTGGTGAGTTTTCAGTACGGTGTGTGTGTGGTGCATGATGCCAGTATTAAGTGTAGCCTAGTCTCATTTGATCTAAATTACTTTGTCACCCTGGCTTTGTTACACAGTAAGTCAAAGTCTGCTTATTTTGCTATAAGCACGTTAAAAAATGTGCTGTTCCTTTTTCAGCTCCCGTCCCTTTAACATATTGCAATTTACTTAATTTAAAAAACGCCGTGTCATATATTTTTAATGCCGTAGCTAAATGCTTTGCTCAAGGAAATACTGTCAGATAAGTACTGAGGTCGACGTGATTAACATTATGAATGATGTTACTTAACACGCTGGAGAAACAGGGGCCTGAACGAGGTAAAGCGAAATATTAGCATTCTCGGCTCAGAAAGTCACCATGAACATTGGTCTTGATTCTGAGCCTCATCGTTAAGGTCTGGATTATCTGAGGAGGCGTCCAGACTTCATCTGTAAAAGCACAAAACATGGTTTGCTGTGTGGGGTGACTCCATAATAATAAGCAGAAACTGCGTGTTACTTCAAAGTCCAAAAATGTATTATTTTCAGATTACCCGGGGCAGTGCAGCACTGGAATCTTTAAAAGCGGGTTTGAGAATAAGTTGCAGACGCCTCCTGGAAACGCCTAGTGTAATGCTATCATGCTATCAAAATTATCTAGAAAACTATTAAAATCTGGAGTGGGGTTCTACCTTCGCACAGTCATTGCAGGATCTGAGGGATTGGCGTGCTGCAGAGTTTTGATGCATTAAAACAACTTCCATTCTAACCACTATGCATACATGCGGTATGAAAAAATCCTATCATTTATAGCGGCAGTTGAGAAGGGAATATCAAGATGGGAAATTATAGCTCGGCACTGTTTGGCCCCTGCGAACAATTTGTTGGCTCAGTAATTGCAGCGGAGAAGTTTAAGTACTCCGACAGAGCAGGGGACAGATTTTTTGAATGTTAGTTCATTTGCCAAAGTAGCGGTCCTGAGCAGGGACCGTTCACCTGTCCATACACTGACAAATGTGTCCATCATCTGTGTCCATGATAAAAAACGAAAAAAGCTGTCCTTGCTATGTTTTTAAATGACATGTTTGTGGTAAAAGTGACATTTTGAGCATAATGTCCTTCAGAATCTACCATGGTGTTGGCCCCTGCCTTTGATACCCATGATTCTACAGGCTGGGGCTCATCCAGGTGGGAGCTACACAGTGGTGCTGGTTGAAGTGGCTCCCTATTGCTCCTGTAAAGCACTTTGGGGGTCTTGAAAAGTGCTATTTAAATGCACCTTTCATTCTAATGTTGTAGTATGTATGGACAGGCCCTGCTTAGCCCATCTAACATCGTAGCTCTGAACCTGGACATTGCCATATTATTATCATTTTGTTTTCAAATACTTTCCTCCTTTTTTTTCTTTACGTAATCTTGCAATGACTTAATTGACATCAGACAATGTCAGTGTGCTTTTAGTTTTTTATAGTTAAAACACTACCCCATTCTTGGAACAAAACTGTCAGTTGCCGAAATACATTTATTGAATCGATTACTCATTTGGAAAAACTTTACATATTGTTCACCTAGTTAGACACGACTTGTACACCAGAGTCACCCTTTTTGCAAAAATTACTCATCCAAATACACTTTGCACCGTGGTAAACTTTGATGCAAAATGAGAACACAGGCCACACGTTAATTACAGCCAGCACACCGTTGTTATTATTTAAATATAACGACTTAAAATTGTTCAGACATTTCTAGACGTCAATGATTGAGTAGAACAGTGAATACGTGTCGGATGAGAGTGCAAGTGCTATAGGTGAGTTGAATTTCGATCTCAAGTAATGGGTCACACAGAGGATTCTTCGCTCGTTGGCCAGCAAGGGAGAGCATCCCCTGTGATGTAGGCAAAGTTCTCTGTCCTGACTCAGCCCGGTGACACAATGATGAGGCAGAATGAATATGACTTTGACTTGGCAGTTGCACAACATTTTACGGTAATGTGCCTCTCATTGGGATTTTTTTAGTTTGTCCTTAAAGTAACGTTTTTGGAGTGCTTAATACCACAAATATCACACATTGCTTTACATATAAAAGAATTTTCACTAAACGATTTTTTTTCACTGTAGTCATACGTGTGCATGTTTCTCTGCATGCCAGGAGCAGTTTCGACTGGTAGTGTCTGCAATTTTTTGCTGTGGCATGCAACGAATGCTCAGTAGCGTTTATGTATTGAACATATTTGTGTGTGATCCGAAAAGAGACTTTGGTTTTGAGCAAAGATGGAATAAGTTTCGCAAAGATCGATTTTTGCAAGAGAAGCCAAGGGTTTTGTGAATGTTGTTTGAAATTTGGGTTTTGTGGTAACTGTTTTGAGAAAATTATGTAAGGTTTCGGGAAATTGGTTCAGCAATTCAGAAATATAACTTTTAATCAGATGTGTCAATTTCAGGTCCATAAAGTATAAATCCAGACCAGGATTTTGTTTCAACCAACTAGTTGAGCACTCTGTGACTGTGACTCTTTGTGCTCAACTGATTGGTTGAAACAAAATCCTGGT
>JAODKM010000075.1:4350802-4371174 GCA_026780845.1 Petrocephalus sullivani
GCCCCCCCTTTTTTCTGGGGGTTTGAGCCCCAAAAGGGGGCAAAATTTCACCCCCCCCCCCCCCCCCCACCACATCTATGGTGTACAGTTATGTGTGTGTGTTAGTCTGGAGGGTTAAAATGCCATAGTAAGTGTTTAGGTCTGAATGGAACAGGGCCAGAGTGTGTATGTGTCTTATGTGAGTTTCACAGTGGACTGTGCTCATGTTTATGCCAGTTCTGACCTTCAGCCATCAAACTCCAGGACCTCCTTCAGAAATAAATGTTTTTTTCCCTCTTAGTTTCTGGCATTGTTACAAAGAGTGAAAATAATTATTTTTGTTCAGATCAACCCAGGAACAGCGCAGTAATTACAGTAAGAGCATTTTGTAATTAAGTATTTTCTCTCAATTGTGTGAAAATCAGCTTAAATTTTACTACATTGATATATAAGGTTACTGGAGGTAAAAAAAATACTTTTTGATATTTTAAAAAGCTACTACATTGATTAATGTACACATTTTCCCATTATGCCACTTAACCGTAATCACATTATTTATAAATCCAAAACCATGAAGCTGTTTTCGTATGAGAATGTAACTGCTCTTTTTGTACTTGCATTTTTTAAAATCATCAGTCATTTTTATCGTACTTTGTTCACTTTTGTTCAGCTCTGCCTATGAAGGCCTTAACCTACAACGTACAGTGGTGGGTTTTTGCTGCAGCAAGTTTTAATCACTAAAGGTTTTTTTAAAAAAAAAAGAAACAATAAAACTGATGTAGGGACTCGAGTTACATGATTCACAACTCGAGATTATGGCTTGCTAAATTTACAATTCAGATGAACAGCTGCCAATGTGATACCAAAACTTAAGTTTAAAAGCCATAGCAATTATCTGTAGTTTCCTTTTGTAAAGTTACTCAATTTGCAAAATAAATATTTGTTTCTAAGCCTTTGACTGCTGCCATCTTGATTCTGTTAAGGTTTTTATTAACGACCTTGGGTAAACCCAGCATGTCAGCCAACTCACCTTCAGCAACATCGATCAATTCTTCTGTGCTCGTCGTAGCATTGCAGTCATTTGTGTTGCAGTGAGGAACTTCTTATCCATGTCTGCGGCCTGGGAAGAAGCCCCCGTAGATGGTGGAGGTACCGTTATTGAATATTATTTCTACCCCTAAGAAGGCTTTTAAGCTTGGCTTGTGGGCTGCCGTTATGTTTTTGGTTTGTGTACAGTCTGGGCACTGTGCTCCTAATTCCCCTTGCTGGTGACTGGAGAGAAGTGCTGCGCGGAGCACAGGGGCTGAACAGGCAGGTGTGTGCAGGTTATCACTGAGCTGACCCAGGTATCCTGCTCAGAACCTCCCACTGGAATCTTCCAGTTACTTCCAGCATTGCAGAGGGTCTAGAACTTATTAAAGGGGAATCGCAAGATAAGGTTGTGTTTTTCAACCTGGACCCTGGGGACCCTCAGACAATCCACATCCATAAAAACGGGGATTGTCTAGGGGTCCCCAAGGACCGGATTGGGAGACACTGGCATAAGGTAGCAGTACACCCTAGATAGGACGCCAGTACATTGCAGGGGATACTCACAACGGGAAAATTAGTCACTTGTAACTAACTACATGTAACTAAATACATGTATGTGGACTGTGAGAGGAAACCAGGGCCATACAGAGAGAACAAGCAGCCTCCACATATTTAGAATATGGCTGGGCTTTGAACCCCTGACCGAGGCGGTCAGAGTCAGCATCGCTTCCTAATAAGCTGCCCAGAGCCTTCCAGAAGAGCCAGTACAGTGGTTAAGGACTTGGACCTAGGGGCAGTGTTGGGAAAATGGTTAGAAAAGCGACTATCAAAAGGTTGTTGGTTTGAGTCCCTAACCTGCAAGGTACCACCCCCAAAGCACTACTGGGTGCTGAATTGGCTGCCCACTGCTGTCACCATGCCACAAGGGCTAAATGCAGAGGACACACGTTGTTGTGTGGTGTTGACAATCACATTTAAGAAAAAGCTTGCTGGTTAAAAGATGTTTAACCAAAAATTTCCCAGTTAAATTAGTTTTCCAATGGAATACAACTGTACATCACTTTGGGTAAACCTGCCAGACAGTCAGCGGATTCTATATAAAACCTGTATGGTACGTCAATGTTCCCTGTTACCTCAGGATGCCTTTGCTGTCTCAAAATGAATGAATGAATGAATGAATGATCAGAGGTGAATAGTTCAGGCACAGAAAATAAAAATTTAGACCAAGATTTTGTTTCAAACAACCAGTTGAGCTGGTTGAGTTTAGAGTCAGGTCTGGATTTTTACTTTCTGGACATAAACTATCAACCTCTGACAATAATATATTTATTATTATTTTTTTATTACTACATAAACCTATTTTTTGTTACCTGGCAATGGGAGTCATCTCGATCTAATACTGGAACTCAACGTGTTGCAATTTAAACTTTCCACCTGAGGGCAGTGTAGAGCTCCAAGCGTGACGCACAGCATAGTTCAAAAACACACCCGGCGTCAGCTGACTATACAGTCCACTGATTAAAAAAAATAATTATGTATAAATTATTCAGTAATCATCTGTTTAATCACAAATGTGAAGAGGAAATCGCCACATTTTTATTGGGTGCCTTATGACATAAATTACAACATTAAATGATTGTAACGAGTTAATTGCAGGCTGGAAGTAACTTCAGAATTAGTGATTGATAAAGACTTTATTAGAATAACATTTATGGTGTATGTACAAGCGGATTACCAGTATTAAAAATAACAGTGGTTTACATTTATTGATGTTTCATATTTCACTGTATTTTGAGCGTTTGGTGTGCTATTGACCGCCAAAGCAACAATCTGACATGAAGGCTTTTCAGCGGTTTTCCTCGGAACTGTCTTTTAATGTTTTACCTTGATAAAATCTTGTTTTGCTGTGTCTAAGCGCAGAGGCTGCATTCGGTTGAAAAAGCCCCCTAGAAAAGCCGTAGTACACAAACACAGCGAAAGGCAACAGACTGATTCACATGGGAGTTGTGCTTTCAGGGATATGGACAAATCATTCCTCCAATTCGTATTTTCCAATAACAGAAATACTAGTTTCCGGGTCATTCATTGTCCAGAAAAGTGTGCGTGGAGAGGGGAGGGGGGATTTGGCTGATTCACTGTGTAATGGCCAGACATCAAAGTTTTATTTTACAGAGAGAAATAAAACAAAGGTCCTTAAAAAACACATATACGGCTTACTGTTTCGAAGTCATCCAGCAAACATAACGGAAAACGGAACAGCACACCGCAGCGTTGACAGTCGTACAGTGCTTACAGTATTGTGTGTTGACATATCCCTGACGAGGATATAAACGCCTATCTATAAATTACTACTACACATCTATTTACAAGCGTCACCATTCTTTAAAGCATGCAGCCTCCGTTTACCACAAAACAAGTGACCTTTATAATCCTCAAAATACTAAATTAGGAAATGATCACTGCACTTTATTCTAAAGTAGATGCATACTCGCTGTTTATTCATGAAAAAGCAACATATTCATGTATTGCTGAATGCACAAAACTGTTTGTTGTTTATGCCGTAAGTTCTCGTCTGTGATTAGCAATAATAGCTGCACTTAATATTTCTGATACATTCTGACAGTTAAAATATAATCAGTCTATTTGTACTTAGTGTATGTTATTCGTAACTGCATGATCCAGTACATTTGAGGATAAAGTGCCCCATAGATTAAAATAAATACAGTAACATTGTTTCGTAGAACATACATGGGTCAATTCGAAACAGCTACATAAAAACGACTTAAATTATCTGAAAAAGTTATTAATAACAACATATTAACTGACTTCCAATACTACATGTAAAGTTTTTTTTTATTCGCAAAAATGATTAAATCTGCACCAAAAAATATTTGGCACATCCAATCGTACTATTATAATAGTAACTGCCATTTGGACCACGTCAGGTATACACCCAGAATCCAATTGGCCTCACTGTCGTCAAGGTAATTAATTAGCGAAGACAAAATTCAAAATTTCTGTCAAAAACGCTGAACTGATTAAACGCCATATTCCTCCCTAAAGTCCTAAGTGGCCCCAAAGCGGCTTATAAACAAATGACGCTTCATTTGGACACAGTCAGAAATAGTCACAGGAATGACTTTGGCGCGTACCACGTGCTTTAATAGCTTCGCGGGTAAGACTGAGGCCCTTCCCAGCCATCGTGTTTTTTCTTCTTCTCTTGTCAACCATAAATCGACAGTTTCTCATTATATCACACGCATACTGACACACCCAGAGTTTCATCTCGCCCGAAATAACCTCACACAAGTCAAGAACAAAAGTCCCCGTGCCTCACGGGCAAACTTCTGAAGGCTTCAGAAAGACAGCCAGTGCCCAGTAAGCATTTGAAAGGAAACATAAAAGATGAGTCAACAGAGGGGTAATCCAAGATTGCATTGAGTTAAAGATGAAATGGTCTTACTTAAGACTGGTTCGAACTGGTTCAACTATTATGTAGTTAATATATTTAAATTATCACTGAATGCATTCAAAAGCTTTAAGTATTATTAAAAACCAACAAAAGCTCTCCCCAAGAACATCTTAAAAACAATTTGCGTGCAAACAACACATCTGTTTGGTAAGCATAAAAACATTAGGCGTTCACCAAAACTCAGGCTGTTTTTGTACATTTCAACTATGAGATCTGATTCGCTGACAGCGTCATGTGACGGAGAGGTCAGGGTTTGTCATGGTGACGAGTTCGCTTGGTCGCCTGGTAGCTTCACATCTTAGCGACACTAACTGCACAATATTCAACATCAAGTACTTTACACGCTAACTACATTTAGCAAACAAAACTTGTGAAATCCAGGACACATCTGTACCACTTTGATGAAAATGTGCCTATTTCTTCAAAATACATTTTTCTGTATTTTTTTTTTAAACATAAAACTTGGCAAAACCATTCGCTGAATGGAGCCATAAAATCCACAGAAATCAATCCTGTTGTCTGCGAGCTTTTGACGGTCTCACCCACAAAGGCTACAGAAATCTCTGATTTAATAAGCTGATTTTGACAATAAATGGGCAGCCAGTAGGGAAGAGATTGTAGCTTCACCTAAATCACAGGACTGGGCACGATGGCCTGGTCAGGCAGAGAAATGAACACGGTGGAACTCACGCTACTACAGAGAGCACGGGACATACATCACCGGATGACAGGGGCCAATGTGCCCTCTTCACTGTAGGTCTTTGGACGCATGTGTGGGAATCCTGAACAAACAGGGTCTCACCATACCCCGAGAGGTGCCGCGGGGTATGGTGAGACCAGTGGGCCCAAAAATTCAATAGTTTGGTTTGCTTCAAGACTTTTTGATTCCAGAACAACAATGATGGTGAAATGATAAAGGTTTTGCCTACGTTTACTGTATGAAGCGAAATCCCATTCAGCTGGATCCAAAGTGAACCCAGTGACATTCCTGTGAAACACACCTTGGGATGGTGAGCTCCGCTACACAGAAATTCATCTTCTCTAGTCCATTAAAGGGTTCATGGCACTATTGAGGAATAGGGTGTAACCCTAGGGTATTAGCACACTAGGAGTATGAACCCTCACAAGCCATGGGGCCTACTGGCTATTGCTCACCCTCTTTATAATAACTTATGTGTATAAGTAATTATGGTGTACAGAATATCATCTTGTGGCACTAATGAAAACAATCTGCAAAAGTCATAAACCTCTGAGGGCTCCGATTCGTCAGCCCTCTGCTTGGCTGGCAATGGAGTTCAGAGAGACCATCTTAGTAAATTTAGGCCAAGCTTACCTGCAGAAGTCATCCAAGCTGATCTATGCAGACTTCCCAAACCTAAACCGGGCAAACGGGTGTCTTTCCAACTGTGAGGCATGTTGATGTTTGGCACTTCAGTTTTTTTTTTCTTGTTCCTCTAATGAACAAACCATAGTAGTCATTTGTCTGGGTGTAGCTGTTTGTTTTAAATATTATGTCAATTACACAAATTTAAAATCTTAATACTAATACAATTACGCCTGCCATTTGCGTTACACAGCACTGTGGCAATATTTACCAGTCTCTGGCTCACAACTGAATTTCCATTTCATTTTTAATTGATGTACTTCTGTGTCACGTGGAAACCTTACATCACACTTACTGCCTTTTTTTAAGCAGTGGAAAAACCGTGACGCAGCAGAGGATCATGGGTATTTCACAGGTATAGAGATTCACCTCTGTTAGACACTAGGGGAGTCCGCAAGCCATCTGGCTGCTTTCGGATAAAGCTGGAAGTGCTGTATCGCAGCCTGCAGTCGGTCAGTGCAAAAGCTCACAGGGTTCTGGGCTACATTCGATAAATCGGCATAATTAAACGCTAAGAAGTGGCGGCAAATCAGAGCAGATGCTAAGATGTTTCGTGGCACTATCATTCAAATTAAATCCTTCCTCTCGCCCAGACCCTGCTTTTCCTCTCTGGGACAATGTCTAGGGAGATTTTATTTTAATTAGAATCTCTTTATTAATTAGACCCCGCCCTACTGTTCTGATGGATCTCTCACAGAGCTGTCGAAAGTAGTACTATCAGTCATGTGACGAGGGTCGTCAGCAGCTCTGAAGCATCCTGGTGGCTAAGCCTCACCCCCCCCCGCCACAAGGGGCGGGGCGTTTCATCACGATGACCTCACTCCATTGGCAGTGCTAGTCTCTTTGGTAGCAATGTCCTTGATAGGGGGCTCGGCCGAGTCCTTAATGTCGGGGGAGACAATGTCTGTGGCAGGGGCTACAGTACAGCTTGTGGCATGGGGCCCGGGAGGAGAGTCACTGCCCGTGGGGGTAGGAGGAGAGTCATTGTCGGGGCACGTAAGAGATTCTTTGGCAGGGGAGCAAGTGGCAGGGTCCTCGATGGAGGGGGCAATGGGGTCTGAGACCAGGGGGTCCGGAGAGTCTTTGGCAGGGGAGGGAGGACCAGCGCCATTAGCTGGGGGAGCAACAAGGCCTGAGGAAGGGAGGGCACCTGGGGGGGGTACACTGGGGGATATTACGGGACCTTCCACGGGACAGGAAGTTGCATCACTGGGGGTGGGGGAGTCTGTAGGAGGGGCCATTGCATCTGTGACGGGCTGAAGGAAATCGGGTTTGGAGGGAAATGTAGAGGCCACTAGCAAAGGGGAACCGGAATGGGCGGGTGGGGGCGGAACCGGGCCTCGGGTCGGGGTGCTGGGGGAATCTGTGGTAAGGCAGGAGGTGGAGTCTGTGGTGGGGGGGGCGGCGTCTGTGGCCAGGGGGGAAGAACGGTCTATGGAAGCTACGACAAGGATAGTGGTAGGGTGTGCGGTGGGCGGAGCCGGGGAGTCTGGGGTACCCAAGGGGGCTGGGGAATTGTTAGTGGGGGGAGCGGTGGTCGGGGGGCCGGTGGAGCTCACTACCAGGGGCGCTGTAGAGTCGGTGGGAGGGGGCGTGTCGGTGTCCTCAGTGAGGTCGTCAGCGTAGGCTGGCCCAGCGGGAGCGGGGGCATTCGTCAGGTGGACGGGGGTGTACTCCCTGGACTGGGAGCGGGACAGCAGGTGGCGCTGCTCGCCGGCCCTCCGGGGGGGCAGCAGGGGCCGGCGGGCGTAGTTCTCCCCGTCGGCGATGGCCTCGGGCAGCGGCTGCTTGCGGGTCTCAGGTAACAGCAGGATGCAGATGATGCAGATCAGGGTGCAGCAGGCGAAGATGATGTGGTGCAGGAAGTAGCCCTTCTGGTTGTGCAGCTCCATGATGGGCGCCGTCAGCATGCCGAAGCCGGCGCTGGCCAGGACCAGGCCCAGGCCGCCGCCCCTGTGCGCGGGAACAGCCGCTGGCATCACGCCGATGGCGCACCATACACAGGCAGAGAAAGCAGAGGCCCAGAGCAGCTTGGGCCTAACCCAGTCCGGGCCCAGCCCAGAGCAGCTTGGGCCTAACCCAGTCCGGGCCCAGCCCAGAGCAGCTCAGGCCTAACCCAGCCCAGGCCCAGACCAGGCTCAGAGCAGCTTGGGCCTAACCCAGTCCAGCCCAGGCCCAGCCCAAGCTCAGCCCAGGCTCAGACCAGAGCAGCTTGGGCCTAACACAGCCCAAGCCCAGCCCAAGCCCAGCCCAGGCTCAGACCAGAGCAGCTTGGGCCTAACCCAGCCCAAGCCCAGCCCAAGCCCAGCCCAGGCTCAGACCAGGCTCAAGACCAGGCCCAGAGCGGTTCGGGCCAAGCCCAGACCAGGCCCAGACCAGAGCAGAGCAGCTAGGGCCCAGCCCAGCCCAGGCTCCACCAGCCCCCGTCCCCACACTGACGGGCTCACCTGATGGCTGTAGGCGTGACCTCGGCGCAGAAGAAGATGCTGAGGTTGCTGACAGCGTGGGAGGAGAACATGCCGATGACGGAGAAGGCGATGGAGAAGTTCCTGTTCAGGGTGTCTGAGCGCTCTGCGGGAGACGCATGTTACACTGTCAGGAGCCATCAGCAGCGACGGGAACCGCATCAGGAGCTTTAAAAGGGACCGGGCTGTTCTGTCCATATACACTGTTCACGGTCTACAGTCTCCTGTAGTTTGCAATCAGCTGGTACCACCAGGGGGCGTACTTCTGAAAAGTGCTGCTGTTGGTTGCCATAAATACTATACGGGCTTCCTGAAGTGGGTGAAGCTTATCAAGCCCCGCACAATGGAAGTCCTGCTTCAGTGACAAAGAGCAGAGGGGAGAACAAACGGCCTCATCAAGGGGACGGGCCTGGGGGGACAGGTCCTCACGTAAGGACAGCAGCTGCCTGGAAGGGCACCGCGGCCTGTGATGATGATGATGAGTTTACAATGGGGGGGTGAGTGGGAAATCGACCGTCTTGCTCCATGGAACAGCCGGAGAGGTGGAGCGTAACCAGGCACATTAATAATGACTAGGGTACTGCAACCCGGGAACAAAAGACTGGAGACCCCCATGGTCAAGGTCACCCCAAAGCTACTGGCGTCTGGTCCAGGGTTCAAACCAGGTTTATCTGTCAATCAATATTTTTTCAGATCCCTATAGCTAATCTAACAGCCGTTAAAACCCATTTCTAACCAGATCCAAGGCCGGCGTGTCATCCTGCCGGATCTCGGGCTGGGCAGCCCGCCATCTTTACCCCCCCCCGCGCCAGTGAGTTTGGAGGCTGAGACAGAGACAGCACTCTGCTTCACGACCCGCCGAACACAGTGCCTGGGCGTCTGCCTGAGCCTTGGCCCATAATGACACCCCGATCAGTCCTTATGGTTCTGACAACCTACCAGCCCACTGCAGATCTCCAAGCATTTTTTAAATGTCCTATTCTCCTTCTAAGGGGTCTTTGAAAGCTACGACCTAGCCGGTGAGTGGGATCCTCACGCGCTACTGGACCGATGAGGTCATTATTAGGTAACCAATAGGAAGGCCATCACTAGAAATGTGAAGGAAACACACATACTGTACCTATTTTTAGGTGGTCGCTGTATTTCCCAAGCACTGCACCCAGGATGCGAGAAAGAGGAACAAAAACAGTCAAAATTAGTGCTTATCCAGTCATTTCTGTACAGAAGTTCTGCAAAAAGAGTGAAAGTATATTCATGACTACACATATCACACGTGCTCGCTGAGGAACAATGCCTTAGTCTGCCTGTACATCCCTTATTTTGGTGATAAATATTGCTAAATAGCTGTCTGGAGAATCCTTTGGGACCTCACCTTGGGGTAAAATGCCGTCATCTGAAGCGACAGAACTGCTTTTAGTAAATAAAAGATTTGGCGGTTTGAATTATCAGCTTTCAGCTTCCTTTGGGGATTTTGGAGACGGATTTGGGATTTATACTCCGCAGCAAGGAGAGGCCAACGCGACTTCCCTGCGACTAAGCGAATGTGTGCGTAGGTCTGTCCCGCAGGTCCGGTACTCACAGTTGGGCAGTCCCAGCTGCAGCAGGGACGCCAGCGCAGTGATGATCATGAAGACAAGCAGGCCTCCTCTGCGACCCAGCAAGCTCACCACCGGGCACAGCGCCACGCAGGCCGCCACGGCGATGCCCGCCATCGTGTAGTAATCCTCGTAGAAACTGTGGAACAGCCGGGTCTCGTTGGACTCGGGGTCCCGCATGCTGCGGGCGAAGCAGTGATGGATGCCGTATCCCGTTAGCCTGGAGGAGGGGAGACATTCACATATTTCACATTTAGTCCAAAGTGGTGTATAAACGAGACAAACGGCACATCCCAGACATATGGCTGTCAACTAGGAGTCAACCAGGCGTAAGTGCAGCTAGGCTGAGCTTCCAATGAATGCCCAGGTATGAGTGTAAGCTGTATGAGAGCAGGAGGTACACATCAACTACACAGCAACTTCTAACGCAGTAAGAGCCTAATAATAAGTTCAAGGATCAGAAACGCAATAGAGGAACGTTCCAGGAACATAAAGAGACATCAGAAATCAGAGACGCGAGATGGTATCCCATCATGTTCTGCCCTTTGAATCTCTGAGCAGTGACCGGCTTAAGCTGGCGACTACAGAACGTAGAATATGGCCATTGCTGCACTGCTCATGGAACATTCATAATCTCGGGCTTCCCTTAGATGGCTCAGAGGCACCCCGGGAGCTGTGAGAAGCAGGTACACCATGCTAAGGGGGACAGCTCTCCCAAGGCCTACAGCCAAGATCTGGGCCCTGCTAGAAACTCTTATGGCTGTACATTGCGATGGTGGGAACCGGATCAATGTCGGTGAACAAAAGCTCACTGCAGATCGATACTTATGGATCCGACACGCCAATGCTGTGCTTTCGCGGTGGGGCGGCACATGCTGGCCCTGCTAATGCACTTACGAGTTCACGCAGAGGACCACGATGTTCTTCCACAGGTTCCTGGTGCCCACCATCTTCACAATGCAGGTCTTTTTGGGTTTGTCCGGAATAGACTTCTGCAACTCTAACAACGAACGGGTGAAGAAAAAAACTCCCATCAGGCTCTAGCAGATACAGCAACCGAAGCCAGAGATATTGATTCAGGTCTTCGATGAGGTCAGATATATCCGGACCATGTGATACCTGATTGGTTCCAATATCTCTGCATGTTGGTAAGAATCTATACAAAGCTAAATATATTTCTAAAATATTTAAACTGCCCCAATAAGCAAGGACTATTCCAAGATCTTAGCACCAGCAATCCCATTACCCAGAATCCTTCAGGAACAGAGCTTCCAGACAAAGCTGACAGACTTTCACATTAACCTGCTGATGCTTTATTGGGACATTTTAGGTCAGGGCCAACATTACAGGCTGCCGTGCTGTTTACATGTGGGTGTACTTATGCAGGCAGCTGTCAGTGTAAAGTAGGTTGGTCAGCAGAGAGATTTTAAGATCTAACTGAACCCTTTGCTCCTACTTGATAATCGCAATTGCAAGATGGCCAACATAAACAAGATTTCCATTTCTCTGCCCGATGGGTCGTGTTCCCACGCAGCTGCCTGACCGCAGCAGCGAGCCAGTCTGTCTGGGGCTGCTGGATCCCCAGCCTGGGCGCTCAGAGAGCTCCACGTCTAAATGCTAAACACAGCAAGGGCTGCCCTTCCGGTTCGCTTATTTTGGGGTAGCGATACAGTCACTCGCCTCAGTGTCAGCGGCGGAACAATTATGATATGATGGACGGACGTAGCATGGGGTGGGGGGTCATAATAGTATTTGTTGATGGGGGGGGGGGGGGGTGGTGAAGTTAGATAAGGAGACAATCCATAGCCATGTCCCTGGAAGAGACCAGGCTTGTTTGTTTTAGGATGAATACCTTAATCTAAAATAAAACTGACATAAAATAAGTCATTGTGACACTGATGGGTGGTACAAAGGCTCATTTTGGGGAGTGTGGCCTGCGAATACCCCCCCCCCCCCCATGACACAGATCCTGTCTGCCCTGGGATCACCAATGGAATCACGTGTTCCTGTCAAATAAAAAAATCCATCCAATAGGAGAAGTTAGAAGCAGTTTTGGCATTTTATCGGAGCATCGAACAGGTGGGGAAATGCGAGACACCGACCTGTCAGGATGTCGCCGTAGCGATCCTCCAGCTCGACCTTGTTCTTCTTAGCTATCTGGGACATCAGGCCTTTGGATTTGCTGTACTGCTGAGTGGCCAGGAGCCAGCGCAGGGACTCCGGGAAGAGGCTGCGTGGAGGTAACACAGAAGGTCAAAGGGGTCTGGCAGGGACTGCAACGAAAAAGTGCCAAACAAGAATTTCTGCAATCGGGGTCTGGTTCATCCCAGCAGGAACTGACCGAGTAACCAGCAGCAACCGTCATAAGACAGGCGCGAGTCGGTGACGCTATAGTAACCCTCCCCAGCACGCCTCAATTCACCTCGCAGGTTAAGCACCGTCGGTGTGTGCAGTGTGACCCCGTCGTCAGAAATGGGCCGTTCGCACTCGTGATGCTCGCGTTTGGCTTTTTTAGACGCACGCATGCCGGCCACACGGGGGCGGGCCAGATGGCTCCTCACCAGGTGTACAAGAGCATGAGGACGAGGGGGCAGACAATCAGCACCTGCAGAAACTGCCAGTCCTTGCACAGGGCGGCCAGGCCCGGCATGAGAAGCTGGCCGGCCAGAGTAATGAAAATGGCCACCATGGTCATGGAGAAACGGTAACGGGGGAGACAGAGCTCGATTCCTGTAGGGGATGGAGGGGGGGAGGGGAAAAAAGAAAGAGCAGGAAGCTTTTATTTCATTTCAAGAAAGTGTGAGTGGCATTTACAGCAACATTAAGCGGCTAACTGCTAATTTATTTCTGACCACCAGGGGGAACCTGTACGCATTCTTTCACACCCCGGTGACATTTTCCCTTGTCACGTGTTCTTGGTGCCTGCCTGTCACAATGTCAGAAATGCTAATTCTCATAGCTAATCGCGCTCGTATGTCACACAGCCTGAGTTGCAGCAGGCTGGGCCAGTGAACAGAACGGAGAAATATACCACTTTATTATTTAAACATTCCATATAAAAAATGAGCTTTCGCCGAGTCTCACTGTGAACAATACACGGGACATTTACCGTCCCTGACCATTGATTCTAAGCCCGATGCTGTGGGAGAGAAAAGGATACAAGGCAAAGCAGGGCCTGTCCGCTCATAATACCTGAAGCGCACACTATGTAGCACCCAGGCAAACAGCTGTGTCTCCCAGTCAAAGTCAGACTATTCTTGGTGGGGATGTGGGGGTAAGCGAAACAGAAACACTGACGTCACCAAAGGCGAACAGCTGAGACGCCCTCCCAATCACACGGGTGTCATTACTGTGCTGCCAATGAGTGTGTGTGTGTGTGTGTGTGTGTGTGTGTGTGTGTGTGTGTGTGTGCATGCGCGCGAAGGGCATCATCTGCACGACTAGGAAGGCAGCTCTGCCACAACAGGGGTGGATTTTGGATTTCATCCTCCTCGGTCCCCATGAAGTTTCCCAACTTCCTGTGGAACCCTGGACCAGTGACAAGGACACCTATATCTTTACCTTTATCTAGCTTTACCTGCCTTGGACAGGTCAGACCCACAGCTAGCTCCATCTCATCTCCCCATACACACCCCTCGTCCAGCTACAGCCAGTTACCATCAGAGAAAAAGGGGGTGTCCTAGATGTGTGTATCGGCCATCTCCGTGGGATTCTCCAGCATCTCAAACCCTTCCTCTGAGCCCTCGTCTCCATGCCAAAGAGGGAGTGCCCAAACTCCCTGAACGATAACACTCCCATGTCACATTGGACACGTCTCAAACGGTACGGAACCGCCCCCTTTATTGCTGGTTTCCCCACTGTCACCAAGAACTGGGCAAACTGAGTAAAGCATGCGAGTCGAACCCGAGCCATAACCACACTGACAGGGCGCAGTTTACTAGCTGCACTCCCAATAACTCAGAACTTGAGAAATCTCTAACCTCCTCCTCCTTAAAAATGTACTATAAAAACAGCTGAATGGAACGGGTTCGTAATGCAAATTTACGCAAGCGAATGCTAATTCCACTAGCAACCGATGCTAACGCAACACAGCGATTCTCACAGGTGTGCAAGAGAATTAGGAAACTAGCACACGATCTACACCGCCAGCAGTAAATTAGAGCCTCTTCAGTTTTATATCACTGTCGCTCTCTGAACCTGGCACTGCCTTTAGTGAGCCGGTCCGTCCGCAGTGCAAAACCCAGGTCTCTCTTCGCAGTACAGCTCGGGTCCGGCTCGGTTCCTGTGTGCCAGTGGAAAAGCACCATAAGACGGTACCGATAGTAATGTCACCGTGCCTGTAGCTGCTCTGGAGAACACCTGGTTGCACCAGGAAGGACATTCCACTCAACCTGACACCAGCATGAATCACATGGAAGGAAAATTCGCAGGAATATTCTCACCAGGGCGGGGCCTGGTTATGGCTTGAGGGGGGATAGAATTGAGGTGGGGGTTTCGGTAAGCAATCTCCTATCAAACTGATCCCACACTGATTCTTGCTCAGACTGTGACTCAGCGTCTGGCTGACATTACGCAATCAGCCAGCTGACGTGCCGGCAGGGGCTAGATCTGCTTCCCGGAGTCAATACCACCACACCTGAGTCACAGTAAAGAGGAAAATGACACAGGGAAGTTCGCAACATGCATGTGAAGTCATAACACATGGATACTAAACATCTGTAAGCAACCAAAAGTAGCAAGCAATTCCTGTACTGAGTTCCCAGTGCCCGATTATACATCTTGGCAGCCTTCTTTTATAAAGTAGACAACATAAGCCTAATTCTCACATTTTGGCCTCATTTCGGGTCCGCCACAACCCCAAACCTTGTACACTGGCGTTAATGGTAGTTATGAATGTCTGAAACACACCAGCAGAACACGATGAGCTTAGGGTCAATTCCAGAGCCAATAGCAGTAGGATCCTTTCCAGGGTTCGATACATTATTCCCCTCCTGTTTACACCCCCCCAGATTGGGTACACTTTGGTCTCAGGGGTAAGGTTAAGATCCCCCTGCCATGCATGAGATCAGTGTTGGCATCACCTCTCCCACACCCCACTATGGCACACTGCCCAATCCCAAGAAGGTCCACGCTCACCACGGCAATGTCTTGCATCCCACCCATGTTCAGAAATGCACGTTGAACCCTTGCCGGCGTAACTTAATGCCGTCAAAGTGCACTCTGCACGTGCACCTCGCCGCCCCGCCAGGACACCGGGGCGGACTCAGCACTGTTTACTATTCAGTTGAACATTAACAGCCTCGTGGTGGGAGACGCGCACCCCCTTAAAAGCACCTTGTAAAAGTGACCAACGCAACAACCACCTGAGGAAGAGTGACAAATGCAGTCTTCCCACCATCCTCTGCCTCTCTCACTTCTAATCCAGGCCAGAGGTCACTGAGCAGTAAGAATGGGCGTCTTTAATTCCAAGCCTAGGACGTCCGTGGCAGAGAAACCGCATAACAGCCACGTGACCCACCTGTCCGGTAAACATTTTGTGATTCATCGGTATCGGCTGACAAGGATTTGAGACGTTCCCCTATTACGTGTCCTCGAGTAGATGAAAACTGCAGTGACTGCCTAACCTCTCGCTCACAAAACACGAGTGACCTTTCAGAGGTCTGAACTCGCCTGGCACTGTGAAAGAGGCCAAACCAGTCTGTCTGGCTTCATCTTCCCACTGAATATCTAATCCGTCAGTGTTTACCATGCGCAGTTTAACCAACGGTGTGTCATTCAAGTCACAAAAAGCCTTTTCTTATTAGAGAGTCACTAGCTCTCCAGTCTACTTGGTGTTATTATTCAGATTTCACCAAGACAGCTTCACAAGCAGTTTGAGATGTTTCTGTACGGTTTCTGGTGTTCGATTACAGGACATTGACTTCTTACAAATCCCAGGCTGAAAAGTATTATCCAAAAGATACATTGCAAATTCAAACATTTTTTTAAGAATACCTATTTATGCACTATACCATATAGCGATTTCAGAGATGAGAAACTCTAGACAACTGAAGAAATTAGCCTAAGAGAAAAACATGGAATTCCAACAATGCAAGTTAATCTTAAGGTACCTGCAGTGTTGTTTCACAATCGAAGAGAAGGAGAGGATATTTCTGTGCTATTATCTGAAATTAGCATGTAGCTGGTCTGTGCTCAAATTAACTTATAAAACAAACAAATAAACTTGCTTCTGAGTAACCTGGGCCCAAATACAAAGATCCCCTACAGAGATGACAGGTCTCTCGTCCTCTGCTGGATGCAACGCAAACTGAGTGCAGTTAACAAGTTCTGACATGAAACAATGGCCTGCTTTGACTGGCAGTGGCAGAATCTGCCGGCACTGCACTAAGGTAACAGTCAGGTGCTTCCTGTTACTAGTAGTCTTGTTACAGTGTCAGTGTTTTTTTTTTTCTTTTTTTTAAAAAGGGGAGAGGGTGGAATCTAGGAAGGCATCAGCCCAGGAGAGGGGAGGATGCAGATGTCCCGTAGTCATTAAGGGCTCCATCTGCAACCCCCGACAGCAGAGAGATCGCGCTTTTACCGTAAAGGTTCAGAAAAGCTTTTAGGCTGGGCGGTGCAGAATAAATTAGAACGACAAGGACACCCTGGTCCGCCCCTCAGCTGCCCTTGACGTCCTGCCAAGCGTTTACTGCAAATGCAGGGGATTTTAAGGTGCAATCTCAAACTGCCCGGTGACTGTGACATGAGGCCAATTATCCGAGAGACACTCATAAGACATTTCTGCAAGGGCCATCGTCCATCAGAGCCTGCTTAACATGCCAAAAAAATTATTAATAAAAAAAAAAGCAATCAAGGGAATTCCTCACAAGGGTGTTAACAGACGAATGTATTTGACCTCGCTGTACACTAGATCCCTGTGTCATCTCTGCTGGTACAGAGAGAGCGACCCTCCGTGTGCTACACAATGCTGACAAAGCTCCACGAGAAGGATTCCTGCACAGAGTCAATTTCGACGTCGGCTCCCCTTGCGTGACGCTCCCGTCTGAGTGACCCGCAGGTCACAGCCGAGTGCCATTATCTGCACGAATCCGCATGTAAACATCAACGCAACTCGGGGCATCCATTTCCTGCAAAGTGCTGCCGTGTTGCAGCTTCAGAAACAGGCAGGGGGAACCCCCCCGCCGCCCGCCCAGTCATCCCTGCAGGGTACAGATAGGCCACACCCAACGCAGTACAACTAACCATCTTATCATCTGAGTGACAGCCAGCCCTGCTCCTTCGCAGACGCATAACTGTCCTTCGTGCATTGGAATGCGGGTGGAGAGCGGTTTCATGACAACAGACATTGTGGTCACAAACAGCAAGGATCCAGCCTGGTAATTCCTGGTAATTGCTGCGACAACAGCACTAGTCACTAGTCACTAAGCCAGCACTAGTCAAAATCAGTCGTTTAAGAAAATACACTTTCTGGGATACACTTTGCACTTCGCAATTGGCACATAAGCACATGAGATGTTAAGGAGTCGACTTGGCATAAATATTGCTAGGCTGAGCTTCCAATGAATGCCCAGTTACAAGTACACTACTTAACATTTATTATAACAACAGAACAAACTGGCCAGTGCATGTCGGGAAGCCACAACAGTGCTACAACGAAAGCAGACCGGTGTGAAACAATGCAGCCCCGGCAGGCATGACACGTCAGTGCTGTCTCTGTAGCTCAGCTCTCCCTTAGTTATCCATCTCGGCATCCATCGACAAGTAGGCTACACCAGCGTCTCTTAAACCACTGTGTCCTGGGGCCCAGCCAATGCCTTGCGGCTGCAGAGCACGGCTCCGGTCCGGCGGTAACCTCGTCACGGACCGGCGCCGGTCCACGGCCCATAGTCTGAGAAACCAGGAACTATACTATAGGGTGCGCGGCAAGGCTGTGGAGGAAGAATTTGTTCTAAAAAAAAAAAAAAATCAACCATTTCTATTGAGTGGAAAATGGTTTTAATTTACAAACCCAAATGTTGACCAATCAACTGTAACTTGCAAACTTTGTGAAGTTACTTTTGTACAACAGGTGGCAATGCAAGTCATTTTATCTAACTCTCTCTATCTCTTTGTATTTTGCTGAAAACTAATTTCAAACGTATGCAGTAATTTCCCCAAATTGTACTCAAAAATTTTTTAACTTTGGTATTAAAAAAAAAATTACAAAGCACTTTTGCCATAATTCTTTTACATGTACAATATTTTGCATGCCTGAATATTTAAGTTTATTATGCTACAAGCAGTGTTTCTTGTAAAGATAGATTTGCTGGTTCTAGATTAAACGGCCAATTAACATTACTACCTATACTCCAATTTGGTTGGTTTGTAAACAGCATACAAATCATTATCTATATCATGGATCGGAATTTTTTGCAATCAAAAATATCATGATATACCATTTAGGCCATGTCGTCCACCCCTACTTCAGCCTCTGGGGGGGCGCTACTTACTGAGCACGTAGAGGGAGAGGGTGATCCCAGCTAGGCAGAATCCCTCAAAGAAGCGGAGAGTGCTGAACATGGTCACGTCCACCGAGAAGGCCACGGGGAGACCGAAGACCAGCATGAAGAACACGGAGACGAGAAGGACGGGGTGTCGGCCGAACCTGGCGGACAGCAGGACCCATAAATCACAAGGCGCCCAACTCTCACACCTGGCGCGCCGGGACCCAAGTGATTTAATCATCTCAGACACCGATTTCCGTTATCAGAACAAGCCAGGACACACAGTGCAGTTAATGTGGGCGTGTCGGATAAATTAAATAAATAAAAAAAAAGAAGAACTCACCAATCAGCAAAGACTCCCATCACCAAGTATCCAAAAATGGAGCCCACCAGCAGGGAGAACTTAGCGATGTGGACCTTCGACGCGTTATCACACACCAGATCCCACTGTAAGGAGAGACAGGAAGAAGGTTTCGGAAATGACGCTTAATGAAGCCACATATCCTAACCGGGTTCACATTTATATCATTGAAGGTTCATCCCAAGTGTTGCACATGCATGTTGCCTAAGATCCAACAAGGCATTAGTACAGCGAAGCGGAGCTTCCAGTGTCTGCTCAGGTAGAAGGGTAAGTAGTACTGGAGGAAGAGATACACAACATCTTCCAAAGCAAGAACCTAATAATACTACTAATCAGTCAGCGGAAAGTGCAACATCAGGATGACTGAGATGTTGTAAAGTTTATCTAAACATCCAGACAATCACATCTCATGCTTTCAAATGACACATTAATTGCTGTAATGCTAACTGCCTCTGTAGGGATCTTATATTGCACAACTACTGATCTCCAAGTCAGCCTGACTGAGGCGTATCAGCATTTCCTTCATAATAATGTTATATTAAAAATGTTTCTTATACATTTCTTATAGACCAGCAATAAACAATCTGTACTATTAGACAAACAGATGCGCTTTATGAATTCCAGAGGGAAATTCAAAATACTATGCCTGATTCAGAATCAAGTGGAAAACATGCGTGCTTCCGGAATTTTCCCTGCAGCACAGGTCAACACTGGTCAGTGTCTGGAAGGCAACAACCTGAAGCATCCTCATAAACGTCTGACCGCACACAGAGATAAGGAGCGGACTGTAGACAGAGGGCTGCGAAGGGTGCTTCAGGTGAGCGTGCCATGGGGTTCCCCTGAGCAGAGGCATAGTGACAGGACAGGTCTGGGGCCCTGAGCAGGGAGGGGGGGGGCCCTGAGGGCGGCTGATTGCATAATACTTTGCAACGACAAATCTGCTTTACTTGCGTTTTCTGTCTCCCCAGAATCCCTAGAATCGCCTCTGCTTCTGAGAAGGGTCTGAGACCCCATGCTCGTAACAACCCAGCCAGGAGGCATTACTGCTCCGCTGTCCTGAAATCCCTCCCCGGTTTTTCTTTAAAACTGAAACAGGCTTGGGGCCCTGACGTGGAGTCACACAAAAGCGCGCATCACGTGCACTGGCCGAGCGACGAGACTCACAGATCTGCTCCGCAGATACCACCCTAAGACAGGAAAACGTCACCAAAACAATGGCAAACACCTTAAACATTCCTATGACCTGAATAACAGTTCGCCCCCATCCATTCCTGTCTTATATTACATTTACTATTATTTATGTAGCAGACGCGTCGCTCCCAAGCGACATACAAGCAAGTCTGGAAACGTCAATTTATTTGTACATTTGAAGATGATTTATGTGGGTTAAGTGTCAGGCAGCGTTAAGATCAGCTGGGACAAATGGAGACACAGGACCTTGTTCTGCGCCCCCCCCCCCCCCCCCCCCGCCCCCGGGGGCCCCCGGGGGGGGGGCCCCCCCCCCCCCCGCCAGGGAAAAAACCCCCACCCGGTGGTGGGGGCGGGGTGGGGGGGCGGGCCCCCCCCCCCCCCCCCCCCCCACAAAGGGCACGCTCCCTGGC
>JAODKM010000075.1:4375331-4392239 GCA_026780845.1 Petrocephalus sullivani
TAGTTACAGTGCGGTTCCAGCTCACTTAGCTTTCCCACTGGCATACAGGGACCGGGCTGTACCGCAATGAGAGACTATTTACAGTGCGGTTCCAGCTCTTCCCTCCTATGTACCCACAAGGTTACAAATGGCACATAGTAGTGTTGCCCAATGCTGTCATGTGTCACTCTGTGCCCGCTGGAGTTTCCACGTGTAAGCACTAGTGTGGTATCAGTTCCCGGATTCAAATCCAGGCCCAGTCACCACAAAAGAGCCTCACAAATTCACAAAGCCAAAAGCTCGCTGGGCTGCGGCACAGCTGCGTTCGTCTGGCAGTAACCCTGGACTGGGTTTCGCAACATTGATAAGGGACTCAAACTGAATCGGCGGGGGTGAAAACCTGTTAAATGGAGTGTAAACACCATTAAATAGTGTGCATAACTGAGTAAACTCTTTGCTGGGGGTGTCAAAGGAAATTATACAACCACAAAGTAAAGGATTTATTGTGGATTGAAAGGGCAGGAAGTTTTGAAATTAGAACAAACAAACAAACAAACAAAACAAAACAAAACAAACAAAACAAAAGACATACTATTGGGTTTAATGCGAAACAGGAACGGGCCGTTAGAGGCGTGGGGGTGGCCAGCGGCTGCCGGTGGATTGCCGCTCCCGCACGTGAGCAGGACACGCGTGTGACACCGCCAGGGGTCCCAGGAGCCGTACTGCACCTCTGCCGTCGGGGGAGGGGGGCAGTATGGGGTTAACTCATCAGATCAAAGGTCACCCCAGACGCTGTTTGGGAAAATAAATCATGCTGACCTTTTAAAAAAAAAAAATCCCTGGAACTTATGTAAGAACAGGGAAGTTCCACGTGAGACTGTTTTCTAAAGCAGCGGTGTCAAAAAAACAATAATGTAAAAAAAAATAAAGAAGTTGCACAGATAACCGCGTTTTTATTACTCAGCTAAAACACACAAAGGAATTCTTTCCAGCAGGGTGAATCCCAGACAACCCGAGAGAAAACATATTCTCAGCGTAAGTGTCAGGCCTGTTAATCCAGATTCCTGCTGTGTGTGCAGCCGAGGCCTGTATAGTGCAGCCGAGGCCTGTATAGCGCAGCCGAGGCCTGTATAGCGCAGCCGAGGCCTGTATACCACCTCTGAGGAAAATAACACATAATAAAACTGTGCAAGGCTGAATAAAATCCACGGAGAAGAGACACATGGGCAGCAGTATCCGATTAGATTGCACATTCCAATGGGAAAACACAAATTTGCCCTAAATGCATAACTTCGCCAATATCTAAAAAGTAAATACATTTTCAATGATAAATCCCATATACAAGTCACACAGCTGAGAACACAGCTCAGCCTTATGTGGACTTAAGCGGATGTAATACCCTTCTTAAATGAAAAGGTTACACATTACAGCTCTCCTTAAAGGATAAAGCAGGTTTCCTTTGCATAATGAGATATTCACCGTCTATTTAAAATAGATAAAGATTAACCCATTTTCCCACTATTTTTAACCACGGAATACAAATAAGTTTTGACAAGGTGAATCGTTTTTGCCAACCCTTTCCTTAAGAAGTGCTTTTCTGCAGGGACCTTGAGCTCTACCTGGCCTGATGCTCCTCTTCATGGGAAGCGGTTTGCGGTATCGGCTTGGCCCCCTTACACCCCCAGAACCGGCCCCCTTACACCCTTTAATCTCGTGCTTTGCCTGTGGTTCTCCTTCATTGCCATGAGCGCTATACATCGCATAAATACCCTGTTTACAACATTACTGCGGATTTTTCAGGACACACTGGCAGACATTAATAGAATGACAGCTTCATTTACTCTGCAGATGACAGACCGGTGTTTTATTAAATTACTAATACGCATAATCGATCGTAGCAGTGCAGTTTGACTTCTGCCGGGGGTTTAAAGCGTGTTCATGCTCCCTCGATCGCCGCACCGGGGCAACTCGACGCCTCCATGCTTCTTGCGCACAGACTGTCAATGAGCTTCACTCTGTTAGTCCCGGTCAGCAAAAAAGCCTACCGTAGCCAGCCTTCGGTAGCCCTGAACAATCGGGGTTACAATACCCCCCCCCGATTGCCACGGGAAACACCGCTAAGCATTCAAACCCCACAAGGAATTATAATCGCGACAGCAGGCGTGCGGGATCCGGCTGAAACCCGGCGCCGGTAATAGTGCCGACATGACCTACCCTGTCACCCGGCTGTCATTGGGGCGGTTCGGCCTGTTACATTTTTTACATCTCGCTTAGCATGTCTCCGGGAAAGGCAGCGAGATGTAGACCGAAATTACACATATGGGTGAAGAGCTACTGCGATTAAAGAAAAAAAACAATGCAATGGCCTAGATTATGCTGCCTACATGCTTCAGACGGGTGATGTGAATACAGCACGACTGCCAGCCATTCTGTACAACACAGCAAATAATAACTGGGGGAAACGGAGCCCATTGCATTATATGGGGGTGATTCTGCGCCCTTGCTAATGGCAGAGCGGCGTGGTGCCGCATGTTTACATGCAAGAGGCGCATCGCGCTACATTGTATCCCGTCCATAGACGCGTGCCGGGCGCGACGGGCACCGCTCCTACCTTAGTGACCACATTCTGGACGAGTCCCGTCTCCAGCCTATAGTCCCGGTCCTTGCAGAGACACAGCGCACTGCTGTTATCCTGGCGGGTGCCATCGGCAAGACCGTCCGGCGAAAGCAGGCTGCTGTTGGAGTCAAACAGCGCGGCAGTCCCGGTGAGATTGCTGGCGTTGGCAGCCGACCCCCCGCACGTCGGCTGGGCTAGGAGAAAATAGTCGGAGAACTGGCTGCAGCCGATGAAGAGCGCCGGGATCCAGGTCAGGACGACCAGCTGCTTCTGGTATTTCCCGAATCCGCCGAGGTTAGGCAGCACTTTGCCGTCGACGCTGGAGAGCAAGCCCGGGGATGCGGCTTCGCACGACACGAAGCCGTTCTCCGGCTGCCGCTCCCTCATCTCCAGCCGCACCGCGGCCATCGCCGCTTCACTGCGAGCCGTGGGGAGCGCAGGCCGGCCGCCGGAGTCCCGCACGCCGTCTCCGGCAGCGCATCGGATCGGCGCTCTATCCGAAGCAGACCCCGGGCCGTCAATCTATTAAAGTGCAATAAAAAGGGGGCGCAGTGCGCGCGCCCGGGAGGGGTGGCCAGCCGCCGCCGACGGCTCCCTATCGCATTATTATTATTATTATTATTATTATTATTATTATTATTATTATAGCCGAGACAATAAGGAGAGTCACGATGGTGCCCACACGAATTAGGAACCCCGCGCCCACAGCCAAGTCTCTTCACCTTCTTTTATCCTCTGGTATTTTCGGTCTCGTTTAAAAAAAAAAAATCGATATGATTGATAAGCCGGTCTATAAAGCCGGCCCCTTTAGCAAAGGGAGCTACAGGTAACACACCTGTACAGACGCAGGCTCCGCACAAACGCCGTGCACGGTGATGCTTTCATATAATACGCGCATAATGTGCACGGCAAACATTTTAAAACGAGCGCAAACGACGGTATTTCGATGGCTGGCCGGCGTAATATCGCAAACCTGTAAAGGTGTCCCCGCCCACCCATACACCCCGTAACACATGGGAACTGCGGGCGCTCGTCAGCGCAAAAGCAGCTCCGCTCCCTCCGCCCGGCGCCGATCCGCACCGCGGCGTCGATGGAAATGCGGCGTGATCGCGATCACGCACTTCGCGGTATTCCGTCGCCAAAGTCGGTTTCCGGATTACGGGAGAAATTCCTTGGCAAAATGTTTCCGTCACCTTTGTCCCGGTGTCCGGGGATTGAAACGTCGCATTACGGAGAAATTTGCGCGTTTCGCTAAGAAGACGGTTTTGGGGGGTTTAATTGAATGTCTGTTTTCGGCATAGGCTGTGTTTAAATTTGTTATATAGAGGCTATTTATTTAATCTCCTTATTTTTTGAGGAGGATCCCAGATCATGGACGTAGCATCTCTGTAGTAATGCTGCCCCCTGCTGTCCAAACTAAAGAGCCGCTAGTAGCGCTGTCTCTGCTCTGCTGGCTCGCTGTCGCCTGTAAAGCGTTTTATTTTATTTTTTAAACATTTTAAACTCTTTTGAAGTCACTCTTGTTCCGATTTCTATACCACTTCTCATTTATTTAATGGGGTATTTCTATTGTAATAAAATCATGAACCTGTGACAAGAGAAAACGGCTTTTTAATTTTCATCCATATGACAGCCCATTAACTTTGAATTGTATTGACGTTATGGATTAATAGTATGTGAAACTTAGGGTCTTGATTTGCGCTTTTACTAAAGTTGGCTACCCAGTAACTGCGCCATGTCGTTCCACCGTGAACCACTGGGGATCGAACGTGCCTTATACGCGTTTCACGGCACCTCCTTCCGGCATTACTGCGCGTTTTGGGGTTTGAGTGGCAGGACCGACGCTGCGACCAACCCCCCCCCGGGGAGCCTGAGTAGCTGTGCCACCCATCAAGCCTCATACAGCATCGGAGGTTCATATAGACTGTTCGACATTCACCGATACTGTTTTCATGTGCAGTAATAATAATAATAATAATAATAATAATGATAATAATAATAATGCTCATAATGTGCAATATAAGTTGTGTATATACAGTGTGGTTAACTCACTTATGTGCAATATTGCTAACACACAATACACATGCTAAAGACTGCTAAACATTTCACACTTACACTCATGATTCCTCGGTCACTTTGTCAACACTACACGTTATTTATTATTAGTTGTTTATTGTTTATTTAATGTTCGTTATTGCGACGTCGCACTGCTTTGCTAATCGTCTAGTCTGTGAAGTATCAGGCATTCAGGCAAGAATTGCATTGCACTCTGTACACTGTACTTCGTAAATACGACAATAAATATTATTAAATCATTAAAAATATGTATAATTAATATTCAAATTTGGCTTGTTCTAAAACCGTTTTGTCCCTAGGTTATTAAATGTCTTGGCAAGTTGTGGCGCACTTCCTAGCTACGCTGTGTGAGCGCAGCCCTGTTGCTGCTTTAAAGCAGTAGAAAGCGAGGTGACGCGCGTGCGGCCCTTCGCGCTGTTACTCCTCCTCGTTCTGTACCTCCTGTAGCCTCCTTCTGTTTTTCCCCATAGCGCCGTCCCTGCAGCGTCTCAGCAGGCTTCTACTGTAGACTGGCAGGGAGTCTGCATGCCTTTTATCAGCTAGAAGACTCTATTAAAGGCGTAAAGTATTTTGGGACCAAGAAAGTTAAAAGGCACATCAAGAGACCGGGTACACCCTGGATGGGATGTTTCCAGCATTCTGTTGCATGTATATGTACATAAATATTTTGTAAATAATATATGACTTGCACATTCACAATTAAAGATCCTGACCTAAATTCATGCAGTCTGTTTCATCTTCTGGGAACACTGTAGAGCTGTTGAAAGAGCTGTTTACATCACCAGGCCAACCGCCGGAGGTGTGCTAAAGCCCCACCCAAGTTCAAGCCCCATGCTGACAGGTGCTTTCTCTTGACCGATAGTCAAATCATTGTGTCATACATTTCATGTAATTTAATAATAATATAGCAAGTTTGGACAATAGGCTGAAGAAAATGAGAAAAAGTTGATTGTCTAGAAAGAAATCTGGATGAGAAATAACATAGACTAAATAAAATAATAGTATATAAAATATCTGCAGTAATGGGGCCTCATTCGTCCAAAATGTTTGAACAGTGTTTTTTGCAGGTAAATGCTTCTGCATACGTTGGTAAATTTCCCAGATAGGATAGAGCCTGGCGTCCCAGAGGTGATCCCCTATAAGACATCCGGAAATGTAGAATGAGGAGGTGAAGGGGGGGCACAGTGTATGGGGTATTATAGTGAAGGTCTAGGTTGATGTTTCAACACTTGCCTCTTGGGCTTCTGTCTATGTTTTGCTGCCCTCTGCTCTGTTTGCACGCTTTGAGCCTGTGTCTGTGTTTTGCTGCTCTCTGCTCTGTTTGCACGCTTTGAGGCTGTGTCTGTGTTTTGCTGCTCTCTGCTCTGTTTGCACGCTTTGAGCCTGTGTCTGTGTTTCGCTGCTCTCTGCTCTGTTTGCACGCTTTGAGCCTGTAAAATATTCACCAGCCCTTGTTGCTTTTTTCCCCAGCTTTGGAAAGGAACTTAATATTCAGGCATGATAAGAAGATAGGCGATCCTTTACTCCGCCCCAGGGGAAATGCGGAGCTGTTCGTGTTACGGCGCAGTCCCGGCCCCTTTGCTCGGCTCATTCATTGTCTCCTTACAATGTAACTTCCTGAAAGCTGCAGGCCTCCCAGATCACAGTGGCTTGCTAACAATCATCAGTTATTATCAATTACCCAGCCTAATTTTCTCCTGAAAGCCTCACGCAAGTCAGGAGTCACAAGAGAACACGCTGTTTACTGCCTCCCAGACTTGTCCTACCCCACCCACGGAATGCGTACAGAAATAAAAAAAAATCTTGCCAATTGTTTGTAAAAGAATAATCGTTTTATTATGTTAATAAGAGCCATAGATGCCCATTAAAAACCTATAGAATGAATTACTTTGGTTATAGTTATAGTGTCTAATTTGCTTCCATCCATTCATCCATTCATCCATTCATCCATTCATCCATTCATCCATTCATTGTACTATCATGGAATGTTTATGCAGTACAGGGTCACAGTAAGCCAGATATCTGTCCCAGGAAATACATTGTATCAGACAGAGGACACACAGAGGCACATTAACACGGTCACAGGCCCAACTTTTTTCTATGATGGTGCAGTTATTAACCTGGGGGGGTTGTGTTTAATTAGACAAGGCCAGGTGAGACCTGTTGTTAGTGGTTTCCCCTGGGCTTCAGCCTGGGTAAACCCGTGCTGGTCCATCAAGCCGGACCTTATAAATAAAAAATGAGAAGACCCTTGGCTCACTGTCGCAGCATTCTGGAGCAATGTCTTCAGTTCCTGCCGATGGTACGACACATGCACTGGCCTTTTCTGCCAACGATTTCCATACCTCATATCTGGCATGTTGGAGCAGGAGAGATCTGTAATCCTGAAAGAGTGCAGTTGGCGTCAGCCTGGGCAGATATTTGATTACTCAGCTGCAAACCTTCAATCACCCCGCCGTGCCAGCTTCTGCTGGGACAGAGTGACAGTCATGCAGACACACCTGCTTATTGTTATTTTTGCCGGGGAGGGTGGGGGTCATGGCTGGTGCCAACCTGCTCACTGCCAGGTGAGTCTCACCGTCTCACTTCATGAGAGAAATGCCAGCTGAACAGACTACAGCAAACTAAAAGCCTCCTGCCCTCGTTTAGCTTAAAATCACAAATCACAAAATAAAGTCTTTCAAGCAATGTACTTTAGAGACGTGTTTCATATTTAGCCTAACATGCAATCATAAGCAAAACACCAGCATTTTGTAACGCAACTCAGATTAATGTCAGTCTACTTCTGCTTGGAGCAGTGTTCTGTTTTTCTCCAAAGCAAATTCTGGATATTTTTTATACCTATAGTACCAGCTTTGAGGATTCATCTGCCACCCGACAGACAGATATGAACATTTAGAGCGTGTCTATCTGCCACCTTTGGCTGGCACTTTTCTGAGGTGAGCGGGTGGCGTTTCCATGGCAACGATGACAGGGGCTGTGACAGGGTGGAGATTCCAGAGCTGGGCGTTGGTCCCTAAGTAGGGTGTGCCCCCTATGTGGGGCTGAAATGCAGGTGCTTTTCAACACTCGGACCGTGACCAAGGATCATTATGAGGGTGGCACATTTACTGGAAAGTTCAACCAAGCCTGGACATGTGATTCAAGGGTGTTTTTTCTACAAACTTCAACACACTCAACACATATCAAATATAGAATATCATGTTTGCAAGCAAAGTTACTATAAAGCACAATTACAGAAAAAGCCCAGTATTTGGGGAAACAAAAGAAAATAATTCCCTGATTTTTTTTTCAAAGAGATCAATAGTACTCCTAGTTCTCCAATAGTACTCAAAAATGTTTATGGAACGTAGAACTGTCGATGGCAAGTGTAAGTAAGTGAGTGACATACAGTACAAATGTGTCGACAGTGGGTGACAGGACCTGAGGGTGATCATGGTCTTGTGATCAGGCTTTTGGAGCATGATTGGATCTGGTGGTGCTGATTTTGGGAGCTGGGGTGGGGGCTTTGGGGGACATTACCAGTAGTGCTGGAAACAGGGGTGCAGAGAGGGTTTTCGGCACCCCCCTTTTGTCAAAAGTTTTGTTAAAGAAAAGCATAGCATTATGTTAATTATGTCGCAATGACTCAGAGGCAATGAGACTACCTTTGTTAGCTGTTGATAGCTACTGATGATACAAGAGAACGTCAGTGAAGTCTATTGGTAGTTTCGCCTTTCAACACCCTGGGCTCAAAATGTCTGCCCAAGCCTATGGTTATTAGTCCCGCCCTCTTCTTTTATATAAATTCTGATTGGTCAGATTGGCTGAATAAAAACCTATACTTATACTTATACACAATATATTAAACTAAAGCAATGTTCTTCACACGAGTGAGAAATTATAGGAAATGATACGAAGGAAAGTGTTGATGGCCAATCAAAATTTTGGGGATTCCCCGAGACAACTGTGTCAGAAGCATATATGATTGATCACGCGGGTCCGTCGCCTAGGGGCTGTAGCAACCTGGCTATCTGCGTCCATCTGATGCACTGTCAGATCCACTAATCGGCACCGGTCCAGAAAGCAGAAGGACACACATAGCAAATGCAGAATTATCGCTTTGCTAAATCACTAAAGTATGAATTGGTGGAGGTTATATTCATAAGGTATACTGAAGTAGAGCTAACCAAGCGTAACACCGCTAAAATAAGCCCAGTAAACGAAACTATATGTTTACTGTATATAACACTCGCAATAACAAACAAGATACGTATTAAGATAAGCTTTACGAAATTAGTTAAGTAATTACGAGCTGGTTTGATCTGACAAGTAAACTGCCTGCAGGATATGCTGTTCTTTCCTGAGAAATACTGGGTCTGCTTTTGAGAAGTTAATGAATCCGCTTAATTCATTAACTAGCAAAATAAAGGTGGTGATTTCCCCTCGGGGGGAGGGGTGGAGTGGGTCGTGCCTGGGGGCTCTTCTCGGATGGACTGACTGTTTTTAAACTTTTCTTTTCTTTTTTTTAAGTTTTAAACTTTTTAAAATTGTACAACAGGGGAGTAACAATGGCGCCCCCCCCCCCGGTGTCCCGTACTGCACTGTTGAACTATGCAATAGCTTGTGACATCTTACATCTTGCTAAATGTATGTGAATTCTCTGGGGAAAATGGTTTCTGAAGGTTCACAAGTGGGAGTGAACGGTCTGGAGGGGAGTGCCTGGCACCCCTGAGCCGAGGGGTGAGTGTTTCATAAGGCAGCTGTCTGCCTTCTGCATTCCTGCGCCACGCTGTTCTGCCCGAAGCGGAAGGTGTGCCGCTCCAACCGGGCTATTCAGTCTGAATATAATGATCAATGCGTGTGTGCGAAAAATAAAAAAGAAATAAAATGATGATGTGAAATTAGATTTGTAATTTGAGACTGGGTGGATGTGAGTGGAATTGGATCATATTCTAATGTATGCGCACGTTCCCACGAAGGGTAACCGACATGAACGCCGCACAGACGACGCAAAATCTCGCCCCGCGAGGAACGCACCTGGTAAAAATAAAAGTGAAATTACATTTAAAAAGATATATTCTTCATCCTACAATGTCACGGTGTATGATAATCTCAATCGCAATTTTACCGGCCAAATTGTAGCAAACCGGTGCTGCGAGTTCTGCGCGAGTTGGAAGCTGTTTGTAAACTTTTTTATTTATGGGGGATATTCACGCCGTCGCCTGCAAGTACAGAAAACTTCGTGTTTCTACTAAAAGGGGCAGGAAAAAAAGGTGTGCATGGAACAAAAAGATATTTGAGTGGCAGCCAGGGAGGTGTGGCTTGTAGGGTGGAAAAGTCCAGGTCTTCCGTGTCGGGAGGACAGTGCGCTTTGGGACAGATAGAGACGCTGCGGCTTATTACCTCCTTTCCGCAGCGCCGGATCATTAAAGCGTCTCTCTTCGGCGGCTTCACGTCACACTAAGGAATGAGTCTCTACGGCTCCCAGGAGAGACTCGCAAACATTGCTGGAAGAGGCATGTATGCCAGCCCTACCTATTCCAGGGTAGAGGTGCATGGCGGTAATGGATACCTGCCGCCGTACATGGACGGGTACTCCGCCACCATCGGGGGCGGTGGCGCGGCGCTCGCAGAGTACGTATCACCGCTTAATGTCACTCGTTAGGCTGGAAGTATTAGACCTGCATTGCATCAAAAGCGTTTGCTTCAATAAAAGACAACGTGTTTATTTATTTTGGTAAATGTGTAATATAGAAAATGAATTGTGTTAATGATTAAGAGATTTTAGAAATTGAAAATGTATTTTGCAATTTTTTTTCGGCTTTTGCTGGTCAAAACTTCAGGCATTTCGTTCACGGTCGACCGCATCCTGCATCGCTTTCATTTACCGTGATGAATTTGGCATTAATGTAATGTTATACAGCGTTTGCTGCTCCAAGACAAAATACGTGCTGACTGTACTCGGGGAAAAAAACGACTTCTAATTAAAAAAATAACTAATGGGAATGGCCCGCGGTTGCATTAGATTTTCTAATATGAATGAGTATGAATAAAACTCTGCTCCTGGAACTGTACACGCCTTAAAGCCACATTTTTGCTTCTGCAGTGCGCAGTTTCTTCAAAGATCCAGGAGCATGAAGGTCCAGTCTCAGGATCAAATGAAGAAAGCTGAATACGTCTACCAGTCCGTAAGTTACTTTAGACCACGCTCTTCAGGCGTTTATAGCCCAGGTTGGTTGCTCAGCTCGGCTGGTTTCCGTCTTTGAACCACAAACCCGTTTTCCAACTCTCCAGCACAGCTTCACCGAAAAATTAATGCAAATAAAAATAGTAAAAAATGCACACACGAGGTACACCAAAGAATTAAAGTCAAACTGGTTGATAAGTATAACAAAACAGTTGTAACATGGGGAAAAATTCACCTGGAGCTGCAGGCTTTAAGTGACAAAAACGCTTGAAACCAGTTGGCTATATATTAGGGAGCGTTGACGGTAAACAAACCTATGACAGGATAGTTAATCACTGTCTTAGACAATAAAAGCAAATTGGTAATGGAAAGAATGCACCCTTTTGCTATTGCATCATGACCGGTTATAACCCCCACCTTTCTCCTTGGGTGGCGTTTGGTGCAGTGGGTTAAGCCAGTTTGCTGGTTTAAGCCCAGCCTGGGCATGTCTGTGGGCCTTTAAGCAAGACCCTTAACTCCCAGCTCCATGGTTGCCAAAGCTTGTAAGACAGTGTCGTTGAAAAGAGAGAGAGCGATTTTCACCCATCCGATCAGTGAAGTATAATCATTTTATTTCTACACCTCAAAAACAACGATCAGACCTAAAAGATTCATTCCCGTCGCTGGCTCTGCCATGCCACTTTTAAATTTTAAATTATCCTTGTATACAAAATATGCAGATTTAGGCTGCTTGTTGATTCATTGATTTGTCTGGTAAATGGTGTTATCTAGTAGCTGGGAGTGGCGTCCGGTGGTGTATGAAGATCCTGCATATCTAAGCATGCAAGTGACGGCATGCCATTTATGATGCGGAGCCATGTGCAGTAATGGCTTGACCTGCTTTATTATGTGGAGTGTTCGGAGGAAGGACGACGCGCGGAGACCGAAAATACTGCTTTGTACTGTGGGAGAAAAATGGTTAAAACATCGATCATGGATCACTGGGTCTCTCTAAAGTTTCCGGGGAGTGAGAGCGCTCCCCTCTGCACAAAATGTCGGCTCCATCCCGCTTGGTGAACCTGGGCTGGGTTTTGCAGCACATCGGGAACACGCCCGACTGCCTCGCAAACTCGTACCTCTAGGTTAGACACAGCAAATGCTGTAACGTGAAAGATTACACTTTAGCTGAGATCGTGCTTTAAAGCAGGTGTTTCACACTCAGACTTTGTGTTCGCGTTCATGTGTGGTGCGTGTGCTGTGCGTTATATTTAAAGAGTAAAATAAGCCTGTTTGCATTAGTGTAACTGAGCGAACATCTCAAATAAAATGGACATACAATTTTTTTGTCTGCAAGTGTTTCTTGTAGGACTGTTGCGTGTGAGCGTCTGAGCGCGGGACGGGTATAAATAACAGACAGTCACTTGGGTAGGTCTGTGTTTCTGGTGAAATGCCTTAAACAAGATAGGAATGTATGGAGGAAAACCAGTCTTTATGGTTGCCAGCAGTTGACACTGACTTAATAGCACCTAATAGTAATAATAATGATAATAATAAAATCCCATGTGTTCCAAAGGGCGCTGACCCTCAGAAGTATGTTACCCGGACTACAGAATATGCAGACCAGCTGGGATTTGGTGCTCATGACCTACGGCAATTTAGCCAGCCGGGCGACTCCATCCAGAGGGGGTGAGTGTGTGTGTGTCTGTGTCCTTGTGCCTTTAATCAAAAAAGTAAAAATGCCAAAAGTCTTGTATTTTGTTGGGTTAATTATGGTTAAGGTTAGGGCTGGGTATAGGTTAAGGCTTTCATTGTTGGGTTTAGGGTTTTTCCCATAGAAATGAATGGAGGGTCCCCACAAAGATGAATGCAAATGTGTGTGTGTGTGCGCACTCGCGCTTCCATGGGACATATTGTTTAGAAATGGATGTGTCTTCCCAAACATTCCAGAATGTGTAAGAATGGGTGTGTACAGGACTCAGTGTGTTTTGTCTTCTGGAAGTTGAGCAGTGTATGACTGTGTGTGTGTGTGCTCTTGTGCCTTCTGATGAATCCTGCAATGTCCTAACAGATAGCAGAGGAATGTGACCCCAGCTTGTGAGATTTGTGTGAACTTGCTACCAATGCACAATTAGGGCCCCTGTTATTTTAATGTAATAAATACAGGAGAAACAGACCACCTGTCTCAGCAGTCAGCTCCATTTTTCAGAAAGGTTACATTTGGTAGCTGAAGGAAGCTATGCTTGTACAAGGCTGTCAGGATCCAGCTGGGCATGTGTGTGTGTGTGTGTGTGGAGGGGGGGGGTCACCCTAGGTAAAACCCGTCTCCCTCTGTTGCCCAGTGCGGAGCAGATCAGGATTCACCACGTGCCCCTGGCAAACCAGGCCACCCTGTACCGCACTCGCGCCAGCATTTCCTACGAAGATGCGGGGAGGAACTTCCAGGATGCCATGTGCTGGATCACGCAGAAGAAGGTACCTAAAATAACTGAGGTTTTGCATTTTCCTTGAGTTTATATCATGTCCTTCGAGGGAGGAGGTTTCGCAGCCTCCTTCGGCCCGCTGGCATGCAGTTACATTTAATTCATTTATATGACACTCTCAGAATAAAATGTCTTTGTCAACATAACAATTACAATGAAACTATGAAACGAAACAACATGTGTGATTCCTCAGCTTTTCTTTAGGTACACAGCAGGTACACTGGAGTAAGTTACATGAATAAACAAACAAGGAGGTAAAATGTCAAAAGTATCAAATACGAGAGATATAGAAGTGGTGGAGAAAGTGACTGTTTATGGGATTTTTTTTTATCCAAAGCGACATACAATAGGGGGAATGGTTATAGTTTTTGTTTGCTGCCTGCAGTGTTAGAGCAATAGTCTGTATGTTCAGCATGCGGGGGAACCAGTGACGTGCCACACCCATAACACGCTAAAATTACTGAAATTATGTTTTTATCCCTAGCCAGTGACATGTTGGCACCCACATATGTGTAGCTCTGCGGTTCATCGACCTTGCCGACCTGGCGCCGAGCGGGGTTGTAATAGTACACTTTGAAGCGCGTCGAATCGCAAGGCGTGGCCACGTCCTCGCGGAAACCTGATTCCCTGCATGTAGGGAGGGGGGAGTGCTAAAGTTGCAGAGGTGTGGTACTGCTGTTACCTGGCGGAGGAAGTCCAGTCGTATTTTCTCATGCCATTCCAGTCTTTATTGGCTTATCTTCGAGGCGCGCCCAACGCCCGCTGTCTCGCGTTCCCCTTCCCCCCTCTCACTCTTGTTTAGGCTTTTCCCATTCTTCGTGATTCATTGTTTACCTTCTCTACCTTCTATCTCCTTTCCTCTCGCAAACCGGTGGGGAGAGAATGAGTAGCTGGTGCCCCCTGCAGGACACCTATAGTTACTATTTCTGGCTGAACTTTACCCTGAGCTGTTTTTCCCTCCAGAGACCGTGCATGTTTTACTGTGCTACACACCTCAGTTGTGTTTGGGGGAGGGGTTATGAAGAAAAGTTGCAAAACTTTAGCTGTGGGCTTTAGTGCGAGAGAGGATAAATGCCTAGCGCCATCTAGAGGCAGATACTCCCTAGCTGAGGGAAGTATTTTAGCTAGACTTTGAACATTGATTGTTTGTGTTATGGTCTGGATGCTTGCCGGTTCACTAGCCGGCAAAGCTAAATGTTTTATCCGGGGAGTTGCTGTCTGCGACATCTTGACGATATTCCCACGTCCTCCCCAGCGCATGATCGAGACCGCCCCCTGGGGGGACGACCCAGGGGCCATCGAGCAGCACATCCTGAACCAAAACAGGTTCCAGAGTACCATCAGTAGGAGCATTGAGGTGGAGAAGGCCAGGGATGAGCTGGTAGGTCCGCAGGAATGGTGATCATGCCTGCCGCCTCGAGCTGCTCCTACCCTATCACTGACTTGCTTTCCAGAAGTCCCGTGTCAGTTTTTTTTTTTTTACCACGTTTGTTTTAGAAGCAAAAAGGGGACAAAGCCTCGCTGAACGCCCTGGAACATGAGTGGGAGAGTTTACAGGTGGGTCTGCCCTCCAGTCGAACACATAAAATTAGTAAAGCTTTAAAATTTTAATCATCATCATCATCATTATTATTATTATTATTATTATTATTATTATTATTCTATTTTGTTTTTTGTAGAAAATGTCCTTTAATAGATTCCGTCAGCTGCGAGAGCTGCAGACCATCATCGAGGAAATCTCCAAGGAGATCATTTGGGTGAACGAGCGAGAGGAGAAGGAGCTGGTGTTTGACTGGGGGGACAAAAACATCGACAGCTACATCCCGCAGAAACAGGAGAGCTACTCCGTAAGACCTTCTGGCTGGCACTTGGCTGCACGGGGCTCCTCCAGTCCTTCAAAGACACCGACTGAAAATTCATCGTCATGATCACAACCTTTCGTTTGTCATCCAGGTACTCATGAAAGACCTGGAGGAAAAAGAAAAGGATTTGAACAAATTGAAACAAAAGGTGGACAATTTACAGAAGACTGATCACCCGGCCTTTGACAAGATCGATGTAAGTGACCATTTTCAGGGCCTAGGCTGGGTCACGTGAAGCACTCTTGTGTGAGATGCCGGTCTCTAAAAGAGACTACTCTACGAACGAGTTCGTTTTTGTGTATTAGATTAAGATGGATTGAGGAAAAACCGGTAGACCAACTCCACTCAGTTGCTAAAAAGAACTGCTGACTGTATATGTGCTCAACTACTGACGTCTGTTAGTAACTGCATTTTAACACTAGGCTGATACTTCCAGGCCTACATGGACACTTTGCAGACTCAGTGGAGTTGGCTTCTGCAGATCACAAAGTGTATTTCTGTTCACCTAAAGGAGAACATGGCCTACAGTCAGGTGAGACTGCCTAGTCTTTCATTGAATATTACCATTCCTAACACACAACCCAGAGACCAAGTTCTCCTTGAAGGAGCTATAAGGCTTCTTTCATTCTTCCGTTTGTTTAAAGTTTTTCAAGGAGGCCAATGAGATTAACATGAAACTCAAGAAGGAGCACGACAACATGCGAATGAGATTTGCTTGCGACAAGTCTACACCTCTGGAGAATCTGATGGTCCTTCTCAAAACCCTGGAGGTATTGGAAAATAAATTATGCATTTTAATAACTGCAGTCATTGTTAGATGGGGGAAAAAAAGTTTCGTTATTACTGTATGACCCACTTAATGAAATGGCACTGACCAGTAAGGGTGTGGTGAAAATGATGGAGGCTGGCACAGTGACTTATTGCATGTGCAGTTGATTAAAAATGGCAGGATGGGTAGATCTGTGAGTAGCTCTATATGCTTCCACCCTCATAGAAAGAGAAGGAGAGACTGCTGGAGAACCGGAGGCAGGTGCAGCTTCTGGTCAATAAGTCCAAGAACATCGTCAGGCTGAAGCCACGTAACCCGGAGTACCGGAGCAGCAGCCCTGTCATCGTACAGGCCCTGTGTGACTTCAAGCAGGACCAGGTGAGAGGGGAAGGCCTCGGCCCACACCTCACCACCACGCAGGGCTCTGTGGGGGGGGCTTAGAAAGTAGCGCCAACAGGCCAACTGGCATAAGACTGGAGCACTGTAGTTCACCCAAATTCACAGCTTCGGTAATCGTGGTTTCAGTTATCCGTGGTTTATGTAAATAAATAGATAAATGTGTAACAGTCTGTTTTTCCATTGTTCCATCCTCCTTTGAGGGGTACAAAAAAGCATGATTTTCATTGGTCCTTCATCCCTTCATACAAGTTTTTTTTCATTGCTCTGTCATCTCTTGAGAATTAGGCTAAAACGTCAGATGATGTACTTTGTTAATGCTGCATTTGATGTTACTGACGTCTTGCAACGTTATGTGCATAATTTATCAATTACCGTGTGTAAGTACACGAAAATCATAGTATGGATGGCTATTATCTGCAGTTTCGGCCACCCATACTCTTGGAGTGTATCACCTGCAGATATGGGGGGGGGGGGGGGGGCTCGGGTGTTAACGGGGGGGGGGCGGGGGGGGGGGGGGGGGGGGAAAAAAAGGGGGGGGAGCACACCATCCAACAAAAGGCAGAAAAAAAAAATAGGGG
>JAODKM010000075.1:4392339-4414526 GCA_026780845.1 Petrocephalus sullivani
CAATTTGTGTATACAAAAAAGTATGGTGTTGAGTTATTTTCCCCCTCACTTCCTGGCCGCTCGTCGTGTGCGGAGCGGTAGGGGGGGGGGGGGGGGGGGGGGGGGGGGGGGCTAGTGTATACTGCAGAGGGTGCAGAAGAAGGAGTTTGATATGAACAAAAGGACAGTGGCCAACACATTCATCTAACGAGCCACAAAAATATTAGGGTTAGAGTTACTGAATAACAAAAGCACATGTAACAACATATCAGCTACTGATAAAGTATTTAGTTAATAAATATTTATAAGTACTAAAGTTATCCTAAACTTATCCTGTATATTGAAGAAATACGAGCTAGTGCAGGTGTACCGTGGGGTTTTGTTCATATAGATTGAGCTCTATCCACAGAGAAATGATAAACATTTGGTTGATTGTTCTCAGAACCGAGGGCGAGGGAGTCTGAGGGGAGGCATTGTGAGGACATGAGTGAGAAAGACCCCTGTTACCGTGCTTCTGCTCCTGTTTCCATGCAGAAAGCGATTCTCCAGGGCAATGAGGGCATCCTGAAGGACAACTCGCAGCGCAGCAAGTGGCTGGTGATAGGCCCAGGAGGCCTGGATATGCTCATCCCCTCAGTGTGCCTGCTGATCCCACCGCCCAACAACCTCAGCATCGAACTGGCAAAGACGTGAGCTCTCCGAGCGCGAGGACGCAAGCAATGAGTCAATGGCTGCTTCACTGTTAAGCAATGTCACATTGTTACCTGTAGGTGGCAATAGCATTCTTTCACTTTCTTCTAGAAATGAGAAATTTTATGAGGCCATCATGGATGTTATCAGTCAACTGTACATCAACATCAAGAGCTTAATCTCCTGGCAGTACTGCATAGAAGACATCAACCGTATCAATTCTCTCACCATGCAGATTGTGAGTTCACTCTAGTTTTTGGGCCCGTGTTGGTGATTGTTTATGAATGACCACAGGTCTGTCCACAATCCAAATGCTCATTCAACAAAGCGTTGTAATGTCCCGTCCTCTGGTTTCTTATGACCACAGCTTGCGAGAATGAGTCCAGATGAATATCGGAGCATGATAAAGAGTCTAGAGACTCACTACGAGGAGTTCAAACGCAACAGCTTTAAATCAGAACTGTTTGGTGATGAGGACAAGAAGACCATTGAGAAAGAGTACACCACGGCCCAGACCCACTATGATAAGCTCATCATACAGCTTCCTGCCTACAGTGAGTCCTCTACCGTGTGTCTTGTGATTGTCTGTGGCTTCTATAGATTCTCATGGCTATTCAGGAATCCACGTAATAGAAACGTGCACATATAAGGCTACATTGCAGGTCATTTCAATCACTCATCATGACTATACATCAGAATTCATGTAAACACAGGTAAAGCAATGTTTCCCGATCCAGATCTTGGGGAACCCACAAGTTGTCAACCTCTTGTTTCTGGCACCATGTTTGCAGTTTCCTCTCCCAGCAAAGGAGTGGAGGTGGAGGTTGACTCGCTGGTGGCAGCGAAGCCAGATGTGACCCAGCAGAGCACAACCTTCTTGATGGAGCTACACAGCTTGAGGCAGAGGGCGGAGGGGGCTGAGCTGGGTCTAACCCAGCACCTTCATGTCCCCTTGAAGGAGAACAGTGCCAAAGAGTGCTCCCAGCGCATCCTTGTGATAGAGGTATGTTCTGCTTTGTATATTTTGGTCCTTCAATCTAAAGCCTAGACCTCCTCAACTGTCCTTGGTTATTTGTCATTGAGGGAATAGGTTGATTATATTATGATTATATGATTATATAATATTGATTATATTAATTGAAAACCTCAGGGTATCCAGCGTGATATCAGTACAATCCGTGACGAGCACATCAGACTGAAAGAGAAGATCTTGAGGCTTCTTGAGGGTATGTCGGATCCGGACAAGGCTAAGTTTCTTCAGACGGAACTTGCAGTCATCAACCAGAAACTGGGCAGCCTGGAAGGATTCTCCACTTCCTACCTTCAAAGGTAAGATATGGACTGTAGCTCATAATCTAGAGACACCAGTGGTTCTATAAAATATTCAGTAAGTGTTCATACCTGTCCCTTGTCATAAAGGAGGGCCTGTCAAAGAGGACATTTTCATGTACTTCAGGTTTTCAAACTACTTTTTAATGCAAAGGTACCTTTGCTTGGCTATATAGTTAAGTTCTTCTTGCACTTTGACTAGTGTGTTTCCCTGACTGAAAGACTCATCCAGCTGTTTCACATCCTCATTAGTGACACATGCATGATTATAGGAAACTGACCAGTCAACAAACAGAAAGAATGCAGCGCTTAAGTGAAACCCAGGTCCTTTTAATGGAAATGATGAGCCTGTCCTAGGTCAAAGTATCCTCCCTGACATATGGTCACCCAAAGTCAAGGAAATCTGTCTGTTTGCAGCATAGGAATGTCAAAAGTTATTAAAATATCCTATTTGAAAATTTGTCTTGTTGTGTCCATGGAGAATTTGTTTGTAAGTCTTCTTACCAAAATAGGCTGAAGGCATTGCGAGGCCTGTTCCAGAGCCAGGTGCAAGTCGAGGATATCGTCAAGGTGCACGAGGCCAGGCTGACTGAGAAGGAGACCTCCTCCCTGAACCTGCTGGAGCTAGAGGACTACAGTGTCCTCCTGAAGGTAATCAGCTAGAGCGGCACTCATCTTCATATCTTCACTTTCTGTCAACACAGCAATAAAGACAGATAAAGAGAAAGTGATGTTTGCATTAAGTATTAATAGTGGCATATCCCCATGTACAGGAGCCCAGGAGTTGTAGTGAGGTCTTGCATAACATTAGAATTCGGCATCAGATAAGCTAAGATTAAGCTGTTATCATTTTTGGGATTTATTGAATGCAGAGAATGAAATCAGAGCTGGACCAGAAGAAGGACATCCTTAAAGCAATGGAAACGGAGCTGAACAATGCAGTGCAGTGGAACAACCAGGTTGGGCAGTCTTTCCACAAATGCGATGTGGACCTCTCCAAGTATGCAGAGATAGTGAGCCAGCTATCCGATCGCTGGCAGCGTATCCAAACGCAGATCGAGAGCAGGTGAGTTTTCCTTTGACCATAATGAAAGATACTTCTGAGACTTTAAACCCCTGTCATGTAATGGCTGTGCTTGGTCTAGTGTATGAAAAGCAGATCATCATAGATTAATGTGAAGCATATAACAGTGAAACCTTTCTAGCTTAGGAAAATTATCAAAGATATAATGTGTTTTGAAAGATCTTTAGGGTTCAAGGGATTCTAAGGAGAAGAAGGGGTTCTCTGGTTCTTCAGCTAGTCTATGAGCAGCCTATGATTAGTGTCTCTTTGCAGGACTGTAAAATAAAATGAAGCTCTCTGGGTAGCCTGTGTCTTGTCAGTCGAAAAGTACACCTTTTGAGGAGTAAGCTTGTTTCTGAGCTAGTTTTGTATGGTCTTTGTTTCATCTGCGGTTGGGCCGTATGTGCTTTCGAGTTTGTATGTAGAGGGATGTAAATGTCACAAAAGGGCAGCAAGTTTGTGGCATTTCATATGCGAGCAATTATCACGAGACAACTTCCTGGTCTTCCGGCAGGTTTTGTTCGCTTTTGTCTCTGAACGACCCATGAGCATCTTTCCTTTCCTTAGGGTTTGGGACATTCAGAAACAGCAGCAGCAACTGAAGCACTACCAGCAGACCAGCTCGGTGCTCAAGGCGTGGATTCAGGATGCACGACAGCGGCAGGATACTCTTCAGGCCACCAAGGTGAACGATCTCCAAGTCCTTGTGGACCATCTCAACCAGCAGAGGGTAGGAAGAAGTGCTTTTCTATGTCTCCACCTACTTTCTGTGTTGGCTATAGTTTCTGCCTTTGTCAGATTCATGTCTACGTGTTGCATTTCAGGCACTTCAGACCGAAATAAAAGGGAAGAAGGAAAGAGTGGAGGAAGTTCAGAAAGATGCCAACACCTGTGCCTCTTCAATTAAGGTAGCTGTTCTGAAAGCCACCTGAAGCATTGGGCTAGGAGTTTACAACTTTCAGGTTTCTTTTGGCGCTTTGGGGTGACCTATCTGACTATTGTTGATGGACCTCTCAGGACTATGAACTTCAGCTGGCCTCATACAGTGCTGGATTGGAGACTCTGCTCAACATCCCCATCAAGAGGCCCATGTTGCAGTCCCCCGCTGACACCGTCAGGGAAGAGGTACTTGGGATTTGTTACTGCATGTCACTGCTGTGATTTCCGGTACAGTGGACCGGTTATGCCAATGTTTGGATAGGAGTAACTTAAACTGCTGTGTTCCCTCTAGGCCACTGAACTGCAGGCCAGTTACATTGAACTCTTCACTCAGTCAGGTGATTTCTACAAGTTTCTTGTAGAGATGCAGAAAAACTTGGAGGAACTGAAGGTAGGGATCACTGGAAATGATTACCTTTTAAATTTAATATGCTATAATGTCACATTGATAATAGTCATAATAGTCATATGTGTAAGTATTATTGATATATATCACTAAAATTATGTATTTATAAATACCATTCTTAAAAATGTTCAATATTTCACTTGATTGTGTTTTATCATTAAGATCAGGAACACCAAAATAGACCTTTTGGAAGAGGAGCTGCAGCGTCTGAGAGATGATATTAAAGCTAAGGCCCAAAAGAACAAGAATCTTGAAGATATGGTGGTTAGAGTTGAACTGGAGCTTAGCGAGAGCAAACAGCAGCTGTTTTCCATGGAGGAAATCAAAAAAACTCAAGCCAGACAGTGTGACGCTGTCAAAGAGAACCTTGACAGCACCTTCAGTCAGGTCAAAGATCTAACTGATCAAGTCACCAGGCTCACCTTTCTGCTCGATGATGAGAAAAGAAAAAAGAGACTGGCTGAGGAGAGGTACGTTACTCAGCAGGAAGAGTATGAAAACCTCATGAGAAAGAGGCAGAAGGAGCTGGATGAGGTCAACTGGTCGAAGATTGAAATTGAAAAGACCATCAAAGACAAGGATCGTGAGATCGAGAGGCTAAAAATGCAGTTTGAAGATGAGGCGTCACGAAGACGACAGTTCGAATCAGAGATCTCTAAGGTAAGAAACCAATATAATCAAGACATAACTAACCTAAAGAAAACGTACGAGACTGAAATTCATGTCAGTAAAACCACCATGCAAAAGATCACACTTGCAAAAGAGGAGGACTCTGCAACTCTTAAGCTGCAGAACGATAATCTCATGACCGAAAAGAAGGCCTTGGAGGAGGAGATAAGGCGACTGCAGTACTCAATTAGTCAAACAGAGGATTTGAGGAAGAGGGCAGAGGCAGATGTCCATCAGCAGAAATCTGTTGGGCTTCAAGACTCTAGGAAAATACGAGAACTTGAGATCCAGATCCAAACCATCACTCAGAAGAGAACTGAAGATGAGTTGAGACAAAAGGAGTCTATGGCAGACACTATGAAAGTGATTCAGGACAAGAATAAGCAGATCGCCATGCTAACTCAAGAACTGGAGCTGGAGTCAAGGAGGCGGAAAGCCTTAGAGGTAGAAAACGGTGGTCTGAAGCAAACCAGGGCTGAACTTCAGGCAAAGAATATGGCTGCCAACGAAGTCATTAACAGGCTGAAAGTAACAGAGCAAGAAATAAGCATCCTTAGAGTAGATCTGCAGAAAAAGACACACGAGAAGTACAAGGAGGAACAAAATGGTAACAGATTGGAAGGCAGAATAAGAGAACTGCAGAAGATGCTGGATGCGTTAGAGGTTGAGGTTCAGAGACACAAGAAGGCTACTCTGGATGAGACTGCTGCAAGGTCAATGGCTGAGACAGAGTTAGAAAGAACAAAGCAGGCCTGCAAAGAACACATGAACACAATCAACATTCTCAAACGTGAGCTGGAGAATGTCTCTGCTACTGGGAAGCGAAATGAGCAACAGCTTAAGAACGTCCAGGAGGCACTGGATAGGAGCCTAAGAGACCAGAAGCTCTCCTCTGACAGCACTAGCCAGTTAAATGCACAACTAAAAGCCCTGCAGTTGCAGCTCCAACAGGAACAGGGACGTCTCAAGGATGCAAATCTTCGTAATGAGACGCTGCAAAAGACTATTGAGGAGAAGAGCCGTGTGCTGAATGACAATGCCACGGAGATCGAGAAACTACAGAAGCTGACGCAGAACCTGACCAAAGAGCGCCTGAGGCTAGACGAGGAAGTCAGGTCCCTGAAGCAGGAAAAGGAGGATCTGAAGAAGAACCAGTACAACAGCAACAGTGAAACGATGGCGCAAATGTCCTCCCTGCAAAGCCAGCTCCAGTCCTGTAACATAAGAGCTGTTGAACATCAAGCACATATTAATGAGCTCTCCAAGGAAAGGGAAAGGTTGAAAATGGAAATTGAAAAAAGTCAAAAGCAGGCTTTCGAGGTATATCTAAAAAAAACGTCTTGAAAAAGAAAAAAACGGAATATTTCGTAGTGCTGATTTGAGTTTAATACACAATGCATTCTCGCATTTAGGGAAAATAGTCTTGTCCCGTATGTATGATTACTGGACTCAAAGTAGTCATTGGACTCATGGAAGTCATTTTGATACATTATTCATTCTAATCATGTGTCCATAATGTTTGATTTCCTCTGTGTTTTCCTTGACAAGAATATGGTACAAATGTTTTTTTTTCAAAGTGAAGAGTACACTAGACTATGCATCATTTACTATATAATATGTAATAATCGCTATCACCATAGTATTTATACATCAATCATATATAATGTTAGTATTTTAAACTGGCCACCGCTCATATTAATGTTGAATCAGCATAGAACAAACGATTACAGTGGTAAAATTACATTCAATTAATATTTTTTGCTTTTTTATTTTCAGGTATCCAGCATAGTGACCCAATCTCAGGCCAACTACAATGAGCTTTTGAAGGAGAAGGAGAGTCTTGTTCTGAAGATAAAGCTGTTGGAGCAGGAAAAAGCCAGGATGCAGAAGTGTGACGAAGAGCTGAGCCGCATCAGACTCTCCCTGGAAGGGGAAATTCAACAAAAGAAACGCATTCTAGATGAGAATGAGAAGATCAAGAAAGATTTTAATTACTGGAAGAACCAGTATGAGCTGAAAGACACCCTTATACGACAGCATGGGTCTGAGAAAGATCAGTTGGAGAGGGAGAGGAACTCCATGAGAAGCGAAATCGAAAGGCTTATGGCAGAGCTTAAAAGTGTAGAGGTACAGTATAAGAACAGGCTGATAATTACGGAAAGAGAAGTGTCAGATATCACTCTTATAAAAGCTAACTTGGAGAAAGAGCTCTGGAACCTTAAGCAACGACCAGCTTCCTACAATCAGCAAACACAAACCAATGATGATCTGGTCAAGGTGGATCCCTCCAAGCTCCTCTTTAGCGGTGTCCACAGAAAAGTCACTGGTCATCAACTGTTTGACTCTAAAATCATCGACAAAGACACACTTGATAAGCTGCTTAAAGGCCAAAAGACGGTAGATGAGGTGGCTATCAACATTCAGCCCAGTCTGCAAGGTGTTGGGGTCATCGCAGGCGTTGTTGCAGGTACTCAAGGCAAAATGTCTATCAATGAAGCTAAACAGAAAAACCTGCTCTCACCAGAGATGGCAGTCATGCTTCTGGAAGCGCAAGCTGCCACTGGCTACATCATAGACCCTAAAGTCAATGAAAAAATGTCGGTAGATGTGGCATGCTCCAGAGGTCTGGTGGACAGACAGGACAAGGACGTGCTTATCACAGCTGAAGCTGCCAGCACCGGCTTTAAGGATCCATACACGGGGAAACTCTTATCTGCCGGCCAGACTTTGAAAAAGGGACAACTCAACAGGGATACTGTGATTCGTCTTCTCCAGGCTCAGGAATCTGTTGGAGGAATCCTTGACCCTGCCTTGAGTGTGTTCCTGTCGAAAGACACTGCACTTCAACGCAATTTAATTGACGAAGATCTCTACCGAGCCCTGAACAAGCGGCCAGCTTGCTACATCGACCCTCATACCACGCAGAAGATTAGTTACAGTGATTTGAAAATGAAGTGCAACCCAGAGCCTGTCACAGGTCTTCTTCTCTTGACCTTACCAGAAAAATCTGCATCAGTGACAGGAATTAGAGGGGAAGTTTCCCTTAAGGAATTGGTTGATTCAAAACTTTTGACTATAGTAGAGGCAGAAGCCATGGGAATCGGTGAGATTGAGCACAAACTGAAGAATTATCTTCGAGGATCTACCTGCATCGCAGGTATTTATGACGAAGCTCAAGATAGGATCCTACCTGTTTACCAAGCCATGAAGGATGGTCTCCTGACCCGTGGCACTGCACTTGAGCTTTTGGAAGCTCAGGCAGCCTCAGGCTTTGTGATTGACCCCCTCAATAACCTTTATCTCACAGTAGAAGAGGCATATAAAAGAGGCCTTGTAGGAAAAGATTTTAAGGAAAAACTCCTTTCTGCTGAAAAAGCTGTTACGGGATATAAAGATCCACATACAGGGAAAACAATTTCTCTTTTTCAGGCCATGAAAAAGGACCTGATTGAAAGGGGCCATGGTATAAGGCTTCTAGAAGCTCAGATAGCAAGCGGTGGTATAATTGACCCAACTGGAAACCATCGCATAGATGTGGATGTTGCTTACAGTCGAGGATATTTTGATAAAGAAATGAACGACATACTAAATTATGAAGGTGATGATACAAAGGGTTTCTTTGATCCAAACACCAAAGAAAACCTCACCTACCTGCAGCTTAAGAGGAGGTGCATCTCAGACAAGAAAACGGGGCTGATCTTGCTGCCCCTGCAAGACAAGAAAAAGAAAGTCGAGAAGCAGACGATGCAGAATGTCCTACGCAAGCGGAGAGTCGTGATCGTTGACCCAGACACAGGCAGTGAGATGACAGTGCGTGAGGCCTATCACAAAGAACTTATTGACTATGACACTTTCCTGGAACTCTGCGATCATGAATGTGAGTGGGAAGAGATCACCATCACAGCCTCTGATGGCTCCAAACGACTGGTTCTGGTAGATCGAAAATCAGGCCAACAGTTCGATGTCCAAGAATCAATCAACCGGGGTGTCATTAACGAGAGCATGTTAGAACAATATCGATCAGGCAAAATGACCATCAAAGAGTTGGCAGACAAGGTGACCAGCAAATCCAGTAATGAATTATCTATAACTTCTTCCAGTGTGGAAGATGTAAATGTGTGCAGCACCCCTACCCAACTTGTACCTTTATCCCCAACTGTAAAGAAACGCCTTTCTAGTGTCTCCATAACATTATCACCCCCTTCTGAAATATTGGAGGACCAAAGTCCAATTGGTGCCATATTTGATTCAGAAACGCTTCAGAAAATAACCGTCACTGAAGGCCTACGCCGTGGAATAGTGGACAGTATCACTGCTCAACGCCTGTTGGAGGCCCAGGCTTGCACTGGTGGCATCATCAATCCAGCCTCTGGTGAAAGGCTTTCTCTTAAGGATGCTGTGCACCAAACCATCATCGATGAAGAAATGGCTCTAAACCTTAAGCCAGCTCAGAAGGCCTTTCATGGGTTTGAGGATGTGAAAACCAGGAAGAAGATGTCTGCTGCAGAAGCCATGAAAGAGAAGTGGTTGCCGTATGAGGCTGGTCAGAGATTCCTTGAGTTTCAGTACCTCACTGGTGGCCTAATTGAACCCCAGACCGGGCTGAGGGTAAACATAGAGGAAGCAATCAGAAGAGGCTGGCTGGATGGGAAAAGTGCCCAGAAGCTGCAGGACACTCGAAACCACAGCAGGAATCTGACCTGTCCTAAGACTAAGCTGAAGATCTCCTACAAGCAAGCCATAGACAGCTGCATGGTAGAAGAAACCAATGGGATGAAGATGCTCCAGGCCACCTCCATGTCGACCAAGGGGATCAGCAGCCCCTACAACGTGTCTTCAGGCCCAAGCTCCCGCCCCGGGTCTCGCTCTGGGTCCAGAAGTGGGTCCCGCCGGGGCAGTGTAGATCTGAGTCCCACTATGAGTTTCAATTTTAATTCTTTCAGCTCCAGCACCTTCTCTTAAATCCCTCCTGGGCGTAATCTGATGTGGGTAGCATAGCATTTTATGGGGGTAAGCACCAATGCTAGGTTTCATGGAAATTATTTTTCATTTGTATTTTTATCACATACTTTTTATTCTGCTGTAATTGCTCAGCTACTGTTTTGTCCTTGGGGTGATTTAGAGTTTTGATAGTCTGAATATATCCTACGCAATATGTCACTATATTTTCGTCACAACATGCCAAGCGGTTAGTTTCATTATATCTGAGTTTCCTGGTGTCTTTAAACTTATTTGTTTATTCAGCCATTGATTTTGAAACTGTTAACTACTGGCTAGTTATAGTTAAAATCAGAGATATGCATTGAACTACCTTTAAAACACAACTTTAATTTACAGCACTGTTAAACATGCCACCGGGTGCCTTCTGTATTCTTTTTTATGCTTTAATGTCATTTGTTCTTAAATTTCAAGGGAATTTTCAATAAACTGTCACAGAGCTGCTTCAGCCCTGGTGTAATCATTTTCAGAAGTTGATAAATACATGTGCGACAAAGAGACTGATCTTCTTCACCATTAAGACTTTTTTTGTGCGTCTGCTTAGGTTGTTGAGATATCGAGCAATTATCACAGTCGTGTACAGATTACGCACCGCCATTCTTTGTTTACAATGGCAATAACTTGCAGAACCTTCCAGGTATATATAAAGTGTATGTGTGCCCCTTGAGGGACTGGCATCTCATTCGGGGTATCGAAAAAAAGAATAGAGATTTTTTATAAATGCCTGTGGGGAAATTCTATGTTTGCATACCCCATCTTGCTCGCCATGAAACGCACACATGGGTGAGAACGAGCCTGGGTTGGGGACGGGGACGGGCACAGTGTAGTTCTGGCCAGCGTGCAGCATTCCTTGAGCTGGGGGTTAAGGGCCTTGCTCAAGGGCCCATGGACAAGTGAATATTCTACCAAGGCCAGGCTCAAACCGGTGGTAATCTGATGACTGGCAGAGAGACTGAGCCCCACAGTGCCCCCTACTGCCTCCTCCCTGTCTTTCCTGTGATTGGCTCCAGGTACTGTATACTGGATAAGCAGTATGGATATTGCATAATGGAATCTTGCTGTTGTAACAGCTCGACTAAAAGACCATCATTTAGAAAACAATTTACAGCCTGGTAGAATTTGGCCATGTTCTTATTCCACATTTGAAAACCTACCACATGTGCGCAGCCATTTTATAACATTTTATGATGGCTCACTTTTTCATTGGGAAAAATAAAAGTAGTGTAGGGTAGCAGGAAAGTTATCCTTGATGATACAGTATATAATGCTCTACTATTTTTAACTACAACAGTCTGGGAGGCCAAGGAAAAAATGGTCTTGTAATACTACAGTCTACCAGTAGATGGTACAGTAGCATCAATACTTAGCAAAGTAACGTTTTTTAAGGATTTTCATTCTGATATATAAGGGAAATGAATCACATTAATCCCCATGACCCTACACGGAATAAACGGCTGGAGGATGTATTGATAAAAGTTACTTTCCTACATATAACATGTTTTTCTTTACTTTAAATTTAATGGTATTTTTTGTCTCAGACATTAATCATTTAAAAATATTTCTAGATTTATAAGTAATACAACACTCAATACTCCACATAATTACTCATTATGCAAAACTGCTAATCCAGTGTGGGGCATATTCATTATATATAAAATATATTACATTTGTGTCAATCACAGAAAATAGGCTTTCAACAATATATTGTGTCTGATGTTATTTCTTGGATATTTCCCACTGTCTGGTGACAAATGCTGGAGTTGGGAGCACACATTGGCATCTGCTGTGAAGGGAACCACAAAGGTCAAAGTTCAGCACATCATAAATCAGGGGGTGACCCCTTGTGAACATCACCATCTGTAATCTCATTATCAATCTGCACTCCATATGCTTCAATACAATGATAACTATCGAAGGACTCTGAGTGCATGGCCGCTACATAAATAAAAATGGATCTAAGCCAAGCGGAGCTGAAAATTCCACAGGCATTATTCATATTTTGCATTTGTTATTTTTTCCTGTTACAATGTAAGTATTTGTTTCAATTTCCTTGTCTAATGATTTGGCATTTCTTATAGAAAAATGGCAAGCCTAGCTACATACAATAGTCAGATATTATGATGTGCTGTTTGTCCATTAACTGAATATACACAAACATCACATTGTCTTTCTACCTTAATGTCGAGATGATTAGAGCCAGATACTTCTGAGCCTGAATCTGAGGATTAATGTGAAAGTTAATCACAAAGGATGGAGTTTTAATTAACTACAGACACAGCATTCTGCTAACCATTTCATCCCTGTAGCTAGTATTACATTTAATAGACACTTAAAATGTTACTGTATATGAGCTATGGTCACTTATACTCTGTATAAGTAGAGCGGTGCGTTATGAAATGTACTTCGTATGAGCTTAATCAGTAACAGCCTCCATGTTAAAAAGTGCATCAGGTTGTACATAATTAATTAAAGTGCAAACATTAAATATATGTTTATAGGTAACTGAAGTTAAAAAATATTGTTATACCATATAAACAAAATAATTCAATTCAATTTATTTTTATATAGCACCTTTCATAACAGTCTCCCCAAGGCAGTTTACATGGGTGTGTTGTGATACATGACAACATCATTAGAAATGAATAATGCAAAAAATCCATCTCCTCTGCAGTAAAAGTGGTTTTCATTACTTATATATAATATATGTATTACTTATTATAAACGACACTACTTTTACATAGAGTAAAAGGTAACCCCAAGTCAGCGTCAAGCAGGGCAGCTGGGGGAAGTTGCGTAATGATGCAGCTTTAAACATGAGTTAAGAAAGTGTAGGTCTGTTCAGCTTTACTGGGCTTCAACGCCTCCGTTTCCCTCCCCCTTGGTACACACACACACACACACAGTCCATGTATTCATATCATTATGGGGACTCTCCATGCATTTCTATAGGCATATGTCTAATCGCACCTATCACACGCTTAACCCCTAACCAGCACTAACCTTAACCTTAAGCAAACAAACAAAATACAAGACTTTTTAAAGTTGTTTGCTCGCATTCACAGATTTTTGTAAAATTGACGTTATCCTTGTGGGGACCTTGTCTGCTCCCCACAGTGTAATAATTACAAATACACGCGCACACACATTCTCGTCCCGTATGAATGAGCGTGCAGTAGCTCCAAGGAAAATAGGTGGGGGGAGGACTGCTTGTGACAGGAACTGCGGGAGCCTAACTGAGGCGGTGTGCCGGCAGGGGGGGGGTTGTGGGGGGGTTGAGCTGCCTTTCCGTACAGAGCAGGGCTTTCATTTGGGCCGTGGCAGTGGGACGGAGCGAGCCCCGATCTCCAACAGCGCCTCGCCCTCGGGATCCTGTGTGCAGGCGACCCTCCGCGCAGACAAAAGGCCGGTTCCTCCTCTAGAACCTTCTCCCTCGTCTCCTGACGCTTATCTGACTTCTTACTCACTGCAAACTTACCGGGTTCCCGTCTTAAAGGTAGGGTGCGAGGTCTTCATTTAAAGGGTGGTATGCGGGATGGTGGGGGCAAGGGGCGGGGGGCTTGCAGGGTTAATAGCCTTTATTTACACAGTGCAGACATAGACCAGCTTCCAGCATTTGCTTTTATCTGCCTCACTGTGTCTTCTGAAGCGTGTCCCACCGAATGCTCTGAGAAGACCTGGAGAAAAAGCTTGGTGCTCTGCTGGAAAGCCTGTGGACTCTTCCTGCTTATTTACTTTGGCTCCTGAGGTAGACTTCAACTCTGTGTGAGAACCTTACGCGTGAGAAGCCACTTCCACAGAAAAGCTCAGCCAGGGGGTGGGGTGGGTGGCTTCAGATTAAACTAGTGGACAGAGTTGCCCATAATGTCCTCTTGTTCTTCTGGCTGTGTGCTTCAAAAAAAAAGGTCTAACTTTGATTTGTGTCATTATGTGTTTAGTTCCCATCCATATATATATTTGTTCCAGAGTGTGTGTGGAACTACAACGGTTTGGAAGCTTGTGTAGAGCGAGATCAGTGACACATGGCAATTGGGGCTTTCTGCAAAACCTCACTCCATGTGCGAGAGGCCCCCGGTCAACCCTGTTTTGTGTAAAAAGTCAGGCTCCTTTTGGCCGAGGCTGACCCTCTCTGTTCAGATGCCTCCAGGCTAGGGCTCCGTACGGCTTGAGTTAACGGCATGCGGGATGCTCTGTTCCCCTCACTTGCAGGGCCCCCTCCTCTTTGATTGCCCACCCCCCCGTCCCAGCTCATGTCCCCCTCTCTCCTTCAGTACGCCGATGGTTACGATCCTTACAATGGCGGATAGGTGATGTCAAGCAGGACATGAAATCCACAGGCTGCATCCCAGACCTGCCGGAGCGCCGCTCAGGCAATAGGGGAGCTGTGACTACTGAAATAATGCAGGGAGCGTCATCCGCCACACTCCACATGTGCAACCCATTAGGCCAGCAGTCTGGGAAGCGGGAAAAAGCCTTATCCATTTCTGAACGCATTCCTCTATGACCTAGCAAAAAGAAAAACAGTAATTAGGTATCACTTGTTTGGGAGGCCGTTTTAGCCGGGCAGTAGTGCCTCTTTTAGGTTCAGTGGGAGAATGACAGAGAAAACCACCCTGTGCATAGGGGTGACGAATATACATTACAGTGGTGCTACAGGACCAAAATAAACCGACTAAGAATATCCGTGCAGCGGATATAATGTAAAATTTACGTTTTTTTACTCGAGCAACAGAACCACAACAGCAAGTTACCAGGAGAACCAAAACGATAATAATAATCATTCTGCCAATCAGTCGGATATGAACTCAGCCACAAGTCAGTGACTCAATGCAACAATTCACCTTATTTCTGCTGCTAGGGTTTGGAGGCCGGCAGAAACTGGATGAACAGGGATGCTGCTGTCCACAAGAAAATCATGTCACTCTAAAATAATTGAACTTCCCAAAGATTATATTGCAAACCCAGGGGTATAACTGAAACAAAAATCTCCTCAAACTGTTAGCAAATTGTTAATATTTGGAAAGAATCTAAAGCTGATTTTCATGTCTCCCGGGTCACCAGGAAGGCATAAATCTATTCTTGTTTTGCTTCTTTGTATAATGAAATCATTGAGAACAGAATTGCTGGTTAAACCATGAAAGGCCATCCTTTTTGCGCTGAATGAAATGACAGAAATGAATGAAATTTCTCCTCTTCTTTTCCCAATCCTGCCCCAGGCATTTCCAGAATGTCACCTTTTTCACAAGTTTAGCCGAATAAATCTGGCAAATACCCGAATAGGCTTTGTTGATGCATCTTCTTCAGATGTTGCTGGTTCCAGTCTCACGGAGTAAAGCTCTTCTTTTGTGTGACTCCTGAATCTCCTTCACAACCCAACGTATCTCCAGTCAAATCTGGGCTAGCTGTTTATTCTCCTATCATGGCCACCTTCCTGCATTCAGGAGCCTCAATGACCCTTTTGTTGGCCATTTGTTTAGATTTATTTATCTTCTGTTGTCCCTGGTTGTTGTCTCTCCCCTGCTGAGATTCTTGTGGCTGCACTCAGGGGCAGCTTTGGTACCTCAGGTTGTCCATTAGTAGCTGCTTTAATAACTCATTAAGGTTTACAGTGATTAGCATCGTCCTGGCACCTACAATGTTTCTTATGCAGCATTGTGCATGCACATAAATCAGATCATCCAGAATGTGGACTGTCTGGGGGTCCCCAAGGACTGGATTGGGAATCACTAATCTAGGAAGATCTGAAACCCTAAATGAATATGTTGAAACCTCCAATAGCTGGCAAATTGGGCTTTGGATGGGGTTAAAAATGCATTGCCCTTAAAAACAAACAAGACAGCTGATGTGGTCTAGATATCGCTTTGGCTTTTGCATGCATCCCAAGACCTTTCTGTGCATTGAGTTGATGCATGTTATGTAGTCACACCTCAGAACAGTACAAAATGGAGGATTCCATAGAAAGCCCAGACCCCGGAGGGCGTATCACTGTAATTAGACCGCTCCGGTGCATGTTGGAGCTGCACTCATAGATACTGTCTTGAAAGAACTTGTTTCTCGAGGGGACATGTTTTGAAGTGAGTTGGCTGAGGCATTTAATCTCCTGCACTTACAAATCAGCTTGTGGTAGCTTGTTGGAAGGACCTGACGGGCTTCTCTTTCAGTCCCGGTCGTCCATGTTTCGATTCTGGAATTGTTCCTTCATGCTTGCAATCGAGGACTGCCATGCAGAGCTGTTGGTAGTGACACATGACAGAAAGGGGAATCTCATGCTTAATTTCCAGAGAATCAATCCCAGCATGCTTGGCTCAGTGACATGCTTACAGCTGCATTATTTTTGTTGCATTTATCATGGATGTACAAGATGACCGCCATGTAAGTTACATAGTCAACGCACTGAGAAACATGATGATTTTGTACACCGGAATTGTTCAGCGATAACTTCAAACAGAAGACATAAGCGCATCTTCTTTAAAAGGTTTTTTTGTTTTTGTTATGGGTTAAATGAACTGCAAAATGGAGTGACTATAGTTATTACTACCTGTACAGCTCTAAACAAAATAAGCCATATAAAAGCATAATTTTCTTTGTGGTTATTATGTGTGCTATATGCGTAATGTGCTGCATTATATTAAAAACAGGTGAAATGCAAAAACATATGAAGCTGAACTGAAGATGAACTGTAAATAGAAATAGATAGATATCTACCTATAGCTACTTCCCTATCTGTCAGTTTGATCATCTGACTAATTGGCTGACTTGGGTGGTTCCCGGTTCCTCTTTAGAGGGTTATTTTTTGACCAGACTACATCTTTAGGGGGAGGGAGTGGCCAGCCCCATGTGGGGGGTCTGGCCAGGTGAGCTGTCACACTTGCATGTCCCAGAAGGAGCATACAAGAGCTAGGGCCTACCAACACACACGGGCCTGAACTACAGAGTGCCAGATCTCTTCAGAGGAACTTGTCCTGACTGGATGGCTGTCATCTGTCGGTGTAACACAGGTGGCTGCGTCAGATGGGACGATAGCGATGGAGGAGGAATACGAACTTGACCTGACCTATATCACGGAGCGCATCATTGCCGTGTCCTTCCCGGCTGTCTGCTCGGAGGCTGCTTACAGGGCTGACCTGCACGATGTCATGTGCATGCTCAAGTCCAAACATGCCGACAACTACCTGGTGAGGCCCTGCGGGGGAACCTATGGGGCTAATGCGGTGACCACTCGTCCGGATTTCGTCCGGACATTCTGGTTATCCAGCCCTCTGTCCGGACTGCTGTCCAGTGTCCTCCTTTTTGAGTCTTAGTCCTCTTTTTTGGACATCAATGTCCTCTATTTTAGAGTCATAGAGGAGGGAACTTAACTGGAAGAGCGGCAATGCCTTTTTTACAACTAAAAAACTCCCATCAGCCGCATAAACGGCCGACTGGTATGGCAGCTAGCTGGGTACATGGCTTTAGATAAATGTTCAAGCAGACCAACCGGTGAAGATGCATTAGCAAAGACCTCCTGCGTTGTTCTGGAATCCACTTAATCTGGAGGTTCCTGTCTGTATAAAAGGTACAAATCAATTCATTAATTAGCTAAAGAAGTTGGCATCGTGGATTCTGTCTAGCTTAAAACTTATTAATGTCCTTTCCAGGCAGAGTGCATCTCTTTACAATCTGCCCTTCCTCAGAGTAATCCTTTTAGCCGCTGAGTGTGTTTTCGTCTTCCTGGCAAAAGGCATCCTGCCAAAAGTGTTGAGAAATGTGAAGTGGGAAGAGCCTAATTACTGTATTGGTTTCCACGCAGGTGATCAACCTTTCTGAAAAGCGGGCGGATCTCACCAAAATGAACCCCAAGGTACCACGCTTTTCAAGCACGAAGTTTATTCACGTCCGGGCAGGACTGTGAGGGGGAGGCATGCGTGTTTGTGTCACAGTTCCTGGGAACATAGAAAAGAAAATGACTAAAAGCTACGCTAATGATCAAACTGACAAGAAAACCCTCGGTGCCACCCATCCCCTGTCCCTCCTTTTGGGAGGCACGTATGACCATTTTTCTTCTGCAGTTTAGTGATGAGGAACGTGAAAGATGCTGGGGGGGGATAGAGATAGAGACTTAATTAAATTCGCCCTGTTAAAGAATTCTGCTGTTTCAACAAGCTGGAAACTGCCCCCCTTTGCATAAAATCTTTGAGCCGCCCAGAGAGTCTAGATGCGACTGAAATGCAATGCATGCAGTCTGCAAGAGTATATAATGTACAAATTCAGCCAGCATAAATAAGGGACCAGAAACATATTTTTTATTGGAGGAAAATTTCCGCTCTATATAACTTAATTAATGTAGGAGTTTATTATTTAGATTTAAATTGGAATGATGCCGATGGCCATTCATCTAAAATCGGGGTCCTCGTGTGGTGGACAGTGTAATCTGGACCATGAGGTCAGTCCAGGTGACCGTCTTTCAGCCTCTGCGCGTAAAGCTGGACTAGTGCTGGAGATCGCGGTACCTTTAGAGAGAAGTACGGCTGGGAGCCGTAGAATAATATCTGCTGCAGGAGCCTCTGTGAAAATTAAGCTCATGATGTTTCAGACCATGGACACCGGCTGGCCTGACCTGCACGCCCCTCCGCTGGACAAGATCTGCACTATCTGCAAGGCCATGGAGAGCTGGCTGAACTCTGACCCCCAGCATGTGGTGGTCATTCACTGCCGCGTGAGTGCCCAGCCCACACCGCGGAATTGCCCATTGTCTTCAGTCTGGAAGCATTTAATTTATTGCTTTAGATTATTAATATGACAGTGCTCCTATTATTTGCTTTGGTTTACCACGGCCACGCCTAATATTGTTTCCCAGCAGAAGTATTTGCTTTGGGCACATATTCTTGAATCTTGTTGGCAAAATTTCAATGAGAGACCTTTTATTGAGAGTTCAATGGAATGTAACTACTCTAATGATTTTTTTTTTTACCATAGTTTCACTGTTCATTGTTTATTTCTCGTCTGCATGTGCAGGGTGGAAAAGGGAGGATTGGCGTGATCGTTTCATCCTTTGTGCATTTCACTGAAGTCTCTGCGAGGTAACCGAGGTGGTACCGCACTTCCTGCTTCCAGCTGGGAAATGCTGTCCATGGAGAATGTCACAGGAATACCACCACTGGGATAGATCTTAGGAATGGCCAATGGGTGCAGTGTTCGTCTGTGGTTTGTGGGTATTAGCGCAAACATCAATTTTAACTACTATTTGAAATCATCTGTAATTTGCCTCGGTGTCACTTAAAAGTGCTGCATTAAGGTCACTGACGCTCAGTAGGAATACAGCCATAGTCTTCTTTGCTGTCATCCAGTGGGGTTTAAGTTTGAGGAAACTCATGGACCCATAAGCAATGAACTGTGGAGCCTCACACTGTCCAATTTTTTTAGCCAATGTTGCCATCTCAAGGCCAGGGCTGAAATGGCCACCAGGCACATTGCCAACACTGGTTAGCTGGTTATCGCTATTGGCAACATTAGATACAAATATATCGGGTATTTGGTTTCGTCAGAATAATTTGGTTTCGTCTACATCAGGGCACTATGTGTAACCAGTGTATAAAAGACCCCGCCTTTTTCGACGCCTCAGTGTTTTCACCAAATTATACAGCTTTTCAGCACCTGACTCACTGTCCTCCTTACAGCTAGACTGACATGTACGAGCTTATCTGGAGCAGGAAAATCCATCTGCATAAAATGGTGAACTGATTACATAGAAGTTTCATAAACACCCACTGAGCGACAAAGCGATAATAGCATCTTTCTCCCCTAGCGCTGACCAGGCCTTGGAACGTTTTGCTATGAGGAAGTTCCACGATGACAAAGTGTCACCTCTGATGACGCCCTCGCAGAAGAGGTGATGATTTCTCCTCCCCGTGATGGTTCTGCACACCTGCGATTTTGATTTGCGAGCAAACTTCTGTGATAAAACAGCGTTACACAACAGGGAAGGTTAACGACCAGCTTGGCTGAAGAACAGCTCACCCTAAGCCTTCCTGCGGTTAATAATTCACAGCATGGCTTCACCTTTGAAATTATGTTTGTTTTTCGTTCCAACTGTAGGTATGTCTGGATTCTAAACAGCCTCTTGACTGGCACCATAAAGATGAACGCCTCTCCTCACTTCCTGCACTGTGTCATTCTCCATGGGATACCGGACTTTGAGAACGGAGGTATGGTGCTCATTATGGTACCCCCTAAAGCTTGAGACGTTCCATGGATCCTTAACACGGTAGAACCAGGCTGTGTCGTATATCGTGAAGGCCCCATTCATCACTGTAAAACCAAAAATGGTTTGTAAGAACACAGGGATTTATGTGGTACTTCAAAATGAAAGGGAACCTTCAATACATTTTATTTATTTAATGTATAGAGTGAAACGGGTTGGCCTTGTTTGCCCGAGTCATGCCCACAATCCCTTTTATTGATATACTGCTTCCAATCTGTTCTTATGTCATATCCCTTGAAGACAAGGCATGATTATGACGGCTCGTCACTCTACCCACTCTAAAATCTTCTTTGCAGTGTGCGGGTGACCAAAATTGTGCACCCTATTCTAGGAGAGGTCATTCGTGCACTGTGCAACCTCAGCACGACATGCTTAGATGTTTTCATACGATGCAGCTGTATTGTTGAGTAACACAAGCACAATTAGCATTCTTTGTGGCCATTTACACTAATTACAGCTACTGTATAGGCCTAATGAAGCTATACGGGCACCGTGTTTTAAGGTCCTGCTCGACATCAATGCTGCGTATTCTGAGGCCATGCCTGTTATAAAAGCCATCAACATTTTCCATCTACATCTCTTGTCCCTTTTTTTTCAGTTTGCCGACCGTACTTGAAGGTCTACCAGGGAATGCAATTGGTCTACTCTTCTGGGATTTAGTAAGCCACATTGTTATTGCTCTATAAATCTTATCCACAATGGTGAATGTCTGTGTGTAATTTATGGGCATGTGTGTATATATATATATATATATATATATATACACACATTGGGATTGTTAATTTCACCAGAATGGGGGTCGGTGGAAGTGGTGGCCGCGTATGGCCTGTCGGCTCAAAGCGAGAGGAAGCTTGATGGTTCATAACGTGCGTATTGATTTTGTGGGTCTGCTGCTCAGTCACATAGGGCCAGGTCACAGAAACAGACTGTACATCGCTCTGCAGCCTGCACAGCTCCTCAAAGGTGACATCTTGGTCAGTGAAACCTTTCTTAATTTACTCTATTACTAAATTAAATATATCTCTATATATTTACACATCTGAATATATTATAATAGTATTAATGAACTGTCTGCATTTCTATAGGGGATTTAGGGGTAGAATTTTCCTCTCACTCCTCACAGGGTTCTAAGGTCAAATTTAGCCTCAAACATGATCCTACCTTCCCATCGTGATGTATCTATTTCCTACGGGTTCCCTTCCTTCCGGGGATAGGTCCCAGAGTGCCACTTTGGATAAACTGCTGTAGACAACACAATGAATGCATTGTAATCCGTCCTATCAATGATTCACTTTTTTATATTAATGCAGATTAAATGCTACCGCAAAAACATTCGGACCCTGAGCCGGGAGCCAATTTTTCGCCTTCAGTTTCACACGGGCACTGTTCAGGGCTACAGCCTCATATTTGAGAAGGAAGACCTTGAACATGCAAATAAAGGTACGCCGGTGCTGTGCCAATAATAAATAATACAGAAAGCATAGGAAGGCTAACAGGTAGCTATATTTACATTGTTCCTCTTAAATTTGTATTTGTAGCAACACCTGAGAACCGTAGAACTTATTTGTAATTGTTTAGCAAAATTGTTCATAAGAAAAATTTAAATTGTTTTTTATAAGGAAATAATGACAAGTTGTTGTTCTGCTTTTTCTCAGGTGCTCTCATTGAATGATTTTTGGGAATGCCTTAGCTTACCTGACCTACCGTTAGATACTGTAAAGCACATTCTTTATTTCACTGGAAACTGCTTATGAACTAAATAAAATAAGTGGCACGATGTTGTCACCCCCCCCCCCCCCCCCCCCCCCCCCCCCCCCCCCCCCCCCCCCCCACCCCCCCCCCCCCCCACCCCCCCCTCCCCCCCCCCACACCCCTAC
>JAODKM010000075.1:4425890-4456627 GCA_026780845.1 Petrocephalus sullivani
CCTCCTCTCATACAACAGCCTCCATTTCCCTGTAGAACTCTAAACCCAGGAAGATGAGATGGTTGGCCTCCTCTCATACAACAGCCTCCATTTCCCTGTAGAACTCTAAACCCAGGAAGATGAGATGGTTGGCCTCCTCTCATTCAAGGAGCTCCACGTGTCCTTATTCCCAGGCTGTCCTACACGAACACACCACTAAAACTTCACTCCTGTTGTTAATAGACAGGAAACTGAAGCACAAAGTAAAATAAATTGTGGAATGGCAAACCCTGCAGTGGTAATTTGATATTAACAGTAACTATTTTTGAGAAGGTATACGAGTTACAATTGATTCACACTCTGAAATTGTTTGCAAAATAGCTTTGCTGTGTGGAAATGATCAGATTGAGTTTGTTCATTTGTTTCTTTGCTGTTATTTGTGTGCGTTATCCTTCTGTACAGCGATCAGTTCTCAGTGGCACCATTTAATCTGAAAGGGATTATCTTGTATCAATAGAAACCAGAAGAAATACATACTATTAAAACATGTGATGACAGTGTTAGGGATTTTGTGTTGTTTGGAAAGTGTCCCAACTGGATCACTGAAAAGATTCAAACCTCTAAGAGAAAACTCTGTATGCTTTTTACAATGAAATGGAAATGGATTAAATAGTATGTTTATATCTAGTCTGTTGATTAAATATTGATATTGTTTAATTTATAATGATCTTTATAGAAGGTATTCATATATAGTTACATTATGAAGTGAAGTAATCCTGCCTTCATGAGAGGGAAATTCTTCATGTCAGGATGTTCTGATTCTCCGGTCTCTCTCATCCTCATTCCCTGCAGATGCCCCAGCTTCTGACTACCGAGGAAGCACAAGACATGGCCTAAGCCATCAGGACAGTGTGACGGACCACTCAAGGTGGGGCTTGGAGGGGGAGATCCAGAACTCTGCCATCTACACACCTGGTCTGCCATCCTCGCAGGTAGCTGACTCAGAATTCCAGCAGATCATTGGGATCATGTTGACGGCGCCACTGACCCACATACAAAATGGCAAACCTCTGTTTGCAATGTATGTGAAATAAGAAGAGCACAAGATATCCGAAATATCTGGGAATATGTGATGGGTCCATCTGGCTTTTTTTGTCAGCAATATCCCTCGTTGGATGGCATAGAAGTGCTGAGGGTGTATGTAATGTCACCGCGATGTGGTACATGTGTCCTTGTGGTGTCGTTAATGTTTTAGACACGTCGTTGGTGCAGAATTAACAGTGTGTTGTTCGTATTTGGCCTTCAGCTAGGCGTCTTGTACAGGAGTGACAGCATAGAGAACAAGACACGCTGTGAGGAGTTTTCTGGAAAAGTGCCAGCTGGATCCGGGATGGTGGCTTCCACTCCTGCTTTCCCCATCCCTCCGCCAACGCCCTACGGTAATGGTGGGGGCGCAGTTTGGACCCCTTCTGCCATCGTGGATGCCTATCAAACGGCCTTCTGTCCTTAGGAGACTCTTAATGGCATAGTGCCTTCTTCTTCTCTGTGTTTGTACTTTGTACGCTCTCTGCCTATTACCCATCTTTGTTGGGTCATTGTTGAAATGATTTGTTGCTTTTTACCACTGAGCCCTGCTTGTTGCATGGGATTCTGGGAAATGGCCGACACGAGATCTCTGTTCCTCTTCTTCTCAGTAAAAGACCTGTTCGAGTTTTCCCATGGATCTCCCGGATCCCAGGCCGGCGCCTCCCTTGGGGTGCAGAGAACAGAGCTTGGTAGGTCACCACCTCCTGGTCACACCATGGTTCTGCTGTCCATCAGGTGACAGTCTGTGACAGCATACATGCGCTCCCTCTAGTGGTTAAGGGGTAGGTTGGCTCTGTGTAGGTGCATGAACGTGTATGTTAGTGTGTGTGTGGGCACCTGTGTGAGCACGCCTGAAATACAAAACACTGTTGACTTATGCCTGGTTATTTAATACCTTGAGTAATGCAGTAAATCCTTTAATGCTTTAGGATTCCTTTAAGATGACATGCAGTCAGTCACCTCCTAAAAGGTGGATGGCTTTTATTGGTGCCACAGCCCAAAACTGATGCAGCTCATACAACTCATATGCCCGTTTTGCAATCTTCCTTCAGGTAAATTGCCTTAAGGTGCAGGGTTATAATTCACTGTTTCATTTAGCTGGTGGTTACAACCAGAAGAACTAGTTGAGCAGATGACCTTACAGGACTAAGGACTACCTTTCAACACTCCAAATACCTTTCAAAAGTCAAATTGTTTTGAGTTCAACGTACCTCAAAAATGTTTTAATGGGGAGATTGAAGTGCAGATTGGCGGTCTGCCTCGAGGATTTCTAAAGGTGAAAAGCTGGGCATTTGAAAAACAAAAATCGAGAGTAGTAGAAACTGATATTTGCTTCACATATTGCATTTTGTTTTGTAATAAGCATAACAATGGTCACTGTCATTAGTGAACTAAGAACCCTCTTTCTAGTGCCAGAGATTGTCTCACTGAAGAGGATACCTATATGCTTACCACAGGATTCCTTCACAGTCGGTTGAATTTTGACCTGTAACGCTGGGGGCACTCCATATGTGTGTATAGTGACGGATTTTCTCAACACTGCTCAGAACGATCACATTGGACAAAAATACTAAACACACACACATATATATGTAGTATTTCAGATGTTAAATCACAAAAGTCTTGTGCATCTGGTATGTTTAGACCATCCCGGACATGGAGACAATTCCAAAACAACTGATGTTCCGAGGAGGATCTCCTCGCCTTCTAGAAAAAAATACTTCATTGCAGGACACTTTGATTTGCTATTTAAAAAATGCCGTAGTTGACATTCTCCCAAAGTGATAATGGAATCCAGATAAGCATGCATGCCTGGCCGGGGGTCAGAGGTCATTTCTGACATTCTGCAGTGTCCTTTTAGGGCACAGATTGTGGAGACAGAGGAACAATGGCCTCTGGTCACTGAATGGAAGGCGGGGAGATCAACGTCAGTCAGGAACAGGACCCCCTCCGACTGAGTTGGCCAATCGGAACAACAGAGACAAAACAATCGGGAAGCTGTTTTCCATCTGGAGATAAAGTTCAGGGAGTGACCCTGTCACGTTTATGACTTAATTCACCCGTTTCTGTCACGTCTGGCTCTGTTTGGCCCGGGCTGGGAGCTCTTTATTACAGTCAGGGGTGAGAGAGGCGGAGAGGGGAAAAATGGGGTGGGGGGTATAAACAGGGGATGGATAGTGCCCTGGGAGAAGGGCTGTCCCCCTCAGAGCTCAGAGCGGTCCGTAACGGGGAGGCTGTCAGGTCCAGGCTCCCGCTGGTGACATCTGAGGCTTCCTCAGCATTCTGCATAGACCCGTTCCCCGTCATGGCGGCTTCTCTCGGTACGTAGACCAGCACGTCTCCTCTACGGCTCCTCCCGCGTACACCGGCACATGCAGGAGGACAAGGAAGGAAGGAGAAAGATGGGGATGGCAGATAGAATCTTTGGAGGAGTAAACGCCTTTGGCTGTAGTTCGCCAATCGCCTCATTGGTTTTTATGTCGTTTGTTCTGTAACAATGAACATTTCACTGGATTTTCTGTTGGATTCTTTGCGCGGTTTTGTTGGAATGATTGTACCGACCGGTGGCTTTTTCTAGGAATTTCCATTTAGAAAAAACAAGGCCTTTATAGTAAACATCTGCATAATTACGGAGTGGCCTCCCCGTGCACGACACTGTGATATTTATTTTTTATTGTTGTGTGTTTACTTGGGATTTCATTTTCTTTCAAGGCTTCAAATTAACTTGTTTTTATGTTGCTTCAACGCAAATTACTGATTGCAAGCAAGGGTTATAAATAAGTGAATTTTCCCTCCCATGTATTATAACATCACAAGTGCCATGATTTGATTGGTGGATCTTGTTTACACATATTTAAAATTTCCCATCAGATTACTAATTTGTGTCGCCGCGCAGATGAGAAATTGATGGCGTTGGGCTGAAATGCGAGTTAGTGAAAGTGTTCTGAAGCTAAGAAAGTCCTGACTGGCGAAAGCAGAGCGTGTCTCATTTTTCTGAGACAAACTAGTAAACCTCCACAGCATTTTAAATGGTATCTACACAGCCGCAAGGACCTGAAACTATTCAGCCATCCAATGAAAAAATACCCTGCTTATGTACAGTTCAAGCTACTAAACCTGCTACTTCCCTAATGGACCTATTTCATTTCCTTGATTGAGGAGCAAAACTATACGTGTATGCCAGAGACACGACTATTAGTGTGGCTGGTTTTAGTGTTTCTGAGCCTTGGGGTTGTCTTTCCTTGTATGTACACATATTTCTTTGGCTGTTTCTGGTTTTGTGGTTATTCATGTTTATTTCAAAGCTGAGGAACCTGAACATCATTAGGAATAGGGCCAGAATAGAGGTTTCCTTTCTTCTGAGAGTGGCACAGCGCTATGTTTTAAGCGTCTTTCCACATGCAGGCACCGGGGCGGAGGCCGTCATTGAGGTAATCTGTGGCCTGCCTCCATCCTGCCTTCTCAGGACGCGCATTAGAGCCTCTCTGGTTTGGGACGGCCGGCCAGTCCACATGAAGTGGCGGCCATCTGGAACGCGCTTCTGCGCTAAATTTTGGGAGCGTTGAAGGTGATTTGGAATCATTTTGTGTTTCTATGGAAACATAATGAAGGGTGGATTCGGGGGGGGGGGCTGTCTCTGTGGAGAGGAGTGTAGATGGTGAACACAAAATTCCTTCTCTCACCTCTGGGGGTGTGTGGAGTGAACGAGGTCGTAGGAAAGCTGGAAGCCTCTGCGATTTTTTAGTTTCTAGGAAACCGGTCCTGTCTTTTGCTTACTTATACTTTCTCTCACCTTGCTCCGTGTGGGCTGGGCGACGGGGATGCGGGGTGGGGGGGCTGCAGGTGGCCCACAGAAGCCTGACAAAGACCCCCAGGGGGAGTGTTTCACCTGAGGAGTGCTGCTAGCAGGCGGGGCATTGTGCTCTAAGCTCCTCCCCTAGCGTATTGGGTGGCCAATCGAGGGGCTTGAGGGAGTAACTTTCCCAACCCAAGGTCAATGACTACACCCACCTTCCTGACCCTCCGGAGCATGCTAAGATCCCTAGCTGTCCAACCCCTACCACAAGAACACATTGAGGAGTCTTGTTGACATTATGGGTGCAGCTTCTATATCAGTAAGAAGGATTATCTGGAAATCAAGGGCTCTGAATTCTGGAATGTGGACCCTCCCCGAGATATCGGTGTTGGTCTCAATGCTGAGCTTCAAGCTGATGAGACACATCCAGCTGCTTGGAGATCAACATTGTACTATTATCCATATGAGTATTTCTGATGTGGAGTTTACGGGAGTGTCTCCAAAGATTTAATAAACCACTTGCATAACAACAAATTAGAGTCCTTGCTCCTTGAATCAGAGATTTCCTGTGACCCATGGCCCCAATTTGTTCCCTGCTCACTCATCCCTTACATTATCTTAACTATATCATACCCATTATAAGAAGCAAAGGAGGTAATTGGAAATCCAGCTGTAGACTCCTGCACGCCACCATTGCGAGACTGGCCAATCAGAACAATCAGCCAACAGTACTGGGAGGAGCCAAGAGTATTTTTTTTGTACTTTTGGGCGGTGAACCTAGAAAAATGGAAATTACCAGCTGAAATGGAAAGTCTGACTTGAATTGATTTTCAAGTAAGGAGCTACACTGTGCACTGTGTGATATCAGCAGCAAACACCTCTAAGGCAAGCCAGGGGAGGCTTTTGAGTCAGGTTTTCCGTTGGGGAAACCTGAGGAACTGCTGTTGCCCTCATTTTATAGCAGATATAGAGGCTTATGACTGACTGTTTCTGCCGTGTGTTCACCTGCAGAGTCCAGGGGTTACCCGGAGAGCCTGGGTCCCGCCGCGGTGCTGCTCGACGGAGACGGATTCCCCACGGCATTCCCGGTGCCCCTCAACCCCACTGCATGCCAGCGGCCGTTCGCGTCCATGCGCGCCGCATCCGTCGACGGTCTCATTTCCAGGACGGAGAGGTACTGCCTGTCATGAACTAAATCTAATTATCGTAGGATTACACTTCAAAGGAGTCCAGTCCCATTCTGTACATATGTGGGGGGGGCGTTTTGGGGGGGCAGTGTGTGGCTCGGCGGATTAAGACACTAAAGTCACTAGCCTCAGGATTGGCAGTGTGATGTCACAGTTGGGCCCTTGAGCAAAACCCTAACCCCCAATAACTTCAAGAGAAAATATTCTGGGGTCTGACTAAAGTGCACTTTGTCATTTCTGCCAGACGACTTCTTAAGATATTGTTGTAAAATATTTCAAGTAAAGTTGTTTACTTGAAGGTACTGGTACAGCTGTCATGGAGTGTTACGTTCACTGCATTTCACTGCATTTCATTGCATTGCATGTTATAGCCTGAGTTCTAAGCCCCGACTGAGGCAACAGTGCTCCCTCGGTGGACCTGGACCCGGATTCACCTCCCAGTATCCCGGTTCCTTGGAGTACAACCCGCAGAGCCACTTTGGTTCCGCCCTCCTACACGACGGTGCCCACAGCTATCACGGCCGGTACCCTCTGAGCTACAGCTCAGGCCAGAGCTTTGAAGAGCAAGACAGCTCCAGTCCCGGCGAAGGGGATCCGGGTCTGAACGGGGTTCCGGAGCAGCCGCCCCTCCCGGAGAAGAGGAGGGTCTCCCAGGGAGAACATGGCCTGGGTCCTGGGTCTCTGGCTCCATGCGGCTTCTCCAGCATCCACAGTGGGAGTTCCACGAACATCCCGTATGGAAGTCCCCTACCGGATCCTTTGGCCCGAGCCGCGAGTGCACCCCCGTCGGTACATGGTATGCCCCTACATCCCCACTTCAGCCTCACTTATTCCAAACAAAGGCAGACCCACAAAACGCAACATTAGCCTGTAGCTTTGTTCTGTTCCTAGATTAGGTTTCCACCTTCAGTGAATCACGATACACTTCTGAAAACCTTGTGACCCCCCTTCCCGCTTGGCCCCTCCAGTATGATCTGTATGCACCACCCGGATTTTAATGGGTGCCTATCATTTGTGCATCTTGTGCCTCTAGATGCGTTTGCTGGCAAGCAGGAGACCGTGAAGTTTGTACAGGACACATCTAAATTTTGGTACAAGCCAGATATCTCAAGAGACCAAGGTTTGTGTACCATTCAGACGTGTAATTTGCTTAGCATCTTTACACATATAACATATATATTCCTGCATGTTAAAACTTCTGAGGTCATATGCCACACCAGAAAGAGCTGACATGTTGTACTGTCACACTTAGCCCCTTGTGTTCCCAAACTCTTGCAGCCATCACGGTGTTGAAGGACAAAGAGCCTGGGTCCTTCATAGTTCGGGACAGCCACTCATTCCGGGGGGCCTATGGGCTGGCCATGAAGGTGGCCACGCCCCCTGCTTCTGTGCTGCAGCAGAGCAAGAGAGGTAGGCTGTTCCCCTCATCTGCTAGGATAAACAGCGCCCTCTGTCAGACTTGCAGGGAAATGCAGATGCATCTTGTTAACTCAAGAGACTGCAGGTTGAGATTTAGGACTGTGGTCATGGATTGTCCGTGTTGGCATACAGTCAAAATTTTCCCTTGTTGACATTTCCCAGTAGTACTCTCTTCTAAGAACTAACATTGAAGCTATATATCCACATATACTGAAGACACATAACACCCCCTTGGCTGTAGGTCAGGTAGGCCCCAGGCATCTCCTCAAGAGTGGAGTTTGACTTGTCATGCCTGTGAAAGGGGAAAGGAATCCACCACAGCTGGGTGCCATCTTTCCAGTGAATTGTGCAGATAGGATTGATGTTACTTGTGTGCAAATCTGCCGTTTGTCAATTGTGATCAGAGTGAAAAAGTCTTCATGTTTATTATTATTTAATCTGTTTGGCTGCTGGTGGTTCCTTTGTATTTAATTTTTAGCTTCTTATCGGCTAAATTATTTGTATGAAAGTGTGACAAAAGCAGAGATTAAATGTGGGTCTCTCGTCTCTGTGTTGTCTGCTTTTGGTAGTGGGCGACCTGTCCAATGAGCTGGTCCGACACTTCCTGATCGAGTGCACGCAGAAGGGCGTCCGACTCAAAGGCTGTCCTAATGAGCCCTACTTCGGTAAAACCCCTCTCCACAGTTTGTCTCCCTCTCAGAAAACTTGCAATGAAGTTGTGTGAGCGTGTGAGCCGCTGTGTGTATCCTTTCATACCGAGTAGCCAAATAGGGAATGGAGAGTCTCCCCCTAGTGGTAATGCTGAAAGTACACCATGTGCTGTTCTCATGAGGTTAGCTACAATGAGTGAGAAACCCGTTTCATAAATTATGTCTTTACCTTATTCCTGAAATGGTTGCACGTTGCTTGAAACTTTGTATAAATTGTTATTGCTTGTAGAACAAAATGACTTTGACATAAAAATGTACTGGTACTAGGTGCTGAGTCTGCGTCGGCTTCACGATGTAGTGTCGACAGCGCTGAGGCCTCGTGTGTTTGTTCACACAGGCAGCCTCACGGCCCTGGTGTGTCACCACTCCATCATTTCACTGGCCCTGCCCTGCAAGCTCATCATACCTGACCGAGGTGAGCACCCTTTCACCTCACCTCTGTCAGCCTGGCTGCCCAGTGATCACCCTAGGGCTGTGTCTTTCCAAGCAGCCTCACTACATTCACTTACATCCCCCTCCACTGTTAAGTTATTGTTAATGACCCTAACCATGAAAGTCTGTCCAAAATAATTACATCCATTCCAATCCATTCTATTACAATCCAATACTTGTACATTAAAATCCAGTCCTTCCACTAAATTCCAACACATTCCAATCCATTCTATTCCAATCTGTACAATTCCATTCCCTTTCAATCCAATTCATTCCAGTTCACTCGCATCCAATTCAATCCATGCCATTCTTTCCAGTCCATTTCACTCCAATCAATCTATTCCTGTCCAATCCGTTCTGTTCCAATTCACTCACATCCAATCCATTCCACTACGTTCTAGTCTGATTCAAGGTGATTTGCTGACTGCTAACTGTACCCCGATGGCAAAAAAAATCCCATTTATTCTGTGTGGAAGTACAGAGTACTGTACAGAATACAGTGTAATGCACAAGCACTTCTCAGACTCAGGGCCTCTTTAGGAACTTAGTGGTACACTCATAAATCTGGCCCATATGTCACTTTTCAGTTCAGTCATCAAATTCTTTTTCCTCTGAGCCCTTGTGTTTGGCTTATAAAGCCCGAGACGTGTCAAAGCCAGCCTCAGTCCTGGTCTCCTCCCCTCTGCAGATCCTCTGGAGGACATCGTAGAGCCCTCAACACAGACAGCCACCAACTCAGCAGCTGAGCTGCTCAAACAGGGAGCAGGTACCAGCAAAATATCTTCACATATATTATATTTTTGAAGCCTGTACATCATTTCAATACATCAAAATATCAATTGGTGTCAATCATTATCAGACAAATAAAAGTAAATATAATGCATAAGATATCAATGATATGTTTGAGGTTAATTACAGATATATAATTGGGACAGATAAGAATATCTGTCTCACAACTGCTTATCCAGCTTGTACTGCTTATATTAGGATTGAAGAGTCTCTGAAGGCATCATTTTACAAATGATCCACCACAAGCCAAAAATGATGCCCCGACATGTAACACTTCTCCCTTCCAGCCTGTAATGTGTGGTTCCTGGGCTCTGTGGAGATGGAGTCCCTGACAGGCTACCAGGCTGTGCAGAAGGCCACCAGCCTGACCCTGGCCATGGACCCTCCACCCAACTCCACGGTGGTGCACTTCAAGGTGTCCGCCCAGGGCATCACCCTCACGGACAATCAGAGGAAGTGAGTGCCGCCCCATTTCATGTGACATTTCCATGGGTGGGGGGGTAATGCCGCGTGACAGGAGCACAGACCAGCGTTAGAGCAATTCAAGCCCAATCCCTCCGTCTTTCCATTTCTAGACTTTTCTTCAGGAGACATCATGCTGTCAACACTGTAATATTCTGTGCCTTGGACCCTCAAGACCGGAAGTAAGTCGACACTTTAACCAATGAAACACACTTCTGACGGAATCATTCCAGGACTTGGAACAGCCTGTAAATCTGTCTCTTTCCTTTTGTCCCTTGTAGGTGGACGAGGGACGGCTCTTCCTTAGCCAAGTAAGTCTGTCTCCGTGTTTCCGTCTGACTTCAGCTCCATCTGGGTCAAAGAAAAACTGCTCCGGCTCAGACCAGGTGCAGCACCCCAACACAGTAAAAACCCAAATCAGGTTCCAGCTTCTTTTTAAACTCAAATCATAAACTGTATTAAGCTTTACTGCAGTGTGTGACCAGACAGCATTTGGCCCGCCGAATCATGAGCTTGGCCTGCCCAATCATGAGCCTGGCCCGCCCAAACATGAACCTGACCCACCCAATCATGAGCCTGGCCCACCCAATCACAAGCCTGACCCAACCAGTCATGAACTTGGCCCACCCAATCACGAGCCTAGCCCACCCACTCATGAGCCTGGCCCTCCCAATCACGTGCCTGGCTCACCAGTCACAAGCCTGGCCCACCCACTTACAAGCCTAGTCCACCCAATCACAGGTTGTTTTTTACTATTATTTTAATTAAGAACGAAACAACTTTGAAAAGCGAATATTTCAGACTCATCTCCCTACAGGATTTTCGGCTTTGTGGCAAGGAAGGGGGGCAGTGCCACGGAGAACGTGTGCCACCTGTTTGCAGAGCACGACCCCGAGCAGCCAGCCAGTGCCATCGTCAACTTCGTCTCCAAGGTGATGATCGGGTCAGCGAGGGCCAAGTAGGACCACTCTGGAGCCCCAGGTCCACACCCAACCTCGCATACGATTCGACGTACAGTTCAGGTTCCAAGTCACTCACCTGAAACATAACTGCACACATGGTCATTCCCACTTCCTATCTGGGGGTGACCACTTTGACTTTGTTAGCAAAACTCATTCCTAAGGACCTTTGCTATTATCTGCCATCTCCAAAATGATCGTTTGAACAGTACTGAAAAGAGCACCTTTATCCGGGAGCAGGGGTGGGTAATTCAGGTCCAAAGAGTAAAAATCCAGATCAACTAGTTTCAACCAACTAGTTGAGTACTCTGTGACCGTGACTCTTAATGCTGAACTGGTTGGTTGAAACACAGTCCTGGACTGGATTTTTACTCTTTTTAACCTGATTTACCCACCTCTGTCTGGGAGTCATTCTGAATCGTTATTTTGTACTGTTAATATATTCCCATATCCCAGACTTAATACCAGTTAAGCGACATTAACACAGCTTCATATTAATACCAACAGCTATATTATGGATGTAAATTAATGTAACTTATATCAGTTCTGTTATGTAAAGTGGGCTACACTGCTTTCTGTAAATATGTTTGGTGTTCTTGCTGCTGAAGCCCCATATCACCATTTATTTTATTTAGCTACTTGTTTGTTAAAAACACCATTCTATAAACGCAAGAGTATTTTTGTATTTAAACTCTAATATATTTTATCAGTGCATTGCTATGTTTATATATAGTGCATTTTATTCAGATTTAAAAACCTCAGATTGTTCTATTTACACAACAGTGTTTAATTCATATACGTAGCTTATTTTAGGCGTTTTTTATCAGTTGTGTTATTTATCATTGTTTACTTTTGATAATTATTTTAAAGGACATTTTGAAGGCATCATACATACAGTACTTCCAGTGTATTGAATGTCTTAAAGTTAAATAATTTGATGTCCATAACATCCTTAGTATTTTAGGACTTCTTTTTTATAAGAAGGACCAACCTGCCTGTGCTCTATTTGTATAGTTTGCAAAGAATTTTATAATGTTTAAGAATATTTCACACAATAATGTACATACAAGAGTCAACCAAAAAATAAGGAAGCATTTTGAGACAGAGTGCTAGTGTCACTAGTTGGGAGTTTGAAGACACTAGTGACTTTTTATGACTTTATATGCAATACATTATTTCACTACATGCTTGTATTTCTATACTGCATTTATGCAATTGGAAATGGAATGTTTGTCTACGTTTAAAAAATAAAACATTCCATAAATAATCTATGTTGATTGTTCATTTTGAGTGGCTTTAGTATATATATAAAAAAATCAGTTTTATCAGTGTTAAGCTGAAGAAAGTTATAGGTCATCTTATATACCCAATATATGCCCCTTATATGCTCATCCTACATGCCCAATGGGGAGCATATATAGAGAAAATAAAATTGGACCTAACTTTGAGCCTTGGGGTACCCCATATGTACACTGTAAGCACGAACAGAGAGGAAATTACCTTGCCAACAGTAACTGTCATGGTTGCGGCAACGGGAGGAACGACCCATGGCAGTCAGAGTTTTAGTCCTTTCGAGGGCCATTTATTACGCAGTACAGGGTAAACACGGAAGCCAACAACACTACGAGCAAACATAAGCATCGACAGCGACAATGACCGACCTAGGGAAACAGACTCGAACGCGGACTAAATACACAGGATCACTAATACAGAACAACGAACACCTGGGAGAAGTAGGAATCCACATGAGGGGAAATGAGGGGGCGTGGCACAGGAGGATAGAACAGGCAGAACATGACAGAACCCCCCCCCAAAGGCGCGCACACCGGGCGCACCCAAGAGGAGGGCCAAGACGGGACCGGGGACCAGGAAAACAAAAGCAAAATCATCAATGAGACACAGGGAACAGGACAGAGACACAAAACAAGCACAAGGGGAGCAACCAGGACAGGAACTGACAGACAACAGGCAGGGCAAACAAACACAGGGGCAGCAAAACAGGGGACACAGGAGGAACAGAGGGACCAGGAGGAGACAGAGGAGGAACAAAACCAGGGGCCGGGGGACAACGGGGAGTCCGAGGGAGCCCACCCCGGCGAGGGGCGGCAGCCGCAGGGACAGCAGGCAACGGGGAGGCAGAAGCAGGAGGGGACCCCAAAGTGGCCGATGAGGGAGAAGGAGGGACGGGCGAAGAGGCCGAGGAGGGAGCCGAAGGGGGAATCCCGGAAGGTGAGGAGGGAGGAAAAGCCGCTGCAGGCGACGGCGCAGCCACAGCCGGCGAAGCGATGACGACCGAGGAGGTTGGAGGGGGAACACCGCAGGCGAGCAACGAGGCGTCGGAGGCCGGACAACCGGCGACGGAGAAGGCCTCGGAGGGGGACCCACAGGCGGCAGCTGAGCCGGAGGGACCGCAGGCGCCCCACAAGCCCCCGACAGGGCGACTGAGGGCGAGCCAGGGGGCACGGCGGGCGGGAACCAACCCCGACGTAGGTGACCCCACCCTTTCCGGGATCTGGAGAGGCGGGGCCAGCGCCAGGTCTTGTCCCTCTGCTGGCGCGGAGTAGTCCCTTCCCCCGACTGAGCCCATGGGGCTCATCAGGGCAAGCCCAGAAGGGTCCCAATCCAGGTATTCCCCCTCTTCGGAGGAGGAGGGAGCGGAGTAAGGAGGATCGGGAGGCGCCGGAACAGGGACTGGAACAGGCGACACAGGAACAGGAACCATCGGAGCCGGAACAGGGGCAGGAACCCGGGACAGGGGCAGGAGCAGGACCCTCTGGGACAGGGGCAGGAGCAGGAACCACCAGAGCAGGGGCAGGAGCAGGAACCACCGGAGCAGAAGAAGCAGGTGACTCGGGAACAGAAGGCGCAACAGCGCCATCTCCTGGACCGGACGGGGGCACAGCAGGCAGCCCCGGGGGGCAGTCGCCCCGCAGGCCGAGGAGCTCCCTTAGCGCTGCCAAGGACTCGTGGATGGAAACTGGCGCCGATGCAGGAGCCAGCCGCACGGAAACAGGCGCCGACAGCACGGGGACAGGCGGCGAGACAGGCGCCAGACCTGGGAGAGGAACGGGTGCCGCCGGTACCACCTTCCTGGGGATCTTGGGGTCTTTTATGGACCTGGCCCCTTTAAGGACCAGGCCCGTTCCCCAGAAGGAAGAAGCTGCTGGTACCGGCAGCATGGCGGCACTACCCACGGAGAGGGAGGCGGATCCGATTGAGAGCCCCGAAGGCGCACGGGTCGGCGGAGGCATCCGTGGCGAGGAGCGGCACGGCGCGGGGTACACAGAGTCCTCGTCCTCCTCTTCCAGCATCCGCTGCCACATCCATTCCTCACTGGTCAGCAGCTGGTTCCCCCGCAAGAGGAAGAAGCCGTCTGCATCGTCCTCGGCGTCTAGGTACGGCGGCGCGGGTGGTGCCGGCTTGCGGCCGCTGGGTCGTGAGGCGAGGTCGGTAATTCTGTCAGGGTTGCGGCGACGGGAGGAACGACCCATGGCTGCGGCAGTCAGAGTTTTAGCCCTTTCGAGGGGCATTTATTACGCAGTACAGGGTAAACACGGAAGCCAACAACACTACGAGCAAACATAAGCATCGACAGCGACAATGACCGACCTAGGGAAACAGACTCGAACGAGGACTAAATGCACAGGATCACTAATAAAGAACAACGAACACCTGGGAAAAGCAGGAATCCACACGAGGGGAAATGAGGGGGCGTGGCACAGGAGGATAGAACAGGCAGAACATGACAGTAACTACAACAGTTGTGTTTGACAGAAAAATCAGGCCAAACCAGTTCCTCATCTTCCCACCCACAGTTAATCTACTGATCATGACAGCAAGATCAAGTGTGCCAAACACAGCACTTAAATCAAGGAGAATTAACACAGAGATATTCCCAGCATCTTCAAGCATTAAAATACTATTAGGAACCCTGAGGATGGTTGTTTCTGTACTGTGTTTTTTTTTCTAAAACCAGAATGAAAATTTTCAAAAGCATTATTGTACTCATCTACCCCAGTACCATTACCTCCAGTAATTTGAGATAAAAAGGAGTTTGGGAATAAGCCTATAATTACTTGAATCTGATTGCTCATGGTTTGGTTTCTTGAACAAGGGCTGTACCATAGCAATTTTAAAGTAGTTGGGAACCACATCAGTGGCCAAAGAACTATTCTAGATAGGTAGAATAATAGGATTTGCTACCTCATTGACTTCATTGAGCAGTCTAGTGGGTAAGACATCTACAGGACTAGATGATTAGCACACATTGACCCTCACTGTACAGCTGAGGACGCACAATAGAAAGTCTTTATTTTATTAACTGTGCTAGCTCTAGAGTTAAGAAACTTTCACACATAACAGCACTCAAAGCCACTGTTTGTAAAACAGGATTTTCAAGGTCATTAATAGTTTTCAACGGTAACCTAGGGTGTGCCTATCAGCATTTATATGTTTGCAGTCTTTACAGCCTCACTGTAAGAAATTAAAAGATCCTTTGTTAATTCGCAATGTACGGTCAGCTCAGTAGCTTTTCAAGCTATTATTAGACTGACTTCAAATGATAGTCATGCATTTCACACTGGTTGCTGTACTTTATATTTTTCCATGGTCATAAATTATTAGCATTTGCCCCAGTATTCAAATCGTCATGGAAAATTATTTAATTGCTAACTCCATATAACAAAATGTATAGATCTGTTCCTGATCTGCCCTGGTCCATGTGCCATTTCCCCATTCATCCTGGCTCCTGTTATTCCGCAGGTTTGTTTTAGTCCTCAGTGTGTTCCCCTGCTCTCTGGCCCCCGCGGCCTGGATGAGCTTAGCCATTGTTTCTCAATCCTGCTCCTGGAACCCGACCTGCCTGGAAGTTCTCATGCCAGCCTGACCTTAGCGGTGGTAGGTTGTAAGCAGTGTGGGTTTGACCAAAAACCTGGAGCAGGATTGAGAAACACTGGGCTAAGCTTGTGGCTGAGTATCTGATGTCCTACCATCATGGGTTAAGCTGTTTGGACTCAAATAGTTGAGTTGGACTCAATTATGCTGGACTCTTTCTTTATTAGTTTTGTTTCCCCTTGCTAATATGTTCTTGCACTGTTAGTACAGATCCTAGTTTTTAATCCTTGTGTCTAGTTATCCCTATGTAGTAGAGGGAGTGTATTGCTATAGATGCCCTGTAGGTGGCAATAGAGGCTTTGTTAATTAGTATGGCTAACTATGTATGGGGATGGAGGAAAAGGTTCCGCAAGACTGAGAAACACTGTGATGTCTCCGGTGTGTGGTGCGCAGTAAAGGGACTGTCCGTGTGCCCTTATTGTGGGGATATCACACCCTACTTGTGTATAGCTTGTAGTTATGTTCTGTGCACGTTTTTAGTCTTTCCTAGTGTGTGTGTCTGTAGCGATTCTTGATTACGGTCACCTGTTCTGTAACAGCCTACACCTGTCCTTTGCTTAAGTCCTCTTGCGAGTGTATATATGTACCTGCCCTCGCCCCGTTTCCTCAGTAGGTCATTGCGTGTCTGCAGCCGCCCTATGTTCGCTGCCTTAGTGTTGTCGTTTACTTACTCGTGTTCTTTTTGAGCTTTAAAAAAAGTTATATTTTGAGAGCCACAACGTGGATTGCCCGTCCTTCATTGAGCCCATCCGTAACACGAGTCTTGAAACACTGATGCGGGTTTGTTATATAATTATTTTTGCAGGAGAATGAGCACTTTTTTAGGGAAAGCTATTTTCTTCACGGCCACGTTGTATTTATATTACACTGTCACTTTTGTCCGCAAAATTCATCTGATGTAGGTAAGGGTCAAAAGGAATTTGTTTTAAGGCGAAACATCCGTCACTTATCTTTTGCGATTACACATTTGATCGTCTTTTCCTTTTTGTGACTTGGGTGATTTCCTTTTAGAATAAAACACGTGCGAGAGCAGCCTGCTTTATACCGTGCTCTACGCGGACTGGGGTTATATCGATTTAAACTCGAAGGCTGTGGGAGCCGATTCCCGCTGTAAAATTTAATCCGTTCTGTGATACTGCGATGACTGAACGAGGCTTCAAGTGGGAGACAAAACGACGGATGGGAAAATGCTATAGAGTCGCCCCCCCCAGTTTCGCGATATTGCCACTCGCTCGCGGTTTCGGTTATTCGCCAGTTGGCCGAACCTTACGCTACCTACGCGTAAACCGGAATACAGGTCTAGGTAGTACTGAAAATGACTTGGGTCATATAAAATTATATAATATAAAAATATTACCGTTACTTAATATTTGTTACGGTAAGTGTATATTATAGCTTTAACAAAAAAAAAACTGTGGGATCTGCGCATATCTTGGGTTCAGTACGCCAGACATCTTTATCATGGCAGCCCACCTCACTTTTAAACGTTTACGTGCTATTAATTTTGCATTTCTAATAAAATGCCCATGTAGGCCAATTATTATTTACGAATTTTCACATTCGCATGATGTTCCGCCTCTAATACTGCAAAATGTCAAGGGGTGACTGTACTCGATTTTAATTTTTAATCATGAGACGCATGATTTATTAATACAAAGGAGGTTTTGATTATAGGCCTACATTTTACACTTTACATATTCTTCTGCATTTAGAACCAATACACTGTATCAGTCGGTTCTCTACTTCATGGCCAGCAGGTGGCGCTAAACGGCAACAAAATTGCGGAGTAATGCCGGCGAAACTCAAAACGATGCTTTTCAGTTTTGTACATCGTGTAATGCTTTAATTTATTACCCTTTAATACTTTTTAATATCACTGAAACTACCTTGTACGTCTACTTTACAGAAACTGTTCAGATTTTCATGTAGATAGATATTCATGTAGAAAGATATTTTGAAATAATTTTACGTCAATTTTACATTCCTGGGCTTTTAGATGTCTGCAAGTAGTAGAGAGATATCTGGTTCCAGGTAAGATTCTCTGCTAAGAAAAATACAGATCTGTTTTCTTTGGCAACTTCTTTCAGAAGCATGCATACGCACAATAAGCTCTGGTTTCTAGAAGGTAGTGAAAGATCTGTAGGTCTCCCTAATCGGTTGCAAGTTGGCACACGCATGTTTTTTTTTTTTTTCTTTTCTCAATTGAGGCTGCTGGGAGTGTTTCAAATTGCAATGGGACGTTTACCCAGATGAAGACAGAAGATTGAGATGTCCATCCTTGGACACTTTTCAGGGGTTGAGGAGGCGTTCCTGAGGAAGACCTAGAGGGCGAGTCGAGGGAGGCGAGGCACAGATGTGAGGCTATGGATTGTGGCGGGTCCCCTCCTTATATTGAAATGGAAAGGTCCGGAAAAAAAGTATTTAGGGAAACTCCGAGATCTGTGGACATCTGGTGCGTTTTCAAAAATAAATCTCTCACACAGGCAGATTTTAGTTAATGGTATGTGATTAGAGGGGGCAAAGATGTAAGAGGGATTTTTTTCTGAACAAATGTTTCAGTCTTAGGGAGGCATGGTGAGAATATGAGGAAAGGTGCAGCTCATCTGTAATAACCTTTTTATAGAGGACGCGACTGTCTGTGTGAGAGATGTAGTTTGGAGGAAAGTATAGGGGTGCATGAATCAGATCTATGTCATTGAGTATGACTTCCTTATTTACATTATCTCAGTGTTTTTCTCATGGACCCTGATGTTAGTGGTAAATGTTTCAATTATGACATCATAATGCAACAAGGGTTTCTTTAGACGCATCACAAAACAGTCATGTTTCATATCTTTTAATACGGAGAGTCATCCACAGCAGTGCATCGAGCAAATATGTCAGGAAATCGCAAGCCGGACAGAACGTAAACCCTTTAAATGCAGACTGTGCTGCCTTACGAAGGCAAAACTGCATATTTCATCGAGATTCGTTGAATTATAAATTGAAATGAGGTCTCTTACGTTTGCTCTTGTGATGAAAAATCTTAGTTCGACTCTTTTGAAGGTTTTGAAGGAAACGGTGTGAAAATAGGAGTAACTACAAAATCCACACTAAAGCCCAGGCAAAAGGCCCCCTTTTTGCTCAGTTACAGGCAGCAGTGTAGTCTTTTGCCTTCATAGGACTGTGTGGGAAGACGGGACATTATACTTTATTAGCAAAATTAAATTTTATTTAATTAAGCAGGGCTGAAATCCCTGCTGTTTGTGTTAACCAAACAGTTCCACTAGGCACAAATATGCATGGATATAAAAGATATAGATGGGTCTTTCCATTATCCAAGGTGTTTTGTAAGGGTTCGTACAGATAGCAGCTTTGGGATGTGAGTCAGAACATCATTCAGCTCTGTTCGATTCAACTTCGAGGGGTTGGATGTGGGCGGGGCATGAAAATCCCATTAACAGGAACCCCAGAAAGTGCTGACCTGACTAGCAGAGAAACGGATCAGACCGACCCCGCTTATGAGTCTTTCACAGCGAGGTCTGTGGGGACGAGACCACGGTCACATGTTGTGGTCTTTTGTGCAAATTATCATTCGGTTCTTTGATTGATGAGCCCCTTTACCTTTATGCTGTAGGTTTTTTATTGACGGATAGTTAGAACTTAGCCTCTGAAATCTGTCCCCCTGTCCTGGGGGGACCTTGCTATTGAATAGCTTCAGTAGATTATTAAACTGTAAACTGGCCCAAACAGTGTCTGATGTCACTTTCATCTGTCGATAGGGGGAGGGGGGGGGTCACGTCCCCAGCCCAGGACAGCCGTCAGCATGGTGTTTAAGTGAGCTTTTAATCCAAAAGGTACTGATGCCATGTGCCTTGGGGGATTTTACCTCAACAGTTCAAGTTTAATAATAATTCTATATTTGTGCCCAGCCATCCACACGGGCTGAGATAATGAGAGCCTTTATAACAGGGCTTGTATTGAGGCTAAGCAGGGCTGAAAGAGAGAGAGTGAGCTGACCAGAGCCAACCCCATTATCCCTAAACTGGGGTCAAAGGGGCGTGTGTAACATGCTACTGTCACATGATCATGCTAGAGAGGTCACGGTGCATTTCTGTAACATGTCATGGGGAATCCCCTGTATATTCCCTGTATTCCAGAGAATTTCTTTATCTTGCAGTTACTGAACACACAGTACTGCCTTCGCCGATCCATAGCTTCTCTTTGGCTCTTTTCTGGAAATGTTTTTGTCCGGACTTTTAACCTGCCAACTGCACTGAGAGACTGAGAGGCCTCTTTCCCACTCCCCTGCAAAGATTTGGCGGGTGGGGTGTAGGGGGTGAATTTGCTGTGCCAGCCTGACAGAGCCAAATACTAATGGAGGCACGGAAGAAAGGGTGAGAGCCAGCCGTCTTCACAGACAGCAGGAGGTGTCCTAGGCAATCACGCACACAATTAGCAGAGACCTTTGTGCCTTCATAAGAAGGAAAAGAGCCCCCCTCCCCCTGACCACCACCCACCCTAAAAGGAATTCCTCACATCCACTTCATTGGGGCCACTGTCCTAATAACTCACAACGAACGACACAGGGAGACCATACCTGGCACCACATGGCACATGTGAGAATCCCATGCATTGGCTGCACCGTGCGACCCGAACGGCACATGAACCAATCTGTACGAACCGTGCAGGCAGACCCGGCGCGTCGGCTCCCGGGCCACAGGTTGTTCGAACTGGAACGTTCCTGCTGAGCCTTTTGTTTTCCTTCGCCATTTCTCTCGACAGCCGGGTGGGGCCGAGGGCTTAGTACGGCCCGCCGCATAAAGGATACACCAGGGAGCGCACCGTGGCGAGGTTACAAGATTAAATTTCATTACATCAGGCTTTTGGAAAGCAGACAATGGCGGGTCGAGAGAGGGAAGGAAAAAAAGAAAGCCTTCATGCCGACTTTTACGCATCCCATCCAACACTGCTTCATTCTCTGCCCGCATCCCAAAGCAGAACTCTCAGCACCATGCCCCCATCACCACCCTGTCTAGTGAGTAACATGCGGGACCTTGAGAATTAGACAAGATCCACATGATCCCATACACTTTCTTCATGTCTTGATGTGTACGCTGCTTAGAAAGGACCCAACATTTAGCTTCAGACATTTATTGGATCAGACAGTTTTATAGTAATAAAGTTTTTGTATTGATTTCACACAAGCTGTGGAGGCTTTGAGTCATTTCGACCCGGATTCCTGGTCGCAGTAGTTCAGGAATAAGGTTCAGAGGAACCATGGGAGAAATCGCATTTGCCAATTAATCTGAGAGAGTGATCCTTTCTGATTGATAGACAAAAGGGGGGTGCAAAAATAGCATGTTTAATTTGGTATCACAACACAATGCCTGCCAGTGTTTCCCGGAACCATGACGAGACCCATAATCCTCCACTCCTCCATGCCAGGATCATGGAGGGACACTCATTGTGCTGTATTGAAATAGAAGGTGATTTAGAGAAACAGCTGAAGTATACTCTGGGGAAAAAATAAAGTGCAGCATCTCTGACGGGCCTTCGTGATGGAGGCACTGTCGGCCTCCCATTTAAGGTTCTGTGACATGGTGCTTCCAGTGACTCCAAATGACTCCCTTTGGCTTTACTGCTGCGCCACTTACGATGAGGGGAAGTGGTTGACAGGGTTGTCTCCCAAAGTCCACAACCATCTCGACAATCCTGAGAGTATTGAGCTCCAGGTTGTTACAGCTAACGCGTAACTAACGGGGTTGCCTCCTGCTTGTACACCGACTCGTTACCATCATGTATGAGACCAATTAGTGTGGTGTTGTTTGCAAAGTTTTACAGACGTGGTTCAAGAGGTGTGGTCTGTGGGAGATGCAGGAGGGAGCAGAGCCCTGGAGACAATATGCAGCCCTGAGGTGTTCTGGTGCTGACGACCAGAGGGCCTGAGGTGAGGTGAGATTCTTTGCTTGTTTTCTGATTCTTGAATATTGCTTATAAAGATAGAAGTACAAAGAAATATAACTGAAATCAATATTTTGTGAGATTTGTGGCATGTACAATGTACCAAGGTATAGTGTGCAGTAGAGTGATTATCATATTAAACAGAAATTTAAGACTATCAACATCGTAATATAACTTGTTGTAAACTGTTTGATTTACAAGCACCATAACAGACAGCATTGAGACAACGCCACATTCCATTATTACCAGTCTGACTCTAATGAGATCAGACAGTCCTATGATTTCACACAACCCGCCGAGGCTTAGAGTCTTTTGCCCTAGATTCCAGGTCACGGTGGGTCAAGAGTAAAGTTCAAAGAGACCATGGGAGAAATCACATTTGCCAATTAATCTGAGAGAAAGATCCCTATTGATAGAAAAACAAAGCAGAGTTTAAAAAATAGCATGTTTAATTTGGTATCACAACAACACAATGTATGCCAGTGTTTCAAGGTGTAGCAATGCTACCCATAATCCTGCAAACTGGAATTACAGATAGATTCTGCTGCTGCATTGAAACGGGTGATTTTATATATGCAAAATTTTATCTTAGTTTAATATTTAGATTTTCGATTTTTAAAATATCTGTAATTTTGATTCTCATGTTAGTTATTTGCTAAATGTGTTCCATTTTAAAGACAACAATTGCGTAGAATTCAAAAATATAAATGCTAATGTTGTGAAACATTTTTCTTATATCCATATATTTGTGACATGTATTAAACTTCTCCCCATAGTAATGTTCAGTATAACAATAATTTCCAGCATTTATGGGATTCGCCAGTAAAGAAATTCATTCAAAGATAAAGCCAGGCTGACCCAATACAAAATGTTCGTACCTAAAAGGACTGTTATTTACTCACAGGGTTCATGGAGTGCCTTAAAGAGCAAGGTCTCATTCGCTAAAGCAAGGCCAGCTTGGGGTCCCATCTGTAGCTTCTTTGGTCAGCCGTTAGCTAGACTCAGCCTGGTCATGCCCAAAAATTGCGACCAATCAAGATCTTTCCCTAAGCCTGGGCTGGCAAATGGGTTCAGTCCATAGGTATGCCGTCTGTGTCCCAAGAGACTAGCGAGCCCGTAGCCAAAGGGTCCAGACCTAAACGGGTGTGCCAAGTAGCTTAAACCAGGAGGGTCCAAAATTGGGGGGTCAAGAGATATTGGGGCTGAGGGGAGGGGTGTCACTGGATGATTTCCAGATTATAAGATATTAAAAATGTGAAAAAGTATTTCATTTTAATCACCGTAACTGTGACTGCTTGACAGATTGGCGGTCCTGAGTCTGTGGGTCGTGGGCTGAAACGTTTGGGCTAATCGGTGGTTTCTGTGGGTTTTCCTGGGGCAATAGGCACGGCCACGTATACATTTGCCACAGTCAGCCCCAAAACTTGGAGCCGGAGCTGGCACTGAGCAGAGCTGGGGGCTCGGTCTGCTGCCGTTATGTTACGATGATGTTCACCGTGGCCCCTCCTCAGCGCCTTACAGAGACTCCCGGTGGCCTCAAATAAAAACCCGGCGTCGCTTTCAGCCACCCCGGCAGGTGAGGCAGGTGACTTCCTGTCTCGTTCTCGTTAAAACCTCTCCTGGCATTTTATGCAGGCCTGTTTATCACAGATTCCTCTGTTCCTGCTAACACACACCCCCACCCACATCAAAGCCTGTAGCGGTGGCCTGTCATCCCATGACAGCATTTTTTGCTTTGATCCTACACTCAACTGATCAATTTAAGAAGTATTCTGGAAGTTACAAAAATAGTATCTGTTGGCTTTTAAGGGAGTGATTTTGGATGTAACATACAGTAGACAGGACTGGACATCAAAAACCTAGAAAAACCTACCCAGGGTGATACTGCTACATTGTAGGTCTTTACAATAAAAAAAAAATCTCTTGGAGAGGTCTCAGTGAGGGGACCTAAAACTTAACCCCATACAATTAAAATGAAGGCATGCAAGTTGTTTAATCTCCACCGCGATGTAGCTCCCCCTGCTGGTAAAGGCCCCACATCACGCCCTAATCTGAGATGACGCACTAATTCTGTCGCTCTAGTGCAACATGACTCTTTTGGGTCGGCCTGAAATTGACTTCATACTAAGATAGAGTTCCTGGGTGCCCCAGATTACACAGAATTACCAGCCACCATGAGTAATCCTAAAAAAACCTCCTCATACCCTTTCAGTGTTGAAAAGCCTCCTTTGGTAACTGGAAGGGGAGGAGGGCAGTCCCTTTGTTAGAGTAGTAGTGATTTATTCATGGTCTACTGCATGGGAATGACGATTTCTCTGAAGTGTAAATAGATTCCTTTCAGCATGCTAAATGTAAAGCTTCATTTAACCTGTTTGAAGGAGGAAACAACTCTTTGGAACAATCAATCCACTCCGATGATGTCATTCAGTCCTACCCTCTCTGCGCTGCCAGGCTCATTTTTGTGAGAAAAGCTGGGGCATCCTGGATAGAGCTGGAGGTGCTTGCAAACTAACCCCCCCACCCCATATCTCTACCTGCCTATTAACTCCGAAGAAACTTCTCAGGATTCTTATTAGAGGTTCCTGGAAACACATGGCAACAACCAGACAACCACTGTTGTTTTCTGCAGGTGCCGACATTGTTAGATTGACCAACAAAGTGGCCTCAATGTCTTTCACTTCCTACTACCCACCTGTAGGGGGCAGTGTGTGGCTCATGGGGTTAGGCCTTTGTGCCTCTGATTAGTAGGTCGCCAGTTCAAATCCCATGTTCGACAGAATAGCCTCATCTCTCTTGGGCCCCTGGACAAGGTCATTAAGCCCAAAGAAATTGGGGAGAGTAGATGGCCAAACCTTGTGTGCTTAAAACAGGCAAAATGAGATTCGTGAAAAAATACATTCCAGCACACGTATTCTCATACGGATGGCAAATACAGCTTTGTTTTAGGCACATCATTGGCCACTGTCAGGTTATGTAATCGGGTTAGGGTGAGAGTCAGATTTATCTGAGGTGCTCTGTGTTTCCAGGAAACGCCAGCGCATATTGTGTTCTGCTCCCAGCGCAGAGGAGGTCCTCATTCAAAACAACCTCCACCAGCTCCATCCCAGACAAAGCCTGCGATAGACAGGCCCTGGGTTTGGTGTGAATCATTCCTCCCTCTTTGACTAACATCTGGCTCGATAAACACCTCAGGGCCCCAGATAAGCTCCCTCTCATTCCAGCACAGAGAGCCGGCAGCCCGCCTCAGTAAGGGTCGCATCCCAAGCATCCCGCTGGTGGCACGTTGCGTACGGGTCCTCAGAAAACACGAGATTATCTACCCCCCACTGAGAAAAAAACACACACACATCATGGGAAAAGGCTGGTGATTCCCAGAAAACTGGTATTGTGCAGGATTCGCAGAAGGTTACAGAAAAGGACATTAGGCCCGAAACAAAATCACATTTCAGCACCCGATCAACCCGATTTACACAGTTCACGGAAAATCCTCTTTAAGATCCTAATACTTTTCGGAAAATTACGTATCTTTAGGGAGAACGAGGTGCAAATGCTTGTGAGCTGAAAAAAACATAAACAGGGGAACAGAAAACATGACTGTCTCGCATGGAAGCAGCGACCCCCAGCTGTCAGATGAACTTGAGTATATTTTACGTGTCCGAGCCATTATAACGAGCTATAATCGTTAACTATAACGACCTCCCTGAGAGAGGGAAAAAAGAGAAAAGTTTTGCATGTTTTCACTCATTGTGTTGAATAGTACGAAAAAAAAAATCTGTGTTAAAAATTGCACTGAGACCTGGAATTTCACAGGTTGTCGAGGTTGACGGGTATAGTTTGGACAAAAGGGTATATTGCAGTCATGTGCATTCATTTCCGAGTGTATTAAAGAGGAGAACTCTTCACACTCGCATTTATTGCGGATCTGCTCTACGGGGCGCATTCCACTGGCGCTTGTAGGCCTGGTCCCGGGCCTCCTCTGTCAGCCCCCTCCGCTATTCAGGAAAGGCACAGGTGGCCAAGGAACGTCCTGAAAAAAAGAGACACTACACACGCACACCCCTTCCTGTCACATGAAATGGATTTTTGGAATTCCACCATCTGCGCGGTTGCAGCGGCCTCCCGTTCCAGCGTGCTGCTGGCAGCCTGCGGATGTCCCGGTGTGTCCATAAAGCCTCTCTGTCATTCTGCACCCCCACCCCCTTGTGGCAGCCCCCCCGGCATGCCCAATTATTCCACACTAGTCAGGCAGCAGATGTGCAAATGCTGCGGAGACCTGCGCCCCCCCCACCCGAACGATTAGCGTCGGAATCTCGGCGCAAATGTGAGGAATGCGCTGTCGCCCCTTCCTCCGTTTTTTCACATTGGGAGCAGAATGTGCCCCATCCCCCTCCCCCCCACCTCCGACACGAACAGCGGGTCAAGGTCACAGGCAACCTGCCGACGGAGAACGTCCTGTCGCTCCCACAAGACGCGCCCACTGTTTGATGGCAGGCCGGTCTGTCCTTGGCCCGGCAGGACCGCGAGATCCAGCACAATCCTGCGCTGGGTGGGCCGCTCCACCACTCATGGATCACAAGACTGGACCAAGGACGACTCTGCATCATCTCTGCAGATTGACACAATGACACCAACCTCGAGTGAACTGCTCCTCTGTAAGCATTATAGGGCAAAGCCAGGCACATCCAGCAGCACAACACGCCGCCTCTTTCTTTCGAAATGTTAAAAAATCTCCGATGGGCCCTGAAAGAAAGCCACAAACGGGCACGGCCAGGATTCGCCGTCGGAGATGCGAGCGCGCGATAAACATTGGCGATAAGGCTTACATCATGAGTTTTAAATAACACACCTTTACTGTATATCTACCGTTATCTGTTGATGTTTTTCATGCAGTTATCTGGGTCCTGTGAGGCGGGCTGCGGGCTGAAGGGGCAGCGTCCTCCAGATTCGCTTCACAAAAAATGCAGGGACTGCAGCTCAGCACAATGGCTTCTTTGATCCTGAAGATCTATTTATAAACCGTGTTCATAGCTGCCCAGATATGCAGCCTGATCTCAGCCTAACTGTACACTGCGCTATTTCTGTGGCTCTGATTGCTCAATGTCACAGACAAAGGCCAGAACAGATTAGAGTCGATAAGTATATAAATATATTACAGTAAGACTTTACTTAACAGGGCACAAATAATATAGCATTATGCTATTATTAATGTATTAATTAACCACAAACTAAGTCTTATCAGTTACATACTGATCTCATGTTAATTCATCAATTGTAGAATTTTTACACATTCCCCAATTATATTGTTAAATCTGGCATATTTTACGAAGTAGATTCCGGTGCTTTATTCAATAGTATATTCTCTTCGTGATGTATTCCAGAAAACTTTCAGCCTACTGCACAATAAACTATGACATCAGTGGTTTTCGGGGGCCACGGACGATGAGCAAATGCCAAGGGTTTGGTTGTAAAGGGTTTCCGTGCAGGCTACTGTAGGTCAGATGTCCTAATTCACTCAAGCGAAGGAGACTTATTAATTAAACAAAATCTTATGGAGAACAGCTATGATCTGAATGTTAATACTAATTGAGAAACCCAAGGCTACAATAGAAAGCTTTTCTGCACACAGAAAGTCTTCCAGGTCTGGGATTTGAACCGACAGCCTTCTGGTCACAGGCATAGTCCTAACTTCTGCACAAAAATGGCAAGGGCCCGCCAGTGGCGTCGGTCTGCCGGTTCTGGTATTTAAACCAATGACCTTCTGATCAAAGACACAGTCATAACCTGCCGAGCTGCACATCACCGCCCCTGTAAAGGAAGACGTGGACTGGATGGTTGGTGAGGCTTCCAGGGCGTCTCAATTAGTCCTTGGGATTGTCTATGGTGGAATTTGTGGGTAGCATCCTGATTTGGCAGCAGACCACTGAACTGTGTCTGCGGCTTGGGAGTCCTCCAGTGAGTGCCTGACCATCCGGCCGTTTTGTGACTACGTGCCTCAGCTCTACCATTGGCTACATCTCAAGTCAGAAATGACCTTGAAACAGGGAAGGATGGAGATATATATAAATATATATATTAAATATATATATATATATATATATATAACAAATATATAAATATAAAAAAAGTGGAACCGCAGAAATTCCCTTGAATCTCACTTTTTTCGAGATATAAAACTACTGGGAGGAACCACATGACAATATTTTTATATGCTTTCATCTTAGGATATGCGTATCACAATATGCCTAATTTCTTTACGCTACACATGTAGGGGAAAAAAAAAAATCGTTTTTACTTCCGGTCTGTCGGGTTTACATGTTTTTTTCTCAGTAATGCGCATGCAACTGATTTCCCAAAGGAATGTGCGCTGGTATAGAAGCAGGGAGAAAATAACATACGTCAAAGGCGGATTTTGGGGTGTGTGTGCGCCCCGCGCATGCTCAGTAGCACAGCGACAGAAGGTGGGGCTCTCAACTTGAAGCGCAGTTTCGCACATGTTCGTCACATGAAGGAGGGCTCCCACATACTGCTATTGGTCTGGGGCGAAAATAAACCTCCTCGTCACATCTAATGCTCATGCATATGTGCATTTCACTAATAAAATAGGTACCTGAATCATACATCTGAGCCAACGTATTTGCTTTTAAAATTTCAAGGCATGACTGACTATAAAAAGTTAATAAAATGTCATTTGCATTGCGAACGTCGCCACAATGATGGGTATGAAAAGTAGGGTAACTTTTTCATTTACTGGACAAATTTAAATTTCTTTATTGTATCGATGTAAGTTTTGATCAACTTAATAATAGTAATATTAATAATACGAGTCATTAAATGATACACGATAATATACGATATACTTGAATGTCTAACAGAATTTTGAAATAAGTGAAATACGCAAAAAATCACATTATAGGCAAAATAGCACTGTTATTAACACATACATAAACTCTCCCTGAATTAGAAGAACACACGACAAAGGTAAACGGGGATCGTGTAAAAAAATAAAACCATGACATAGTAGAAAAAAATCCCTTAATGTTCAGATGATAATAATAATAATAATAATAATAATAATAATTATTTAAAAATGACTCCATGATGAGGAAAGACTAACTTATTGATTCAGTTAGACTGGTTTAGAAGTATTTTGCAAAAATTCAGATAGAAGTAATCCCTAAATCCGGAGCGCCGCGTTTACATTATTCATTCGGCGGGGTGTGTCCTGTAGGCTTGTTTTTCAGCGCCTGTATATATTGCGAGGTTTGAGTCAAAGATAAAATGCAGATGGAAAAGGCAAGTCTTTACACATCGGTAGAAATAAGCTCCCCAGATTGGCGGGACCGGTCCTGGGCTCCGGCTTCACCATGACACGCAGGCTGGCTGCACTCTGCCTGGCTGCCGCGGCTCTGATGCGGATTGCGGATGCGGTGGGACCTGTGGTCCAGTGCGGACCGTGCGACGCGGGGGCGCTGGAGCAGTGCACACCGCTGCCGGCCAACTGCGCCGAGAAGGTGCGGGAGCCGGGCTGCGGCTGCTGCATGACCTGCGCCCTGGCGGAGGGAGACCTTTGCGGCATTTACACCCGGAGGTGCGGCGCCCGGCTGACTTGTCAGCTGCAGCCCGGAGAGGCGAGACCCCTCCGAGCTTTGCTGGAGGGACGGGGAGTTTGCTCCAGAACAGCCTCGAAGAAGCCCCCACATTTACCACCTGCGGCTGAGCAAGGTAGGCTGGCTGTTTGCGATCGTGGCTGAAAGCGGTGTGTGACACTGACAAGCCTGAAATGTTCTCGTCTGCCTGGGAATCTGCTGCTCTGGTGCAATGTGCGGGTTTGAGGGGCTGATATTGCAGAAGTCCGCAGGCAACAAGTTGGGGGAGAGGAATTTTTGTCTCGTATTGCGGGGATCAGACAGGAGTTTCTGATTCACTCATATGAGGATCTTGCCACTTTCCCCGCACGTATTCTCAAGTTAATCATATCCCATTAAAGGCGCGCAATCAGCGTGATCAGCTGATCTATAGCCGTGGCCACTGGACGTACTTTGCAAAGCTAAAATAATATAGATATATTATTATAAACTGTTACACTCGCACTCAAAATATTATCTTTGAATAGTGCATGTATTATTTCCACACTACGAAAAGATTTGTTGTGCAATAGAAGTACAATTATTCTAATTATACTGTACTGCTTTCTTGAGCATGCCTACGGCCAGGTACATCATTAAGCGTTTGTTACTGCCTTGAAATACAGGCGTGAATAACGATTCTATTCTGATGTCAAAGGAACGACGTATTACTGTGTTGTGAAATTACAGATTGTTGGAAATATGTTACGTAGGTATTCGGCTGTTATGAAATGACTCTCACTGATTCTGTGCTCGCGAGTGATTATTAAACCTACGCCAAGGTGGAGCTGATAGATAAGCGACTGGGTTTTTAAATGAAAATTATAATTATATATAAGTACCATGTCTGAGTTTTTTTGTGAGAAACAGAAGCGAAAATCAGTGGTGTTTTTTTATGGAGAAGTTTTTACAGTTTAGCGATTGCAGTGCAAGACTAATTGTTTCGAGCCCCCGGCTGCCTACGATCCTGCACTGGTAGATGGGTGTCAGCTGGAAGGGTATTGTGCACCCCTTAGAATCTGGACTTATATTATACAATACATTTTTATTCCCATGAATTATGAATATGGATTTGAAGGAATTATGCATATCGAAGGGCTGATGGGCGTCAGAGGACAGTCAGTCGGTGACATTTACTGTTTTTGCGTGTTTTGCCGGTAATTTGTTTTGTGAATGCACCCATCTGAACATGCATGACTCGCGAAATGAATCGGCTTCCCAGGCGAGGCAGCCGTCTGCCGCCCCCATTTAAGATGGTCATGTTCAGGATAACCGGGTGATCTGAGGTTCACACCAATGTGTCGTGAAAGTGCTGGAAGTTTACTCTGTATTACAACTTCCTTTAATGTGTCTCACAGAGGTGTGTGTGTGTGTGTGTGTGTGTGTGTGGGGGGGGGGGGGAAGGTAGATATTTCACTGTGAGGACGTGATGTCCCCACAGTGTGATCAACGTGGTG